>RCFS01000020.1:10000-610000 GCA_004296355.1 Lepiota venenata
CAAGTAAAATAGATAAAAATACTCGAATTGAGCCAGCTGTATCAGAGAGTGTAGCACCAGTTGTACTGGAGATGATGGCACTAGCTGTACTGGAGATGATGGCACCAGCTGTACCAGAGATGATGGCACCAGTTGTACCAGAGATGATGGTGCCAGCTGTACCAGAGATGACAGCACCAGCTGTACCTGAAATGATGGCACCAGCTGTACCAGAGATGATGGCGCCAGAGGCAATAGTGCCACTATTTGGACTAGATGGTCTGGATCCTAATGAAGAACATCCCTTCTTGACTTCTTACCACCACCACCGGTTTTCAAATCGGTCTCTGGCTGGTTAGTACATCATAGTTAGGTGTTCTAGCTCTGTTTCTAGTTTGTCTCTACACATGCCTCCTAAATCCAATGCGCGGATGGCCTCAGATAGGTTACCTGCTGCAGCATGTGTTTTCGCCCCGGGGGCATTTGGTACGTCCTCCCCCCCCTCCCCCTCCCTGGCCCCTGCCCCTGTCGACTCTGTCGACGAGGCACTAGCCAACGTTGCTGCAAAGTGTTTATGCTTTGAGGCTTCCCTGGCCCTTTCATATGGGTCCACACCATCTCCTCCCCCAAGCAATCCAACTTTCCTTGCCGCCGAATCCTCCTTCCCCCCCTCTAGGAAAACTGCTATTGGTCAACGGGAACCCGCTCTCGACTACAGCTCCTGGCTGGTGGGCACAGCCCTCTCCCGCCTTGCTCCTCTGCTGGCCTCTGCGCCCAAGGACCTCAGCTCTGCTCTTGCCCTTGCTGAAGGGGCCTACAAGCTGTTGGATGCCATCCTGGCTTCCGAATGGTCTCAAATCCCGGTCACCTCTCAAGACCAGAAAATCACTTTCTGCAAGTACTTCTGTCGTTATGCAGCGCACTGGGCTCTGGCTCCCTCCCCCCCCCAACATGTGGACGCCACATGCCTGTTCCATGGAACCACTGAGGTAAGCAGTTCCACTGTCCCCACTAACACTGCCCCTGCTGGGCCGGCTTCAGGACTGGTCGCACAGGAGTCTACTGCTGTGAGGCCAGCTCCAGTTGCTGGTGCTGCTGCTGCAATTCCCTCTCCCCCTCACCCTGTGTACTCTCCCCGGCACCCTTGGTCTACCCCACCTGGCGTGGTGTTCCCCCCCCTTTCCTATGCTGGCGCCCTCAAGGCAGCGCCCACCTTGGTCCATGTGGCCAAGGCATTCCCCACACTCCCCACAGACCGTGTTATTGCTGTCCAAAAGGCTATTCTTGGCACCCCGGCCTCTAAGGCCAAGTGCTTTTGCACTGTTGCTGGCCCCTCAAGGCACCAGGTTTTGATCCCCGGCTCAGACGCCCTCTCTAAGGCGTCTCTCCCTCACATTTCTCATGTTGCCAATTTGGCTCTGTCAGCCTCAGGCTCTGCCCTTCAGGTGGAATCAGTGCACCCTACCTCTGGGGGCCTGTCCCTCTCCACATCCGCCGTTGCGTCTGCCACTGAGCTGATGACTATTGGCACTGCCATAGGCAAGGACCTCAAGGCTCCCCCAGTCCCAGCCACTCTCCCAACATCATGATCCTACCTCAAGCTCATTGACATTCCCCTCTGTCAACCCAGTACTGCTGACCGAGTTACCTCTGCCGAGGTGGCGCAAGCTCTTAGCCACTCACCTCTTGCCCTCTCCCTCCCTCTTGCAGGCCCCCCTCGGGTGGTCTGTAACTCTGCCAAGTCAACCACAGCAACTGCCTGGTTTGACATCCATGATTCCCAGTCCAGCTCCCGTGCAAAGGCAGTGATCAGACACTCTATTCCCCTGGCCGGATCTGCCTGCTTCATTTGGGCCACCCGTGCTAACCCAGGCACCCCCCAATGCTCCCACTGTTGGCATTGGGGCCACTCTATCCACTCTTGCCGGGTATGCTCCCCTTGCTGCCCTATCTGCTCTGAGCCTCACACTGAGGCTGAACACCACTCTTCTGCCGGCTGTTGCAAAGGTCACCCCAAAGCAAAGCCCCCTGTCCCTGCCACCCCCCTAGACCAACCCTGCCCCCACATGGGCAAATGTATCAACTGCAGCAAGTCACATGCTGCCAACAGCCAGAAATGCCCCTTCTGGCATCACTGCTTCCAGGCTGATTGGATCAAGGCCCGCTATGCCGCCGATGGCCACACTGCAGATGCTGGTCACAAGACCAGTGTCAGTTCCTCTGCCTGCAAGAGCAAGACTTCGGGATCTCGCACCTCAACCTCAGTCTCCTCTTAGTAGGTTTTCTCATTTACTTTGCATACTCTCTGGCTTGGGTTCTTTTTCTTTCTCCCCAGGGCCCCCTGCCCGGCACTTTGTCCCGCTGCCTTATGGGCAAATTCCACTACTCTTTTGTGCACTCCAGGTGGGGCTTGGGTGTCTAGGCTCATGCCTGGCCTAGTCTCCACCTTTCTTTGCTTAGTTTACATGGTCACTTGACGGCCTCACTCAGTACAGCAATGGCTGTTGGGACCCCTTCAGGGTCCCTCTGTGAACTTTGTCTTTATTTAAGGTAGTTGCCTGTTCTGTGTAGATATGGCTGCCTCCGGACTGCTATCGCGCACCAGGTAATAAATTGTTGAGTTAAAAAAAAAAAAAAAAAAAGATCCTAATGAAGAAGATGAGGCTGAGGTCGAGAGCATAGTGAGCATGATTGAACTTAGGGTCCCCAGTAGTGGTTGAGTTAGTGCAGGAATATCTATTTCCTTACTTTGCTTGCTGACTATTTATGGTTTGTTAGCCAAACAACTCTCAACAGCATTGGCACAGGTTGAAGAACTCTAAGTGGTTGGGCCCCCCAGCAGGGGTAAGCTGTACCATACTATTCTCTTCTCATCCATTTGACAGTCTGCCATATCTAGCCCAGCAACAAGGGTAAAGGCAAAGCACATTGCGCTACATTATATTCTGGAAGTGAAGAGGAACTTGGATATATGTCTGACAATTTGGTATCTTATATGGATGTAAGTCCTTGTGCACATATCTGGTACATCCTCTAATCAACAAGCCTGCCCACAAACTACAGATTCACCTGGTTCAGCCCAATCACAGGGTCCAGCAAATGAACATGAATGTAGGGACACCAATAATGACAGAACAGTAAGGATTCAGATGTTCTTATTGTTGCTAATATTTAATAATTATCCAGATCTCTGAAATCAATGCACGCCTTGGTAACCTGGAAGAGGACTTGGCTACTATGAGAAAGCATGTAGATCATATTTTTATGCCTCAAATGAGTCAACAACTGTCTAAGGCATTTAAATCTTCACCTTGAAAACCTAGACCTGTGGACTGTGTAATCAGACATGTAAGAAGATCATTATTCTCACCTGACACTACTAATGGCTAAAACCATAGTGCTTGTGGTGGAAGTGTATATTTACATGCCTAGGCATTGTAAAAGCAAAGGATATTGCCTCTGCCAATGTGAGTGCAACTGAAAAGGAGGTTGAGGATTTTGAGGCAAACAAGGATATGGAAGCTTACTGGCCACGCTTGGATGGGATGAGACCATACTGGGTCACTATACACTGTTTATGGAACCAAAAGCTTTGTGATATGCTACTGGATTTTCTTGCCAAAGAAGAAGGGGGAGAGGAGTATCATGAAGACAATACCCTCCAAGTAGAATTTGAAGACTATTTCTTCAAACAGCTTCGGATGCTCAAAATCATCATTGGCCAGAGTAAACCACAGTGCAATGAATCACACAAAGCCACCAAGACACAGATCAAGCATTGGAATGAGACTCATGCAAAAAATGCAAGGAAAAATACAAGGTACCATTTGGTGAGTGTGCTGTTTCATAGGTACAGGCAGCTAACAGACACCCTGTAGAAGTTTGAGATACATCTAGTAATAGCTCAGGAACATGAAACACATCACTGGAAGTCAATGGAACAAATGGTGACACTATTAGGACATGAGGGGATGAGTTTGGATGACAGCGATGATGACTCATCTGGCCAGCTGATATATTACACAAGAAAGCTGACATGGCAGAGCAATGAGGTTTCTTGACTTGTTCAATATATTGACAATCACCAGCGCACTACAAATGTTTATGGAAACACATGCACAGGAAAATCCCCTCAACAGTGTCACCCAGTGTGATGCCCTACCTAGTGAATGCCTCCCGCCTCCCACCCTACCAATCAACTTCTATGCTCCAAACTGGCTCACCAATTTAACGGCTAGAGACATTCAAGGATTATCAGCCAACAGGATACATGCCCTTCCCAGATTATCAAATTGAGGTATATGTCTTCCAATTGGCCTCTCTATCTTCACTCATACTGGTCATATTTTTACCCCTTCTGTTTCTCCTGCCTGTAACTATTCCATTATTTACAGACTTCTCAAGATCAAGTATACAGGAACAGCACTAAATAAATACCATACTATTTATTCCCTTGAATTATCACGGGAAACGTTTATGCACGATATACCCTAACCACACTTCATGCATCCACACAACAGTGCCCAAGTGTCTATGGGAGCAAAGTTGTAAGTCTGGCAAGAGACGTTTGGCACACAATATCATCTCACCTGTATGCACCAGCATGGAAATGAAAGCACAAACCAATGCAGGCAGCGAGGAATGTGGAGATCCAGGTGTGGTAATGGACAAAGTGGATGTCAATATTGAAATGGATGAATCAGACCAGGAATGTGTCCACAATCCCAATGCTGACTCAGATGTAGTCATGAACAATCCGGGGTGAGATGTTGAGAGTTAGTGATCATCTCCATTGTGTACATTTCAAGGGACATATTGACAGATTCAAATTGGCTATTGAGACCATCAGAAGGGGGGTGAGGATTTCTAAACCACCATTGAGCTGGGTTGTTAGTGTATCAGTTCAAGTATGTGTTTACTGGTGCCTGCTTTGTTCATTGCAATGTCTGTACCTCTCCATTGCTCATCACCTACATTGGTTTGTGTTTTCATTTGTATCCTGATACACACTGTTAAGAGAACACTGTGTGTCAAATATCTTTCTCCAGACATACATTGCTTCCATGTTAGGGTACTGCAATTGAGGAACGATGGAAAGAAGAGGTAATGACTGAGGTTCAAAATTTAATCCACTTATGTGAATTTTAGAACACCTTCACTCTGTATGAGCTACACCCCAAGTGATTGCTCCCCAAAATGCCCTTTAATTGGCCACCACCCTCCTGCTCCCTCATTCCCATCTTAATGGGTGATTGTCTCCCTTATTCTCATTTTAAGGCATGACTGTCTCCACCCACTCGGCCCTGTGCATTCTGATAGTGGGCAGTGGGCGGGGGCACTCTTTCCAAGGCCTCAGATCTCCTTTGCCTCGCCACTATCAAAATTGTCTGCCAGCCCCTTCCCCCCAGCACACCAACATGCACACATCCCCCCCCTCCCCCCCCCCCCCCCAAGAGAGACCAAAATTACCTTGGGACAGGGTTTAGATATGCACTGCATTCACACAGAAAGACACATGATCAAATTTAGAAAACTCTAGTATAAAAAGAAACATCATATTACTGGAGATGCTAGTCCACAAGAAAGACAAGAAATTTGGATAGCATATAAAAGCAACTCAGAGGACACCTACGAAAAAAGGGTAAGAAATGAGGGTTAGGGAAATATATCAGGAAAGGGGCGCACCTTCACCATAAGAGCTTTGGATAGCAGTATTGAAGTGTGTTGGTGACAGCACAATGCAGAAATATACTGCTGTCATTCAGGGATTCAATAAGGTAGAATAACTCCATGATTTGCTCATCAGAAGGCTCGGTTTCTGCTTTGACCCAGGCAAGTGGTGTCCTAAGATGAGGGGTACCCAGGAGTATGGAATGCACCATTTGCACTGTGGATTGGAGGTAAATGCACGCACTGGGTGCTCCCAAGGTTGTCCAGTGTGTCCAAGGACTCATACAGGACCTGTAAGTTCTGGATGCGTTCACCAAGAATTGGGGGTGGGGTGGGTGAAGAGGCCTCCGATGGTGGACTAGGAGTGCAACAGTGACCTGTCATCTTTCTAGCAACATGATTCTGACAAACTCCAGTGCTGGGCTGTATAGTTGGCGCTGGGTTGCAAGGGGGTGCACCTCCAGCAGAATTGGTCAAGGCAGTGGCATGGGACCTTGGGAGATGCAATGAGGTTGGGTTGAAAGCCATGGCAGGATAATGAAAACCAAGGGGAGAGACAGCAAGGATTATATATCAGGCATCATCCTCATTGTGCTCAGTCCTGTCAGTTTCCTCTGTAACTTGATGGCAAACTCCCTCTCTTGATCTACCAATGCCCGAGGCCAATTATCAAAGGTGAACACCCTTAAATCTCATAAAAAGGCAATTGTAGTGCTGAGCTTATTGATGGTCTCAAGGCTTATTCTAAATTTGGCTGCTACATTGTCAAATATTTCCAAGTTGATACATCTCTCTTAGGGAAAGTTAATTACTGCAGGAGCACACTTTGATCACCATTACAATGATTACTAGGTCATTCTGATACTGAAATGGATCTTGGACCCCAGGTAGGCGACTGCTCATTCACCTTACATTTGTCCCAGGGTTGCTCCTTGAGTTATTTCAATAAATAGTTTAATTACCAAAGTATGTTATCACTTGGATATTGTTCCCAATCTGAAACTCTTGTTCATCGGTGAATGGGGAATGGTTGCACTCAACCATCCCTTTTTCCCCCACTAGCCCGGATAATACCATCACCCTCCCTCTCACTGGACTCCTCTCACTTTGCATATTGCCTGTAGGATGGCCTCACATGGGAATTCAATAAACAACAATTCGGATACACTAAAGAATTCACCCTCCACAGCACCAAGACATCAACAGCTCAGGACAGATTCTCTCACATCCCACTCTTTATTCTATAGTTCTCACCTTCACCAGTTAAGAATATATTGCTAATGCTCTCTAATCATGCATAACTCTATATCTTGAACTTTGCTCTCTGCTTTGTTACATTCCTGCCAGATGTCTCCTAAGAAAATTTACTCATATCTTTTTAAATATGGCTCCCCATAAACATTCACCCATCATACTAAAAACACGTTGCCCTGCCACCTCAACAACTGCTCTACTCTCGACACACTGAATATCACAGATAACCATCTATATAGACAGATTTGAAGATTCCAGTATGGGATGCCAGGTATTATTAGGAGAGGCTCACTGTGAAGACTTCTTAGTTCTCCCTCCAAGGCCAACAATAAGGTTTGGATATGCGCAACATCCATGCAAAAATACACAAGATTAGATTTGGTACAAAAGATATACAATGCTACTGGAAATGCTAGCCCACAAGAAGGCCAAGAAGGATGTGAACACATAAAAGCAATTTAGAGATCATCTACAAAAAAAGTAAGGAATGAGGGGTATGTCGAAATATATTAGGAAAGGGGCACACCTCCACCATTTGACTGCCAGAACACAGTATTGAAGTGTGTCAGTAACAGCCTCAGGTAGCCATGTTTTGCAATTGTCCATGGTTTCGAGAAACTTGAGAAAATCCTTGGTTTGCTGCTTGGAAGGCCTGGTCCCTGCTTCAACCCAGGCAAGTGGTGTCTCAAGATGGGTATTCAGGAGCACGGAATGCACCACCAACAGTGTGGATTTGAGGAAATGCACACAGTGGGTTTCTATAAGGACATCCAGTGCATTCAAGGATTCACACAGGACCTGCAGGTTCCAGATGCATTCACAAGCAGTTGAGGGGGTGATAGGTGAAGGGGCCACCAGGGATGGACTAGGAGGGCAAAGGCAACAATTTGTTGTTTTTGTAGCAATGCAATGAGAACAAACCTCAATGCTGGGCTGTATATTTGGTGGCAGACAAGCCTGCACTGGATTGGAGGGGGGTGCACCTCCAGCAGGCTTGGTCAGGGCAGTAGCACGGGACCTTGGGAGGCACAAAGAGTTTGGGTTGGGAGCCATGGTGGTACAATGAAAACAATGGGGGAAAACAGCAAGGGTTATACAGTAGGAGACAAAACTGTTCCAATGTTTTTTCACATTGAATTAATTCACAAATAACTAGTCAACGACTAAAGGTATGAACTTCATATTTAAATTGTAGATGGTGCTCAAACATAGCTACAAATGAATATCAACAGCATTACATAATGTCCTGATTTGGGTATGCTATGAATTATTTAATAATTTCCACTCATTGGAACAGTTTTGTCCCTCTGATAATCAATCACATGACTTTGTTTATTGCAATCAAACAAGTGCAAATAAAAGTCATGTGACCAGGTAGGATAGTGTATAAGTACAAGGGCTTACTTCCTGCCAAATATCAACCCCCCAGCTTACCTCTGACTCCTATGAGATCTCTCTCTTCTACCCAAGTTAACTGCATTCTCTCTCTTTTGGACAAAGGAGAATCTGCTCACTCTATCTCCTCTATTACTGGTCTGGGGGTCAGTACCATCTCCAGACTTTGCTCCAAACACCAATCATCACTCTCCAAGTCAGCTGGTGGCCGCCCATCCAAGCTTTCTACCTCTGATACCAAATATGCTGTATGCCTCATCACATTGGGCAAGGCCAATAATGCTGTCCAAGTTACCAAATCACTCCAACACATGACTGGCCAGTCTCTATCTTCCAAAACTGTTCGTAGGGCGCTCAAAATAGCAGGAATGAACGCTGTAGTGAAGAAGAAAAGGCCTAGACTTACCTCTGTACATAGGAGGAAAAGGATGGAGTAGGCAGAGGCACATGCAGAGTGGACAATGGCAGACTGGAAAAGGGTTGTTTGGTCAGATGAGTCCAAAGTAAATAGGTTGGGGTCAGATGGGAGAGTTTGGGTCTGGAAAAAAGCTGGAGAAGGGCTCAATGATAGGCTGGTACAGGAAACTCAAAAGTTTGGAGGAGGTTCTATCATGGTCTGGGGCTGTATGTTGTGGGAAGGGCCTGGGTTATCATGCAAGATCAATGGGAAGATGGATGCTGACCTTTTTGTCACCATTTTGGAGGATGAACTCAACAGGAGTTTGGAGTGGTATGACAAAAAGGTAGGGGATATTGTCTTTCAACAAGACAATGATCCCAAACATAGGAGCAGGAAAGCCCAAAACTGGTTCAGAGATGCTGGAATGGAGGTTATGATATGGCCCCCACAGTCCCCAGACCTCAATCCTATTGAACATCTTTGGACTTACCTCAAGAAGAAGCTGGGGGAGTATGATACTCCTCCTGATGGAGTAGAGGAGTTGTGGGATAGAGTAGAGGTAGTGTGGGATAAGATTCCACCACAGGTGTGTCAGGATTTGATCAGGAGCATGCCTGATAGGGTTCAGGCAGTGCTGAAGGCAAAGGGAGGCTATACCAAGTACTAAAATCCTGATTTCATATAATAATTATCAGAGGGACAAAACTGTTCCAATGAGTGGAAATTATTAAATAATTCATAGCATACCCAAATCGGGACATTATGTAATGCTGTTGATATCCATTTGTAGCTATTTTTGAGCACCATCTACAATTTAAATATGAAGTTCATACCTTTAGTTGTTGACTAGTTATTTGTGAATTAATCCAATGTGAAAAAACATTGGAATAGTTTTGTCCCCTACTGTATATCAGGCATTTCAACTGACATGAAACACAAACAAGTCATATAACAAGCTGTAGATAGAAGATGGAGCTTTGGCTGTGTGGTGAGCTTACTTTGAATTTCTGATTCTATATGTGCTTCCTCTACAATGTTTCCCTCTCTCACCCAAAAATGATCCTGGCGCCTCATGTTTTGCCTTGTGTTTGCTGTATTAAGGCTTTGGAGTGCTTGTTTTGAGTAGGAACCCAAGATAGTGATGTTGAGCACATCATAGTCATGACTGTAGTCATCCAAAGGCTCCCAAACCATGTGTGCCCAGCATTGAATCCAAGCATTGCCATCTCCTTTCTATGGAGCTCCATCTGCACAAATATTAATTGCGTCGCATCATGCATTGTGTTGCGCCATTGTGCTTATATAACTTGTTATTTTCAAGCCTTTGGGGCATAAAAAATCAAGCAATTTTAATTATATGTTTATGAACATTGTTTCTGGGTATGTTAGACGCTGATCAGAGCGCACATCAGAGGGACGAGCGGAGTGAGACCTTGGCTTCAACGTATGTGTTGCACCACTCCGATATCGCTGGGTGGTCTCGATTTGGACTTCGGACCTGGAGAGGAGAGGATACAACTCGGATCAAAGGGAACTGAGTCTGAGAGAGAGATGAGACAATGAACCGAAGTTCAGAGGGATAGGAGACAAGTCAAATATGTTGAGTTGATATTCTGATTGAGGAAAACTACTCTGGACTAACTCCGGTTTATATACATGTGGACTATTGGAGGAACGGAGATAGTCCTACAATAGGTATCTAGGTTACCGGTAGTTAGTGGGCGCCTATAATAAAGCGTTCGGAGTACAATAGAAGTTATAGGAATAATAGAGATAATAAACGGAACGGAATGATGACATCAGAGTAATGAACGGATCAGAGAAGAATGAATCTGGGAACCAGGCTTGAGGAGACCAGTTGGGACTTTGGAGTTTGGAATCGGAGAAGAAGTCGGACCGGTGGGAATGTGGTCCGGAGTGATCCGGGACGACTGTAACAGGGTATGACATAGCTTAATTCAGTCATTTTTAGAGGGACAAAACAGCACCGAAAGAGAGAAACAGAAAACACAAAGGGGGGTAGATGTGATTGATGGGTGATCAAATATTTCCCACCCATCTTAAAAACAGTGACAATCTCGTAAAATAGCTGATTGGTGCCACTGGCAAGTGCAATGACATGAGTAGCAAGCTTTTCTGTTGTTATAATCCCAGATTACAAATTAATGTATTAAAATTCACATCTTCTGTTTTGCCTTTTCTGACCAAAAGGAGGTGTAATTCACTGCATATTATTAGATTAATGCTCTACTATTGTATTCTAGTGTCCAAAAAAGCAAGCCAAGTGTATTTTGTGTGGTCAATTATATGCTAGTAACTTACCCACACTGTTAACCAGCTATTTTGCAGTGTGGTCAGGCTGTGAATATCAGGTATTGTTGCTCACGAGATCCATGGGAAATATTTGATCACCCATCAATTGTGTCTACCCCCCTTTGTGTTTTCTGTTTCTCTCTTTCAGTGCTGTTTTGTCCCTCTGAAAATGACTGAATTAACCTATGTCATACCTAGAAACAATGTTCATAAACATATAATTAAAATGGCTTGAAAATAACAAGTTATGTAAGCGCGATGGTGCAATGCAATTAATATTTGTGCAGATGGAGCTCCATACCTTTCCAGTACAGTCATCATGCTATGCATCGTCCTCAAAATTCTTGGAGCCATAATTCCTTAGGAAATCACAAGTCGAAGAATGGCATGTGTCGATCCTCACATCTGACTCAAGTCATAGTGATGCATTGTTCCGATTTTGGCATGTATCTATACCATTGTGGCCGCTGCCAGCGCATTAGTCATGTCCAAGTAAAGGCTGAAGCAGTTGCAAAAGCACCAGAGTCTTCCTGAAGGCTGAGACTGGTGCTATCGAATAGGCTTGGGGGGTGTAACTAAAATGGCCACATGCTTCCTCAAGTGATTCTTGCCCAGATGCACTTACTTTATGGGCTGAAAACGACATTGGAAAATGGTGTGATGTGAGCAAGTCATTTCTCTCTTTGTAGTCCACAAGGGAGAGTATCACAGAAAATGGGGGAAAGAAGAAGTGTAGGGTGGAGGTGCTAGAAACCAAGGATAGGAGAGAAGGGCTAGGGCCAAGGCCCACTAAGCAAAGCCCCAGCAATACCATCAGCATTGGCAAACTCCAATGGCGCCAAACTACAATGGACCAAAAATCAGCATCCATGGAAGAGCTGTTGAACATGAATTTGATATTTTTGCTGAAGCTGGTGATTATGAGGGTGTAGACCTCAACAGTGAGATAGAGATGAGATGGTGCCCAACTCCCCCTTCACAAGCAGAACAGTACCCTTAGCATTTCTCAAGCACCTCATTGTACCCCTCAAAGTCTCAGAGACTTTGGCTGAAAACCCAACCTTTGCAGTCTGCTATTTTCTCACTCAGACAACCTCTCTTGACATCAACAATATGCCAAGATTAACATTACACCATTCCCAGACAATGAACACCCCTGTGTAATAGAGCCTTCAGGAATAACACATGGTCCAGGCTTGATGAGGTATGCAACACCCTCACTAAAGCTCTAGCCTGGATCAAATCTCAATATGCTTACCTACTGATCAGATGACAACCACACTCATCCACTCATTCCCCTCCTCCAATTAGCCCAATCTCTTACCCACCCTTATTGCCTGTAGGAGTGTATTGTTGCTCATCCAGAGGAAACTCGCACTGGTGTGAGACTTGCTACATGGTTGAGCCCAACACTACAATGGCTCACCAGCTTAACTGGGCCATCACTATATATTCATTACTTTAGATAATACTGAATTTGTACTTGCCACTCGTTCAGCAATGTCCAATACTTCAAAGTCGCCCAATACACCCCTAGTCCTCAAGAACTCTTCTCTTGGGTGCTCTTCATTTGATTGCAATATTGATACTGCATTTGCTCTGTCCAATGCTGATTCAATGATGGGAATACTGAGAGAGAATAGTGACATTCGTGACCTGAACCTCCAGTCTACAGGAAGTTTTTCTAGGTAAGTATAACCTATCCTGCTGCTTGTTGCAAGGACCCAATGATCTGGCTAGGGTATAGGTATTGGGAAAATCTACCACTGGCTGGCCATGATCCCAGCCTTACCCAAATACCTACAGTATTTGACAATAGTTTTTTTTTTTTTATACTCAACAATTTATTATGCGGTGTGCAATAGCAGTCCGCAGTAGTGTACCTACTACAAGATGCTCAAGTAATAGACTGCTTAAATACAAAACAAATTCACAGAAGGGCCCCCGGAGGGGGCCCAACAACGTCCGTTGTACTGAGCGCGGCCGTCAAGTGACCATGAAAAGAAAGTCAGGTGGGGGCTGAGCCAGGTGAGCACCTAGACACCCAAACCCCACCAGGAAAATAACTAAAAAAGAAGTTGAAACATGGGGAGGCCCCAAGGGCGGGCAGGACAAAGCACCGGGCAAGAGGCCCCAGGGAGAAGGAAACAGAACCCAATGTGCTGAGAAAAAGAACCCAAAACCTACATGTAAAAAGAAATGAGAAGGCCTACGAGGTCTAGGGAGGGGCCGAAGACACTGGCTGCCCCTTGACCTTACGGGCAAAAGAACCGACACTGGTCTTGCGACCAGCATCTGCCATGCAACCATCAGCCACATACTGGGCTTTGATCCACTCCGGTTGGAACCGGTGTCACCAGAAGAGGCACTTCGGGCTGTTGGCGGCATGCAACTTGCCACAATTAATGCACTTGCTCAGGTGGGGGCAGGGGGAGCCAGTGGGGGTGGCAGGGACAGGGGGTTTGGCCTTGGGGTGGCCCTTGCAGCAGCTGGCCAATGACCGGTGTTCAGCCTTGGAGTGAGGCTCAGAGCAGATAGGGCAGCGCACAGAGCGTGCCTGGCAAGAGTGGAGGGTGTGGCCCCAGCGCCAGCATCGAGAGCAGTGGGGGGTGCCGGGATTAGCGCAGGCAGTCCGGATAAAACAGACAGCACCAGCAATGGGAACAGAGCGTCCAGCCACCGCTTTAGCGCGGGAGCCAGACTGAGAGTTGTGGATGTCAAACCATGCAGTAGCCATGGTTGACTTGGCAGAGTTGCGAATCACCCAGGGGGGACCAGCAAGGGGAAGAGAGAGGGCAAGGGGTGACTGGCTAAGAGCCTGTGCAACCTCAGCAGAGGTAACCCAGTCAGCAGTACCAGGCTGGAAGAGGGGAACATCGACGAGCTTGAGATACGAATGCGACATGGTGAGAGCAGCAGAGACTGGGGAAGCCTTGAGGTCCTTGCCAATGGTGGCGCCGACAGTCACAAACTCAGAAGCTGACGCTACAGCAGAGGTGGAGAGGGACAAGCCCCCAGACGAAGGGTGCGCCGATTCTATGCGGAGCACAGAGCCAGAGGCCAATAACGCCGAGTTGACGACGTGAGTGACATGAGGCAGAGATGCCTTGGACAAAGCGTCAGACCTGGGGATCAAAATCTGGCGCCTGGAAGGGCTAGCAACAGTGCACGAGTGTTTGGCTTTGGAGGCCAGAGTGCTGAGGACAGCCGTTTGGACGGCAATGACGCGGTCTGTAGGCAGAGTAGGGAACGCCTTGGCCATGTGGATCAAGGTGGGCACTGCCTTGAGGGCGCTGGCATAGGAAAGGGGGGGAGAGGGGCCATACCAGGTGGGACAAACTGAGGGCGCCGGGGAGAGCGCGCAGGGCGAGGGGGAGGGGGCAGTGCCAGGGCAGTACCAGCAATTGGCGCCAACCCTGCAGGAGTAGACTCCTGCACAGCCAGACTAGAAGCCGGCACAGCAGGGGCTGCGTTAGTGGAGATAGGGGAACCGCTTACCTCAGCAGTTCCACAGAATGGGCATGTGGCGTCCACATGTTGGGGAGGAGGGGGAGCGGGAGCCCATTGCGCTGCATAGCGGCGAAAGTACTCACGGAATGTTACATGTTTGCCCTGGGAAAGGACCACAACAGAGGCCCACTTGGAAGCCAGAAGGGCGTCCATGAGGGTATAGACTCCCTCAGCAAGGGAGAGGGCATCTTTCCAGTCTGCCAGGGCAGAAGCCAGCAGTGGGACTAGGTGGGGAAGGGCCATGTTCTTCAACCAAGGGCCGTAGTCCAGGGTGGGGTCCTGCTGGACGTCAGTGTTAAGGGGTTGAGAGGGCTGGGAGGTGGCTGGGAGGAGGGAAAGTTCCTCCAGGATGGGGGTCTGGGGAGAGGGCATCGACCCATACGAAAGGGCCGGCGAAGCCTCAAAGCGTAAATGCTTGGCAGCGACATTGGCCAGAGCCACGTCGACAGAGTCGGAGGGGGCAGTGGCCAGAGAGAGGGAAGGGGGGGAGGATCAGAGTCGGAGGGGGCAGTGGCCAGAGAGAGGGAAGGGGGGGAGGATGCACCAAATGCCCCCAGGGTGAAGAAACGTGCTGCAGCGGGCGACCGATCTGAGGCTGTCTGTGCATTGGACTTAGGAGGCATGTGTAGAGATGAACTAGAGACAGAGCTAGAACACCTAACTATGACATACTAACCAGCCAGAGACCAATTCAAAAACTGGTGGTGGTGGTAAGAAGTCAAGAAGGGATGTATTTGACAATAGTCTCAGCAGACAAACCAACTCTAGCACTCAACAATTGCCACATGCTGACCAGGACATAGACTTCAAGAGAATTCACCATTGGTTGGCAACAATCCCAGCTCCACCCCAAGCACCTACAGTGGTAGACTCAATGGCCCTTGCTATCTCCATGTGCAGCTTATCATCAATCAAGAAGAATGTTCTTTTTTTGTCTTTTGTGGATGGGGCACTTGCTTGTGATGTCCACAATGAACAATTGCCTATCTGAGATCTGATATTCGCTTTAGCGCCAGCCAGTGGGCTGTAAGTGGACAAGTAATAATTCGTGAATACCACTTGCAGGTACACCCAGGCATCAGCATGAGCCCCTAGGGCTATAACTACCAATGCCAATGCTCACCATAAGCAATGTCGTCCACAGTGATGGAGTGGTTGCCCACATAAAGTAGCCTGTTGCTTGGCAAAATCACCAGCTGCTGGCCTTCAGTAGATGGGATAGGAGACTCTTCACTAGTATATTGAGGCCCAATCACCAATGCCTGCAGTGGTTGAGTATCAGGAGGTGATCCAGACTCTTGCTGACATTAAAGGTGAGCCATGAGTTAAGGGTAGGCCTTATATTTCACATATGCTTGGCATCTATATTTCCATTTCATTACAGGAGTGGGCATGAAACAATATGTTGTGAGTGTATTTACTACATAAACACTACACTGGACAAGCAATAGTGGAGAAAGGCTATGAGGTTTGACCACCACCAACCAAACTCCTCAAGATGCTAATTCACAAGGACAAGAAAGTTGGATAACACATAAAAGCAATTTAGTCATCTACAAAAAGAGTATGGAATGAGGAGTAGGGATAGATGTATTGGGAAGGGGGCACACCTTCACCACAAGAGATCTGGATGGCAGTATCAAAGTGCGCTGGTGACATCACAAGGCAGAAATAGACCACAACCATTCAGGGCTCAAACAAGGCTGAAGAGCTCCTCAAATTGTTCATTGGATGAATCTGTCTCTACTCTGACCCAGGCAAGTGGTGTCCTAATAATGTGGGTATCCAGGAGCACGGACTGTGCCATTAGCAGTGCAATTTGGAGGTAATGCTCATGCTGGGTGTTCCTGAGGTCGTCCAGTGTGTCCAAGGACTTATTCAGGACTTGCAAGTTCCGGATGCACTTGTGAACAATTGGGGGTGTGGTTGATAAAGAGGCTGCCGGTGATGGACTAGGAGGGTGAGGGCCTTTGTTGTGAGAGGTAATTTGAGATTTTTTTGGGCCACCCATTGTCTTCCTAGCAATGTAACAGGTGGAGGGAGAGGTGTGAACAGACAAGGACATTGAGTTGGAAGTCATGGCGGAATAATGAAAAAATGGGGGTGAGAAGGTGTTAGGAGTGCACTGTGGACTTGCAGAGTTGTGTGCACTCAGTTGTGCTCTGGCAGTCCTGTGGACTTGTGTTGTGGATTGTGGACTTGTAGACAGCACAGGACGCTTAGATCAGTAGGTCATGTGATCAGGTAGTGTAGTTGCACCTGTGGATGAGTTTGGGACTTCTAGTCTCTCACAGCTGTCCACAGGTGAGTAGTTTAGCTACTTAGAGTCCTTTTTTTTTTTTTTTTTTTAAATCAACAGTTTATAATGCGGTGCGTGGTAGCAGTCCGTGGCAGCTATCTACTACAAGAGAGGTAGCTACAAGGTATACGAGAGTTCTGCAGAAGGACCCCAAAGGGGTCCAACATCGTCCGATGTACTGAGTAAGGGCGTCAAGTGCCTGTGAGGGGGGAGAAACTAACTAGGATACTAGAAAGAGAAAGGTGAGGGAATGTACATACCAGCAGGTGGGCTAAGAATGCAGGGTGGGTAGGGAGGAGTGATGGACAGCAGTACCTCTAGGGTCTGGGGGGAAGGAGAAGGCTAGGGGGTTATCCTGGAGAAACATGATTAGACCATCAAGATCTGTGTAGTAGTTCAAACTGCTGTCTTGAGTCCAGGACCAGCGGCGGGTGTAGAGTGGGCATGACCAGAGGATATGGTCGCGCCATTGGAAGGAAAATCCACAGGGGCAAGCCGTAGGTTCGTTAGAAAAGAACCAGGAACGATATTTGCCAGTGGGAGCATGGTTAAGTATGCATCTCGCCAGCCAGGTGGTGAGGGATGGGGTTTGTTTTGCCACAGAGGATAAGAAAGACCCGTCTTTGAAGTAGGATGGTTGGATGGGTTTGTTGCAATGTGCGAGGGGTAGGAACTGTGAACCGAGAGCGGTCGAGGGGGAGGAGGCGAGCTGCCATTCCCGGATGATGTGTTTCGTGCTCAACTTCTGGATAGACGACACCCACACTGGGGACGAGGTCAAGTAAGGTGGATGGGGTTTCACAGAAGCAAGGTCATGGGCCAGCCCGTGTACTGAGAGTCTCCAACATGAGAGAGAGTGTGCTATGGTGATGGAGTGATAATCCGGGGATTGGAGCCAAGGGATAAGGAGGGAGGAGACCAGGAGGGAGGTATGCTGTCCGGAGGAGGGAGAGGGGGAGAGTGCAGCCCGCACCGCTGAGGGAGAGTCAGTGAGAAAGAAAAGGGAAGTAATACTACTGCTGAACAAGGGGAGTAGAGAGGAGATGGCAAAGGAAAAAGCAAAATGTTCGCAGTCTGTACCTGTCAAGGAACCGGCGTTAGTAGAGTCTGAGCATACAATCACATTGTCCACAGAAGCAACATAAGAGACTCAGGAGGAGAAGCCAACGAGACGAGAGGGGGGGAAGAGGAGTCAAAGCCAATTACAAGCGTACACAAAGAGAAAAGGGCCCTAGAGAGTGCAGGGTCAAGAATAGAGTTGCGCCAAGAGGACAAAGTGTCTTTGGAGCAGGGGAATGGGGGATTGAGAAAAGTAAAATGATTGGAAAACCGATCCAGTATGCGGTAACCCGGCTCAGCCAGGGGGTGAGAGTGGAGGATGGGGTCATTGATGATGGAGGGGAGTGCGGCATCCATGAATGCGAGGGTGGAGCCAGAGATCCTCTTCTGTCTGGCAGAGAGAAAGGGGAGGGAGAGGGGGTGGCGTTCGGTAGTGGAGGCGTTGGTGAGGAGGGAGTTGATCCCATGCGTGTGGGGGAGAGAGGCAATCCGCATAGTGCTCCGGGTTTGTAGTTTTCTCAAGTGTAGGTGGATGGGCAAAAGGCCTGCGATGGCTTTGACTCCTTGGGATGGGGAGGTGTGGAATGCCCCCGTAATCCACAAGGCGGCACGCCATTGCGAGACCCTGAGCTGTTTGAGGAGTCCCTTGATGCAAGCTGCATCGTGGAACCAGAGGGATGATCCATACGTCATTAAAGGGACGACGCAGGAACGGTAGAGGAGGCGCTTGTGGGAAGGATTTAGGCCATGGGATGAGTTGCCTAGTAGGCACATGGTGCCCAGGAGTGAGAACGACTTGTTTGCATAGAAGGCAACATGTTCTTTGAAAGAGAGCCGGGGGTTGAACCAGAAACCCAGGTATTGCCATACAGGGGACGGTAGGAGGGGAGTGTTTCTGGTGAAGGGGGTGTAGCCCAGGTCTAGAGAGGGGAAAGACTCGTTGTGTCTTCTGGAGAAGAAGAACGACTCAGTTTTGGAGTGTTCGAGGACTAGTCCAAAGTCAGACAGAAGTTGGAAGACAATCCCATATGCTTTGATCAGTGGGGGAGTCACATCCTCCCACTGCTTACCTCATGACACAATGAGGCCATCGTCGACGTAGGACAGGAAGTCAATACCCCAGAGGAGGGGGTCGAGGGAGAACAGGTGATCCGCAATGTAAAGGACTGGTGCCAGGAAGAGTGACAATAGCACCGGAGAGAGGGCAGATCCTTGGACAACCCCAACAGAGCAGTCCATGGGGTCGGAGATAATGTTCGCGCCCCAAGATAGGGAAGTGGTGCGACCCACTAGGTAGGACTCGAAGAATGAGAGAACCTGGGGGGGGAAACCCTGGTGGCGTAGTATGGCAATGAGAGTGGAGTGATGTAGGGAGGGGAAAAACTGGGCAACATCGAAGGTGACCATGCTGGTGACCATGTTTTTGGCCCATCCAGCTCGGATGATCAGTGGAGCAACCAGCGATGCCACCAAGTTGTCGGGGGTGAACAAGTGCATGGCGGACAGCCACAAATTGCAGTCGAGTGGCCAGCATTTTCTCAAACAGTTTGCCCATAGTGTTGAGGAGTGTGATGGGGCGGAAGTCTCCGGGTTTAGTGTGGGAGGGCTTGGGGGGTTTGGGGATAACAACAGTGGTTGAATCCTTGAAGTAGGAAGGCCAGTGACCGTGTTCTACACATGCATTGGCCAGGGCGAGGAGAGTGGAATGACAGGAAGGGCGAGATACCAGTTTTTTTAGGTGTCGCCAGGTGAGGTGGTCAGGGCCAGCAGCAGACCAATTAGAAGTGCCCGCTAAGGCTTCTTCAAGTTCGGGTGGGGCAAAGGGAACCCAAACGTGGGGGCTCTGTTCAGGGAGGTAATCGAGCCCTGAGAGGTTAGTTGTACGGTCCTTTGTATTGAAGAAGTGTGAGCCCAGTGCATCAAAGAGTTCCTCCTGGGTAACGCAGGGTTTGGAGGTCCTGGGGTCAATGACAGTGTCAATGGCCGGCAGGGAATGGGGGCCCACCCAAGATATCAAGTCCCATGGTTGTTTGTTGGTTACCACTATGTCCTTAGCTAGAGCGTCGTAATAGGCACACTTGGCAGAGCGGCAGCCAGAGCGGAATGATCCCCAAGTTTCTTTAGAAGGGGAGGATCTGTACGAGTCTAGGAGGAGCGAGCAAGTGTCATTCCACCATGGTTTGGATCTGTGGCAGACTAGGGAGGTTTTTGAGTTGGTGGACCAGGCGTTAAAGACAATGGTCATGAGGGAGGAGGCAAATGTTTCGACGTCTTTGGCCGAGTGTAGGGGGTGTGAGGATGCGAGGGAGCCCAAACTGTGTGAGACTGCATCAAGGAAGGCGGTTTCTTCCTCGGAGTCGATCTTTATCACGGTTTTCCTGACAAAGGGAACCTTGGAGGGGATAGGGAGAGTAAAGGCCAGAGGGGCATGGTCTGAGGGTAGTCGGAGATGGGGTAGAATGTGATATTCAGAGACAGGAAGTCCGTTTGAAAAGAAGGCTAAGTCTATGACTGTGGAGGACTTGCTCTGGTCTCTGGGGTAGAACGTAGGCTGGGGAAAAGATGGCAAGGCTCTGGTCAGGGAGAGTGACTCTGTCATATTGAGGAGTCGGGTGGCTCTAGCGGGGTGGGTAGGATAGGAGGGGTCCCAATTGCAGGACCGGATGTTGAAGTCCCTGACTAGGCAGAGGCAAGAGTGGGAGGAGATGGAGAGCATGTCCGTAAGAAAGGATAACACGGAGTCCTGTGCATCATTATAGATTCCCACTAGGTGAACGGGACCGGTGTGGAAGAAGAGGGACAGCCAGGAGATGTCCTGGTGTGGGGCTATGTCATGGTGGAGGGAGGGGCGGAGGGGGTGGAGGGATTTATGGACAAATACCATCGACCGGGGGCGTGAGGGAGAGTCAGGATCTTTTTTGTCGCCAGGTGAGACAAGACAGTCCCAGTCAGGATGGAGGGGGCCGCCAATAACAGGGGCACCCTTTTTGTCAGTAGCGGAAAGGACATACCTGATGATTTTCCAAGGGGGTTCTTGCACAAAGACCAAGTCAACAGCCAGAGTAGAGAGAGCAACCAGAAGGGATTCCAGTAGAGAATAGTTGCGTGCCACATTTTGAGAGACCACAGAGAGAGAGTCGGCCAAAGGCGTCCTACCAGTAGGGTGTTTTGGGAAGGGAAAGGGGGAGGTGGAGGGTGGAACAGCCAGATCAGGGGTGGGAGAGCGGAGGAAAGGGCGGGCAAAAGGTGCGTTGGGGAAGGGGAGAGGGGTGGTGTCTGACAAATCATGTACAGACATTGGGAGGGGCAGAGGAGGCGGCTGCAGCTTCAGTGTGGGCACGGCGCTGTTCTGCGCGGATGGTTTCCCTCAGGAGGGTTTGTCTGTTGACGTGGCCTTCAATCCACTTGGGCTCGAAGCAGTGGTGCCAGAATGGGCACTTGGTGCTGTTGGCAGGATGGGGACCGTTGCAGTTGCAACATTTGGCGCCATGAGGGCAAGGTTGGTCGCGGGGAGTGGCCGGGATCGGGGGGTTGGCCTTGGGTTTGCCTTGGCAGCAAGTAGCGTGAGAGCAGTGGTTCTCCTCCTTGTGAGGGCCACCACAGATGGGGCAGGCAATGTTGAAACATCTGCAGACATTGACCGTGTGACCCCAGGTCCAGCATCGAAAGCAGAGAGGGACACCGGGGCAAGCAGCGGCCTTACAAATGCGGCAGATATTGCCAAGGATGGGTACAGTGCAGTTGGCCACTGCATCAGCAGCAGCACCGGTTTGGGAGTCCCAAATCTCAAACCAGACAGTGGCAGTGTCGGCTCCCCGGTTGTTGCAGGAGGGGCAGGGGGGGGATACAATTTGGAAGTGGGGGGCCAGGGGGGAGCACAAAAGGGCCTCGCAAACAAGGTGGCAGACCTCTGGGTAGGAAGCAGGACCTCCAGTGCAGGGCACGTCTAGCACTTTGAGGTAGGACTTGGAGTGGGCTTTGCCCGCTTCGGTAATACTGCCTTTGACGACCTTGGAGGCCCAGGCGCAGATAGTATGGACATCCTCATCGTTGGGGACATCATGACAGAGTAGGCAGGCGGCTGTTTTGTCCCTGGAGATAGAAAGGACACGGCATGCAGAAGAGGAGGCAGCGAGGCCCCTGTTGGCAGAGTCAACGATGCCAGGGAGGTTGAGTACCACCGGCGGGGGTGAGCTTCACGTCACATCGGGCCCTTGGTAGTGGACGTGAATTTGGGTTTTGGTTTGGCCAAAGCCAAGCCCAGGGCATTCTTGTTGGTCAAGGGTGATGTGCCCTTGGTGCGTGCCATGCGTTCGAGCTCTTCCAGAGAGGCATCCGGGAAGGCCCAGGAGAGTGTGATGAGACAACCAGTCCAGCTGGAAGTAGAGGTGGTGGGGGGTGAGGCAGCTACATTGGCCCAGGAGCGGCCCGGGCTGCTGTGGGAAGAGGGGGGAGGGGCAGCCGAGCGTCTGTTCGGTTTGGTCTTCATGTTGATGGCCGGGGGGGGAAGGGGGAACCACAGTCCTGAAAGGTCCCGGTCCCGCCGATGGGGAAGGTCCAGAGCCTTGGATCAGAGAAGCGTCAGAACCAATCTTGGGGCGAGGGACAGAAGTAAACTTCTGACCACCCTGAACAGGGGTAGACCCCGGATCAGGTCCCTTTGATCCGGTTTTGACGCACTTACCTTTATTAATACTGGCAGGCACAGGTGAGGGGGGCCTCATGTCCACGTCCGGGGAGTGGGCAGGAGGGGGTGAGGAGGGGGGGAGGAGGGCTGGTGGTGCAGCCGGGGCAGCTAGGCCCAGAGTCAAAGGGGAAGAGGTGGGAGGGAGGGATGGTGTAGGAATGGGAACGGGGTTCTGCATACCTGCGTTTATTACATGTTGAAGCCATTCAGCCAGGCTAAAGTTGCCTCGAGAGCGGACCATGTTGGCTAGCTTTGGTGAGGCGAGGATCGTGTTGAGTGTGTTGAACAGGTAGGGAACGACAATGGGATGGTCGTTGTCAACCAGTTCCGAGTGGGAGAGGGACTGGAGCCAGTCCCTAACCATCTTCATGCTTTCATCAGCCTCAACAGTGTCAGCAGTGATCCTTTTGTAGGGTGAAAGGGCCGGGAGGTCTTCGTCGGCTGGTCTGTCGGACCAGTTGGTGGGGGGTATCTCTGGTTGGGGTGGGGGGTTCAAGTTGCACAAGGTGGGTATGATGTTACAGGTTTGCTTAGTGGGGTCCAATGCATCAAGCATGTGGGTGGATTCATTGGAGTCTGAGAACTCCTCATCGCTATTGTTAGGCCTTGCACAGACCCGGTTCGAGGTGTGGGAGGTCCAGGAGGCTGTGCGAGATGAGAGGTTGAAAGCCTCAACGGAGGAGGCAAACGGATAAATTTGAGGGCTCGACGCTGTGATGGGCGATGAGCTAGTATAGTCGGTAATACCACTCAACATAGTGGTGATGGGGTTCACCGGGGTCGGAGAGATGATTTCAGATATGTCTGTGCTCATTGTGGACTCAGAGACCAACACTAAAGATTGCAAGTGTGAATCGATGGTGGTGGTAAGAGGACAAGAAGCGTTGTACTTAGAGTCCTAGTCTCTCACAGCTGTCTACAGCTTGTCCCTTCATTTCTAGCTCAGTTCTCTGCCTAATCGATTTGTTCTTTCGCTGTTAGGACTCCTCAGCAGTCCCCCAACGTTCCTGCTTCAACAGGTTATGGGCCCCAGGCTATAACAGCCACGAATCGCGTTTTCTTCGAACACACTCTTTGGCAACTCCACACACACTCTCTCATCTCTCTCATTCCTTCTCTCTGCTCTCTCCCTTCACTTCCCCAGCCTCCTACATCGTTCCCCTGCTTGCCACGTTGTCTACAATGTCCAGCAACTCTCCGAAATTCGAAAAACTCAATGCTAGCAACTATCCTACTTGGGCTGGAGAGATGGAAGCTTGGTTTAGGGCATCTGGCCTGTGGAGAATTGTCTCTGGGCAACAGCTAAGTCCCTCCTGCTCCTCTCCCCCCACTGAGGCAGAGTCCACTCGAAAGGAGGCCTGGGAGGCCAAGTTAGACAAGGCAGCTGGCTGGCTGTTCCTTATGGTGGAGCCTGAGCAGAGGATCCACTTTAACTTGATCCAGGATGATCCTGTGAAGATGTGGACTGCCCTGGAGCAAGTACACCTCCAGAAGCGTGCTGGGACGCATTTTAACACATATGACGACCTCTTCAGCATCAGGAAAGCCGAGGATGAGTCCCTGCAGGCTCTCATGAACAGGGTGGACGAGAATATGCGCAAAATCGCAAATTTACGCCCCAAGGGCTTCACTCTGCAGCAGCTGGATGAGAAACTCGCCTCCATGTCCTTTATTAGGGCCCTTCCCACTGAGGAGTATTCCTCCTTCACCTCTTCTCTCCTGCTGATGGACAAACTTGACAAGGCTTCTGTACACCAGGCTTTCATCACAGAGAACAACCAGCGCCGCAGACAAGCCACAGACCTTCTCCCCTCTTCCCAGGCACTTGCAGCAACCTCCCGGACTGCTCCTTCATCTGTCAAATGCGATTTTTGTCACAAGTCCAGACACACCATGGCCAAGTGCTATGCCTTCAAGGATGCACAGAAGGAGGCACAGCAAGCTACTCACGATAGGGCCTCGAATGGCAGCTCCAGGCGTTGTAGGCAACGTGCCAACTGTTGGAATTGGGTATCCCGGTTGAGTGTGCAACTGAATGGTCTCGGCCATCTCGGTTACGCCATAACTGGCTAATGAGGTAAGCGTTCCATCTCCTGTTCACACTATGAGACCATCGGGGTGGGAAATTCATAGGTTTTTTTTATCAGATATGTACTGAAAGTCATACTTTTGGGGCTAAGTTTCCTCCTATATGCATGTTAGGAAAGGGTGAAATATTATATGTTTTATAATGTAAATTTTACTCTTATCAGGTGTAAAAAATTGATGAATTTCATTCTGATAAAGAACGAAATTCATATGTATTTTTGTATCACTTCATACCCCTGGAAAGTATGAATTTCACCATGTCAAAGGCAGAGTTTCACTTTATTAAAGGCAATATTATGTTTTTTTTGGAGGTGATTTTATGATACTATAAAGCAGTTATTTCTCTGTTTTTATAAGTAATTTTATGATGTTATAAAGTAGAATATTCCTTTATTTTTGTAGGTAATTTATGACATTATAAAGTGGAATATTCCTCTGCTTTTATAGGTAATTTCATGATATTATAAGCTGGAATATTCCTCTGCTTTTATAGGTAATTTCATGATATTATAAGCTGGAATATTCCTCTGCTTTTATAGGTAATTTTATAATATTATAAGCTGGAATATTCCTCTGCTTTTATAGGTAATTTCATGATATTATAAGCTGGAATATTCCTCTGTTTTTGTAGGTAATTTTGTAATATTATAAGCTGGAATATTCCTCTGTTTTTGTAGGTAATTTTGTAATATTATAAGCTAGAGTATTCCTCCATTTTTGTAGGTAATTTTATGATATTATAAGCTAGAATATTCCTCCATTTTTACATGTAATTTTATAATGTTACAAAGTAGAATATTTGTTGGTTGTTCCTTATGATTTCGACAGCAAAATGCCACAATAGCAACTCTTATTAGTAGTGATTTGAGTACATGTTCTACTCGTAATTACTATTCTCATCCTCGTTATTTTCATCTGTCCCATATCCAGTATCTTCTTCCTCACTCTCCTCCTCCTCTCCCCTTTCCCCATCCTGGCTGCCACTGGCACTGGTAGAACTTTCCAGATAGCCCTCACGACGCGCATATTGGCGTTGATTCTTGAGACTGGTCTTCATAAAAAACTCAATTGGCCAACCATGAGCATATCGCCTGAAGTAAGGATGCATCTTTCGAGCCTAGATATAATGGTAAGCCAAATAATGACCAAATATGAAAGAGACATACCAGCTGAATAACTTTGCCAATTACCTCCTTGGGTTGTTGGTGCCAACCCACTGAAATGTTAACACCTGCCTGGGAAATAACATGTCGGACGCAACGCTACCAGAGTTGAGTAAAAAAAAAGTGATATAGCTGGAAGACTTACACGTAAGGAATTATAGAGCTCGCAATTGTCGTCAAGCTTCATTAGAGTTTGGAGGCGAACCTCAGATTTCTTTGGCGGGCGGGGTATCAACTCTGTATGTTTAGCTCTCGTTGCTGCTGCTTTGCGCAATGCATCGTTCTCGGCTGATGATGTATTTGAGTTTTAGACAGGAGGAGTGTGAAAGGAAGCTTACCCTGAAGCCTCTTGATAGTGAGGGCTAGATCTCCGTTTTGGAAAGGGCCTGCTCGAAATGGTGAGCCATTCTGATGTAGGGGAGAAGGGATACTGACTTTGTTGTGTGTTGACGGCGTTAGTGCTTGCCATCCCTACGGAGGTGGTTGGCATAGCTCTTTGTCGCACGTTGATAGCACTGGTGCTTGTTGTCTCCGCAGGGGTGGTCGACCTGGTACTGGCATTCGCGTTTTTCTTGGTTCGAGGGGGAACAGGAGCTTTTGGCATGATGACTTCGCTGAAGGAAAGGATGGCGTACGTCGTCTTTATATATTGCAATTAGGCATGTTCGAGAACAGGATATCTTGTGGGGGGAAGCGGTGGATTCGGTGGTCGGGCCTGGAGCCTACCTGAAAGAATGAACATTAAAAACGTTACATAGATGTGTTTCTAGTACGAAGATACGGGAAAGCACCATAGAATGTAAGATGGAACTTGGAGTATGATAGTGAACGCGGGTTTTCGAGTGATGTTAAATTGAGCGGTAAGTCTAGAGTCGAACTGAAAGAGTGAGCATTAGAAGGTGTTACGTAGACGTGTTTCTGGCACAAAAATGCAGGAGAATGCCATATGACGGAAACGGAGCTTGGAGTATGATAGTTCAGGCGGGTTTTGGAGTGAGGTCCAATTTAGCGGCCAAGTCTAGAGTTAAACTGAGCATTAGAGGGTTTTACGTAGATGCATTTCTCACACAAAAATATGGGAAAGCGCCATATGACGGAGACGGAGCTTGGAGTATGATAATGGTTGTGGAACTTGGGGCAATATTGGGCTGAGTAGTCAAGCCCAGGGCAGACCTGAAAAAATGAATGTTAGAAGTTATGTAGACGCGTTCTAGCACAAAAATGCAGATAACTGTCATACGACGTAAGGCGGAACTTGGGGGATAGATAACAAGGTTGCGGACCTTAGATGGTGACAGGGACTATGCGGCGGGGATCAGGGAGGGATTTGGGCATTGAAAGTGAGGTCACACACCATAGATTGATAGACAATCTTCATGCTTGTAGGTGGCTGAAGGTTTCAAACTCGAAGGGACCTGGGGACCTGGCAATGCGGTCAGCGGGGGGCACTAACACATAGATATCGAGAGGTATGTTCCGGAATGTACAAACCGGATCCTGGATCAAAGGCAATGACAAATGCGTAGCATACCCAGTATCAGAAACTTATAAGCAGCGGCCGTGAACGAATTAAAGGTGTCAAGTGTACCATGCGCACAATTGTTGTCCCCGATTCCCAGTCAGATGGCGAGAGCGTTCTCGTGACCAAGGACGATGATAGTGCCACCAAGGACGACGACGATTACAGAAATTCTGTCAAACCCTCTGATGCGAGCTTGTTTGATGATATACCAACACCTCCCTCATCCGAGCCAGGACAGCCATTACATGACGACGATATTTACTCTCCAGCCCCACAGGCGTCGCATGTTGTGGACGATACAGGACCTACAGGTACGCATCAGTTATAAATAATATGTTGCTGAGATTGAACACGCATGTGGTAGAGCCTGAACATAAAGACTGCGGAGTCCAGGCACCCCCCATGGAATCATATAAAGACTGTGGGGTCCAGGCGTCTCCTATAGAACCATATAAGGACTACGAGATCAAGGTGGCTCCCACTCTGGAAAGCGGCAAGGAGAAAGCAACTGCCGAAAAGGTAAGTAAGCATTCGGTTGGTTATGTGCCTCAACTTACACATGACTTGTAGATTGCATTTGGGGTCCAGATCAGCGGCGGGAGTCTTGTCAGCCCTACGTTCAATTTCAACATCCAGTCAGTAGGGGCTAGGGTAAAAAAAAGAGGACATAGCGAGGAGGGTGAATATCATGAGCAGCAGAAGAGACAGAAAGCGAGCAGCAGTGAAGCATGCGGAGCTAGAAAGTAGTAGCATATATATAAGTATACACAGGGCCTCTCACCGATCAAGCTAGTAAATTGAGCAGAAGGTGCTCTGACGCCAAGTCAGGTACAACACCAGCAGAGGGTAAATCTGGGTCAGAAATTAGTGAGAGGGGAGAGGTGGGAATCATAATTGTACTCGAGAGATGAGGCCTTGAGGATGTACGAGTGCATATGGGTCCTGCTTCGGTATGGCAGTGGGAATGGGAGTTACAGATGCGTGGCCCTGTATACGCAGACACTCTAATCGATCGAGCCAGTAAGCCACGCAAAGGGAACTTCGACGCCAAGTCGAGTACAAAGCCGGCAGACACCAAGCCTGGCAGGAGGTAAATCTAGGATAGCAAATAGTGGGGGATAAGAGGTGGGAGTCACAATGGTATTTGAGGGATGAGGTCTTGAGAATCTGCGAGCGTTTTTGTATCCTGCTCCGGTACGGCGGTGGGAATGGGTGCTATGAGTGCTATGAGTGTGTGGCCCTATGTACGCAGATAATCAATGGGGCCAGTAAACCACGTGAAGGGTACTCCGATGCCAAGTCGGGTACAAAGCCGGCAGACACCAAGTCTGAGGCAAGGGCTAGACACCAAGTCTAGTAAAATGTAAAACCAGGTGAGTGAATGGCGAAGGGCGAGAGGCGGTGGGGGTCAGGAGGTGGCAGAGAGGTAGTAAGAGATCTAGGTGGCGGGAGGTAGCGAAGAAGTTGGATTGCCAAATTTGCAAGTCCCGTTGATTGATGCCAAACCTGGGTAAACAAGCTGTTTTTAATCTCAGCTCTATCCTCCATCTCCCGCCAACACTCCACTCCCCACCAGCAACCGTTCCATCGTCGTACCGGCCGCGCCTCGTATTGGACCTTGGTATTCCTGAAGAGTGGACTTGGTGTCCCTCTGCGTCAGACTTGGTGTCTGTCGCTTTCTCGTATCTGACTCGGTGTCAGTTTACGTGGGTGTTGGTGGCTATTGTACTGCCAATCGTTCGTAGCAAATTTGTGTCCTTTCCAACTGGTAAGAGAAACCTCTGTTTCTACTCACAGATTTGGCTGACTGGATTTAATTGGTAGTATCTTGAGCCTCTGTACCTCTGGTCGCCAGCCTAGACTTCTATTGCAGCTCCTTTCTATTTCCATCACCTGTGGTTAGGTGCGCTAACTGTCATGTTTCCTCATGTTTCTCTTTTCTTATGTTGCAACAGTTTTAATTCACAAAATGGCGAAGGTCATTGATAATACGGCCTTACTGGAACACCGCAGGCCGGGTCGTACGTTATTGATCTCACCCCATGGGCTGTTGCTAAATACTGTTTTAAGGCGATATTGGGCCTCTCGACGGTAAAGTCGGAGCTGTAATAAAGGATGGCCGCTACTTTATCACGTCAGCCAACCAGGAACGCATATTTTACCCCCCATTTGGCGACCACCGCCAAGTAATGCTTCGAGCCAACTCTCTGTATGGCGATGATGATCCTGTCCTTTGGCCTCAGCCATATCTAGCGTATCATAGTCATCTTGGGGCGATTCCTCGACCAAAATCTCTGTCCATGCACGAAATAATATGGTGGGCCCCCACCAAAGAACATTTTGTTTATTATGAGTCTGCATCATCGCCAATCAGTGGCATAGGGAAGCTTTCGGCCTCGAAACTTGTAACCCTGAAGTTATCTGTCACCTCTCTTCTCGATCGTGTAAGCGCATATGAAGCTGCTACCCCTCCAGAACGCCGTCCGCCAAATCTCCAGCCTCTAACCAAGTGGCTAGAACATGGCCTTGTTCAGTTGGGATCCGTCTACACCACCTTTCGCCAGACCGAGTTTATTGTGCGGGACATGCAGCGCGTTTGGCTTGAGGTTCGGGGTGTTCTCGATTACATGGAAATTTACAAACCCCGAATGGATGGTCGTGCTGCTGCAGCTACTCAAGTGGCTGACACTGTCGGTGTATTTACCCACAATATACGTGTCGCACAAGACTTTTTCGTGGCTGGTCTCCCCTGCTGGCTGATCCGCCCAGCTTCTGAGTTCACTGATCAAAATGTTCTTCAAACTGTTGACATTCTGCTTCCTGAAGACCAGCTTGTGCTTGGTCCACATCGTTTTCCCTACCCTGTTATTTTCACTGGTTCAGCAGCATCGCCTGGAAAATATGACAGCATCTATCAATATTCTTGTGGATTCTTGTGCTTCCCCGACCCATTTAGCGGTTCGGTTGCTCAACAAGCTCCTTCGTCTACCTCTGCGGTTCCCTTGCCACCGGCCCCGGCCCCCCAGCCCTATGCCAATGCGCCCGTTGCTGGTCCTAGCACCCAGTCGCTGCCCATTCACTCCGAGGCCAAGTCATGGGGCCATTCTCAAAGAAACAGGACAAAAGGCAGCCGCAAACAGCGTAAGTTTACATACTGTCTTTTGTTATTGATTCCTCACTCCATTCCAGATCAGCAGAAGAAGCCCTATGGATCAAACCGTGACAAGTTCCAGCTAGTTGAAAATAGCTCTATTGCTCCGGTGCCCATAAATTCGTGGAGCACAGCCTTGGCAGCAGTGGACCGGAATCCAGCTCGGGTGGACCCTCGATTCCAGTCACCTCACGATCGCAAATACATATTCCCTGAGCCTGGTATCTTCATCTCTGCAAATGAAACGCGTCGTGCAAGGTATTTCGCGACATGGCAAGCAATCGAACCTGCTTGTATCTATTGGCTCTTCTCTTCTTCCATGGCACCGCCGCTGTCAAATCAAGAGTGGCGTGACATCCTCATTGGTGATATTGCATCGAAAAATCCAACCTCAAGATCGGCCCTTGCACGGGAGCGCGCCCACCGCCTTCTTGGCTCTGCGATCAACGACTTGGGTATCAAGCTCAACGACGGATCATACACGACCTCACCGATCTCGCTTCAGGATGTCGAGGCCAAGCAAATTCTGTGGCGGCTTACCGAGCTGAACTTTCGCTTTGAACTTCTTGCTTTGGACATGCATGCGGGGCCCGCCAACCTAGACAAAGCCACTCGTCAAGAGGCTATCCGAGAGTGCCTCCAGGTTGGATCACTTATCGTTGCGGATCCTGAAGATGCAAGGAGAGGTCTATATTCCAACGATTGGCGTACCCGGTTGCCCATCCTGTTGAAACTCCGGCTCTTAATGGAAGCCTGGAACAGCGAGAAACCACCGGACTTGCTTGAATCTGGCTCGATGTCCACTGGGAACTATACAGAGCCTGAGGTGACACTGTTGGAGGGCGTCATAGCTCGTTTTTACACCGATACTTTCTTCCGCTTCTTTGGACGTGCTGCTATTATACCTGCTCGCCTTCCCCAGTTGTCTTGAGTGCTTGCTATCTTGATGCCTACCATGCTTTGAGTTGGGCATATCATTGATTCTTCGTCCTGTATCATTCCCTATTGTTATTATTTGTCCTATGCAATCGAAGTATCTTCCTGGCTTCGTCGCGTTGCTTAAGATCTCCACCCAAGGCGCTACCATACTTCAAAGTCACTACTAGGCCCGAGCAAGGTGACTCTTATATCTCGTGTTCCGAATTTAATACCGATGTGTCTTCGAACAGGTTCTAATGGATCCCTCTATTCCACTTGTCCAGATCTTAGCCAGTCCAGACTTCAATATCCGGATCACTATGATAACGCTAAGTCTCACCCCAGATATAAAGCTGAGCATTTCCATTTCTCCTCTCAGTTATGTCCAACTTAAAGCGTCTCTGCGCCTGCAGATGCGGGGAAACTGTTACCAGAAGAACTGAGAAGTCGCATCAGGACGCAGTGGGGCGGTTGCTTTTCGCCTCGATGGGCATCCTTCCACAGAACCAGGAACCGAAACTGGATCGCAAGCGGACCAAGACCCGACGGAAGAAGTCCTCTCAACCTTCTGCCAAACAAATCTTGGTTGGTCGACCATTAGTCCGTCCCTTTCCTAATATTTTCTTCCTCTTATTTATTCCACCTTCTATCTGGTTTCTTCCGCAATGCAGCGGTCCGCAGCAGCTCTTCCTACGGCAGAACCCAATGACCCCGTACCGGGGACTCTCCTCAAAGACCCTTTGCAGATGCTCGGCCAGGATGGGTTTGGTGGAACGTGCTCAGACAAGCGCAATGATGCCAACACTGAGAGCTATGGTCTGTCAGCATCTCGACGTTCCTGTCGCATAGCAGAGCACGCCGATCGAATTATCCGGGAGCGGTGGGGGTCTAACCGCGCTGTGGTTGATGAGGATGAGGAGAGTGACAAAGAGGATGGGCTTACAGAGGACGAAGGATATCTTGACAACGAATCTGAGGGGGGGGATTTCTCTGAAGACGATGAAGGATGGGTAGCATCAGAGCCAGGACAAGAGGGGCTTTCGGTGTGGGATCTCGCCGGTGAAGCATTTCTGAGAGAGGCTGCAAAAATCGGTGCGTCCACTTGATTTATCCCTTTACCAATAACCTGACATTGCTTTAGAGGGTGAATTTATCAATGAAAGTGACCTGTTGCTCCTGCGAGCATATACTTTCAAACTTGAAGAGGGTCTCACAGACAAAGCGTTCAATAAACTGCCTTTCGTTTTTCCTCAAGCTTCGCTGGCTACATTAAAGAACATAGCAACTCGCGTACAGTTTCTCTCTGGCTTCCAGTCTGTCCGCTACGACTGCTGTCCTTCGTTGTGCATATGTTTTACTGGCCCATACGAAACGCTACTACGGTGTCCACACTGCGGGACTGTACGCTATAAAGCGGATGGAAAGCCTCAGTCATATTTCGAGTACCTCCCCATCATTCCTCGTCTCCGCGCAATGGTTGCGAACTCCTCTTATGCGAGGAAGATGCAGTATCGGTCCAATCATCACCACAACCCGGGAAAAACGACCGATATATTCGACGGAGCTCATTATCGCTCACTCTGGGAATCATTTGTCACGATTGCAGGTGAAGAGCTGCCTACGTTCTTCTTCTCCGATCCCCGCGATGTCGCGCTTGGTTTGTCCACGGATGGTTTTGGGCCATTCAAGCATCGTACTAAGACAGCGTGGCCGCTTATTCTGTTCAACTATAACCTCCCTCCGGAAGAACGATTCTCGAAAAAGAATATCATTTCCGTCGGAGTGATTCCCGGGCCAAAGAAACCTCGAGATCTGGATTCATTCCTATGGCCATTAGTTCAGGAGCTTGTCCAACTTGCAGTTGGTGTCTCTGCCTTTGATGCTATTACCCAGGTTGTTTTTACCCTTCATGCATATCTGATTCTAGTCTTCGGCGACATACCCGCAATCTCGATGGTCATGCGTATGAAAGGTCATAACGCTCTTTCCCCATGCCGCATGTGTGAGATCAAAGGAATTCGTACACCCTCATCTCGTTCAACGATACATTATGTTCCCTTACGCCGCGATGGGTTCCCAGGCCCACAAGATCAATATGACCCATCTATGCTCCCTCTTCGAGACCACGACACCTTCATGCAACAGGCCAGGGAGGTTCAATTCGCCCCAAACGATGCGATGTCGGATCGGCTTGCAGCCAGCTATGGTATCAAGGGTATTCCGCTGCTTAGCACTTTAGGGTCACTCTCTTTCCCCATATCATTCCCGTACGACTTCATGCACCTCGTCTGGTCCAATCTCATCCCCAACTTGATACTTTTTTGGACTGGATCATTTAAAGACCTCGATCATGATGACGAAGACTATCTTTTGGGGAAAACGGTATTTGAAGCAATTGGAGTGGCAACTGCCGCCGCAGGGAAGACTGTCCCTGCTGCATTCGGGTCCAGGGTTCCTAATATAGCGTCAGAAAAGGCACAAATGACAGCTGAAATGTACTCAGTGTGGACACTATATCTTGCTCCGGTCCTCCTTCAAGGTAAATTTAACTGCAAGCAATACTACGATCACTTTGTCAAATTGGTTCGGCTCCTTACCCTTTGCTTCGACCTCGAAATTACATCAGATGAGCTCCACGAAATCGACACAGGCTTTCAGCAGTGGGTCAAGGATTATGAATTGTAAGTATTCCATATTGTGCTAGACTTGTGTTGATACATTGACAGATTGTACTATAAACATGATCCTGCCCGAGCATCATGTTGTCCGGTCACTATCCATGCACTGCTGCATATTGCGCCAAGCATCAGAGCCCTTGGCCCAGTCTGGGCTTACTGGGCCTTTCCGATGGAACGCTATTGTGGCGATCTCCTTCATAACATCAAAAGCCGTCGGTATCCCTACGCGAGCATCAATAAGTTCGTCACCTCTCAAGCACACTTGACCCAAATTGCGCTACTCTATAACCTTCATGAAGCGCTTTGCCCCCAGCCACCTTCCCGCGACCGTGACTTCAAACTTCCCCTGTGTGAGTTGTTTGTGATCTCAATAATTTTGACATACTTATTGCACACCAGACCCATTGTACATTTTGATGCCGCCTGTCAAGACCGAGACGAGCCTTCCTTCCTTTCTGTGGAGGTCAATTTTAGCGACGCTATCAACTCGCCTTAGACAGCCCACAACAGTTATATCCAAGCTTATACCGGAGAACACTCAATTTACTCAGTATGGTCGAGCCTGCCGAACTGATGGTGGGGATACAATGCATGCTTCGGAGCTTATTTCGCTCAGGCCCGATAGTCGGGACATGTCATTTGTCCGTGTATGTACATTCATTTGACTGTGCAACTAAAGTATTCTGACTTACTCTTGTTTCAGTATGAGCTTGAAGTCGATAAATACGCTCACCGACCCAAACGGACTCCAGTATTCCAATTGCAATCCTTTTTCGGGGAACTCCTTCGCATTATCATTGTCAATGTTCCTCCCTCACCTGAACATAGGATTGAAGCCAATTCGTTCATTTACGCCGCTATCAAAGAGGCCAAGGTTATTCATCGAGTTACTCGGCCTTACAATATCAATTACTACCAAGTTCTTAAGCAGAAAACAGAAATTGTTGATCTTAACCAGGTCAAATGTGTTGTTGGGCGGATTCGAGATGGCAATAGATGGGCTATTGTCGACCGGAGTCAATCGTTGGTGCAGATACACAGTTCGTAACCGAAAAATGATATAGAGATTGCCAACGAGAGCTGCTCGACTTTCTCGACCCTCCTAGATGGCTCCGGCGCACGCTGACAAGACTTAGCATCGAAGAATGCCAGACGCCTCGAGAGCACATATCGCTTCAGAGGTATACCTCCTGCCGAAGAACGCTGCACTTGGAAAATTTGGAGATTGCTTGCTGTCTTGCTCGAGTTGGTTGTATGTCCTTTTGGTCGGGACACTGGCCTCGTCAGGGATAGGTGTGCGTCAGAGGTAGGTCACACTTACAGAACGCTAAGTGTGAATGAGGCTCGCAGACTCCGAGGGCACCCTCACTTCTGCACTCCGCTTACTTCCTGTAGCTGCCACTTCGTCGTCTTACCTGCACACCCCTCGTCTTTCAAGTCATCCACGAGACTATCAAGTCTCTCCAATGCGCTCCCCCAATCACCAATGACAACCCCCTCAGTGGCCAACCTAGCCTTCCCTCCTTCTCTCTACACTCTCTCAATCTTGGCCACTCCTCGTCGGTAACCATCATCTAAACCCAACTCCCCTCTGTTGCACCATCCTGCTCAACAAACTATCCTCACCGCTACCGGATATCCAGTAGTCCGTCACGGAACTGCTCCCAGCTGCTCCCATTGAATATCGCGATTGCTCCACCAACACGGCAGATGCCACTTCCGCCCCCCGTGACATCGATATCGCAAGAAGTAGTATCGGTAAGGAACTTAGGATTGGGTCATGCATGGGCGAGAGCATTGGGATCCAGTATTTCGCTGACAAGGTCGCCTGCTTGGAGACATTTGGCTGTGATTTCAGCAAGGAGTTTTTCCTCATAGTAACCGTCCGTAAGTCATCTATCATCTTGACGTATCTGTCAGCAAAGGTAGCTCCACCGAGGAGGTAACCAACAATGGTTTATACGCGATCCTCTTCCTGGGTCATCAGACTGAAGATATAGGCAGGGTAAGCAATGTATTCTGGAATACGCGTAAGGAATTGAGTTTCTAGGTCCATACGGTAAATAAACCCCCAAGGATGGAGCGTTGTCACATCCAATATTAGGGGGACTCATCCAACCTCTGGCTGAACGTGGGCTGCTCAAGCGGGCGTTGAGCGGGATCTTGGGAGCGAATATTCTCTTGGACAAACTCTGTAGTGATCATTGGCGAAGGTAGCCAGAGAGGGCACTTACCCCACCACCCCATCCCTCAACCTCCCTCCGCCCTACACCTCACCGCCCGTCCACCATGGCACCCAAAGTGCCAAGAACACCAGCCGAAACCATGCTAAGCCGTCCAAGGTAAGGAGAGAGTTCCGAGTTCCGATCGAAGGAGGAAGAGCCTGTGTCCGAGGCAGAGGGTGTGTTTGCACGCGTAGGAGATGGCGCCCGACTGCGAAAACACGGGTGTCGTTCCGTTAGAGAGTCAGCAGCAGAAGAACGAATGCCAAGGCAGAGGGTTCACCTGGGAGAACGAGGTCAGCGTGGAGAGCGCCGAGGTGGAGGAATGGGTGACCCTCCGGAATACATGTAAACATCAAAGAGGAAGATATTCGTCCTTGACTCACCCTTGGTACGTGAATTTCCAAATCATCACCCTCATCCCTCATCGCACCCTCCCTACCGAATCATTGGTCCCATAGGCGCCATTACAACCGGAAAGTTCACCGTAGACTTGAGCAACGAGACAGCGGGAGCGGGAGCAGCCGTCAGGGAGGAAGGAGGGGGGGCATGCCATCGGTGTCTGGGAGGAGAGACGGCAGAGCTATGGGAGCATTGGAGAGGTAGGGTGATGCGAGTCTGCATCGCGAGTCTGCCTGAGATGAGATCCGCGGGCTCCTATGCGTGCAGCAGGGGGTGCTGGATCTCCTTGAGCTCCAGTACGTTCCTGGTGGATGTCAGCGATGGTGTGCGCGAAGGCAGGGGAGGGAACGCACCGGTAGGAGAGATTTTGAGCAGGCTTGGCGGGGGGAGGGGGGGAGGAAACGGGCCACAAGGTAAAAAGGCCTGAGGCCGAGGCATGTGCTTCCAAGCAAGCACATACAAGCAGAACGCGATATATACCTTCCTCGCTACCTCTTCCCATCCTTCACTCAACCACATGCCGTCCATACCAATTGAACGCCACCCCAGACCGTTCAAGGTAAGTCCCTCTTAGATATTTCACCTTGGCATACGTTTACACACAGTTCCCAGAGCGGAGACCGAGTTGAGGTCACGGACAACAACAACGACTGGAGGAGCGCTAGGTTCCTCTGGTATTACTACAGAGTACTGGCGGTCCCAGGGCGACGGGGACAGAAGAAAGAGGTAAGCCACTCATACCTGTGAAGGCCTACAGCCGCTAAACCCTCCCGACAGAAGAAACGATACTGTGTTGGCGGTATGGTCGCCACTGATCAGGGGGAGCGAGTCTATGCCCTACACTATATTCGAAAGTCCTAGGTTCGTACAGCTTTCTATTTCTTGCCGAAAAACAATTATCTGATTATTGTTCCTACAGATAGATTCATACATTGACTTTGTATAAGAAAATAAACCGATGCTAGCTATTTAGAAACCCTCGGAGTCAGTATAGCTTGTCTCGCGGGCCCGAGCGGCCAGCGTGAGTGGACGGTACGTCTACATGTCCTTATGCTATCACTGTAAGCTAACCAGAACTCTGCGCCGGTTTGAGCATACAGGAGTCCCCAGCGACATCGAAGAGGCAATTAAGAATCTTCGGCAGGCCGTTTTGCTCGGCCCCGATGGGCACGCTATCGAACCAGTGCACCTCAATGGCCTCGGGATTTCTTTCCAGTGGTTTGAGCACACAGGCATCCCCACCGATATCGAAGAGGCCATCACGAATCTTCAGCAGGCCGTTTCGCTCATCCTCGACTCGGTCTACCCTGGTCGTGTACTCTCGCGCTCTCCATCTCCTTTCACAATTTGCCTGGATCGGTGATCCCATTCTACTCGCCATTCACAACTCGCCGATACCGGCAATGTTTCAAGAGAAGCCACTACATTTGTCCTTGAAGCTGGGCGTCCACCTTCCTCAAGCACGCCTAGCTATATTCACACAAGTCTCGCATGAGCTCCGGGGCGCAGCCACTCGGGAGCACACCATGAGCATGTTTTATCATGCCAGGATGTCGCTTGAGGAAGAAACTCAGCATTATTATCGTCTTGAAGGGTCGCGGAGCAGGGAAAAGGCGATGAAAGGGGAGTTTCTGTGCAGTTGAGTCTTCGTGACACGCTGTAAAAGCTCCGCAAAGACTTGTCGCAAACGGGATTTGGTTGTGGAGATGAGGTCCATTCGACAGGATTTTACAAGGGAGGAAGGGCTATGATGAAGTGCAAGACGGGCAGCAACCGCTTGCAGGGCTGGGATATAGGAGGGGTGCAGAGGGACAGGGGGAAGGGGATAGCAAAGGTAAGGTCAATGTAGAAGGCAAAGGCAAAGAGGATGGTGAAGATATGAGAGAGGGGCGTACAGAACGGAAGGACAAGGTGAGGGAAGGCAAGGAGGGGAGAGACATCAGAGAGGAGGGGAGGGAAGGGAAGGTGCAGGGAGGGACGCGGGTTGAGTTGATTGGAGGAACATCCGGGTTTGCAGGGAATAAGTGGAACTGAAAGTTAGCTGTTTTATTGGATGATACTTTAGAGGAGTTCGCTTTCTCTTCAGGGACTTCAATTAGGGACCGGATAACCAGGTATTTAGGATGTTTAGAGCTTATAAGACGGTCCATGTATACATGACAGGGTTAGCTGATACAGGTGTATATTGAAAATTCACCCTCCAATTCCCCCCTTCTCCCACATGGAAATCCATATACTGATAAGGAATGAAAATCATCCTTCAATTTCCCCCCTCCCCCACCCGAAATCCATACACTAGAACTGAATGAAATTCACCCCCTGAATTCCCCCCTCTCCTCCTCACAATTCATATGCCAAAAATGGATGGAAATTACTCTCCAAATTCCCCCTCCTCTCTCCTGAATTTCATACATGAATGAGGAATGAAAACAATACGTGTATTTCATGCTGTAATTTAATGTATTTTCATCCAACTGATTAGCATAATATAAATGACATAGATATGGAGATTTAATCTGGTTAGGATAGAATTTCAGTGGATGAATTCCCCACCCTAATTCATCCACTTATTATTCACCCCCTAACCGCAGGAATTTAATCTTTTGACATGTAAACGCATTAATTTCCCACCCCCATGGTCTCACAGTGTCATTTCCCCTATGTTGTACAATGTGTAGCTTCCTTTCTCTCTCATTGTGTCACGTCACACTTGTGACGTGACATGGTCTGTGCACTGGTCTGTGCACTTCGTCTATAGATAGCGTAGTGTACAGGATTGTATATAAGCAGTGGACTGGGGGTTGTTTCCCCTTTGTCCGCGTATCTCAATACATCGCCACTTCCTCTGTTCACTAGGATCTCTCAGCATCCGAGCAGGCTACCCCTACAGTGAAAATCTAGCACCAACAAGGCCCAGGACTCTCTTGCACCTTCCCCTGCTGCCTCAGGCTCCGAGAACGCACTCCAGACCTCCGAGTTTGCTGGGAATGCCAGTGTAGTCTCTCCCTCGCCTCTACAGCCTTCCCCTGACATTGACTGGCTTGTAAACTCTGGGGCCACTTCTCATATGACTCCCCATTGCCACTGGATGCATTCCTATGCTCTCCTTTGCATTCCCATTCATTTAGCCGACGATTCGGTCATTTTCTCAGCTGGGGTGGGCTCTGTGGTGTTCCAGCTACTTGTGGAGGGGAAGGAAGCAAGACCAGTCGAGTTTACACGAGTTCTGCATGTCCCCCAGCTCCAGAGCAATCTCCTCTCCTGTCTGTATCTTACTCGAGCCAAGGGGCTTAATATTAGTGTCTGTGCTTCGCATATGAGCTTCCTGAGGTCTGGCAACACTCTGTTCTGTGCTAGGGTTCACTCCAACAACACTGCTGTGCTCAAGGGCACCACTCTACCATCCCAGAACGCTCTCAGCACCATTTGTACCCTCCCCCTTGACTATTCACTCTGGCATCGTCGCTTTATCCACCACAATCATGCTGATGTGAGAAAGATGATGTCTCAGCAACTGGTCACTGGGCTTGTTCTTGACTCTCGAGAGGCTCCTGATCCGATTTGTGAGCCCTGTCTGGCTGGCAAGATGCACTCCAATCCTTTCCCCTCGTCTCCCAACCACTCCAGGTCTCCCCTCAAGCTTGTACACTCCGATTTGCATGGCCCCCTGCCTGTGGCCACCCACCAGGGCTATAGGTACTGGATCACCTTCATTGACGACTCAACTCGATTTCGGGGGGTGTACTTGCTCAAGAAGAAGTCTGAGGCATTTGATGCCTTCAGATCTTTCAAGGCTTGGGCTGAGACTCAACTGGGAGTCAAACTTCGAGCTCTGCAGGATGATAAGGGAGGTGAATACATGTCTAATCACTTTCTGGAGTTCACTACAGCTGCTGGGATTGAGAAGAGGCACTCTGCTCGCAACAGGCCTCAGCAGAATGGCCTTGCTGAGCGTGCCAACAGGACTATGGGTGAGAGGATCACTGCTATGCTCTCTGAGTCTGGCCTTCCTCATTCTTTCTGGGGTGAGTGTCTTGCATCCATGGTGCATGTCTGGAATTGCCTCCCCACTTCTCCCCTCCCTACCACTCCCTATGAGGCCTTCTATGGTTGAAAACCCGATGTTTCCCATCTTTGAATCTGGGGGTGCACTGCCTATGTGCATATTCAGGCTGATAAGCAATCCTCTCTTGGTTCTCACATGGAGAAGTGTGTCTTCATTGGCTATCCTACTGGCTACAAGGCTTGGAAGTTCTATTACCCAGTCACTAAGCAGGTGAGGATCTCGGAGAGAGCTGATTTCGACAAGAGGCACTTCCCTGGCCTGTCCATCTCGAAGCTGAACGCTTCAGCTCCCTCTCCTGAGTCCCCTGTGCCTTCCACCTTCCCCAGTTGCTCTGAGCCTACTCTGGACGCCACCAGTCCCCTCCTGCAGCCTCCAGTCGCTCCTCGTGTTCCTCTATCTTCCCTGGGTGTACCACCTCTCTCAGATTCAGGTGGTGAGTGCTACACTCCATCTCCATCTCTGGCTCCCTCTGAGCCAGCTGCTGTCCCTCGAGTTGAGCCTATGCCTCCTCAAGAGGTGACACCACTTCCTGAGCCAGCTCCTGCACTCCCTGTTGCACTCCCTCCTGCCCCAGCTCCAGTTCGCGCTCCTGCACCTCCTGCTTCACCTGGCCTTCCCCCTGCACCTGCATTTGAGCCTAGACGAGGCATGAGGGTCAGGCAACCTCCTGGTGAGTGGTGGAAGGTCAGAGAGCCTACTCCTGTTGTTCCAGACAGTGATGAAGAGGAGGAAGCTGACTTGGCTGCTGAGGATGGCTTCCTTGAGGTCGAGTTTGCTGGCAACACTGAGGATCCTGGATTTTGCACTCTCTTTTTTTTTTTTTTTTTTTTAAAATCAAATATATTTAATGTGGTGCCCAAACGCAGTCCATGCCTACTAGTTAAAGACATAACTAATAAGAAGTCTGTACATGACAATACAAACATAGGAAAGTTGGCATTAAAGGTGCTGCGACCTGAAAGACCACTCTCGATCAACCGAGAGGGAACGGGAGATACGGGCTTGGCCTGCCGAATGGCCTCGGATAACATAGGGAACTCGTGCTTCAAGGGCACAACCCAGAACACTAGGCAACGAGCGGGGTCCACAGAGAACTACTCATCAAGAAGGTGGCACACCGCCAGGGAGTGAGCCTGGCCAGCATGAACCGAAGGGTCCAATGCACGCGAGACAGAGCCTGCCAAATGCATATAGAGGACAATAGTAGAGGCCCCTCCATAGCCAACCACCATGGAGAGGCCCAGACAAACCAAGAGGAGAGCAGCATCGGGGGCCGTCACCCTCCCAGCAGCTCTCCTGGCCTCATGGACACAGGAGAGCCCATAGAAGACAGACACAGCCACAACTGCCTGTCTTGCAGCCACGGGAAGCCAGTGTGAACCAGCTGCCACACGGAGTGTAAGGTCATCCTCCTCAGCATGCCAAACAGACCTGCCGAGGTCGGAGAGGAAAGCCTTCTGGGCCTCATCATCAGCCTGGGGAGGAATGGAGTTAACCGTGATCCGGTCGTCAAACTGATCATGAAGACGAAGACCGGGCCTTGCTGCACCATCAAATGCATCAAACACCTTGGTGAGGGAGGGGAGAACCTGCTGGATCTCCATGACGGCACTCCTGACCTTGGGCTTGTGACCCTTGGCCATGAGAGCGATGGAGCGGGGATGTGGAATCGCATCGCCACTGTACTCCCTCCCCAAGAGCGACCTAAGGGGGTGGGAGGAGCCCAGAGTCGCCATGCGATACATCGTACGCTTGGCAAGCTTCTGGAGATGAAGATGAATAGGCAGGAGGCCCGCGAGGGCCTCTACCACTCCAGTCGGAGAGGTGCGAAAAGCACCAGTAACCCACAGGGCAGCACGACGCTGCATCTGCGTGAAGAGAGCCAGAATGCCCTTGTTAGGGCGGCCAACATGATACCAGAGGCAAAACCCATAGGTAGCTATGGGCAACACACACAAATGGTAGAGGAGCCTCTTCTGTTCAGGAAGAAGGCCCCTAGTAGAGTTACCAAGCATCCTCATGGCGCAAACCATAGAGAACGACTTGGTAGTGTAGTACCAAACATGCTCCTTGAAATTCAGAGCACAGTTGAAGTAAAAGCCCAGGTACCGCCAAAACGGCTTAGGGCACAGAGGAGTATTGCCAGTGAATGGGGCAAAGCCCAGGTCAATGGCAGGGTTATCATCCCCCAGCTTGCAGGAGAAATTGAAAAACTCGGACTTGTCGTGTTCAAGAATGAGTGCAAAAGCAACAAAAAAGGCATGCACAATGGCATACACCTGCTGCAAGGCAGCAACATTGTCAGCCCAGAGCTTGGACTGAACAATCAGGGTACCGTCATCAACATACGAAAGCATGTCAACAGACAGACCTGCGGCCCTGGCCCTCCAGTAAAACAAGTAAACCAGTGGAGCCAGACAAAGGGCAGAGAGGACAGGGGACAGGGCAGAGCCCTGGCCCACCCCCACATCGGCCTCGAAAGGGTTGGAGAGCACACCGCCCCAGGAATACGAGGTGCGGCGGCCCACAAGGTAAGATGCAAAGAACCGGACCAGCTCAGGGGCCAGCCTGGACTTGCGCATGATAGCCAGAAGCATATCATGGTTTAAGGAAGGAAAGAACTGCACAATGTCAAAAGCCACCATGCTAGTCTTGAGACCCTTTGCCCACCCGGCACGAACCAGATGGGTAAGGACCAAGCCAGCATCCTCCGTAGAGTGTTGGGAGATACCCCTGAGCTGGTTTGGATGGAAAACGTTCCATTTGACACAGTCAAACTGGAGATGGCGCAAGATCATCTTCTCGACAAGTTTCCCCATGGTGTTCAGCAGCACAATAGGCCGGAACATCTTGGGGGTAGAGTAGGAGGGCTTCCCCGGCTTTGGTATGATAACCGAGGTAGACTCCTTGAAGTGACTGGGCCAGTAACCCATGCAAACGCATGTGTTGGCCACAGAGAGGAGAAACTCGCGCACACGATAGTGGTTGAGCAAAATCTTAAGGTGGGACCATGTAATGTGGTCTGGGCCTGGAGAAGAGCGCCCGGAGCAGGTGGCTAACGCCTCCATCATCTCGGGTGCCTGAAAGGGATACCACTCCCTGACATCATGGTCAGGGAGCTCGTCTAGCACAGACGGATCACAAGCACGGCCAGAAGCCGCGTTGTAAGTGCCGTGAAGGGCCCGGAACAAATCCAGGAGATCGTGGCAGGGCCTGCCCTGATAGGACAGAGCCTCCACCGCAGGAAGCCTATGCTGCTGAACCCAGGCCATGAGGTCCCAGGGACACTTGTTAGCGGTAGCTATCTCCGCAATGCAAGCATCGAAGAAGACACGTTTGGCACGCTTGCACGCAGCCCTAAAAGCCCGCCACGACTCTGGGGAGGGAGCAGCATGGTGGGCAGCAATGAGCTCGGAGCACTCCAGGCCCCACCAGGGCTTGGAGCGACTGACGACTAAGGCCTCCTTGGAATGGGAGGCCCACACCCGGGAAATGATCTCAGAGATGGTCAAAACTGCCCTCTCAACCACCTCCGGGGTGTCCAGGGCGGAGACCAAGGCCCCCACCCCTTCTGCGACCTCGCCGAGGAAAGCAGCCTCCTCATCCGAGCCCCATTTGATGATCCGCTTCCAGGCTCCCACAAGAAACCTAGAGGTGGGAAGAACAATGGTCAGGGGGGCGTGATCCAACGCACCCTGATGATCAAGATCAATGACAGGCTTGAGCTCATTGCCCCTGGCCACAGGAAGAAAGACCAAATCTATAACCGACGGGTTCAGATTACAATCGTGCGGGAAGTGGGTAGGGCCCGGCACTATGGGAAGCACCAGATCCAGCCTGAGATCTGACGCAGATTCCAGAAGGGACTGCGCCACACCCGGGTGAGGGATCTGATCAGGATCCCACACATGCGAGTGACAGTTAAAGTCACCCCCCATATAGAACAGAGGGGGAAGTTTGTCCGCCAAGCCTCCAGAGAGAAGCCTGATGGCAGTGTGCCTGTCGTCAGAATAGACGTTCAGAAGATGGATTGGCCCCCCCCCAAAGAACAGGGACAGAAGCAGCAGATCGCAATTATCCACCAGATCACGCCTAAACGCGGGCCAGAGAGGCTTAAGCCAGTTATGGACATAGGCCATAACCTGCGGGTTCAGGTCACCAACCTTGGGCGGGACCATGCATGTCCACTCCGGATGGAGCAGGGCACCGATTACATCATTGCCCTCCTTGGAGCGCGTTGAAGGAGCAGAACAAACCATCCTCCAGGGCGGTTCTTGGAAAAAGAGCACATCAAAATCTGATTTGAGAGTCTCCAGGTGTACATCAACAAGTGCGTAACTACGATTGACATTCTGCGAGAAAACCCGGATCTCCCGTACACTAGTTGTCCTAGGCATGGGGAGGTCATGAGTTAGTGAAGGAGCAAGGTGAGGTCTGCTTGGACCGTACCTCAGAATACTGCTTGCAGAACCACTCAGCATCATACTGCTTGGCCCACCAAGGGCAGTCCCTGTCATAGGGAGTGTGTTCGCCGCTACAGTTGCAGCAGCGAGGGGGGTGAGGGCATGGCTCACCCTCAGGGGTGGCGGGAGAGGGGTTCTTGCCCTTGTGGGCCTTACAGCACCCAGCCATAGCACAGTGGTTAGCCTCAGAATGAGGCTCGCCACAGAGGGGGCACACAGTGAACCGGGCCTTGCAGACTTGCGAGGTGTGACCCCACTTCCCGCAGTGCTGGCAGAGGGACACGCCCTGTTGAGGTTTGGTGGCCCTGATAGGGCAAGCCCGAGTGCTGACGGCCAACAAACGGTCAACCATCTGACATGTGACGGAACCCGTGCCAGAGTCCCAGATCTCGAACCACACTGTACAAGAGTCAGAGTGGGTGGAGATGCGCTTGACCCAAGGGGGGCCAACAAGAAACTGGAACCCCCTATGAGAGGATTGCCGCATAATGTTCTCGATCGCCTGACGGTCAATGACCTGGCCGTTGGGGCCGAGACGAGGGACATCACAAACCCTCATAAAGGACTTGGACAAGGGAACAGTAGCCTGGGGCCTAGACCCTGGGGAAAGTAGCGCGACACCCACCCGGAGATGAGAGTCACGTTGGCGTCCTTGGCAATGTCATTTGTCGCCAGAGAGTACCCGTCGTACGCAGGTGAAACCTGCATGACAACAAGGGGGGATTTAGCCACTTCAAGGGCATGGTTAATGGCCCCATTCATGTTAGAAAGATCCCTCAGGGCAGGCTTGTCGCCATGAAAGATGATGAGGACCTGGCGCCAAGAGGGGCCAGCAGTAGTCATCCTTGGGTGCTTGGGTTTGCGCTGCGAGGAGGAGGAGGGAGAAGGGGAAGTGGGACCACCCTTACCAATGGTGTGGGCGATCTGCTCCGGAGTAAGATGAGGGAACGCCTTCACCATGGCTGCAATAGCAGCGACCTGGGCAGAGGCATCCCTCGAGGGGGGCGGTGACCCCTTGGCGACCTGTGCGAACGAACACTTCCGCGTGTTTGGCTTGGTGGCCTCATTGACCTTGGGGGGCGGTGTGATGGTATTGGTAGGGTAGGTATGTAATGTGTGGCTCGGATAACCACTACCTATATCAACCAGTACCTCGAAATGCGATTCTGGGGCGTCGGAGACAGTTCTCGAAGAGAGGGATTCAACTTTATAAAGGGGGTTTTGGGGGAATATGAATATATAATGGGTTTTCTCGAAAATATACCCAAGGGCACCAAGTGTACTCTGGGGGATGGTTTCTGTGGTAGTAGCACAAGTCTCCTCTTGCAACTACAGCCTCTGGTTCTCAATATCTCTGATCTCGAAACCTTGGGGGAATCTGCACTACCCCACTGAGTCTCTGTCTCTCTATCTCTCTAGACCTAAGGGGAATCTAAACTACCCCTGAGTCTCAATATCTCTCTGTGAGCCTCCCGGACTCAAGCAATGGTCTCAACAAGTTCTCTCAACGATCACAGTCCGTCTCTACTATTTCTGGGTGGTCTAGGACCGAAGCTCTCACTTAGTTTGCCTGAATGCACACAATAACACACAAGATATGAAATCGTTAATTCCCAATCTCGTGGTCTCGAAGCTAGGGCAGCGAGTGCTTGCCTTTTACCTCTTCTCCACGCTGTATTTATACGTTTTAGTAGCTAGGACACAGCCTGAGTAAATAAGGAAATATTAGAGAGGGTAATACTAGTATACACAATCGGTCCGATATTCCCCTGCATAATAACGCTTTTCCACCCGGTATTGGTCCTGGCTGCCTGTTGTAGACTCATTTCGAGTCATCGAGACGCTGCTGGCGTCATTGCGTGGGTCATCGCAATGGTCCGCGGCTGTTTCAGCATGCCCGGAGGTTCTCTACCCATATACGCATGCTTTCTACCGCCGCGCATCTACCCTATCGATCTCCTCCCAACCCGGCATTTTGGTATACTGTTAATATACCCTTCTAGTATCTTGAACTGGCCACGCATTGCTTACGCGTCGTGCGGATAGTCCGAGATAGTCCAACTACTCCATCATTTGTCCTTTGATCCGCTACTGGACCCTGCAAGGACTTTCAAGGTACTTGATCGGTCATCGAGATGCTATTGCACATATTGTATTGCCATAGCTATCCCCTTGGGGCTGGCTGATAGGCTTACGCGTCCGTAGCTTAATAGGTTTTCTATTTGTTCCACTCCTCACTCATCTCTATTGGTCCTCCTGACAATCGGCGGTCCTTCCGACTGTCGTATCGCGATCAGACGAGCTGACGCGGCTTCGGGTGTACATTCCTCGGCCGACGCTCTCTGTCTGTGTCTCTCGGGCAATAGCCATATTCTCCCCTTTCTCGATGGAACATCATCGCTGCCCTTTGCCTAATATAGCAGCCAGTACATTGTTTCTTAGCACATTGTATGCCATTTATTCGGGTGAGGGACACTGTTCATTACTAATCGAGGTGTCTCGAAAATCCGTCTACCAAGTGTCTCGATGCCGGTCACACGATCCTCTTGAAGGTTTCAATCAGCGCTAGACTACTATATGTGTCCCCTTTCGAGATAGTCGAATTAGAGGCCCTCAGTCTTCTCAGGTCATCTCGATGATCATTATATGGTTGTGAGCTCCTCCCTCGTGATCAGGGGGTTCTATTGACAACGTTCTCAATATCTGGTGCATCTCTGAGTGTGTACAACTGCAATGCCGCCCGTTGTACTCTTTGTCCACTCTCGAAGCCATACAGTAGCTATTTAGTAGCCACTGGCTGACTCCTGGGGTGCCTTGTAGCCTCATAGAGGTCCTTACATGACATACCAGTCGGGTTAGGGTCATTGTGGGGGTGTTATGGGTATATCGAGATGATTACATCGTAGCTATTGCTGGGCCATGGGTATATAGGGGTACAATGGCCTATTTTAGCAATGCTTCGATTTTCGGCGTAATATCGGGCCAAGTGGAAACTTGGCCACCACCACATAGGTGCACCCCTTTGCAGAGGCACTGCCTGAGGAGGTGCCGGCCTGTGAAGGACCGGGTCTCGAGGCAGAAGCAGCACCCTGGGCTCCTCCCAGGGAGGAGCAGGGGCCGGGGCCTTCCCTTTGCCCTTATCCCGACGAGCAGGAGGGGGTTTAGGAGCTGACCCAGCAGCAGAGGGATCTGGGGCCGTGTCTGGCGCCAGATCCATAGAGTTGCCCGGCGGAGGGGCATCACCCATCCCCTGACGGATGGAGGGGGGGACATCAGAGATGCCCCGGACAATGGTCCTGGCCGTAAGCCCCCAAAGGGTGGCCATAGACATGCGGTTCACTGGAACATCCAGCAGACTCACATGAGACATTGTCTCCAGGGTGTTGCTCACAGCCCTGAAGAGCTCGGTGGTCTCAGGGTCACCGAGGTCGAGACCCCAGCCCCTCTTGCGCAGCCAACCATTGGCCACTCTGAGCGACTGCCCTATCGCAGCTAAAGCCGGTCCTGGCCCATCTGAAGGAGGGGCCTCCAAACGAAGAGGGGAAACCGGCGGCAGGACAAACAGACCGCCGCCAGAGGCATCGGCTGGGTGAGAACCCGAGGTGTCAGACATGTCGTTGTTGTCATCAGATCCTGCAGCGGATCATCGCTTCTTGTTCTGGTACTCCCATCAGTACTAGCACAGCCACACACCTCCTCCTCACCAAAACTCACTTTTCACATGCATTTGCTGTTGGATCTTCGATCCAGGAATACCATCCTATGCCCTCAACAAGGGCCTCCGACCAACTCCGAGGGGGGAGGGCGGATCGTGGCGGATCGTCTGCTGTGGGCCAACCTTCCCCTGGTGATCCGCTGGATACTCTCCAGTCCCCTGCACCCAGGCATCCCCCGGGCCCCTGGTCCCAAGTGGACAACTTGATGGCGGGTGCTCATGAGCCCCTCCCAGCCGCCCCTGGCCTCTCCTTTCTCAACGATGGGTCCGCCACCATCGAATCACTCCCGGAAGATAGGACCCCCACCAGGCCTGTTCGACCCGACTCCAGGGCTTCCAAACGCCCCCGATCCACTGCAGGATCCGATGACGACGACAACATGTCTGACGCCTCGGGCTCTCACCCAGCCGACGCCTCTGGTGGTGGTCTGTTTGTCCCGCTGCCGGTTTCCCCTCTTCGTTTGGAGGCCCCTCCTTCAGATGGGCCGGGACTGGCTTTAGCTGCGATAGGGCAGTTGCTCAGAGTGGCCAATGGTTGGCTGCACAAGAGGGGCTGGGGTCTCGACCTCGGTGACCCTGAGACCACCGAGCTCTTCAGGGCTGTGAGCAACACCCTGGAGACGATGTCTTGTGTGGGTCTGCTGGATGTTCAGTGAACCGCATGTCTATGGCCACCCTTCAGGGGCTTACGGCCAGGACCATTGTCCGGGGCATCTCTGATGTCCCCCCCTCCATCCGTCAGGGAATGGGTGATGCCCCTCCGCCGGGCAACTCTATGGATCTGGTGCCAGACACGGCCCCAGATCCCTCTGCTGCTGGGTCGGCTCCTAAACCCCCTCCTGCTCGTCGGGATAAGGGCAAAGGGAAGGCCCCGGCCCCTCCTCCTCCCCCGGGAGGAGGCCAGGGTGCTGCTTCTGCCTTGAGACCCAGTCCTTCGCAGGCCGGCACCTCCTCGGGCAATGCCTCTGCAAAGGGGCGCACCTATGCGGTGGCGGCCAAGTTTCTGCTCGGTCCGCCCCCCAAGGTCAACGAGGCCACCAAGCCAAACGCGCGGAAGCGTTCGTTCACACAGGTCGCCAAGGGGTCACCGCCCCCCTCGAGGGATGCCTCTGCCCAGGTCGCTGCTATTGCAGCCATGGTGAAGGCGTTCCCTCATCTTACTCCGGAGCAGATCGCCCACACCATTGGTAAGGGCGGTCCCACTTCCCCTTCTCCCTCCTCCTCCTTGCAGCGTAAACCCAAGCACCCGAGGATGACTACCGCTGGCCCCTCTCAGCGCCAGGTCCTCATCATCTTTCATGGCGACAAGCCTGCCCTGAGGGATCTTTCTAACATGAATGGGGCTGTTAACCATGCCCTTGAAGTGGCTAAATCCCCCCTTGTTGTCATGCGGGTTTCACCTGCATATGACGGGTACTCTCTGGCGACAAACGACGTTGCCAAGGACGCCGACGTGACCCTCATCTCTGGGTGGGCGTCGCGCTACTTTCCCCAGGGGTCTAGGCCCCAGGCTACCGTTCCCTTGTCCAAGTCCTTTATGAGGGTTTGTGTGTTCCTCGTCTCGGTCCCAACAGCCAGGTCATTGACCGTCAGGCAATCGAGAACATTATGCGGCAATCCTCTCATAGGGGGTTCCAGTTTCTTGTTGGCCCCCCTTGGGTCAAGCGCATCTCCACCCACTCTGACTCTTGTACAGTGTGGTTCGAGATCTGGGACTCTGGCACGGGTTCCGTCACACGTCAGATGGTCGACTGTTCGCTGGCCGTCGGTACTCGGGCTTGCCCTATCAGGGCCACCAAACCTTGACAAGGCGTGTTTCTCTGCCAGCGTTGCTGGAAGTGGGGTCATACCTCTCAAGTATGCAAGGCCTGGTTCGCTGTGTGCCCCCTCTGTGGTGAGCCCCACTCTGAGGCTAACCACCGCACTATGGCTGGGTGCTGTAAGGCCCACAAGGGCAAGAACCCCTCTCCTGCCACCCCTGAGGGTGAGCCATGCCCTCACCCCCCTCGCTGCTGCAACTGTAGTGGCAAACACGCTCCCTATGACAGGGACTGCCCTTGGTGGGCCAAACGGTACAATGCCGAGTGGTTCCGCAAGCAGTATTCTGAGGTAAGGTCCAAGCAGACCTCGCCTCGCTCTTCCACTAACTCTTGACCTCCTCATGCCTAGGACAACTAGTGTACAGGAGATCTGGGTTTTTTCACAGAATGTCAACCGTAGTTACGCACTAGTTGATGTACACCTGGAGACTCTCAAATTTGATTTTGATGTGCTCTTTTTCCAAGAACCGCCCTGGAGGATGGTTTGTTCTGCCCCCTCAACGCACTCCAAGGAGGGCGATGATGTAATCGGTGCCCCGCTCCATCCGGAGTGGACATGTATGGTCCCGCCCAAGGTTGGTGACCTAAATCCGCGGGTTATGGCCTATGTCCATAACCGGCTTAAGCCTCTCCGGCCCGCATTCAGACACGATCTGGTAGACAATCGCGATCTGTTGCTTCTGTCCCTGTTCTTCGGGGGGGAGCCAATCCACCTTCTGAATGTCTATTCTGACAACAGGCACACTGCCATCAGGCTTCTCTCGGGAGGCTTGGCGGATGAGCTTCCCCCTCTGTTCTATATGGGGGGTGACTTTAACTGTCACTCGTGTGTGTGGGATCCTGATCGGATCCCGCACCCGGGTGTGGCGCAGTCCCTTCTGGAAGCTGCGTCGAATCTTGGGCTGGATCTGGTGCTTCCGGTAGTGCTGGGCCCTACCCACTTCCCACACGATTGTAATCTGAACCCTTTGGTTATAGATTTGATCTTTCTTTCTGTGGCCAGGGGTGATGAGCTCAAGCCCGTCATTGATCTCGGTCATCGGGGCATGTCGGATCATGCCCCCCTGACCGTTGTTCTCCCCACCTCTAGGTTCCTTGCGGGGGCCTGGAAGTGGATTATCAAACAGGACTCGGACAAGGAGGCTGCTTTCCTTGGTGAGGTCGCAGAAGGGGTGGGGGCCTTGGTCTCTGCCCTGGACACCCCGGAGGTGGTTGAGAGGGTGGTTTTGACCGTCTCTGAGATCATTTCCCGGGCGTGGGCCTCCCACTCAAAGGAGGCCTTCATTGTTGGTCGCTCTAAGCCCTGGTGGGGCCCAGAGTGTTCCAGGCTCATTGCTGCCCACCATGCTGCTCCCTCCCCAGAGTCGTGGCAGGCTTTCAGGGCTGCGTGCAAACGCGCCAAGCATGTCTTCTTTGATGCTCACATTGCGGAGATAGCTACAGCTAACAAGCATCCCTGGGACCTCATGGCCTGGGTTCAGCAACGTAAGCTCCCCGCGGTGGAGGCCCTGTCCTATCAGGGCAGGCCTTGCCATGACCTTCCGGATTTGTTCCGGGCCCTTCATGGCACCTACAACGCGGCTTCTGGCCGTGCTTGTGATCCGTCTGTGCTGGACAAACTCTCTGACCATGATGTCAGGGAGTGGTACCCTTTTCAGGCACCCAAGATGATAGAGGCGTTAGCCACCTGCTCCGGGTGCTCCTCCCCAGGCCCGGACCACATTACGTGGTCCCACCTCAAGAGTTTGCTCAACCACTATCGTGTGCACAAGTTTCTCCTCTCAGTGGCCAATGCCTGCATTCACATGGGCTGCTGGCCCAGTCACTTCAAGGAGTCTACCTCGGTTATCATACCAAAGCCAGGGAAGCCCTCCTACTCCACCCCCAAGATGTTCCAGCCTATTGTGCTGCTGAACACCATGGGGAAACTTGTCGAGAAGATGATCTCGTGCTGTCTCCAGTTTGACTGCGTCAAATGGAACGTTTTTCATCCAAACCAGCTCGGAGGGATCTCCCAACGCTCTACAGAGGATGCTGGCTTGGTCCTTACCCATCTGGTTCATGCCGGGTGGGCAAAGGGTCTCAAGACTAGTGTGGTGGCTTTTGACATCACACAGTTCTTTCCTTCCCTCAACCATGATATGCTTTTGGCTATCATGCGCAAGTCCGGGCTGGCCCCTGAGCTGGTCCGGTTCTTTGCGTCTTACCTTGTGGGCCGCCACACCTCATATTCCTGGAGCAGTGTGCTCTCTGATCCTTTCGAGGCCAATGTGGGGGTGGGCCAGGGCTCTGCCCTGTCCCCCGTCCTCTCTGCCCTTTGTCTGGCTCCGCTGGTTTACTTGTTTTACTGGAGGGCCAGGGCCGCAGGTCTGTTGGTTGACATGCTTTTGTATGTTGATGACAGTACCCTGATTGTTCAGTCCAAGCTCTGGGCTGACAACGTCGCTGCTTTGCAGCAGGCGTACGCAATTGTGCACACCCTTTTTGTTGCTTTTGCGCTCGTTCTTGAACATGACAAGTCCGAGTTTTTCAACTTCTCTCGCAAGCTGGGGGATGACAACCCTGCCATTGACCTGGGCTTTGCCCCTTTCACTGGTGATACTCCTCTGCACCCTAAGCCGTTTTGGTGGTATCTGGGCTTTTGCTTCGACCGTGCTCTGAATTTCAAGGAGCATGTTTGGTACTACACTACCAAGTCATTCTCTACGGTTTGTGCCATGAGGATGCTGGGTAACTCTACTAGGGGCCTCCTTCCTGATCAGAAGAGGCTCCTCTACTGTTTGTGTGTGTTGCCCATAGCTACCTATGGGTTTCGCCTCTGGTATCATGCTGGCTGCCCTAACAAGGGTGTTCTGGCTCTTTTCACACAGATGCAGCGTCGCGCTGCCCTGTGGGTCACTGGTGCTTTTCACACCTCCCCGACTGGAGCAGTAGAGGCCCTTGCGGGCCTCCTGCCTATTTGTTTTCATCTCCAGAAGCTTGCCAAGCGTACAATATATCACGTGGCGACTCTGGGTTCCTCCCACCCCCTTAGGTCGCTCTTGGGGAGGGAGTACAGTGGCGATGCGACCCCGCATCCCCATTCCGTCGCTCTCATGGCCGAGGGTCACAAGCCCAAGGTGAAGAGCGCCATCATGGAGATCCAGCAGGTTCTCCCCTCCCTTACCGAGGTGTTTGATGCATTTGATGATGCAGCAAGACCCAGTCTCCACCTTTGTGATCGGTTTGACGACCAGATCACGATTCACTCTGTTCCTCCCCGGGCTGATGATGAGGCCTGGAAGGCTTTTCTCTCCGACCTCGGCAGGTCTGTTTGGCATGCTGGGGAGGATGACCTTATGCTCTGTGTGGTGGCTGGTTCACACTGGCTTCCTGTGGCTGCAAGGCAGGCAGTTGTGGCTGCTTCTGTCTTCTATGGGCTCTCCTGTGTCCATGAGACCAGGAGGGCTGCCGGGAGGGTGATGGCCCCTGATGCTGCTCTCCTTTCGGTTCGACTGGGCCTTTCCATGGCAGTTGGCTATGGCGGGGCCTCTACTATTGTCCTTTATACGCACTCTGTGGGCTCTGTCTTGCGTGTGTTGGATCCCTCGGTCCATGTGGGCCAGGCTCACTCCCTGGCGGTATGCCGTCTTCTCAACAAGTGGTTCTCTGCAGACCCTGCTCGTTGTCTAGTCTTCTGGGTTGTGCCCTTGAAGCACAAGTTCCCTATGTTGTCCAAGGCCGTTTGGCAGGCCAAGGATCTTGTTGTTGCTGCGGGGCCTAGGCCCCAAATTTCCATCGACTCCCTGAGGGCCAAGGCCACACGGGAGGTTTGCGACCAATGGGTGAATATGTTTTGTTCACCCAGGTATTGGGGTTCCAGCTTCCTGGACCTCATAGGGGGCAATGACAAGCCCCTCAGGCCCACGTACCACAAGTCTGGTGTGTGGATCCCTGGCTTTGGTGGCTCACCCAGCGAATTTGCCCGGGCGTGTCGCACGTTCACTGGCCACACCCCTATCGGGGAGTACTGTGCCAGGTTTCATCCTACCGAGCTGCAAGGCTGCAGTTGTGGGGCCTGTCTTCAAACGAGGCACCACATCTTTGTGTCCTGTCCGGACTACCACTGGTTACGAGGTTTCCCGACTTGTATGGGCCATGTAACCATGTTTTTCAACATGAATCCCTCAGCTTTCATGTTTGAACCCCAAGCTCCCCCTCGGGGGGGCATCAGGTAACTGCCTGGTGGCTGTTGGGTTAGCCCCCGACTGCCTGGCAGTGGCCCAGTTGGTCAATCCCCCTCACTGTCCTCGGGTGGTGGGCGTAGGGACTTAGGGTGAATTAACACCTCAGCCCTCTAGGGGGCACAACCCTCTGTAAGCTGTTGGGCGACTGTAGGGGCCTGCTGTGAACTGACGCATACTGCCCCCCTGGCGGGGGGCAGGGGACCCTTGGCACCCAGCATTTCTGGGCCATGCTCGCGTTTGTGCATGCCCATATCTCCCGTTCCCTCTCGGTTGATCGAGAGCGGTCTTTCAGGTTGCGGCGCCTTTGATGCCACCATTCTTTATGTTTGTACTCATCTAGTACGGACTCCTTATTAGTTTTGTTTTAACTAGTAAGCATGGACTGCGATCGGGCACCACGTAAAATATATTTGATTCAAAAAAAAAAAAAATAATAAAAATAAAAAAAAGATCCTGCAGCGGATCGGGGGCGTTTGGAAGCCCTGGAGTCAGGTCGAACAGGCCTGGTGGGGGTCCTATCTTCCGGGAGTGATTTGACGGCGGCAGACCCATCGTTGAGAAAGGAGAGGCCAGGGGCGGCTGGGAGGGGCTCATGAGCACCCGCCATCAAGTTGTCCACTTGGGACCAGGGGCCCGGGGGATGCCTGGGCGCAGGGGACTGGAGAGTATCCAGCGGATCACCAGGGGAAGGTTGGCCCACAGCAGACAATCCGCCACGATCCGCCCTCCCCCCTCGGAGTTGGTCGGAGGCCCTTGTTGAGGGCATAGGATGGTATTCCTGGATTGAAGATCCAACAGCAAATGCACGTGAAAAGTGAGTTTTGGTGAGGAGGAGGTGTGTGGCTGTGCTAGGACTGATGGGAGTACCAGAACAAGAAGCGATTGCCAGGAAATGATCTCGGAGACAGTCGAAACCGCCCTCTCAACCACCTCTGGGGTGTCCAGGGCGGAGACCAAGGCCCCCACCCCTTCTGCAACCTCGCCAAGGAAAGCAGCCTCCTCGTCCGAGTCTCGTTTAATGACCCGCTTCCAGGCCCCCACAAGGAACCTAGAGGTGGGAAGAACAATGGTCAGGGGGGCATGGTCTGACGCGCCCCGATGATCAAGATCGATGATGGGCTTGAGTTCATCACCCCTGGCCACAAGAAGGAAGATCAAATCTATAACCGAAGGGTTCAGATTACGATTGTGAGGGAAGTGGGTAGGGCCCGGCACCACAGGGAGCACCAGATCCAGCCCAAGATCTGATGCAGCCTCCAAAAGGGACTGCGCCACACCCGGGTGGGGGATCCGATCAGGATCCCACACACGCGAGTGACAGTTGAAGTCGCCCCCCATATAGAACAGAGGGGGAAGTTTGTCCGCCAAGCCTCCCGAGAGAAGCCTGATGGCAGCGTGCCTGTTGTCAGAGTAGATGTTCAGAAGATGGATTGGCTCCCCCCCGAAGAACAGGGACAGAAGCAACAGATCGCGGTTATCTACCAGATCACGTCTAAATGCAGGCCAGAGAGGCTTAAGCCGGTTATGGACATAGGCCATAACCCACGGATTTAGGTCACCAACCTTGGGCGGGACCATACATGTCCACTCTGGATGGAGCAGAGCACTGATTACTTCATCGCCCTCCTTAGAGCACGTTGAGGGAGCAGAGCAAACTGTCCTCCAGGGTGGTTCCTGAAAAAAGAGCACATCAAAATCACATTTCAAAGTCTCCAGGTGTACATCAACTAGCGAATAACTACAATTGACATTCTGGGAAAACACCCAGATCTCCTGTACACTAGTTGTCCTAGGCATGAGGAGGTCGTGAGTTAGCGGAAGTGCGAGGCAAGGTCTGCTTGGACCTTACCTCAGAATACTGCTTGCGGAACCACTCGGCATCATACCACTTGGCCCACCAAGGGCAGTCCCTGTTGTCGGGAGCGTGTTTGCCGCTACAATTGCAGCAGCGAGGGGGGTGAGGGCATGGCTCGCCCTCGGGGGTGGCGGGAGAAGGGTTCTTGCCCTTGTGGGCCTTACAGCACCCAGCCATAGCGCAGTGGTTAGCCTCCGAGTGAGGCTCGCCACAAAGGGGGCACATGGCGAACCAGGCCTTGCAGACTTGAGAAGTGTGGCCCCACTTCCAGCAATGCTGGCAGAGGGAGACACCCTGACGGGGTTTGGCAGCCCTAATAGGGTATGCCCAAGTACCGATGGCCAACGAGCGGTCGACCATCTGACAAGCAACGGAACCCATGCCAGAGTCCCAGATTTCAAACCACACCATGCAGGAATCGGAGTGGGCAGAGTTGTGTTTGACCCGGGGTGGGCCAACAAGGAATTGGAAGCCCCAGTGAGAGGACTGCTGCATGATGTTCTCAATCGCCTGGCGGTCGATGACCTGCCCGTTGGGACCGAGACAAGGAACGTCACAAACCCTCATGAAGGACTTGGACGAGGGGATGGTGGCCTGGGACCTAGACCCCTGGGGAAAGTAGCGCGACGCCCACCTGGAGATGAGGGTCATGTTGGCATCCTTGGCAATGTCATTTGTTGCCAGAAAGTACCCGTTGTACGCAGGTGAAACCTGTGTGACAATGAGGGGGGACTTAGCCACCTCAAGGGCACAATTCATGGCCCCATTCATGTTGGAAAGATCCCTCAGGGCGGGCTTGTCGCCATGAAAGATGATAAGGACCTGGTGCTGAGAGGGGCCAGCAGTGGTCATCCTCGGGCGCTTGGGCTTGCACTGCAAGGAGGAGGAGGGAGAAGGGGAAGCGGGACCACCCTTACCAATGGTGTGGGCAATCTGCTCCAGGGTGAGATTGTTACCCGGGTTAGGGGTCCGCTCTTGAGTCGCAAGATTGGGATCACAAGGATGTCTATACAGACTTGGTCCAAGTGTCTTACTACTTGACTTAGAGGCGGGCTGAATATATCTCTGAAGCCCTTTCAGGCGAACTGGATATTTAGACAGAACAGTGTATAACACTAAGCTAAGGATACAGTGGTGTGTTGCTATCCTTATATACTACTGGGTGTCTACTAATTATAAGTACCCTGGGTAAGTACTTAGTCAGAGCAAGTCATGAGAAGGGGGACCCAGGTAAAGAAGGCTTCCTGTGGGAAATAGAAGTTTGGAGTGGGAAAGAGGAAGCGTGAATGTGGGTGAGTCCAGTATTAAAGGGGAAAAGAAGTATTCTACTGTCCATCAGGAAGGTGGCTAAGACCTAAATATAGTCCATTCCTAGGGTTCTGATAACAGAGATGAGGGAATGCCTTCACCATGGCTGCAATAGCAGCAACCTGGGCAGAGGCATCCCTCGAGGGGGGAGGTGACCCCTTGGTGACCTGCGCGAACAAATGCTTCCGCACATTCGGCTTGGTGGCCTTGTTGACCTTAGGGGGCAGGCCAAGTGGAAACTTGGCTGCCACCGCATAGGTGCACCCCTTTGCAGAGGCATTGCCCAAGGAGGTGCCGGCCTGTGAAGGACCGGGTCTCGAGGCAGCAGCAGCACCCTGAGCTCCCCCCAGGGGAGGAGGGGCCGGGGCCTTCCCCTTGCCCTTATCCCAACGAGCAGGAGGGGGTTTGGGTGTTGAAGCAGGAATGTCGGGGGACTGCTGAGGAGTCCTAACAGTGAAGAAACAAATCAATTAGGTGGAGAACTGAGCTAGAAATGAGGGAACAAGCTGTGGACAGCTGTGAGAGACTAGGACTCTAAGTAGCTAAACTACTCACCTGTGGACAGCTGTGAGAGACTAGAAGTCCCAAACTCGTCCACAGGTGCAACTACACTACCTGATCACATGACATGTTGATCTAAGCGTCCTGTGTTATCTACAAGTCCACAAACCACAACACAAGTCCACAGGACTGCCAGAGCACTCCTAACATTGGGAGCCGACCCAGCAACAGAGGAGTCTGGAGCTGTATCCGGTGCCAGATCCATAAAGTCGCCCGGCAGAGGGGCAGCTCCCCCAGAGGGGGCGTCACCCATCCCCTGACAGATGGAGGGGGGGACATCAGAGATGCCCTGGACAATAGTCCTGGCTGTAAGACCCCAAAGGGTGGCTGTAGATGTGGGGGCCACTGGAGTGTCCAGTAGACCCACACGGGACAAAGTCTCCAGGGTGTTGCTCACAGCCCTGAAGAGCTCGGTGGTCTCAGGGTCACCAAGGTCAAGACCCCAGCCCCTTGCGCGCAGCCAACCATTGGCCACTCTGAGCGACTGCCCTATCGCAGCTAGAGCCGGTCCTGGCCCATCCGAAGGAGGGGCCTCCAAACGAAGAGGGGAAATCGGCAGCGGGGCAAACAGACCGCCACCAGAGGCGTCAGCTGGGTGAGAACCCAAGGCTTCGGACATGTCGTCGTTGTTATCGGATCCTGCAGCGGATCGGGGGCGTTTGGAAGCCCTGGAGTCAGGTCGAATGGGCCTGGTGGGGGTCCTATCTTCCAGGAGTGATTTGACAGCGGCAGACCCATTGTCGAGAATGGAAAGGCCAGGGGCGGCTGGGAGGGGCTCGTGAGCACCCGCCATCAGGTCGTCCACTTGAAACCGGGGGCCAGGGGGATGCCTGGGCGCAGGGGACTGGAGAGTATCCAGTAGATCACCAGGGGAAGGTTGGCCCACAGCGGAAGATCCGCCACGATCCGCCCTACCCCCTCAGAGTTGGTCGGAGGCCCTTGTTGAGGGCATAGGATGGTACTTCTGGATCAAAGATCCAACAGCAAATGCATGCAAAAAGTGAGTTTTGGTGAGGAGGAGGGTGTGGCTGTGCTAGTACTGATGGGAGTACCAGAACAAGAAGCGATGGAGCGACTTCTTCAGCCTACAGACCATATTAGGACCTCCCTCGTGATATCCCTCAGGCTGCCTCATGTAGATCTCCTCATCCAAGTCACCATAGAGGAAAGCGGAGGAGATATCAACAGAACAAAGCTGGTAGCCCTCCTTGGCTGCCAGAGCAAGAATGAGCCTCAGAGAGGCAGGCCTGTAAGTGGGGGCAAAGACTTCGTTGAAATCGAAGCCAGGACGCTGAGAGTAGCCTTTAGCAACCAACCTGGACTTGTAGCATTCCACAGAGCCATCAGGATTGAGCTTGACTCGAAATACCCACCCACAGTCAATAGCAGTCTTGCCAGGAGGCAATTCGACAATGTCCCAAGTGTGGTTGCCTAGCAGAGAAGACATCTGGTCATTGCAGGCTGTCTGCCACCTAGGGCCATCTGGGCCACTGAAGGCAGCCTTGAGAGTGCAAAATCCTTTCTTGTTGGCCCCCCCTGGGTCAAGCGCAACTCCGCCCACTCCGACTCCTGCATGGTCTGGTTTGAAATATGGGACTCTGGCACGGGTTCCATCGCACATCAGATGGTCAACCGTTTGTTGGCCGTCAGCACTCGGGCTTGCCCTATCAGGGCCGCCAAACCTCAACAGGGCGTGTCCCTCTGCCAGCGCTGCAGGAAGTGGGGTCACACCTCGCAAGTCTGCAAGGCCCGGTTCACCGTGTGCCCCCTCTGTGGCGAGCCTCATTCTGAGGCTAACCACTGTGCTATGGCTGGGTGCTGTAAGGCCCACAAGGGCAAGAACCCTTCTCCCGCCACCCCTGAGGGCAAGCCATGCCCTCACCCCCCTCGCTGCTGCAACTGTAGCAGCGAACACGCTCCCTACGACAGGGACTGCCCTTGGTGGGCCAAGCAGTATGATGCCGAGTGGTTCTGCAAGCAGTATTCTGAGGTACAGTCCAAGCAGACCTCACCTTGCTCCTTCACTAACTCACAACCTCCCCATGCCTAGGACAACTAGTGTATGGGGGATCCGGGTTTTCTCGCAGAATGTCAATCGTAGTTATGTGCTCATTGATGTACACCTGGAGACTCTCAAATCAGATTTTGATGTGCTCTTTTTCCAAGAACCGCCCTGGAGGATGGTTTGTTCTGCTCCTTCAACGCGCTCCAAGGAGAGCAATGATGTAATCAGTGCTCTGCTCCATCCGGAGTGGACATGCATGGTCCCGCCCAAGGTTGGTGACCTGAACCCGCGGATTATGGCCTATGTCCATAACCAGCTTAAGCCTCTCCGGCCCGCGTTTAGGCGCAATCTGGTGGATAATCGTGATCTGCTGCTTCTGTCCCTGTTCTTTGGGGGGGGGCCAATCCATCTTCTGAACGTCTATTCTGACGACAGGCACACTGCCATCAGGCTTCTCTCTGGAGGCTTGGCGGACAAACTTCCCCCTCTGTTCTATATGGGGGGTGACTTTAACTGTCACTCGCGCGTGTGGGATCCTGATCGGATCCCTCATGTTGAAGCAGGAACGTCGGGGGACTGCTGAGGAGTCCTAACAGCGAAGAAACGAATCGATTAGGTGGAGAACTGAGCTAGAAACGAGGGAACAAGCTGTGGACAGCTGTGAGAGACTAGAACACTAAGTAGCTAAACTACTCACCTGTGGACAGCTGTGAGAGACTAGAAGTCCCAAACTCGTCCACAGGTACAACTACACTACCTGATCACATGACATGTTGATCTAAGCGTCCTGTGCTATCTACAAGTCCACAAACCACAACACAAGTCCATAGGACTGCCAGAGCACTCCTAACACCTCACCCAGGTGTGGCGCAGTCCCTTCTGGAATCTGCGTCAGATCTCGGGCTGGATCTGGTGCTTCCCATAGTGCCGGGCCCTACCCACCTCCCGCACGATCGTATTCTGAACTCGTCGGTTATAGATTTGGTCTTTCTTCCTGTGGCCAGGGACGATGAGCTCAAGCCCGTCATTGATCTCGATCATCAGGGCGCATTGGATCACGCCCCCCTGACCATTGTTCTTCCCACCTCTAGGTTTCTTGTGGGAGCCTGGAAGCGGATCATCAAATGGGGCTCGGACAAGGAGGCTGCTTTCCTCGGCGAGGTCGCAGAAGGGGTGGGGGCCTTGGTCTCCGCCCTGGACACCCCGGAGGTGGTTGAGAGGGCAGTTTCAACCATCTCTGAGATCATTTCCTAGGCATGGGCCTCCCATTCCAAGGAGGCCTTAGTCGTCAGTCACTCCAAGCCCTGGTGGGGCCCGGAGTGCTCCGAGCTCATTGCTGCCCACCGTGCTGCTCCCTCCCCAGAGTTGTGGTGGGCTTTTGGGGCTGCGTGCAAGCACGCCACGCATGTCTTCTTCGATGCTTGCATCGCGGAGATAGCTACAGCTAAAAAACGTCCCTGGGACCTCATGGCCTGGGTTCAGCAGCATAGGCTTCCTGCGGTAGAGGCTCTGTCCTATCAGGGCAGGCCCTGCCATGATCTCCCGGATTTGTTCCGGGCCCTTCACGGCACTTACAACGTGGCTTCTGGCCATGCTTGTGATCTGTCTGTGCTAGACAAGCTCCCTGACCATGATGTCAGGGAGTGGTATCCCTTTCAGGCACCCGAGATGATGGAGGCGTTAGCCACCTGCTCCGGGCGCTCTTCTCCAGGCCCAGACCACATTACATGGTCCCACCTTAAGATTTTGCTCAACCACTATTGTGTGCGCGAGTTTCTCCTCTCTGTGGCCAATGCATGCGTTTGCGTGGGTTACTGGCCCAGTCACTTCAAAGAGTCTACCTCGGTTATCATACCGAAGCCGGGGAAGCCCTCCTACTCTACCCCCAAGATGTTCCGGCCTATTGTGCTGCTGAACACCATGGGGAAACTTGTCGAGAAGATGATCTCGCGCCGTCTCCAGTTTGACTGTGTCAAATGGAATGTTTTCCATCCAAACCAGCTCGGGGGTATCTCCCAACGCTCTACGGAGGATGCTGGCTTGGTCCTTACCCATCTGGTTCGTGCCAGGTGGGCAAAGGGTCTCAAGACTAGCGTGGTGGCTTTTGACATCGCACAGTTCTTTCCTTCCTTAAACCATGATATGCTTCTGGCTATCATGCACAAGTCCGGGCTGGCCCCTGAGCTGGTCCAGTTCTTTGCGTCTTACCTTGTGGGCCGCCGCACCTCATATTCCTGGGGCGGTGTGCTCTCCAACCCTTTCGAGGCCGATGTGGGGGTGGGCCAGGGCTCTGCCCTGTCCCCTGTCCTCTCTGCCCTTTGTCTGGCTCTGCTGGTTTACTTGTTTTACTGGAGGGCCAGGGCCGCAGGTCTGTCGGTTGACATGCTTTCGGATGTTGATGACGGTACCCTGATTGTTCAGTCCAAGCTCTGGGCTGACAACGTTGCTGCCTTGCAGCAGGCGTATGCCATTGTGCACACCCTTTTTGTTGCTTTTGTGCTCGTTCTTGAACACGACAAGTCCGAGTTTTTCAACTTCTCCCGCAAGCCGGGGGATGATAACCCTGCCATTGACCTGGGCTTTGCCCCGTTCACTGGCGATACTCCCCTGTGCCCTAAGCTGTTTTGGCAGTATCTGGGCTTTTACTTCGACCGTGCGCTGAATTTCAAGGAGCATGTTTGGTATTATACTACCAAGTCGTTCTCTACGGTTCGCACCATGAGGATGCTGGGTAACTCTACTAGGGGCCTTCTTCCTGAGCAGAAGAGGCTCCTCTATCATTCGTGTGTGTTGCCCATAGCTACTTATGGGTTTCACCTCTGGTATCATGCTGGCCGCCCTAACAAGGGCGTTCTGGCTCTCTTCACACAGATGCAGCGTCACGCTGCTCTGTGGGTTACTGGTGCTTTTTGCATCTCCCCGACGGGAGCGGTAGAGGCCCTCGCAGGCCTTCTGCCTATCCGTCTCCATCTCCAGAAGCTTGCCAAGCGTACAATATATCGTGTGGCGACTCTGGGCTCCTCCCACCCCCTTAGGTCGCTCTTGGGGAGGGAGTACAGTGGCGGTGTGACCCCACATCCCCGCTCTGTCGCTCTCATGGCCGAGGGTCATAAGCCCAAGGTGAGGAGCACTGTCATGGAGGTCCAGCAGGTTCTCCCCTCCCTTACCGAGGTATTTGATGCATTTGATGATGCAGCAAGGCCCGGTCTCTGCCTTCGTGATCAGTTTAATGACCGGATCACGATTCACTCTATTCCTCCCCGGGCTGATGATGGGGCCTGGAAGGCTTTTCTCTCCGACCTCAGCAGGTCTGTCCGACGTGCCAAGGAGGATGACCTTACACTCCACATGGCAGCTGGTTCACACTGGCTTCCCATGGCCGCGAGACAGGCAGTTGCGGCTGCGTCTGTCTTTTATGGGCTCTCCTGTGTCCATGAGACCAGGAGGGCTGCTGGGAGGGTGACAGCCCCCGATGCTGCTCTCCTCTTGGTTCGACTGGGCCTTTCCATGGCGGTTGGCTATGGGGGGGCCTCTACTATCATACTTTATATGCATTCTGCAGGCCCTGTCTTGCGTGCATTGGATCCCTTGGTTCATGCTGGCCAGGCTCACTCCCTGGCGGTTTGCCGTCTTCTTGATGAGTGGTTTTCTGCGGACCCTGCTCGTCGTCTAGTTTTCTGGGTTGTGCCCTTGAAGCACAAGTTCCCTATGTTGTCTGAGGCTGTGCGGCAGGCCAAGGATCTTGTTGTTGCTGCAGGGCCTAGGCCCCAAACTTCCATTGACTCCCTGAGGGCCAAGGCCACGTGGGAGGTTTGTGATCAATGGGTGAATATGTTTTGTTCACCCAGGTATTGGGGTTCCAGTTTCCTGGACCTCATAGGGTGTTGAATGTGCTCCAGACAGTCAGTAAGTAGATATACTTAGTCATATTCCTAATGTGGACTGTGGGAAGTAGTCACGTGATGTGTAGTGAACTTTGCCTGTGGGTACACTTGTAATGCTTAGTCTTTTACGAGTGCCCACAGGTGAGTAACATATTAGCTCTCTTTAATATAGTCTTTTACGAGTGCCCACAGCTGCTAGGACTTCTCTATAAGTCAACCACTGCTCTGTTTCTAACATAGGGGGCAATGACAAGCCCCTCAGGCCCACGTACCACAAGTCTGGTGCATGGATTCCTGGCTTTGGTGGCTCACCCAGGGAATTCACCTGGGCGTGTCGTACATTCACTGGCCATGCCCCCATTGGGGAATCCCGTGCCAGATTCCATCCTACCGAGCTGCAAGGCTGCAGTTGTGGGGCCCATCTTCAAATGAGGCACCACATCTTTGTGTCCTGTCCGGACTACCACCGGTTGCAAGGTTTCCCGACTTGTATGGGCCACGTAACCATGTTCTTCAACATGAATCCCTCAGCTTTCATGTTTGAGCCCCAAGCTCTCCCTCGGGGGGACGTCAGGTAACTGCCTGGTGGCCATTGGGTTAGCCCCCGACTGCCTGGCAGTGACCCAGTTGGTCAGTCCCCCTCACTGCCCTCAGGTGGTGGGCGTAGGGACTTAGGGTGAATTGACACCTCAGCCCCCTAGGGGGGACAACCCTCTGCAAGCTGTCGGGCGACCATAGGGGCCTGCTGCAAATTGACGCATACTGCCCCCCTGGCGGGGGGCAGGGGACCCTTGGCACCCAGCATTTCTGGGCCGCACTCGCGTTTGTGCGTGCTCATATCTCCCGTTCCCTCTTGGTTGATCGAGAGTGGTCTTTCAGGTGGCAGCGCCTTTAATGCCAACATTCTTTATGTTTGTACTCGTCTAGTATGGACTTCTTATTAGTTTTGTTTTAACTAGTAAGTGTGGACTGCGTTCAGGCACCACGTAAAATATATTTGATTAAACAAAAAAAAAAAAAAAAAGAAGAAGTCACTCTATGGCCTCAAGCAGGCAGCCAGGCAGTAGAACAAGAAGCTTCACTCCATTTTTGATGCTCTAGGCTACACCAGGCTCAAGTCAGACAGCTCTGTGTACATCTACCAGAAGGGTGAAGTCCGAGTTCTTGCTCCTATTTTCATTGATGATATCACCCTCATTTCGAAGAGTACCTCAGCCATGGACAGGACAGTCTCAGAGCTTGAGAAGCACTTCTAACTTTGAGATCTAGGCCCAACCACCTTCCTTCTCAACATCCAGATCACTTAGGACCTTCCCAATCACACCATATCCCTCTCCCAAGCCCACTATGTCGACTCTATGCTCAAACAGTTCTCTATGGACGATTGTAACCCTGTGAAGACACCTATGGCTCCAGGACTGGACTTGTGCAATCTTGAGGTCACTCCTGAGGAGCAGGAACAGATGAGATCCATTCCCTACCTCAGTGCAGTGGGCTCCCTGCAGTATCTGGCCACCATGACTCGTCCAGACATCGCCTATGCAGTCTCCTACCTTGGCAGGTTCAATCACAAGCCTGGGCTTCAGCACTGGGCTGCTGTGAAGCATCTATTTCGCTATCTGAAGGGTACAGCTGACTACCAGCTCGTCTACAGAGGCTCTGACGACCAGGAGCTGTTTGTGACTTACTCTGATGCTTCCCATGGCAATTGCAAGGAGACAGGTCAAGCTACAGGTGGATATGTGACTCTGGTGGGTGGTGGAGCTGTAGGATGGTCCTCAAAGCATCAGAGCTTTGTCACACTGTCCACTACTGAGGCTGAGCATCCCTTCTTGACCTCGTACCACCACCACCGATTTTCGAGTTGGTCTCTGGCTGGTCCGTAGCGTTGTAGTTAGGTATCTTTCGCGATTTCTAGCTCTACTGCACTGATGCCACCGAAACCCAGTGCGCGCACGGCCTCTGAAAGGTCGCCGGCTGCGGCATGTTTTTTCACACCGGGGAGCTTTGGTACGTCCTCGCCCCCTTCCCCCTCTCCGGCCCCAGCCCCTGCCGACTCTGTCGATGCAGCTCTGGCCAATGTCGCCGCAAAGCGTTTACGCTTTGAGGCCTCACCGGCCCTCTCTTATGGATCCACACCCTCCCCCCCCTCTGAGGATGCCGTTGCTGCTGCAGCGGCCTCCTTTGCTACCCTTGACGCCCAGCGCTCCCCTTCTGCCCCTGTCCAGTGGGACCCCACTCTGGACTATGGCTCCTGGCTGGTCAAGACTACTCTCCCCCGCCTGGGTCCCCTGCTTGCCTCTGCGCCTGCGGACTCTGCAGCTGCCCTTGCTCTTGTTGAGGGCTCCTACCACCTCTTAGATGCTATTTTGGCATCTGAGTGGTCCAACATCCAGGTCTCTTCACAGGGCCAACAAGTCTCTTTCCGGGAGTACTTTCGTCGCTATGCGGCTCAGTGGGCTCCCCCCTCCCCTCCCCAACATGTGGATGCCACATGCCTGTTCCATGGAACAGCTGAGGTAAGCGGTTCCTCTGGTAACACTAACACTGCCCCTGCTGGGCCGGCTTCAGGACCGGTGAAACGCTGGAAAACGGACTCGATGGCAAGGGTGGGGAAGCACAACACTGAGGGAACAAGGATGGGAAGCTTTCACACTAAACCCAACACTCAAACTCTCAAAATTCAAACACAATCACTAAACTCGTGTGGGAGCTTAGGGCAAAGGTATGGGGTAGGATATGTCAAAGAGTAATCGTTTGCCAAGGCAAGTTCGAGGGGGTGCGGATCTGACAGACAGAATCGAAGAAACCGATTTTATAGAGCTCCAAAATGACACAGTTATTGACTAAGATAGTCCTGGACAACTGTACACAATCTGACCTCTAACTTGAGTGTAATACAAGACTAACTTGATTACAACTCCTCTGGACTCTGGGGGACAGACTCAAGCTCAAGACCCACTTGGCTTAGTCTATTCTGTCTCTAAATTTGAATTGAACTCGAAGAAATCTCAAGTTCCAATCCCTCTGCTCTCTAGGCTCTAGGAAATCACACAAAAGCGAACTCAAGGTGATTCTCCTCTCAATAACTCTGACTGAACTCTCCTGAAGACTAGTTTCACTTTAACAATTCACACAAAATAGATCTAAACCGTTCTTGATCACGGCTGCGAAGTACTCTGCTGAGAAGTTGGGGTGAAGCCCTTCTTGCTCTTCTCAGAGGCCTGCAGCCGTATTTTTATATTGAGAGAGATACAAAACTAAAATAGACGAAACAGAGAGATTTGAAATACAGGAAATTCGGTCCGTGGTAAAACAAAAGGATAGAATATTTTAGAAAGTTCTTCTGCATTACTGCAAGTGCCCGAAGTACTCGGGATATGTTTTCGAGTCAACGGCAGTCCGGCCGTTGCTACTAGGTCATCAGGAATGCAGACGTTCGATGACGTATGCCTGAGCTCTCGGATCAAAATGCTGATCGTGTCTCGGAGATGGTTCCCATTGTTCCGTGCCTGCTGAACTCTCCTTCGGGGAGCGGTTCCGTAGCATCGTGGACCCACAAAATACACCTAATTAGTGCACAATAATCCGTTTGGAATATTCTGACGCTCGGGGGTGCCGTTCCGATGCTAGGAATTTCGTTCCGCTGTCCATGCTCTGTTTCTAAGGGTTTTGCCTGTCTGCATAACCTCGTTTCATGTCTCTGGAATATTCTACAGTTCTCGCGAGCTGGTTTGGCTCACTCCCGGTCTCTGAGTTTAATTTATCTCATGCATAGCCCTCCCTGATTGCGACCTGGGTTGGTTTGGCAAGCTATGTACAGCCCGGAATCCCCTAGTAGTTGCCCGAAATGCCTGCCCTTTACTGAGTTCTGTCATAAAGACTATCCCTCGCGTGAGTTTAGACACCATTAGGCATACGCTAGGGCACAAACACCCTATACATGGTCGAACTGGCGACCTCGGGATAGGTCCCAATCCTCTCTGAGGTTCATAGATGCATTGCCAATGATTTTATAGTAATAAAATCGGTAAAAATAGTGTATTTTAGGTGTAAACCCAAAATCGGCTTATCATCTCCCCCCAACCAATAAATGACTGCCCTCAGTCTATTTCCTATTGAGCTCTGCATGATCTATATTGCCCGGCCGGTCTCGACCTTCAAATTTCCCGCGCTCATTAGAACGAGGCGCATCAGTTTCCCAAAGTAGCCGACAGCTTATGTCAGGTCTAAATTTGGAGCACGTGGCTTCCCGAGTTCGAAGTTCAGCGCCTATTTAAGCACTTTCTGGGGGCCCCCGCCCTTCTCTCTTATACTCTCATCTCACTCGCATCGCGCATCATGTCTGCTCGATCAAGATCTGCTACGCCCGTGCCCGTTACCGCCGCTCGCAAACCTCAAAAGGCCCGTCGGGGAAGAGGAGCAGGTAGTTGGCGCTCGGCCCAACGATCGATCAGATCGGGTAAGTCAGGGCCACGCTATCTTTGTACGAGCTCATTGACCAGCCTATTTAGGTCCTCCTCCAGCACCGTCGACGAGTGCACCAGTTTCGCGTGGCGAGGATGCCCCATCCTCCTCCACTGATGTTCTTATGGACACTCCTCTGCCCGCGGTGGACGCTCAGCCCCCATCCTCGGTACTCGCGACGACCTCCACGCCAGCTCAGGAGTCCACGATGGCATCGGTCACCACGTCGCTCCCAGCAGCCCTGTTCGAGCCGGTTGTGGAAGCTCCTAAGACACCTCGCCCTCGAGCGCGTAAGTCCTTTCGCTATTCCTGGTCATCAATACCTTCTCATCTGTTTGGGTGTAGGATGTAGCACGGTCTCTACTTCCCAGTCTCCTTCTATCACAGCAAGATCGCGGGTCCCTCCTCCAGTTTCCCGGTCTCACAAACTACGACCCCGTCCGTCGGTATCCGTAGTAATTGATACTGGGGCCAACGTTCTGGCCCGAGAGATCACCGCTCGCACAAGAGCTTCCAACTCCGGTACGCGATACACTCTCTCCTTTTTATTTTCTGCTGAGTCCATTCTTCGTTCGTAGACCTCAAGATTAAGCTCCCGTCTGTGCAGGAGAGAGCTCAAGCCGCCGGCCCCTCACGTACCTCGCGCGCAAGTGTTCCGCCCATTGCAGTCATGGCGGTCGACGCCCCATCCTCGATCGTGGAGGAACCTTCCCAGCCCATTCCTCCGACACCATTGGACGAGTTACGGGAAGATCGCCCGAGCGCTCCTGTTCCTATTACTAGGAACCCCTGGGACCCCCCGGTAAATCGACCCCCGGTGTCAGAATCTGATTCCAACGATAGCTCCCACACCAGTATTCGTGAGTTCTCCCGTTGCATTGATCACTCCTCGTTTATTGATCTTTTCATAGCAGAGTCATCGCCTGCCGCCAACGTGAGGCGTAGTCGTCGACTCGCCTTCACCGACTCGTCTTCTTCTATCGCCACCCGCCAGGAGGACGTTAACATGTCGACCGATAATGGTAAGTCGCCCTTTCCTCTGATTCATTTCTAGGCTCATGTCTGGGTTAGGCGAGAGTTCATCTTTGGATAATACTCCACTGGCGCCTCCTCCTCGTCAACGGGTTCAAGCCCAGCCGCGTCCTGCTGGTCCCATCGTCACGCGTAACCGACCGTCGACTACTATCGCTCATCGGCGAACTCCCGCGCAGATGCGAGAGCAAGAGGGTGCCTTCCACCCCTTGCCTTTGTTGAGTGAGAGCTTCCCGCTGCTCTGGGCAGCTTCTGACCTTCCGGTACGTCTCACTTTCTCTCTCAATTATATCTGTTACTCATGTTTTCGCCTAGCCCACTCTTCGCAACGTCGTAAGTTGTACCTCGTGCATGGCTCACCGTCGTTCTACGACTTGTGTGCCTCGGGGTCGCGGCGTTCGCTGTGCGCTTTGTGAAGAAATGAACCGTCCGTGTTCATTCCAAGATCATGGTGAGCTCCAGTCTGGGATCGGCCAGTCTATGGTCGGGCCCTCAGCTGTCTCTCAACAACGTAAGTGCATATTTTCTGTCTCTATTATCTTTCTGACAAGTTTCTCTAGGCATCAGTGCCGCGGCGGCCACTATTCGCGGGAGCCTCCAAACGCTCTATTCCCTGGCCGAAACTCAACAGGTTGCCTTGCGTCAACACCGTGCCAACCTTCGCCGCTTCGTTGGCGAGATGCAGGAGGCTCGTCGGTATTTCGCTGCGGGAGGTGGTGTCAGCGCTGGCCTTATTAGTCTCATGGAGATGGGTCTGGCTCAAAACGTCGAGGACATCCGCGCGTTCTTCCGCTTTGCCGACAATCTCCCAGCCACTGACGACGATGACTTTGGTGAGGTGGAAGCTCAGGTCTGGAGAATTCTCGAGCCTAGCGATGGCAACGGGGACGCCGACGCGGACGGTGAGGTCGAAGGCTCTTCTTCCTCGTAATTTCTATGTTTTTTCGCAAGAGGCCTGGTAGCTTGGGTTTCGCACTATATATTGTGTGAACTCGAGTGCCAGACGGTCCTCTCTCTTTGTTTCTTGTCTCCTCTGTTTCTTTTAATATATCCCTCCTATCATGTTTTATTTCCACGTATTTAGGATATATTTTAAGGACTCTCTATAACGTCTTCTTGCTCCCTCGCTTCTAGATGTGTACCACATCCTATCATGTAACATTTTCATTAATGTATACACTAGAAGTAGTCTCTAATATCACATGTGTCTTCTTGGTCTGATCCCTCTGAGTTAAACTGGATCATTGAGCTCCGAAAAATTCGAAAAACTCGTTTGAAAACTGGCTCGGCTACGAAAACTTCATCCAAGCACAACTGCATCCAAGCACAACTGGCTCGGCTACTGGCCCATCTCCCCCCAACCAATTCAAATCGGTGCCCTCACCGTAGCCAAAGGCCCACAAAAAGGTAGAGAAAATTAACTGATCCGGCCTTGCCCCATCCGGAAAGCGTAGTTTGCAACAACAAATCACGCGCACCAGACGACGATACACGGCGAATCGCTAGCGCTCAAGACCAGCAGCGTCCGAAAATTTTCCAAAGGCCAAATGCATCCAACCTGGCTGCGGTACGCCATTATAAAAGCGAGGGAACGGCGCCTCATCAAGGCAGACCAACTTCGCAAGAAAATGGGCGACCCACTTCCAAACATCCTCATCGAACTCGACGACTGCATTACCAATGCCAAAGGCCGGCTCAACAAGCTTGGCGGCAAGGCCATTAGTCGTGAGCTCGTCGAAAAATCTCTTCAGTCACTCGCTGAACCTGCGGTAATTCTCCTCAAGTCCTGAGCTCTCTATATCTGACCTCGATCCGCCTTATACAGCGCGCCCTGGCCGAGATATTAAATCACGACCCCATCGCTTTTCAAAGTCGGGAGCTCCAAGACCGTGTCTTCAAGGCCCGCAAGCTCTTCGAAGCTTATCAAAACAATTTTAGGCCTTCCTATACCATGCCACCGGCCTATACTGTTGTCGCGGCATGCTGCCATAAAATCAAACTCGCTCGCGAGGAAGCTAAAGGTGCTAACAAGGAGAACCAGACCCCTGACCCCAACAACGGTACTCCTGGCCCTTCCGGTACCGCAGGCGAGGACGCCGCTCCCAAGCGTGTAAGCCATAATACTCGCGCCAGTTATCATCATCCTGACATAAGAGCTCAGCCTCGCAAGGGGCGCAAAACGCCTATTTCTCCCGCTACGGTTCCAGACACCGAGACCGAGGCTGAAAACGCCAAGAGTACGGGTGCTTCTTCAAGTAACACAGAGCCCGGAGCTGACATGGTAAACAGAGGCTCACCAACTTGCCGGCTTCTGTCGCGAACTCGCTGATCTTTCGTCTCGCTTACAGACCATGGCCATCGATGTGGACCCTACTCCAGAAGCTCCTAAGGCCCCTTCAGACAGTACCAACACCGACACCCTGGCTCGCAAGCGTCGTTTATCCACCTCGGACGTGGTATGCAATTAGTACACCCTCCGTCCTGAGTTCATTCTTCACATATATTACCCACAGGAATTTATCCTCTCTGAGGAACAAACCCACGGCACGGTGTGTCTTCCATACCACGAGGTCCCTGGGATGGATACTAACAGCAAAGCTTATCGCCTCGCGCTCCAGACTATTGCCAAGTCTGACAACCATCCGACTGGTCCCAAGCGTCCCCGAGTCGTTCACCACGACGTTAGTGATCGCGTCTTCCTCGGTGACTTATGTATGTCCCTTATTCCTTTCAAATCTGTTGGCTCATCTCACCAAAGTTTATTCTCTAGTCCGTGCTCAACAAGGTCTCGAGCATGTTCACGACCGTCACTCTGAGGATTATCAGCAACACCTGGTAACCGCTAGTGACACGGCTCTGGAGATCGAGAACCTCCAAGTTACACGCGAGCTCCTCGGTGCTGCCACTCAAATGGACGCCCTCATGCTACGCATCAAGTTCCTTCTCAAGGAGCGATTCCGCCTTACTGGGCTCATCCATGCTCGGGGAAAACCCTTCTGAGCCGTTCTCAATAGCCCATAGGATAGTTTTCCTTCTTGCGTAGCACATCTGTACTCAATAAAGGTTTTTTTCTATCCCCTATCATCCTCATTGACTGCCTCAAAATCCCAGTCTGCCGAAGCATCTTCGACTATGGACTCCTCCAACATCTTCAGGCCATCCGGGGACAAGTCAATAAGATCTTGTAGATCCCCCGGTAGCTCTATTCGACTTCTGGCCAAATACGGAATTACCCGGAATGCAGCTACTTTATTCTGCCAGACCGATCCGTCCATTTCTCCAAGAATGTAAGATCCTCCTTTCGATCTAGAGACCACAAACATCGGGCCGAGATATCTCGGTTTCATCTTCCGGTCTGCTGAGCTCTCAATCGCAGTATTTCTAACCAGGACGACGTCCCCCGGCTTGAAATTGAATTCTTTAATTTTACGGGCCGCTTGACGCTCCATCTCTAATGCCCGTCTGAGCTTAGCGTCTGACACTCGATCTCGCATGGCCTGCACATGGTCCACATGTTTTGCCAAGGCGATTGCTCGGTAACCAATTAACTCAGCTGTAGTCAGGAACCTATCAGGTAACTGGACCAGCCATGTTGCCTCCTTTACGTCTAAGGGCAGGGTTGGCTCCGCTCCGGTAACCATAAAATACGGTGAACACCCCGTTCCCTTCCTGATGGTAATCCTATCGGCCCACATTACATGGTGCAGATGCCAATACCATTTCTTGAGCTCGCCCCCAGTAGCTTTGTATAGCATTTGCCGAACGTCCCAATGAGGTCGTTCAATTATCCCATTAGCCTTCGAATTATAGGGTGAGATAGATATCCCTTGAATCCCATATTTCTCGGCCAACCAACGCACCGCCTTCTTAAACGGGGCGCCATTATCGGTGACAATTTTCACGATACATCCCCATCTACACATCACATCCTCAAATAACCATTGAGCTATGGACTGAGCATTTTCTTTCCTCAGAGCTTTAGCTTCCATCCAGGAGGACAGACCACATCTTCCATGTACAATATAACTACACCCATTAGAGGGTGGCGTCATATGGAGAGTGTCCACATGTAGCACTTGGAATATGGAAGGTGTTGGTGTCACAACCGGGGGCGTTTCAATTATCAATTTCTGTCTCTGCTGACATAGGTGGCATGATTTTATATACCATTCCACATCAGCTTCGACTTCTGGCCACCAGAACCTCTTTTTAATGAGCTTCGTCGTGGCGTATATTCCTCTATGTCCCAAATGATCATGACTAGCCTTCATCATGTACATCCGGAATTCCGGATTCACAACCAACTGATGATAATCATTTGCACTCTTGCGATACAATTTTCCGTCCTCATCCAGGAAGAAACGCTTGCTCATCTCTTCGAGTTTATGCAATTCCTCCTGCTCAATATCACGGGGGAATGGCTTCTCTCCTGCGCTCAGTAGTATTTTTACATCGTCAAGTCTCGAGTCCTGCAAGCGAGCCTGCTCCGACCTCCTAGAGTCGTCATATGGCTCCTCTGGGATCTCAGATTCGTCAGGTAAATCAGGGATCAACCTTGGGTGAACCATGGTTGACAGCACCAATCTGTGCTGCTCCGGACATTCCGGATCTTCCTGAGCTCTGAGCTTGACTTGCTGTTCCTCTAGACTTTCTTCCCTGGCCTGGTCTAACTCATAATCAAAGTCGAACACATCTCGTGCCAAGCCTTGATAGAATCCTGATCGAGAGTCGATCTCGTCGAAGAATTCATCTAACTCCAGCGGATCTTCGTCGCCAGGATTTTCCTTTATGAGCTCAAAGGCCTCTCCTTCATCGTCCGATCCATCATCAAACCTGCGTGTAGTCTTATCCCCAGGATAGAACTTTCGCCTGGATAAACCATCCGGACCAAAGGTTTTTCCTTGCTTATGCACGAGTGTGAAGTGGAACGATCGAATATAATCGACCCAGCGATTTATCGTCGCATTGGGCATTCTACCTGGATTGTTCAACATCCCAAATAGATACTTCGCATCCGTCTCTATTACTAGGTTTCTACACCCAAAGAATAGGTACATTTCTTCCTCAAGCACCATTCTTAAACCACAGAGCTCACGCTTCGGTTGTGAATAACGGCGCTGCCTTTCATCGAGAGTCATTGAACCAAACTTCACATGGTAGATGAGCTTCGGATCCGCTGAATCTCTCTGGTATACATAGTACCCAGCTGCAATATAGGAAGTATCTACCGCCAGCACTATGGGCTGATCACTAGGGTACTCCGGGTTTCTAATGGGGACGCAATGTTGAATAGCTTCCTTGAGCTCTTCTTGCGCTGCTCTTTCCTTTTCACCCCATTCGAATTCAACACCTTTCTTCAATCTTTCGTACAGAGGTCCCGCTACTGTAGAGAAATGTGGAATATGATTCCTACACCGCACAGCCGTTCCCATGAAAGACCTTATTTCTGACACGTCGTCACAATCTCCCCATCTCATAATAGTGCCGACTGTGTCTGCTGTAGGCATTCTTCCTTTATAAGAACATTCAAAGCCAACCACGGTAATCGTATCCGCGCATAGTACAGCTTTGGGTCCAGAGAATGTCCCTCCGGCATACCGCATTCTTTGTAGAATTTCGGCCACTATTAGGAAGAATTCCCAAACAAATCTTCTAATGCCTGAGTTCTCTTTTATTACTTCATAACCCCCATCCGGGAGCTCATATCTCGTCTTTGGTCCTCTAACTGGGACATCGTCTATATAAGGGAGTGTATGCTCCGGTACCAAGTCCCTGAGGATATACGTCACATCATCGTGGAATATAGGCACTGAGTTCGTCCATCCCATAGGCAACGTCACCAATCTTAAGGCTCCAAACGGTGTCTGGAATGTCGTCAAGTCTCGGGATGACTCCGCGAGTTCTCGTTCATCATAACCAACATACAAATCAAGAATGCCCCCACAAGCTCGGCCGGCGAAATGCATTGCTAGATCTTCGGTAGCCGGAGGCAATCCTGAATGCGCAATGGTAACTCGATTTAACGGTTCTAAGCTGTGTACTAAGCGCAAGCTTTTACCATCTTTCTTAACCACGCAGAACCATCTAGACCTATATGAGGAATTAGATGGCTCATATACACCAGCGTCGATCTTCCTTTTTATAATGGCACAGACCTCCGGATAGATAGCTGGGGGAATTGGAATTGGTCTTTCCACCCAGGGCTTATGCTCAACCGTTGGTATTTCTATTGCGGGGAAGAACTCGGGTTTAAACCTCCCTCGTTCTGTATCGTCCCATGCAAACGCGTCCTCATATTGCATCATTACATGGTGCATGAGCTTCCGCTCTTCCAGCCATAGGAAATCGTCTGAGTGTACCTCATCTATCTTCGCTTTCCTTTCCGCTGTATACCTGCCCGTAGGCTCGAAATCAGGCGGACTAGGATTGAGCTCAGGCATCCCAGTTAACGGGTCACCCTTGATTTCTCTCACAATTCGGTACTTTTCAGGTAAGTCCCCTAATACTGGGCGAACCTTTAGTGCCACTGGTTTGTATTTCTTGCCTGCCAGACACAATTTAGTATCTGGATCTGGCTCTATGATTTCACATTTTGAGAGGCTTGGCATGTCCGCTGTCTGCGAATGAACCACACGGCTGAGACACATCTGCACAACCTCTTCATCTTCAGGAGAACAAGCCCCACTATTTACTGCGTGATCTATGTACATGAGTTGGAGTTCTTCTTCTGTGAAACTCCCCCTACTCAAGCTCATAGTCTTAACAATGGTGGGCTCGCCTTGCTCATCACATTCAATTACACAGGCCACCTCTCCGAGACCATCTGTCAAGTCCTCGAGGTCCCTTGAAAATTTTGAGCTGCTATCTTAGGCACACTGCCCCCCTTGATTTCATTGCTGAGCTCCGGTGGCGACGATTGACCATAACCCCGGGGATACGTTGGTACCACAGCACGGACCTTTGTGTTTGGGTCGGTGATTTTCAGGGTTTGTTCCCCTGTGGTCGTATTGCGTACTTCACTCTGGGTCACGGAGTCAAATGGTCTCCCCAGTAACACACTGTAGGCCGGGCTGCGTAGTATGTGTACTTGCAAATAGATGGTTACCCCACCAATCGCAAAAGGCACATTTTTCGCTAGACCACAAGTCCTTTCGACCTGGCCGTTTGCGCTCTGCAAATTAATCGTAGTATCAGGGTCCCAAGTTATTCTGCACTCAGCCGCCGTCTTCTGGCTCATGGACACTATTTGTGACCCACTATCCAGGAGAGCTTCCTCGTGCCTTATTCCATTTATCATTATCGATATTACTCTCAGAGATTCACACTCTTTAGCAATAAAGACATGATTTGATCTGTCCTGCACTGGGACTCCATCTAGGAATTGTAAGATCGGGTCCTCGGCTACTAGAGCTTGTACAGGGAACCCATTCTTATAAACCGTAGACATCTTTTGTGGACTATCCGCTAGGGTATTGAGCATAACCTGTCGCACTGCGACGGAGTCCTCTACCACCTGTTCTACCGGCTCTTCAATAGACTCCTCGGCAAACTCATCGTCCTCAGCCAGTGCAGCTAAAAGACTCTGGGATGCCGGAATCTTCTTCCGGACTAGATCATCTCGCAGAGCTCTCCGTACGCCTGGCGCTAACCCACATAAATCTCTTACGGATAGTGGCACTGCCAGGTCATACACTCTGCTCACGATTTCCTCCACATCTATTCCTTTCTCTATGGATGCCTGGTGCCTAAACTTAGGCCCCTGAGGCATTTTTCTGACTTGAACCGGGTGAGCTTCTACGGCGGGACGCATGGTTTTTACATTCCTGTAGGGTAGCTCAACTGGCTTGTCTCTTATTTTCCGGTTATAAACCACATTATCTTCTTCGTCCTCAGAATTATCTGATTGCTCAGTCTCTGTCCGGTCCTCCGGAGTCTTTTCTCTCTCGAAGGCAACCTTCTTCTTGAGAGCAGGCTCCTTCCTTGGACTATTTAAAAATTTCCTTGCGACCCGTTCGCCTTTGAAGACGCTCTGGTCTCCATGAACTGACTTGCTGGCATGCCCGACAGCAGATTGCTGAACGCCTGCTGCGATTGCAACATTTGGTCTCGTGCGGCCATTAAAGCCTGCATTGGGTCAGGTCCAGGGGAGCTCTGTGTCGAGCTCGTACCTAAGTTCTTAACCATCGCCGATTCCAGAGCACTTATGCGCTGTTTTATGTCGTTCTCTAAGTGGCTCATCGGGACCTGGTTTAACGATTGCACGAAGCATCCTGTCACAGGTGCCGGGGTTTGTGGCAACTCTGGTATATCATTCGCAGGAGTCAGCAAAAACTGTTGCTGCTGTTGATAGCGGGCGGCCACCCTATCTTTAATAGGTCCGGGGCCCCTTGGTACTGGTGAACCGTCACCCATATATATTTTTGTGCCCTCTACTCTGACTCTTCCGGCACTCTTGTCATTTTCTATGGTAGGACAGAATTTCCATTCGTGCCCATGCTGTCCACAGTAGAAGCACCCTTTATCCTGGTAGTCACTCCCAGTATTCCGTTGTACATTAGAGTGGCTCTGTTGACTGAGCGCCTCTAATAACGATTTGTGAAAGTTCCTATTCTCGGTAGCTATAGCTGTTTTTAGGCCAGCTATACCCTGCTCGAATGTATCACTAACATCCTGCTTAAAATTCGAGAACTCAGTTTTAACAACGGCTTCTGGCGCCGTCGTTGTAGCCCTAGAGTTGGAGTCCCCTACGACCATCCTCCTATCCGAAGGTGCCACGCTTGGAGCCTCATATGGGACTGAGCTCTGATTTTTGGTTTCATACTGTAGAGACTTCACTAACGTTTTACCGCTAGCGAGTTCTACGGCTTTATTGACCACGGTTTTCCAATCATACGGGTCTTCTTCTCGAAGCTTGTCTGCCGGAAGGGCTGTGCCGGTATGGTCTGTTCGCCCAACCCCATCTAGCGAAAGTCTATGATTTAAGACCGACCTGAAGTGCGAGTCTAGAGTAGCTGTGAATAACTCAACCAGCTCTCGATTGGACACTACTACAGGATCCTTGAGACACTTCGCTGCCTCTGTCATGAATTTTCGCTTGAGCTCAAGCAGACGAGCTTCCTCGTTTAATTTGATGCCGCCATACTCGGCACATATTGCTCGGATACGCTTAACAGATCCCTGTTCCGCTTCCACGGATTCAGGGTATTCTTTCTTCAAGCGTTCCTTAAATAGATTCCAGTCCCCTCTAGTAAATTCGGGGAAGCTCATCCACTCATCTCTGATCCCTTCGTCTACGTAGGAGATCAGCCAATCCAACTTTTCTCTATCGTTGGTTATTTTTGTGATTTTGAATAGCTGCTCTATATTGTACAGGTACGCTCTCAGCGATGCAGGCCTCGAAGCGTCCCATTTTGGAGCATTGTTGCTACTCGGAATCGGCATGCGTTCGTTACCCATCTCGTCTGTATCTGAGTCCGAGTCTGGGTTTAATGTCAAGGGAATAGGTACGTTGCCACTAGGCGGTTGTGATACTGGTTCTATCACTGGTGTGTGAAAGATCGACTCAAGGAACGACGCTTCTAAATCTAGGCGCAAGTCGTCGTCCGAAGCGGCTCGATCTACTGATGCCTCTAGTTCTTCGAAAGCTCCCGGAAGCTGTGAATTGCTTCTGACAACTGTCGGTACTGTCTTAGAACTCGACGCTTTTGGTTGAGCTTTTTGTGAGCTAGGTTTCAACGGTCTCGTTCGCGGAATACTAGCGGCCCTTAGACCACTGAACTCGGATCGATTCGAATTAACGGTAACTCGCTCTTTTGTAGGTTTTTCAGGCTCGGGACGTCTAAGCGAGGCCTCGAACTCCTGAGGTGACTGTGGAGCCTGGGTTACTGTTCCCTTCTGCTTTTTAGAGGCAGACGGGTTTCGCGCCAGATTCTATGTCTTTTTTTGTAAGACCGGATTCTTTAATTAAATCTGAAAACCCCCTCGCGGTGGGCTCCAGATGAAACGCTGGAAAACGGACTCGATGGCAAGGGTGGGGAAGCACAACACTGAGGGAACAAGGATGGGAAGCTTTCACACTAAACCCAACACTCAAACTCTCAAAATTCAAACACAATCACTAAACTCGTGTGGGAGCTTAGGGCAAAGGTATGGGGTAGGATATGTCAAAGAGTAATCGTTTGCCAAGGCAAGTTCGAGGGGGTGCGGATCTGACAGACAGAATCGAAGAAACCGATTTTATAGAGCTCCAAAATGACACAGTTATTGACTAAGATAGTCCTGGACAACTGTACACAATCTGACCTCTAACTTGAGTGTAATACAAGACTAACTTGATTACAACTCCTCTGGACTCTGGGGGACAGACTCAAGCTCAAGACCCACTTGGCTTAGTCTATTCTGTCTCTAAATTTGAATTGAACTCGAAGAAATCTCAAGTTCCAATCCCTCTGCTCTCTAGGCTCTAGGAAATCACACAAAAGCGAACTCAAGGTGATTCTCCTCTCAATAACTCTGACTGAACTCTCCTGAAGACTAGTTTCACTTTAACAATTCACACAAAATAGATCTAAACCGTTCTTGATCACGGCTGCGAAGTACTCTGCTGAGAAGTTGGGGTGAAGCCCTTCTTGCTCTTCTCAGAGGCCTGCAGCCGTATTTTTATATTGAGAGAGATACAAAACTAAAATAGACGAAACAGAGAGATTTGAAATACAGGAAATTCGGTCCGTGGTAAAACAAAAGGATAGAATATTTTAGAAAGTTCTTCTGCATTACTGCAAGTGCCCGAAGTACTCGGGATATGTTTTCGAGTCAACGGCAGTCCGGCCGTTGCTACTAGGTCATCAGGAATGCAGACGTTCGATGACGTATGCCTGAGCTCTCGGATCAAAATGCTGATCGTGTCTCGGAGATGGTTCCCATTGTTCCGTGCCTGCTGAACTCTCCTTCGGGGAGCGGTTCCGTAGCATCGTGGACCCACAAAATACACCTAATTAGTGCACAATAATCCGTTTGGAATATTCTGACGCTCGGGGGTGCCGTTCCGATGCTAGGAATTTCGTTCCGCTGTCCATGCTCTGTTTCTAAGGGTTTTGCCTGTCTGCATAACCTCGTTTCATGTCTCTGGAATATTCTACAGTTCTCGCGAGCTGGTTTGGCTCACTCCCGGTCTCTGAGTTTAATTTATCTCATGCATAGCCCTCCCTGATTGCGACCTGGGTTGGTTTGGCAAGCTATGTACAGCCCGGAATCCCCTAGTAGTTGCCCGAAATGCCTGCCCTTTACTGAGTTCTGTCATAAAGACTATCCCTCGCGTGAGTTTAGACACCATTAGGCATACGCTAGGGCACAAACACCCTATACATGGTCGAACTGGCGACCTCGGGATAGGTCCCAATCCTCTCTGAGGTTCATAGATGCATTGCCAATGATTTTATAGTAATAAAATCGGTAAAAATAGTGTATTTTAGGTGTAAACCCAAAATCGGCTTATCACCGGTCGCGCAGGAGTCTACTGCTGCGAGACTGGCTCCAGTTGCTGGTACTGCCGCTGCGGTTCCCCCCCCCCCCTCGCCCTGCGCGCTCCCCTAGGCGCCCTCGGTTTGTCCCACCCGGCGTGGCCCCTCCCCCCCTCCTTTCCTACGCCGGTGCACTCAAAGCAGCACCCACCCTGGTCCACGTGGCCAAGGCATTCCCCTCCCTCCCCAAAGACCGCGTCATTGCCGTCCAGAAGGCCGTTCTTGGCGCTCCGGCTTCCAAAGCCAAGCGCACATGCACAGTTGCTGGCCCCTCAAGGCGCCAGATTCTAGTTCCTGGCTCTGACGCCCTGTCCAGGGCATCTCTGCCCCACATCACTCATGTCATTAACTCAGCATTGTCGGCCTCTGGCTCTGCGCTCCGCGTAGAGTCGGTGCACCCTTCCTCTGGGGGCCTGTCCCTCTCCACCTCAACTGTTGCATCGGCCTCCGATTTGACTACTGTTGGCATCGCCCTTGGCAAGGACCTCAAGGCCTCCCCGGTTCCTGTCTCCCTCCCCACATTGCGTTCATATCTCAAACTGGTTGATGTTCCTCTCTACCAACCTGGTACTGCTGACTGGGTTACCTCAGCCGAGGTCGCACAGGCCCTCAGCCGATCCCCCCTCGCACTCTCCCTCCCCCTTGCTGGCCCTCCCCGGGTGGTCCGCAATTCTGCAAAGTCAACCACTGCCACTGCGTGGTTTGACATTCACAACTCACAGTCCGGTTCCCGCGCCAAAACAGTGACTGGACACTCTATTCCTCTTGCCGGCGCTATCTGCTTTATCCGGACTGCCCATGCCAATCCCGGCACCCCCTGCTGCTCTCGCTGCTGGCGATGGGGCCACACCATCCACTCCTGCCGTGTACGTTCTGTACGCTGCCCTATCTGCTCTGAACCTCACTCTGAGGCCAAACACCGGTCCTCTGCCGGCTGTTGCAAGGGTCACCCCAAAGCAAAGCCCCCTGTCCCTGCCACCCCCCTAGACCAACCCTGCCCCCACATGGGCAAATGTATCAACTGCAGCAAGTCACACGCTGCCAACAGCCAGAAATGCCCCTTCTGGCGTCACCGCTTCCAGGCTGATTGGATCAAGGCCCGCTATGCCGCTGATGGCCACACCGCAGATACTGGTCGCAAGACCAGTGTTGGTTCCTCTGCCCGCAAGAGCAAGACTTCAGGATCTCACTCCTCAACCTCAGTCTCCTCTTAGTAGGTTTTCTTGTTTACTTTACATACTCTCTGGATTGGGTTCTTTTTCCTTCTCCCCGGGGCCCCCTGCCCGGCGCTTTGTCCCACTGCCTTATGGGCAAATTCCACTTCTCTTTTGTGCACTCCGGGTGGGGCTTGGGTGTCTAGGCTCACGCCTGGCCTAGTCTCCACCTTTCTTCACTTAGTTTACATGGTCACTTGACGGCCTCACTCAGTACAGCGATGGCTGTTGGGACCCCTTCGGGGTCCCTCTGTGAACTTTGACTTTATTTAAGGTAGTTGCCTGTTCTGTGTAGATACAGCTGCCCCCGGACTGCTACCATGCACCGGGTAATAAATTGATGATTTAAAAAAAAAAAAAAACTACTGAGGCTGAGTATGTGGCAGCTGTTGAGGCTGGTAAGGAGATCCACTGGATGAGGAACATCCTGTCTGAGATAGGCCACATTATTCCTTTCCCCTCGACTCTACATGTGGATAACAAGTCTGGGATCCAAGTGGCCAAGAATCTGGAGCACCATGGGAGGATGAAGCACCTGGACCTTTGCTTTTACTGGCTTTGAGATGCTGTGGAGGCAGGATCCATTAATCCAGTGTATGTGCCAACCACTGAGCAGGTAGCTGACATTTTGACCAAGGCAGTTGGGGTGCCTACTGTGGAGTTCACAGTGCCACTGCTGGGTCTGAGTCGAGCTGGGTGATGTGTGAGGACATGTCAGATCAGGGGGGTGTGTTAGGAGTGCTCTGGCAGTCCTGTGGACTTGTGTTGTGGTTTGTGGACTTGTAGATAGCACAGGACGCTTAGATCAACATGTCATGTGATCAGGTAGTGTAGTTGTACCTGTGGACAAGTTTGGGACTTCTAGTCTCTCACAGCTGTCTACAGGTGAGTAGTTTAGCTACTTAGAGTCCTCATCTCTCACAGCTGTCCACAGCTTGTCCCTTTATTTCTAGCTCAGTTCTCTGCCTAATCAATTCGTTCTTTCACTGTTAGGACTCCTCAGCAGTCCCCCGATGTTCCTGCTTCAACACAGAGTCACTTGTGGTAGTTGCGCATCAAGAGATGAGCTGGCCCCTAGGCATCCAGCATGGCTCCTGGGGATTGCAACCACTGAGCAATGCAGGATCATTGTTGATGTTGACGTCCAGCATTCGCTTATGATGATAGGCTCAAGGCATCCTTCGCATGCTGGCACTGTTAGCGTGCATCTGTGTTCTTGGTTTTTTCATTTCTTTAATATAGGTGACAGACAATCAAATATGCAAGCAGTATTATATTTGTGTCTACTATATGATGTACGTACAACTAAATGGTATCATACATCCACCAGTGCTTGTGGTGGTTACACAACAAGAGGTAAGCCAGGTCGAGCCGGGATCATATTCAATTCCATGAGTTGAGGGCAGGCCTCCACTCACGTGCCAACCCATGGATGCTTGGCATTTATCACATGCTCCAGTGCACGATAAGTCTATTATATCTCAACACACCCGTTATACAAGAGCTCATTAATAGAGGGAGTCAGAGTGGATGATCAAGCATCAATTTCGACTTCAATCAACAGTCCGGTCAAAAGTTTGATTTTGGGTACAAAAGGGCATATAAGGCAAGAGAAGAAGCTCTCAAGATAGCCCAGGGGGGCACACATAAGGCAAGGAGGGACATCCTCAAAGATACCCAAGAGGGCAAATGAAGAAAGACTCACAAATTCGGCCACCTTAACAGCTGTGTCGAAACAAGTCAGGAAGTCATGTTTATCAATAAAGGAGTTAACTGAATGAATGTCTTTTATGGATTTTGACAAATGACAGCAGATGCAGATTTTACCTGGCAGTCCTGGGCTGTGGGGTTGAACCAAGGTGACGAGAGGAGAGCATTGAGAAGGGCCCCAAAGAATAGCCTCCACCTCACTGTGGGAGAACAGGCCATCCATCCTGCCTACTGCAATTTCACTGGAGATGTACTTGTCAGTGAGCGAGGAATGTGCCAAGACAGAAGTTGTTAATAATATTAGAACATTGCAAGTCAGGCATCCTACCCAGAGGAAGCCGCGTCTAAGATAATTTATAAGATCTGGGTAATGCTTTGCGAGATCATGCTTGTCAAGAAGTTGTTTAAAGGCATGAGGATCATATGGGCAACGGGTTCATTGAACAGATTTGGGTGCAAATGAAGGTGAGGGATAAACAGAGATTGAGGAACCACTGAGAGATTGAGCTGAACATAAGCAAGAGGTGACAGGGCTGCTGTTGCCACAAAACCCTCAGTTTGATGAGGTGCAGCATTTCCAGTTGAGTGTTCCATGATCTGCCCCACAGAATGAACAGACATGGACTTGGTTGGCGTCGCAGGAGCAGGGTCTGCTGGCATGGGAGGCAAGGATAAGCCTGATACAGATATTCTTGCCAGAAGGGGTGAGGAACTTCCTGTTGATGACTTGAGACCATGTGGGCTTGTCATCCGGGAAGGAATTGTCATGTTGCAAGTCTTTGTGCATGAAGATGCTATGCCCTTTGACTGCATAGATAAGACATGTAAGGACCCCTGTGGGTTGGGCCTGGTCACCAGGGCCCTTGATATCCAAAACATTAGGAGTGTTGGCCCTATTCTTTGAGCCTACTCCAGAAACAACATGGTGCTGATTGGCTGCATGTTTACTCTTTGCCAGAAGATAAGCTTCTGAGTACTCAAGGGCCTTTAAAACCCTTAAGCATGGCGAGCCATTCACAGTGAAAATCAAGCTCGTGACAGCACCAAAATGGTAAAAGAGCTGAGGCATCAGGTTTGGATGTGAAGAAGTGGAAGTGTTTGTACCAGTGCTTGCTCCAAGCACCAGTGTCGCCATCTTGGTTGTGCAAACTCTGGAATCTATGATAGTTCTCAGATGTGTTGATCAAACAATTATATGTGAAAGATCCATTGGCATTGTTATCAAACCTCACTGAGAGCTTTTCGATGTCCAGGGTGAAGCAGTCTTTGGTTTTGCCCAACTGTGGATTGACACGACAAAGGGGTACAAGCGCTAGGTGCTTTGCAATGTAATCCAGACAGTTATTCAGTTGTGAGGTAGACCTTGAAGCCACACTCTCGTGGGGAGTGGTCATATCAGTCATAATGGATCTTCAAGAATAAGTATGTCATAAAGACGCAATAAATGAAGGAAGAGCAAGGGAACAAGCACTAAAAAATCTGCGAGGGTTATGCTTCAAGCACGCAGTCTGAGCAGAGGAATGAAAATTTTTCACCTGTGAAAATCCTGAGCCTTGGTTTGTACATGTATCAAACATGGTTTGAGAGGCATTAGCTGATCTGTGCACTTTGCTAACTTATCTCTTGATGAGGAAACAAGTTTCCCCATTTACCATAATATTTGCCCTACTATAACCACGCCAATCCAATTTTTTCAGGTCTCAAACTCTTAGGAATCACTCACACCTCACTTGCGTTCAGTCCACACCAAATTCTAGGTAGCAGTATTTGTTGAATTTGAAGGGGGCCTGTTTGACAAGTTCGCATTTGAAGGGAATGTGCTCGAGGTAAATAGAGGAGCATTGAGAGAGACTAAAGGTCATTCGGGCTGCCCATGCCAACCCAGGCACTCCCCAATGCTCCTGCTGTTGGCATTGGGGCCACTCTATCCACACTTGCCAGGTATGCTCCCCTTGCTACCCTATCTGCTCTGAGCCTCACACTGAGGCTGAACACCGCTCTTCCACCGGCTGTTGCAAAGGTCACCCCAAAGCAAAGCCCCCTGTCCCTGCCACCCCCCTAGACCAACCTGTTGGAATTGGGTGTCCTGGTCGAGCATGCAACCAAATGGTCTCGGCCATCTCAGTTACGCCATAACTGGTCAACAAGGTAAGCGTTCCTCCTTCTGTTCATTTCTCCTATATCGTATGACTTGCTGCTACATTTCTCCTCCAACATGTCACGTCACACTTGTGATGTGACATGGTCTGTGCGTTGGTCTGTGCGCAGTATCTATAGATAGCATAGTCTACAGAATTGTATATAAGCAGCGGACTTGGGGTTTCTTCCCTTTTGTCCACGTATCTCAATACATTGGTGCTTCCCTTGTTCACCAGGATCCCTTAGCATCCGAGTGGGACCCCCCTTACACCGAAATCTAGCACAACCCTGCCCCCACATGGGCAAATGTATCAACTGCAGTAAGTCACATGCTGCCAACAGCCAGAAATGCCCCTTCTGATGCCACTGCTTCCAGGTTGATTGGATCAAGGCCCGCTATGCTGCTGATGGCCACACTGCAGATGCTGGTTGCAAGACCAGTGTCGGTTCCTCTGCCCGCAAGAGCAAGACTTCGGGATCTCGCACCTCAACCTCAGTCTCCTCTTAGTAGGTTTTCTCGTTTACTTTGCATACTCTCTGGCTTGGGTTCTTTTTCTTTCTCCCTGGGGCCCCCTGCCCGGTGCTTTGTCCCGCCGCCTTATGGGCAAATTCCACTACTCTTTTGTGCACTCCGGGTGGGGCTTGGGTGTCTAGGCTCATGCCTGGCCTAGTCTCCACCTTTCTTCGCTTAGTTTACATGGTCACTTGACGGCCTCACTCAGTACAGTGATGGCTGTTGGGACCCCTTTGGGGTCCCTCTGTGAACTTTGTCTTTATTTAAGGTAGTTGCCTGTTCTGTGTAGATACAGCTGCCCCCGGACTGCTATCACGCACTGGGTAATAAATTGTTGAGTTAAAAAAAAAAAAAAAAGAGAGAGACTAAAGGAGCCCCAATGGGGCTGATTGATGGAGGCGCACAGGTATTTGTCAATAGACAGGCATCCTGGTTCACCAGAGTCTGCATATTGGGATTTGTCACAACAGCATTTGAGAACAGGAGGCATTGCATGTATCCGTAATGCAAGTTGTCCTCTTCAGAGTGTGTGATGAGAACATGCTGTGATATATAATACGCCTGTTGTCAATAAGTAGATCTGTAAGTCAAATTCAGAAAATTACAACTACCGAGTAAGGGAGGTGTAAAGACTCCTGTTTAAGCTGAGCCAGCCTGGGCAGAGTGTCTTCAAGTGGGCATGTTTGATAATTTGGAAATTACCCATTTTGTACTTGCTGCATTCAACAATGTCAATGTCCAGTATTCCAGGGCTGCTTGATGCTCCTCTCACCCTTGACAACTCCTCTCCTGGCTATTTCTCATTCAAACTTGATACCAATACTGCTTGTACTTCAACTAGCCCTAACCTGGTGGGGGTATTATTATTGAGGGAGAATGACAACGATGACAGCATGGATCTCCAAGAGATTGAAAGTTTTGCCAGGTGCATATTGCCTACCTAGTGTCTATCAGAGTGATACAACTGCCACTCTAAGTGGTCCAGGGTTGGCATGCACTGGGTACATTGTAGGCTTTGAGAGAATCCACTGCTAGCAAGCGGTAATCCCGACCATACTCCCAGCACCTACGGCACCCAACAATGACCCCCTTACACAAGCCAATGCCAAAGACATTGATATTGACACCCAGTGTTTGCTCATGACAATAGGCTCAAGGCACCCCTCACATGCTGGCACCACTAGCATGCACCTATATTCTCAATGTTTTCACTTCTTTGATATGTTGAAGCAGAAACGTCAGGGGACTGCTGAGGAGTCCTAACAGCGAAAGAACAAATCAATTAGGCAGAGAACTGAGCTAGAAATGAATGGACAAGCTGTGAACAGCTGTGAGAGACTGGGACTCTAAGTAGCTAAACTACTCACCTGTGGACAGCTGTGAGAGACTAGAAGTCCCAAACTCGTCCACAGGTGCAACTACACTACCTGATCACATGACATGTTGATCTAAGCGTTCTGTGCTATCTACAAGTCCACAAACCACAACACAAGTCTACAGGACTGCCAGAGCACTCCTAACATGATATAGGTGGCAGGCAGTCAAATATGTGAGCAATATTATATTTGAGTGTCTACTATACAATGTATGTACAGTTATTGCTATCACACATCTGCCAGTGCCTGTGGTGGTTGCACAACAAGAGGTAAGCCAGGTCAAGCCGAGATCATATTCAATTCCATGTGTTAAGAGCAGGCCTCCACTCACATGCCAGCCTAACCTCCTTGTTGCCTGGCATTTATTGCACACCTGAGTGCATGATAAGTATACAATAACTAATTTAATAGTCAGAGTGGACAATTAAGCATTGAAGCACTCTAGATTGACAGAGATGTTAGGAGTGCACTGTGGACTTGCAGAGGTGTGTGCACTCAGTTGTGCTCTGGCAGTCCTGTGGACTTGTGTTGTGGTTTGTGGACTTGTAGATAGCACAGGACGCTTAGATCAGTAGGTCATGTGATCAGGTAGTGTAGCTGCACCTGTGGACGAGTTTGGGACTTCTAGTCTCTCACAGCTGTCCACAGGTGAGTAGTTTAGCTACTTAGTGTTCTAGTCTCTCACAGCTGTCCACAGCTTGTTCATTTGTTTCTAGCTCAGTTCTCTGCCTAATCAATTTGTTCCTTCGCTGTTAGGACTCCTCAGCAGTCCCCCGACGTTCCTGCTTCAACAGGTTATGGGCCCCGGGCTATAACAGCCACGAATTGTGTTTTCTTCGAACACACTCTTTAGCAACTCCACACACACTCTCTTAACTCTCTCATTCCTCCTCTCTGCTTTCCCCCATTGCTTCCCCAGCCTCCTACATCGTTCCCCTGCTTGCCACATCGTCTACAATGTCCAGCAACTCTCCAAAATTCGAGAAACTCAATGCTGGCAACTATCCTACCTGGGCTGGAGAGATGGAAGCTTGGTTTAGGGCATCTGGCCTGTGGAGAATTGTCTCTGGGCAACAGCTGAGTCCCTCTTGCTCCTCTCCCCCCACTGAGGCAGAGTCCACTTGAAAGGAGGCCTGGGAGGCCAAGTTGGACAAGGCAGCTGGCTGGCTGTTTCTTATGGTGGAGCCTGAGCAGAGGATCCATTTCAACTCAATCCAGGATGATCCTGTGAAGATGTGGACTGCCCTGGAGCAAGTACACCTCCAGAAGCGTGCTAGGACACGTTTTAATGCATATGACGACCTCTTCAGCATCAGGAAGGCCGAGGATGAGTCCCTGCAGGCTCTGATGAACAGGGTGGACGAAAACATGCGCAAAATCGCGAATTTGTGCCCCAAGGGTTTCACACTGCAGCAGTTGGATGAGAAACTTGCCTCTATGTCCCTCATTAGGGTTCTGCCCACTGAGGAATACTCCTCCTTCACTTCCTCTCTCTTGCTGATGGACAAACTTGACAAGGCTTCTGTGTGTGGGCTCTGTCTCACGTGCATTGGACCCCTCAGTTCACGCTGGCCAGGCTCATTCCCTGGCAGTGTGCCGCCTTCTCAACGAGTGGTTCTCTGTGGACCCTGCTTGTCGTCTAGTGTTCTGGGTTGTGCCCTTTAAGCACAAGTTCCCTATGTTGTCCGAGGCCATTTGGCAGGCCAAGGATCTTATTGTTGCTGCGGGGCCTAGGCCCCAAACTTCCATCGACTCCCTGAAGGCCAAGGCCACGCAGGAGGTTTGCGACCAATGGGTGAACATCTTTTGTTCACCCAGGTATCGGGGCTCCAGTTTCCTGGACCTCATAGGGGGCAATGACAAGCCCCTCAGGCCCACGTACCACAAGTCTGGTGCATGGATCCCTGGCTTTGGTGGCTTGCCCGGCAAATTTGCCCAGGCATGTCGTACATTCACTGGCCACGCCCCTATTGGGGAGTACCGTGCCAGGTTTCATCCTGCTGAGCCGCAAGGCTGCAGTTGTGGGGCCTGTCTTCAGACGAGGCACCACATCTTTGTGTCCTGTCCGGACTAACACCGGTTACGAGGTTTCCCGACTTGTACAGGCCACATAACCATGTTCTTCAACATGAATCCTTCAGCTTTCATGTTTGAGCCCCAAGCTCCCCCTCAGGGAGGCGTCAGGTAACTGCCTGGTGGCCGTTGGGTTAGCCCCCGACTGCCTGGTGGTGGCCCAGTTGGTCAATCCCCCCCGTTGCCCTTGGGTGGTGGGCGTAGGGACTTAGGGTGAACTGACACCTCAGCCCCCAAGGGGGCACAACCCGGTGTTTGATGCATTTGATGATGCAGCGAGGCCCGGTCTTTGTCTTCGTGATCGGTTTAATGACTGGATCATGATTCACTCTGTTCCTTCCTGGGCTGATGATGAGGCCCGGAAGGCTTTTCTCTTCAACCTTGGCAGGTCTGTTCGGTGTGCTGAGGAGGATGACCTTACGCTCCGCGTGGCGGCTGGTTCACACTGGCTCCCCGTGGTCGCGAGACAGGCAGTTGCGGCTGCGTCTGTCTTCTATGGGCTCTCCTGCGTCCGTGAGACCAGGAGGGCTGCCGGGAGGGTGACGGCCCCTGATGCTGCTCTTCTCTCGGTTTGTCTGGGCCTCTCCATGGTGGTTGGCTATGGAGGGGCCTCTACTATTGTCCTATATACACATTCTGCGGGCTCTGTCTCGCGTGCGTTGGACCCTTCGGTTCACACTGTTGAATGTGCTCCAGACAGTCAGTAAGTAGATGTACTTAGTCATATTCCTAATGTGGACTGTGGGAAGTAGTCACGTGATGTGTAGTGAACTTTGCCTGTGGGTACACTTGTAATGCTTAGTCTTTTACGAGTGCCCACAGGTGAGTAACATATTAGTTCTCTTTAATATAGTCTTTTACGAGTGCCCACAGCTACTAGGACTTCCTTATAAGTCAACCACTGCTCTGTTTTTAACACACACTGGCCAGGCTCACTCCCTGGCGGTGTGCCGCCTTCTTGATGAGTGGTTCTCTGTGGACCCTGCTCGTCGCCTAGTGTTCTGGGTTGTGCCCTTGAAGCACAAGTTCCCCATGTTGTCCGAGGCTATTCGGCAGGCCAAGGATCTTGTTGTTGCTGCGGGGCCTAGGCCCCAAACTTCCATCGACTCCCTGAGGGCCAAGGCCACGCGGGAGGTTTGCGACCAATGGGTGAATATGTTTCGTTCACCCAGGTATCAAGGCTCCAGTTTCCTGGACCTCATAGGGGGCAATGACAAATCCCTCAGGCCCACATACCACAAGTCTGGTGCATGGATTCCTGGCTTTGGAGGCTCGCCTGGCAAATTTGCCCGGGTGTGCCGCACCTTCACTGGCCACGCCCCTATTGGGGAGTACCGTGTCAGGTTTCATCCCACCGAGCCGCAAGGCTGCAGTTGTGGGGCCCATCTTCAAACAAGGCACCACATCTTTGTGTCCTGTCCGGACTACCACCGGTTGCAAGGTTTCCCGACTTGCACGGGCCACGTAACCATGTTCTTCAACATGAATCCCTCAGCTTTCATGTTTGAGCCCCAAGCCCCCCCTCGGGGGGGCGTTGGGTAACTGCCTGGTGGCCATTGGGTTAGCCCCCAACTGCCTGGCAGTGGCCCAGTTGGTCAATCCCCCTCGCTGCCCCTGGGTGGCAGGCGTAGGGACTTAGGGTGAATTGACACCTCAGCCCCCTAGGGGGCACAACCCTCTGCAAGCTGTCGGGCGACCGTAGGGGCCTGCTGCGAATTGACGCATACTGCCCCCCTGGCGGGGGGCAGGGGACCCTTGGCACCCAGCATTTCTGGGCCGTGCTCGCGTCTGCACGTGCCCATATCTCCCGTTCCCTCTCGGTTGATCAAGAGCAGTCTTTCAGGTCGTGGCACCTTTAATGCCAAGTTCTCTTATGTTTGTATTGTCGAATATGGACTTCTTATTAGTTTTGTTTTAACTAGTAAGCGTGGACTGCATTTGGGCACCACGTTAAATATATTTGAATTAAAAACAAAAAAAAAAAAAAGACAAGGCTTCTGTGCACCAGGCATTCATCACAGAAGACAACCAGCACCGCAGATGAGCTACAGACCTTCCCCCCTCCTCCCAGGCACTTGCAGCAACCTCCCGGACCGCTCCTTAATTTGTGACATGCGATTTTTGTCACAAGTCCGGACACATCATGGCCAAGTGCTATGCCTTCGAGGATGCACAGAAGCATCGCTTCTTGTTCTGGTACTCCCATCAGTACTAGCACAGCCACACACCTCCTCTTCACCAAAACTCACTTTTCGCGTGCATTTGCTGTTGGATCTTCAATCCAGAAGTACCATCTTATGCCCTCAACAAGGGCCTCCGACCAACTCCAAGGGGGGAGGGCGGATCGTGGCAGATTTTCTGCTGTGGGCCAACCTTCCCCTGGTGATCCACTGGATACTCTCCAGTCCCCTGCACCCAGGCATCCCCCTGGCCCCTGGTCTCAAGTGGACGACTTGATGGCAAGTGCTCATGAGCCCCTCCTAGCCACCTCTGGCCTTTCCTTTCTTGACAATGGGTCCGCCGCCATTGAATCACTCCCGGAAGATAGGACCCCCACCAGGCCCATTTGACCTGACTCCAGGGCTTCCAAACACCCCCAATCCACTGCAGGATCCAATGACAACGACAACATGTCCAACGCTTCGGGTTCTCACCCAGCCAACGCCTCTGGTGGCGGTCTGTTTGCCCCGCCGCCAATTTCCCCTCTTCGTTTGGAGGCCCCTCCTTCGGATGGGCCAGGACCGGCTCTAGCTGTGATAGGGCAGTCGCTCAGAGTGGCCAATGGTTGGCTGCGCAAGAGGGGCCGGGATCTCAACCTCGGTGACCCTGAGACCACCAAGCTCTTCAGGGCTGTGAGCAATACCCTGGAGACATTGTCCCGTGTGGGTCTGCTGGACACTCCAGTGGCCCCCACATCTACGGCCACCCTTTGGGGTCTTACAGCCAGGACTATTGTCCGGGGCATCTCCGATGTCCCTCCCTCCATCCGTCAGGGGATGGGTGACACCCCCTCTGGGGGTGCTGCCCCTCCGCCGGGCGACTCCATGGATCTGGCACCGGATACGGCCCCAGACTCCTCTGTTGCTGGGTTGGCTCCCAAACCCCCTCCTGCTTGTCGGGATAAGGGCAAGGGGAAGGCCCTGGCCCCTCCTCCTCCCTCGGGGGGAGCCCAGGGTGCTGCTGCTGCCTTGAGGCCCAGTCTTTCTCAGGCCGGCACCTCCTCGGGCAATACCTCTGCAAAGGGGTGCACCTATGCAGTGGCGGCCAAGTTTCCACTTGGACCGCCCCCTAAGGTCAACGAGGCCACCAAGCCGAATGCGCAGAAGCGTTCATTCACGCAGGTCGCCAAGGGGTCACCTCCCCCCTCAAGGGATGCCTCTGCCCAGGTTGCTGCTATTGTGGCCATGGTGAAGGCATTCCCTCATCTTACCCCAGAGCAGATCGCCCACACCATTGGTAAGGGTGGTCCCACGTCTCCTCACACTCCCTACAACAGGGACTGCCCTTGGTGGGCCAAGCAGTTGTTAGAAACAGAGCAGTGGTTGACTTATAGAGAAGTCCTAGCAGCTGTGGGCACTCATAAAAGACTAAGCATTACAGGTGTACCCACAGGCAAAGTTCACTACACATCACATGACTACTTCCCACAATACAAATTAGGAATATGACTAAGTACATCTACTTACTGACTGTCTGGAGCACATTCAACAGGGCAGCATGCTCTCTGATCCCTTCGAGGCCAATGTGGGGGTGGGCCAGGGCTCTGTCCTGTCTCCCGTCCTCTCTGCCCTTTGTCTGGCTCTGCTGGTTTACTTGTTTTACCGGAGGGCCAGGGCCGCAGGTCTGTCTGTTGACATGCTTTTGTATGTTGATGACAGTACCCTGATTGTTCAGTCCAAGCTCTGGGCTGACAACGTTGCTGCTCTGTAGTGGGCGTATGCCATTGTGCATGCCCTTTTTGTTGCTTTTGTGCTCATTCTTGAACATGACAAGTCCGAGTTTTTCAACTTCTCCCGCAAGCTGGGGGATGATAACCCTGCCATTGACCTGGGCGTTGCCCCATTCACTGGCGACACCCCTCTGTGCCCTAAGCCATTTTGGCGGTATCTGGGCTTTTACTTCGACCGTGCGCTGAATTTCAAGGAGCATGTTCGGTACTATACTACCAAGTCATTCTCCACGGTTCGCACCATGAGGATGCTCGGTAACTCCACCAGGGGCCTTCTTCCTGAACAGAAGAGGCTCCTCTACCATTCGTGTGTGTTACCTATGGGTTTCGCCTCTGGTATCATGCTGGCCGCCCTAACAAGGGTGTGCTGGCTCTCTTCACACAGATGCAGTGTCGTGCTGCCCTGTGGGTTACTGGTGCTTTTTGCACCTCTCCAACTGGAGCGGTAGAGGCCCTCGCAGGCCTCCTGCCTATCTGTCTTCATCTCCAGAAGCTTGCCAAGTGTACGATATATTGCGTGGCAACTCTTTTTTTTTTTTTTTAAATCAAATATATTTAACGTGGTGCCCGAACGCAGTCCACGCTTACTAGTTAAAACAAAACTAATAAGAAGTCCATACTAGATGAGTACAAACATAAATATTTATGGCATTAAAGGTGCCGCAACCTGAAAGACCACTCTCGATCAACTGAGAGGGAACGGGAGATACGGGCATGCAAGCATGAACCAAAGGGTCCAACGCACGCAAGACAGAGCCCGCCAAATGCGTATACAGGACAATAGTAGAGGCCCCTCCATAGCCAACCGCCATGGAGAGGCCCAGACGAACCGAGAAGAGAGCAGCATTGGGGGCCGTCACCCTCCTGGCAGCCCTCCTGGTCTCACGGACACAGGAGAGCCCATAGAAGACAAATGCAGCCGCAACTGCCTGTCTCGCGGCCACAGGAAGCCAGTGTGAACCAGCCGCCACACGGAGCATAAGGTCGTCCTCCTCAGCATGTCAAACAGACCTGCCGAGGTCAGAGAGAAAAACCTTCTGGGCCTCATCATCAGCCCGGAGAGGAATAGAGTGAATTGTGATCTGGTCACTAAACTGATCACGAAGGTGGAGACTGGGCCTTGCTGCATTATTAAATGCATCAAACACCTCGGTAAAGGAGGGGAGAACCTGCTGAATCTCCATGACGGTGCTCTTCACCTTGGGCTTGTGACCCTCGGCCATTAGAGCAACGGAACAGGGATGCGGATGTTAGGAGTGCTCTGGCAGTCCTATGGACTTGTGTTGTGGTTTGTGGACTTGTAGATAGCACAGGACGCTTAGATCAACATGTCATGTGATCAGGTAGTGTAGTTGTACCTGTGGACGAGTTTGGGACTTCTAGTCTCTCACAGCTGTCCACAGGTGAGTAGTTTAGCTACTTAGAGTTCCAGTCTCTCACAGCTGTCCACAGCTTGTTCCCTCATTTCTAGCTCAGTTCTCCACCTAATTGATTCGTTTCTTCGCTGTTAGGACTCCTCAGCAGTCCCCCGATGTTCCTACTTCAACAGGTTATGGGCCCCGGGCTATAACAGCCACAAATCGCGTTTTTCTTCGAACACACTCTTTGGCAACTCCACACACACTCTCTTATCTCTCTCATCTCTCTTCTCTACTCTTTCCCTTTGCTTCCCCAGCCTCCTGCATCGTTCCCTAGCCTCCTACGTCGTTTACCATGTCCAGCAACAGTCCGAAATTCGAGAAACTCAATGCTGGCAACTATCCTACCTGGGCTGGAGAGATGGAAGCTTGGTTTAGGGCATCTGGCCTGTGGAGAATTGTCTCTGGGCAACAGCTAAGTCCCACCTTGCTCCTCTCCCCCCACTGAGGCAGAGTCCACTCGAAAGGAGGCCTGGGAGGCCAAGTTGGACAAGGCAGCTGGCTGGCTGTTTCTTATGGTGGAGCCTGAGCAGAGGATCCATTTCAACTCAATCCAGGATGATCCTGTGAAGATGTGGACTGCCCTGGAGCAAGTACACCTCCAGAAGCGAGCTGGGACACGTTTTAACGCGTATGACGACCTTTTCAGCATCAGGAAGGCCAAGGATGAGTCCCTGCAGGCTCTCATGAACAGGGTGGACGAAAACATGCGCAAAATCGCGAATTTGCGCCCCAAGGGCTTCACTCTGCAGCAGCTGGATGAGGAACTCGCCTCTATGTCCCTCATTAGGGCCCTTCCCACTGAGGAGTATTCCTCCTTCACCTCTTCCCTTCTGCTGATGGACAAGCTTGACAAGGCTTCTGTGCACCAGGCCTTTATCACAGAGGACAACTAGCGCCGCAGACAAGCTACGGACCTTCTCCCCTCCTCCCAGGCACTTGCAGCAATCTCCCGGACCGCTCTTTCCTCCGTGAAATGCGATTTTTGTCACAAGTCTGGACACATCATGGCCAAGTGCTATGCTTTCGAGGATGCACAGAAGGAGGCACAGCAGGCTACTCGCGATAGGGCCTCGAATGGCGGCTCCAGGCGTCGTAGGCAACGTGCCAACAAGGCCCAGGACTCCCCTGCACCTTCCCCTGCTGCCTCAAGCTCTGAAAACGCGCTCCAGACCTCCGAGTTTGCTGGGAATGCTAGTGTAGTTTCTCCCTTGCCTCTACAGCCTTCTCCTGACGTTGACTGGCTTGTAGACTCTGGGGCCACTTCTCATATGACCCCCCATCGCCACTGGATGCATTCCTATGCTCCCCTTTGCATTCCCATTCGCTTAGCCGACGATTCAGTCATTTTCTCAGCTGGGGTGGGCTCTGTGGTGTTCCAGCCACTTGTGGAGGGCAAGGAGACGAGGCCTGTCGAGTTTTCGCAAGTTTTGCATGTTCCCCAGCTACAGAGTAATCTCCTATCCTGTCTCTATCTTACTCGAGCCAAGAGGCTTAATATCAATGTCTCTGCATCACATATGAGCTTCCTGAGGGCTGGGGACACCTTATTCTGTGCTAGGATTTGCTCTAACAATACTGCTGTACTCGAGGGCATCACCCTACCTTCCCAGAACGCTCTCAGCACCATCTGCACCCTCCCCCTTGACTATTCACTCTGGCATCGTCGCTTTATCCACCACAATCATGCTGATGTGAGGAAGATGGTGTCTCAGCAACTGGTCACTGGTCTTGTCCTTGATTCTCAAGAGGCTCCTGATCCAATTTGTGAGCCTTGTCTAGCTGGCAAGATGCACTCCAATCCTTTCCCCTCATCTCCCAACCACTCCAGGTCCCCTCTCGAGCTTGTACACTCCGATCTGCATGGCCCCCTGCCTGTAGCCACCCACCAGGGCTATAGGTACTGGATCACCTTCATTGACGACTCAACTTGATTTCGGGGTGTCTACTTGCTCAAGAGAAAGTCTGAGGCATTTGATGCCTTCAGATCTTTCAAGGCCTGGGCTGAGACTCAGCTAGGAGTCAAACTGCGAGCTCTGCAGGATGACAAGGGAGGTGAATACATGTCTAATCACTTCCTGGAGTTCACTACAGCTGCTGGGATTGAGAGGAGGCACTCTGCTCGCAACGGGCCTCAGCAGAATGGCCTTGCTGAGTGTGCTAACAGGACTATGAGTGAGAGAATCACTGCTATGCTCTCGGAGTCTGGTCTCCCCCATTCTTTCTGGGGTGAGTGTCTTGCTGTTGGAATTGGGTGTCCCGGTCGAGTGTGCAACCGAATGGTCTCGGCCATCTCGGTTACGCCATAACTGATCAACGAGGTAAGCGTTCCATCTCCTGTTCATTTCCCCTATGTCGTACAATGTGTAGCTACCTTTCTCTCTCATTGTGTTACGTCACACTTGTGATGTGACATGGTCTGTGCACTGGTCTGTGCACTTCATCTATAGATAGCGTAGTGTACAGGATTGTATATAAGTAGCGGACCGGGGGTTGTTTCCCCTTTGTCCGCGTATCTCAATACATCGCCGCTTCCTCCGTTCACTAGGATCCATCAGCATCCGAGCAGGTTACCCCCTACGGTGAAAATCTAGCACTTGCTTCTATGGTCCATGTCTGGAATCACCTCCCCACTTCTCCTCTCCCTACCACTCCCTATGAGGCTTTCTATGGTCGAAAACCCGATGTTTCCCATCTTTGAGTCTGGGGGTGCACTGCCTATGTGCATATTCAGGCTGACAAGAGGTCTTCTCTTGGTTCTCACATGGAGAAGTGTGTCTTCATTGGCTATCCTACTGGCTACAAGGCTTGGAAGTTCTACAACCCAGTCACTAAACAGGTGAGGATCTCGGAGAGAGCTGATTTCGACAAGAGGCACTTCTCTGGCCTGTCTCTCTTGAAGCTGAACGCTTCAGCTCCCTCTCCTGAGTCCCCTGTGCCTTCCACCTTCCCCAGTTGCTCTGAGCCCACTCCGGATGCCACCAGTCCCCTCCTGCAGCCTCCAGTCGCTCCTCATATCCCTCCATCTTCCCTGGGTGTGCCACCTCTCTCAGATTCGGGGGATGAGTGCTATACTCCATCTCCATCCCTGGCTCCCTCTGAGCCAGCTGCTGTCCCTTGAGTTGAGCCTGTGCCTCCTCGAGAGATGACACCACTTCCTGAACCAGCTCCTGCACTCCCTGTCCCTCCTGCACTCCCTGCTGCCCCAGCTTCTCCTGCTCCTGCCCCAGCTCCAATTCGCGTTCCTGCACCTCCTGCTTCACCTGGCCTTCCCCCTGCACCTGCATTTGAGCCTAGACGAGGCATGAGGGTCAGGCGACCTCCTGGTGAGTGGTAGAAGGTCAGAGAGCCTACTCCTGTTGTTCCAGACAGTGATGAAGAGGAGGAAGCTGACTTGGCTGTTGATGATGGCTTTCTTGAGGTCGAGTTTGCTGGCAACACTGAGGATCCTGGATTTCGCACCCTCAAGGCTGCATTGAGTGGCCCAGATGGCCCTAGGTGGCAGACAGCCTGCAATGACCAGATGTCTTCTCTGCTAGGCAACCACACCTGGGATATCGTCGAATTGCCTCCTGGGAAGACTGCTATTGACTGTGGGTGGGTATTTCGAGTCAAGCTCAATCCTGATGGCTCTGTGGAACGCTACAAGTCCAGGTTGGTTGCTAAAGGCTACTCCCAGCGTCCTGGCTTCAATTTCAATGAAGTCTTTGCCCCTACCTACAGGCCTGCCTCTCTGAGGCTCATTCTTGCTCTGGCAGCCAAGGAGGGCTACCAGCTTTGTTCTGTTGATATCTCCTCCGCTTTCCTCTATGGTGACTTGGATGAGGAGATCTACATGAGGCAGCCTGAGGGATATCACGAGGGAGGTCCTAACATGGTCTGTAGGCTGAGGAAGTCGCTCTATGGCCTCAAGCAGGCAGCCAGGCAGTGGAACAAGAAGCTTCACTCGGTTTTTGATGCTCCAGGCTACACCAGGCTCAAGTCAGACAGCTCTGTGTACATCTACCAGAAGGGTGAAGTCCAAGTTCTTGCTCCTATTTTCATCAATGACATTACTCTTATCTCGAAGAGCACCTCAGCCATGGACAGGACAGTCTCAGAGCTTGAGAAGCACTTCCAGCTTCGAGATTTAGGCCCCACCACTTTCCTTCTCAACATCCAGATCACTCAGGACCTTCCCAATCGCACCATATCCCTCTCCCAAGCTCACTATGTCAACTCTATGCTCAAACGGTTCCATATGGACAATTGTAACCCTGTGAAGACACCTATGGCTCCTGGACTGGACTTGTGCAACCTCGAGGTCACTCCTGAGGAGCAGGAACAGATGAGATCTATTCCCTACCTCAGTGCAGTGGGCTCCCTGCAGTATCTGGCCACCATGACTCGTCCAGATATTGCTTATGCGGCCTCCTACCTTGGCAGGTTCAATCACAAGCCTGGGCTTCAGCACTGGGCTATTTCGCTATCTGAAGGATACAGCTGACTACCAGCTCGTCTACAGAGGCTCTGATGACCAGGAGCTGTTTGTGACTGACTCTGATGCTTCCCATGGCGATTGCAAGGAGACAGGTCGAGCTACAGGTGGATATGTGACTCTGGTGGGTGGTGGAGCTGTAGGATGGTTCTTTTTTTTTTTTTTTTTTTAATCAAATTTATTTAACATGGTGCCCGAATGCAGTCCACGCTTACTAGTCAAAACAAAACTAATAAGGAGTCCGTACTAGACGAGTACATACATAAAGAATGGTGGCATTAACGGCGCCGCAACCTGAAAGACCGCTCTCGATCAACCGAGAGGGAACAGGAGATACAGGTGAGCGTAAAAGAGAATGTGGCCCAGAAATGCTGGGTGCCAAGGGTCCCCTGCCCCCCACCAGGGGGGCAGTATGCGTCAATTCGCAGCAGGCCCCTACAGTCACCCAACAGCTTGCAGAGAGTTGTGCCCCCTAGGGGGCTGAGGTGTCAATTCACCCTAAGTCCCTACACCTGCCACCTGAGGGCAACGAGGGGGATTGACCAACTGGGCTACTGCCAGGCAGTCGGGGGCTAACCCAATGGCCACCAGGCAGTTATCTGACGCCCCCCTGAGGGTGAGCTTTGTTGGAGTTTGCCCAGCTACACCTTGTCTTATCTTATCTTATCACACTCCCTTATCTTATCACTCTTTATCTCCCCTCTATCTCCTAATCTCCCCACTATCTCCACTCCTTTGTTCCCCTTATGGTAGTGTCCTTGTCCTACTTATGGTAGCTCCATTGTTCTCCTATTAGGGTAGGTAGTGCACAAACCATCTTCTGTATGTATATATAGGAGTGTCCCTCCACCCCAATCCTACAACCTTTCCTCCCATCAGTGTTTGTGTCAGTGTTTGAGTTCTTCCTTCTATCACTCCTTCCTCTACATCTCCTATCATCCTCATCTCTCTCTCTCTCTTTTGTGTCTTCCTACCCTCTCCCACTGTCATATTCCAACAAGCTTGGGGTTCAAACATGAAAGCTGAAGGATTCATGTTGAAGAACATGGTTACGTGGCCTGTACAAGTTGGGAAACCTCGCAACTGGTGGTAGTCTGGACAGGACACAAAGATGTGGTGCCTCGTTTGAAAATGGGCCCCACAACTGCAGCCTTGCAGCTCAGTAGGATGAAACCTGGCACGGTACTCCCCAATAGGGGCATGGCCAGTGAACGTACGACACGCCTGGGCAAATTTGCCGGGCGAGCCACCAAAGCCAGGGATCCACACACCAGACTTGTGGTACATGGGCCTGAGGGGCTTGTCATTGCCCCCTATGAGGTCCAGGAAACTGGAGCCTCGATACCTGGGTGCACAAAACATATTCACCCATTGGTCGCAAACCTCCCGCGTGGCCTTGGCCCTCAGGGAGTTGATGGAAGTCTGGGGCCTAGGCCCCACAGCAACAACAAGATCCTTGGCCTGTTGAACAGCCCTGGATAACATAGGGAACTTGTGCTTCAAGGGCACAACCCAGAAGACTAGATGACAAGCAGGGTCCGAAGAGAACCACTCGTCGAGAAGGCGGCACACCGCCAGGGAATAAGCCTGGCCAGCGTGAACCGAAGGGTCCAACACATGCGAGATAGAGCCCGCAGAATGCGTATACAGGACGATAGTAGAGGCCCCTCCATAACCAACTGCCATGGACAGGCCCAGACAAACCGAGAGGAGAGCAGCATCAGGGGCCATCACCCTCCCAGCAGCCCTCCTGGCCTCACGGACACAGGAGAGCCCATAGAAGACAGATGCAGCTGCAACTACCTGTCTCGCAGCCATGGGAAGCCAGTGTGAACCAGCCGCCACGTGGAGTGTAAGGTCATCCTCCTCAGCATGTCAAACAGATCTGCCGAGGTCGGAGAGAAAAGCCTTCCGGGCCTCATCATCAGCCCGGGGAGGAACAGAGTGAATTGTGATCCGGTTGTCAAACCGATCACAAAGGCAAAGACCGGGTCTCGCTGCATCATCAAATGCATCAAACACCTCAGTAAGGGAGGGGAGAACCTGCTGGATCTCCATGACGGCGCTCTTCACCTTGGGCTTGTGACCCTCGGCCATGAGAGCAACAGAGCGGGGATGCGGTATTACGCCGAAAATCGAAGCATTGCTAAAATAGGCCATTATACCCCTATATACCCATGGCCCAGCAATAGCTACGATGTAATCATCTCGATATACCCATAACACCCCCACAATGACCCTAACCCGACTGGTATGTCATGTAAGGACCTCTATGAGGCTACAAGGCACCCCAGGAGTCAGACAGTGGCTACTAAATAGCTATTGTATGGCTTCGAGAGTGAACAAAAGGTACAACAAGCGACATCGCGGTTGTGTACACTCAGAGATGCACCAAGTATCGAAGACGTTGTCAATAGAACTCCCTGATCACGAGGGAAGCGCTCACAACCATATAATGGCCATTGAGATGACCTGAGAAGACTGAGGGCCCCTAACTTGACTATCTCGAAGGGGACATCATGTAGCAGCCTAGCGCTGATTGAAACCTTTGAGAAGATCGTGTGACCGGCATCGAGACACTTGGTAGACGGATTTTCGAGATACCTCGATTAATAATGAACAGGGTCCCTCACCCGAATAAATGGCATACAATGTACTAAGAGACAATGTACCGACTGCTATAGTAAGGACAGGGATGATGTTCTATCGAGAATCGAGAAGAGGAAAACTATGGCTATTGCCCGAGAAAGCGTCGGCCGAGGAATTACACCCGAAGCCGCGTCAGCTTGTCGGATTGCGGTACAACGATTGGAAGGACCACCGATCGCCAGGCAGACCAATAGAGGGAGAATAAGGAGTGGAACAGATAGGGATTCTGCTGAGCTATGGACGTGTAAGCCTATCAGGCAACCCCAAGGGGATAGCTATGGCAATACAATACGTGCAATAGCATCTCGATGACCGATCGAGTACCTTGAAAGGCCTTGCAGGGTCCAGTAGCGGATCAAAGGACAAATGATGGAGTAATTGGACTATCTCGGACTATCCGCACGACGCGTAAGCAACGCGCGGCCAGTACAAGATACTAGAAGGGTATATTAACAGTATACCAAAATGCCGGGTCGGGAGGAGACCAATAGGGTAGACGCGCGGCGGTAGAAGGCATGCGTATATGGGTAGAAAACCTCCCCGGGCATGTTGAAACAGCCGCAGGCCGTTGCGATGACCCACGAAATGACGCCAGCAGCGTCTCGATGACTCGAAATGAGTCTACAACAGGCAGCCAGGACCAATACCGGGTGGAAAAGCGTTATTACGCAGGGGAATATCAGACCGATTGTGTACACTAGCATTACTCTCTCTAATACTTCCTTATTTACTCGGGCTGTTTCCTAGCTACCAAAAACATATAAATACCGCGTGGAGGAGAGTTGAAAGGCAAGCACTCGCTGCCCTAGCTTCGAGACCACGAGATTGGGAATTAACGATTTCATATCTTGTGTTATTGTGTGCATTAAGGCAAACTAAGTGAGAGCTTCGGTCATAGACCACTCAGAAAACAGTAGAGACGAACTGTGATCGTTGAGAGAATTGTTGAGACCATTGTTTGAGTCCAAGGGACTTCTAGAGAGAGATATTGAGGCTCAGGGGTAGTTTAGATTCCCCTTAGGCCTAGAGACACAGAGAGACAGAGACTCAGTGGGGTAGTGCAGATTCCCCCAAGGTTTCGAGATCAGAGATATTGAGAGCCAGAGGCTGTAGTTGCAAGAGGAGACTTGTTACTACTACCACAGAGACCACCCCAGAGTACATTTGGTGCTCTTGGGTATATTTTTCGAGAAAACCCATAATATATTTCTATTTCCCCAAAACCCCTTTATAAAGTTGAATCCCTCTCTTCGAGAACTGTCTCCGACGCCCCAGAATCGCATTTGGAGGTACTGGTTGATATAGGTAGTGGTTATCCGAGCCACACATTACATACCTACCCCACCAATACCATCTCAGCAGGGTCGCACTGCTGCTGTACTCCCTCCCCAAGAGCGACCTAAGGGGGTGGGAGGAACCCAGAGTCGCCACGCGATATATCATATGCTTGGCAAGCTTCTGGAGATGAAGACGGATAGGCAGGAGGCCCGCGAGGGCCTCTACCACTCCAGTCGGAGAGGTGCAAAAAGCACCAGTAACCCACAGGGCAGCGCGACGCTGCATCTGTGTGAAGAGAGCCAGCACACCCTTGTTAGGGCGGCCAGTATGATACCAGAGACAAAACCCATAGGTAGCTATGGGCAACACACACAAACGGTAGAGAAGCCTCTTCTGTTCAGGAAGACGGCCCCTGGTGGAGTTACCAAGCATCCTCATGGCACGAACCGTGGAGAACGACTTGGTAGTATAGTACCGAACATGCTCCTTGAAATTCAGAGCATGGTCGAAGTAAAAGCCCAGATACCGCCAAAACGGCTTAGGGCACAGAGGGGTGTCGCCAGTGAACGGGGCAAAGCCCAGGTCAATGGCAGGGTTATCATCCCCCGGCTTGCGGGAGAAGTTGAAAAACTCGGACTTGTCATGTGTTAGGAGTGCTTTGGCAGTCCTGTGGACTTGTGTTGTGGTTTGTGGACTTGTAGATAGCACAGGACACTTAGATCAACATGTCATGTGATCAGGTAGTGTAGTTGCACCTGTGGATGAGTTTGGGACTTCTAGTCTCTCACAGCTGTCCACAGCTTGTTCCCTTGTTTCTAGCTCAGTTCTCCACCTAATCGACTTGTTTCTTCACTGTTAGGACTCCTCAGCAGTCCCCCGACATTCCTGCTTCAACATCATGTTCAAGAACAAGCACAAAAGCAACAAAAAGGGCATGCACAATGGCATACACCCACTGCAGAGCAGCAACGTTGTCAGCCCAGAGCTTGGACTGAACAATCAGGGTACCGTCATCAACATACAAAAGCATGTCAAATAATGTGGCCAATCTCAGACAGAATGTTCCTCATCCAGTGGATCTCCTTGCCAGCTTCAACAGCTGCCACATACTCAGCCTCAGTAGTGGACAGTGTCACAAAGCTCTGACGCTTAGAGGACCATCCTACAGCTCCACCACCCACCAGAGTCACATATCCACCTGTAGCTCGACCTGTCTCCTTGCAATCGCCATGGGAAGCATCAGAGTAAGTCACAAACAGCTCCTGGTTGTCAGAGCCTCTGTAGACGAGCTGGTAGTCAGCTGTACCCTTCAAATAGCGAAATAGATGCTTCACAGCAGCCCAGTGCTGAAGCCCAGGCTTGTGATTGAACCTGCCAAGGTAGGAGACAGCATAAGCGATGTCTGGACGAGTCATGGTGGCCAGATACTGCAGGGAGCCCACTGCACTGAGGTAGGGAATAGATCTCATCTGTTCCTGCTCCTCAGGAGTGACCTCGAGATTGCACAAGTCCAGTCCTGGAGCCATAGGTGTCTTCACAGGGTTACAATTGTCCATATTGAACCATTTGAGCATAGAGTCAACATAGTGGGCTTGGGAGAGGGATATGGTGCAATTGGGAAGGTCCTGAGTGATCTGGATGTTGAGAAGGAATGTGGTGGGGCCTAAATCTCGAAGTTGGAAGTGTTTCTCAAGCTCTGAGACTGTCCTGTCCATGGCTGAGGTGCTCTTCGAAATGAGAGTAATGTCATCAATGAAACTGGGGGCAAGAACTCGGACTTCACCCTTCTGGTAGATGTACACAGAGCTGTCTGACTTGAGCCTGGTGTAGCCTAGAGCATCAAAAACGGAGTGAAGCTTCTTGTTCCACTGCCTGGCTGCCTGCTTGAGGCCATAGAGTGACTTCTTCAGCCTACAGACCATGTTAGGACCTCCCTCGTGATATCCCTCAGGCTGTCTCATGTAGATCTCCTCATCCAAGTCACCATAGAGGAAAGCGGAGGAGATATCAACAGAACGAAGCTGGTAGCCCTCCTTGGCTGCCAGAGCAAGAATGAGCCTCAGAGAGGCAGGCCTGTAAGTGGGGGCAAAGACTTTGTTGAAATCGAAGCCAGGACGCTGAGAGTAGCCTTTAGCAACCAACCTGGACTTGTAGCGTTCCACAGAGCCATCAGGATTGAGCTTGACTCGAAATACCCACCCACAGTCTTTTTTTTTTTTTTTTAAATCAAATATATTTAATGTGGTGCCCGAATGCAGTCCACACTTACTAGTTAAAACAAAACTAATAAGAAGTCCATACTAGACGAGTACAAACATAAAAATTTATGGCGTTAAAGGCACCGTAACCTGAAAGACCGCTCTCGATCAACCGAGAGGGAGCGGGAGATACAGGCACGCACAAATGCGAGCGCAGCCCAGAAATGCTGGGTGCCAAAGGTCCCCTGCCCCCCACCAGGGGGGCAGTATGCGTCAATTCGCAGCAGGCCCCTACAGTTGCCCGACAGCTTGCAGAGGGTTGTGCCCCCTAGGGGGCTGAGGTGTCAGTTCACCCTAAGTCCCTATGCCCACCACCCGCAGGCAACGAGGGGGATTGGCCAACTGGGCCACTGCCAGGCAGTCGGGGGCTAACCCAATGGCCACCAGGCAGTTACCCGACACCCCCCTGAGGGGGGGGCTTGGGGTTCAAACATGAAAGCTGAGGGATTCATTGTTATCAGAACCCTAAGAAGGACTATACATAGGTCTTAGCCACCTTCCTGATGGACAGTAGCATACTTCTTTTTCCCCTTTAATACCGACACTCTCACACTCACGCTTCCTTTCTCTCACACACAACTTCTATTTCACACAGGAAGCCTTCTTTTACCTGGGTCCACCTTCTTATGACTCGCCTTGATAAGTACTTACCCAGGGTACTTATAAATAGCAGACAACCAATATGTATATAAACCTAGCTACAACCACCTGTACCTTTAGCTTAGTGTTATACACTGTTCTGCCTAAATCCCAAGTTCGCCTGAAAGGGCTTCAGAGATTTATCCAGCCAGCCCCTAAGTCAAGCAGTAAGACACTTGGACCAAGTCTGTATAGACATCCTTGTGATCCCAACCTTGTGACTCAAGAGCGGACCCCTAACCCGGGTAACATTCATGTTGAAGAACATGGTTATGTGGCCTGTACAAGTCGGGAAACCTCGTAACCAGTGGTAGTCCAGACAGGACACGAAGATGTGGTGCCTTGTCTGAAGATGGGCCCCACAACTGCAGCCTTGTGGCTCGGTGGGATGAAACCTGGCATGGTACTCCCCAATAGGGGCGTGGCCAGTGAACGTACGACACACCCAGGCAAATTCCCCGGGCAAGCCTCCAAAGCCAGGGATCCACACACCAGTCTTGTGGTACATGGGCCTGAGGGGCTTGTCATTGCCCCCTATGAGATCCAGGAAACTGGAACCCCGATACCTGGGTGAACGAAACATGTTCACCCATTGGTCACAAACCTCCTGCGTGGCCTTGGCCCTCAGGGAGTCGATGGAAGTTTGGGGCCTAGGCCCCGCAGCAACAATAAGATCCTTGGCCTGCCAAATGGCCTCGGATAACATAGGGAACTTGTGTTTCAAGGGCACAACCCAGAACACTAGGCGACGAGCAGGGTCCACAGAGAACCACTCATCAAGAAGGCGGCACACCACCAGGGAGTGAGCCTGGCCAGCATGAACTGAAGGGTCCAACACACGCGAGACAGAGCCCGCCGAATGCGTATACAGGACAATAGTAGAGGCCCCTCCATAGCCAACTGCCATGGAGAGGCCCAGACAAACCAAGAAAAGAGCAGCATTGGGGGCCATCACCCTCCCGGCAGCCCTTCTGGTCTCACGGACACAGGAGAGCCCATAGAAGACAGACACAGCCGCAACTGCCTGTCTTGCGACCACGGGGAGCCAGTGCGAACCAGCTGCCACGCGGAGCATAAGGTCATCCTCCTCAGCATGTCGAACAGACCTGCCGAGGTCGGAGAGAAAAGCCTTCCAAGCCTCATCATCAGCCCGGGAAGGAATAGAATGTATTGTGATCTGGTCGCTAACCCAATCACAGAGTCGAAGACCAGGCCTTGCTGCATCATCAAACGCATCAAACACCTCAGTGAGGGAGGGGAGAACCTGCTGGATCTCCATAATGGTGCTCTTGACCTTGGGCTTGTGACCCTCGGCCATAAGAGCGACAGAGTGGGGATGTGGGGCAGCATCACCACTGTACTCCCTCCCCAAGAGTGACCTGAGGGGGTGGGAGGAGCCCAGAGTAGCCACACGGTATATTGTACGCTTGGCAAGCTTCTGGAGGTGAAGACGGATCAGTAGAAGGCCCATGAGGGCCTCCACTGCTCCAGTCGGAGAGGTGCGAAAAGCACCAGTAACCCACAAAGCAGCGCGACACTGCATTTGCGTGAAAAGGGCCAGAACACCCTTGTTAGGGCGGCCAGCATGATACCAGAGGCGAAACCCATAGGTAGCTATGGGCAACACACACGAACGGTAAAGGAGCCTCTTCTGTTCAGGAAGAAGGCCCCTAGTAGAATTACTGAGCATCCTCATGGCGCGAACTGTAGAGAACGACTTGGTAGTATAATACCAAACATGCTCCTTGAAATTCAGAGCACAGTCGAAGTAAAAGCCCAGGTACCGCCAAAATGGCTTAGGGCGCAACGGAGTATTGCCAGTGAACGGGGCAAAGCCCAGGTCAATGGCAGGGTTATCATCTCCCAGCTTGTTGGAATTGGGTGTCCCAGTCGAGTGTGCAACCGGATGGTCTTGGCCATCTTGGTTACGCCATAACTGGTCGACGAGGTAAGCATTCCTCCTTCTGTTCATTTCTCCTATATCGTATGACTCGTCGCTACATTTCTCCTCCAACATGTCACGTCACAAGTGTGACGTGACATGGTCTGTGCGTTGGTCTGTGCGCAGTATCTATAGATAGCATAGTCTACAGAACTGTATATAAGCAGTGGACTTGGGGTTTCTTCCCCTTTATCCGCGTATCTGAATACATCGGCGCTTCCCTCGTTCACTGGGATCTCTTAGCATCCAAGCGGGATCCACTACACCAAAAATCTAGCACAGCTTGCGGGAGAAGTTGAAAAACTCGGACTTGTGCTCAAGAACAAGTGCAAAAGCAACAAAAAGGGCATGTACAATCGTGTATGCCCGCTGTAAAGCAGCAACGTTGTCAGCCCAGAGCTTGGACTGAACAATCAGGGTACCATCATCAACATACAAAAGCATGTCAACAGACAGACCTGCAGCCCTGGCCCTCCGGTAAAACAAGTAAACCAGCAGAGCCAGACAAAGGGCAGAGAGGACAGGGGACAGGGCAGAGCCCTGGCCCACCCCCACATTGGCCTCGAAAGGATTGGAGAGCACGCCACCCCAGGAATACAAGGTGCAGCGGCCCACAAGGTAGGATGCAAAGAACTGGACCAGCTCAGGGGCCAGCCCAGACTTGCGCATGATAGCCAGTAGCATATCATGGTTGAGGGAAGGAAAGAACTGCGCAATGTCAAAGGCCACCACACTAGTCTTGAGACCCTTTGCCCACCTGGCACAAACCAGATGGGTAAGGACCAAGCCAGCATCCTCTGTAGAGCGTTGGGAGATCCCCCCGAGCTGGTTTGGATGAAAAATGTTCCACTTGACACAGTCAAACTGGAGATGGCGCGAGATCATCTTCTCGACAAGTTTCCCCATGGTGTTCAGCAGCACAATAGGCCGGAATATCTTGGGGGCAGAGTAGGAGGGCTTCCCCGGCTTTGGTATGATAACCGAGGTAGACTCCTTGAAATGACTAGGCCAGCAGCCCACACAAACGCAGGCGTTGGCCACAGAGAGGAGAAACTCACCCACATGGTGGTGGTTGAGCAAACTCTTAAGGTGGGACCACGTAATGTGGTCTGGGCCTGGAGAAGAGCGCCTGGAGCAGGCGGCTAACACCTCCATCATCTCAGGTGCCTGAAAGGGGTACCACTCCCTGACATCATGGTTGGGGAGCTCATCTAGCACAGACGGATCACAAGCACGGCCGGAAGCCACGTTGTAGGTGCCGTGAAGGGCCCGGAACAAATCCGGGAGGTCATGGCAGGGCCTGCCCTGATAGGACAGAGCCTCCACCGCAGGGAGCTTACGCTGCTGAACCCAGGCCATAAGGTCCCAGGGACGCTTGTTAGCTGTGGCAATCTCCACAATGTGAGCATTGAAGAAGACGCGTTTGGCGTGTTTGCGCGCAGCCCTAAAAGCCTACCATGACTCCGGGGAGGGAGCAGCACGGTGGGCGGCAATGAGCCCAGAACACTCTGGGCCCCACCAGGGCTTAGAGTGACCAACGATGAAGGCCTCCTTTGAGTGGCAGGCCCACGCCCGGGAAATGATCTTGGAGACGGTCAAAACTGCCCTCTCAACCACCTCCGGGGTGTCCAGGGTGGAGACCAAGGCCCCCACCCCTTCTGCGACCTTGCCGAGGAAAGCAGCCTCCTCATCCGAGTCCTGTTTAATGATCCACTTCCAGGCCCCTGCAAGGAACCTAGAGGTGGGAAGAACAACAGTCAGGGGGGCGTGATCCGACACACCCCGATGATCGAAATCAATAGCGGGCCTGAGCTCATCGCCCCTGGCCACAGGAAAGAAGATCAAATCTATAACCAAAGGGTTCAGATTACGATCGTGCAGGAAGTGGGTAGGGCCCGGCACTATGGGAAGCACCAGATCCAGCCCAAGATCCGATGCAGCTTCCAGAAGGGACTGCGCCACACCCAGGTGTGGGACCTGATCAGGATCCCACATGCGCAAGTGACAGTTAAAGTCACCCCCCATATAGAACAGAGGGGGAAGTTCATCCGCCAAGCCTCCCGAGAGAAGCCTGATGGCAGTGTGCCTGTCGTCAGAATAGACATTCAGAAGATGGATCAGCTCCCCCCCGAAAAACAGGGACAGAGGCAACAGATCGTGATTATCTACCAGATCGTGTCTGAATGCGGGCCGGAGAGGCTTAAGCCGGTTATGGACATAGGCCATAACCCGCGGATTAAGGTCGCCAACCTTGGGCGGGACCATACATGTCCACTCCGGATGGAGCAGAGCACCAATTACTTCATTGCCCTCCTTGGAGCGCGTTGAGGGAGCAGAACAAACCATTCTCCAGGGCGGTTCTTGGAAAAAGAGAACATCAAAGTCTGATTTGAGAGTCTCCAGGTGCATCACTTCTTGTTCTGGTACTCCCATCAGTACTAGCACAGCCACACACCTCCTCCTCACCAAAACTCACTTTTCGTGTGCATTTGCTGTTGGATCTTCGATCCAGGAATACCATCCTATGCCCTCAACAAGGGCCTCCAACCAACTCCGAGGGGGGAGGGCGGATCGTGGCGGATCGTCTGCTGTGGGCCAACCTTCCCCTGGTGTTCCGCTGGATACTCTCCAGTCCCCTGCGCCCAGGCATCCCCCGGGCCCCCGGTCCCAAGTGGATGACTTGATGGTGGGTGCTCATGAGCCCTTCCCAGCCACCCCTGGCCTCTCCTTTCTTGACAATGGGTCTGCTGCTGTTGAATCACTCCCGGAAGATAGGACCCCCACCAGGCCCGTTCGACCCAACTCCAGGGCTTCCAAACACCCCCAATTCACTGCAGGATCCAATGACGACGATGACATGTCTGACGCCTCGGGCTCTCACCCAGCCAACGCCTCTGGCGGCGGTCTGTTTGCCCTGCCACCGATTTCCCCTCTTTGTTTGGAGGCCCCTCCTCCAGATGGGCCAGGACCAGCTTTAGCTGCGATAGGGCAGTCGCTCAGAGTGGCCAATGGTTGGCTGCGCGAGAGGGGCCGGGGTCTCGACCTCAGTGACCCTGAGACCACCGAACTCTTCAGGGCTGTGAGCAACACCCTGGAGACAATGTCTCGTGTGGGTCTGCTGGATATTCCAGTGAACCGCACATCTACGGCCACCCTTCGGGGGCTTATGGCCAGGACTATTGTCCAGGGCATCTCTGATGTCCCCCCCTCCATCCGTCAGGGGATGGGTGATGCCCCCTCTGGGGGTGCTGCCCCTCTGCCGGGCAACTCTATGGATCTGGTGCCAGACACGGCCCCAGATCCCTCTGCTGCTGGGTTGGCTCCTAATCCCCCTCCTGCTTGTCGGGATAAGGGCAAAGGGAAGGCTCCGGCCCCTCCTCCCCTGGGAGGAGGCCAGGGTGCTGCTTCTGCCTCGAGACCCGGTCCTTCGCAGGCCGGCACCTCCTCGGGCAATGCCTCTGCAAAGGGGTGCGCACCTATGCAGTGGCGGCCAAGTTTCCGCTCAGTCCGCCCCCCAAAGTCAATGAGGCCACCAAGCCAAACATGCGGAAGCGTTCATTCGCACAGGTTGCCAAGGGGTCACTGCCCCCCTTGAGGGATGCCTCTGCCCAGGTCGCTGCTATTGCAGCCATGGTGAAGGCGTTCCCTCATCTTACTCCGGAGCAGATCGCCCACACCATTGGTAAGGGCGGTCCCACTTCCCCTTCTCCCTCCTCCTCCTTGCAGCGTAAACCCAAGCACCCGAGGATGACTACTGCTGGCCCCTCTTGGCACCAGGTCCTCATTATCTTTCATGGTGACAAGCCCACCCTGAGGGATCTTTCTAACATGAATGGGGCCGTTAACCATGCCCTTGAAGTGGCTAAATCCCCCCTTGTTGTCACGCAGGTTTCACCTGCGTATGATGGGTACTCTCTGGCGACAAACGACATTGCCAAGGACGCCAACATGACCCTCATCTCCGGGTGGGCATTGCGCTACTTTCCCCAGGGGTCTAGGCCCCAGGCTACCGTTCCCTCGTCCAAGTCCTTTATGAGGGTTTGTGATGTTCCTTGTCTTGGTCCCAACGGCCAGGTCATTGACCGTCAGGCAATCGAGAACATTATGCAGCAATCCTCTCATAGGGGGTTCCAGTTTCTTGTTGGCCCCCCTCGGGTCAAGTGCAACTCCGCCCACTCCGACTCTTGTATGGTGTGGTTCGAGATCTGGGACTCTGGCATGGGTTCCGTCGCACGTCAGATGGTTGACCGTTTGCTGGCTGTCGGTACTTGGGCTTGCCCTATCAGGGCCGCCAAACCTCGACAAGGTGTGTCTCTCTGCCAGCATTGCTGGAAGTGGGGTCATACCTCTCAAGTATGCAAGGCCCGGTTCGCTATGTGCCCCCTCTGTGGCGAGCCCCACTCTGAGGCTAACCACCGCGCTATGGCCGGGTGCTGTAAGGCCCACAAGGGCAAGAACCCCTCTCCTGCCACCCCTGAGGGCGAGCCATGCCCTCACCCCCCTTGCTGCCGCAACTGTAGTGGCAAACATGCTCCCTATGACAGGGACTGCCCTTGGTGGGCCAAGTGGTATGATGCCAAGTGGTTCCGCAAGCAGTATTCTGAGGTAAGGTCCAAGCAGACCTTGCCTCACTCTTCCACTAACTCTCGACCTCCTCATGCCTAGGACAACTAGTGTACAGGAGATCTGGGTTTTTTCACAGAACGTCAACCGTAGTTACACGCTAGTTGATGTACACCTGGAGACTCTCAAATTTGATTTTGATGTTCTCTTTTTCCAAGAACTGCCCTGGAGGACGGTTTGTTCTGCCCCCTCAACATGCTCCAAGGAGGGCGATGATGTAATTGGTGCCCCACTCCATCCGGAGTGGACATGTATGGTCCCACCCAAGGTTGGTGACCTAAATCCGTGGGTTATGGCCTATGTCCATAACCGGCTTAAGCCTCTCTGGCCCGCATTCAGATGTGATCTGGTAGACAATCACAATCTGTTGCTTCTGTCCCTGTTCTTTGGGGGGGAGCCGATCCACCTTCTGAACGTCTATTCTGATGACAGACACACTGCCATCAGGCTTCTCTTGGGAGGCTTGGCGGATGAACTTCCCCCTCTGTTCTATATGGGGGGTGACTTTAACTGTCACTCGCGTGTGTGGGATCCTGATCAGATCCTGCACCCGGGTGTGGCGCAGTCCCTTCTGGAAGCTGCATCGGATCTTGGGCTGGATCTGGTGCTTCCCATAGTGCCGGGCCCTACCCACTTCCCACACGATTGTAATCTGAACCCTTTGGTTAAGATTTGGTCTTTCTTCCTGTGGCCAGGGGCAATGAGCTCAAGCCCATCATTGATCTCGGTCATCGGGGCGTGTCAGATCACGCCCCCCTGACCGTTGTTCTCCCCACCTCTAGGTTCCTTGCGGGGGCCTGGAAGCGGATTATCAAATGGGACTTGGATGAGGAGGCTGCTTTCCTCGGCGAGGTCGCAGAAGGGGTGGGGGCCTTGGTCTCCGCCCTGGACACCCCGGAAGTGGTTGAGGGGGTGGTTTCTACTGTCTCCAATATCATTTCCCGGGTGTAGGCCTCCCATTCGAAGGAGGCCTTCATCGTCGGTCGCTCCAAGCCCTGGTGGGGCCCGGAGTGCTCCAAACTCATTGGTGCCCACCGCGCTGCTCCCTCTCTGGAGTCGTGGTGGGCTTTCAGGGCTGCATGCAAACGCGCCAAGCGCGTCTTCTTTGATGCTCACATTGCGGAGATTGCTACAGCTAACAAGCATCCCTGGGACCTCATGGCCTGGGTTCAGCAACGTAAGCTCCCCACAGTGGAGGCCCTGTCCTATCAGGGCAGGCCTTGCCATGACCTTCTGGATTTGTTCCAGGCCCTTCACAGCACCTACAACGCGGCTTCTGGCTGTGCTTGTGATCCGTCTGTGCTGGATGAACTCCCTGACCATGATGTCAGGGAGTGGTACCCTTTTCAGGCACCCGAGATGATGGAGGCGTTAGCTGCCTGCTCCAGGCGCTCCTCCCCAGGCCTGGACCACATTACGTGGTCCCACCTCAAGAGTTTGCTCAACCACTATCGTGTGCACGAGTTTCTCCTCTCAGTGGCCAACGCCTGCGTTCACATGGGCTGCTGGCCCAGTCACTTCAAGGAGTCTACCTTGGTTATCATACCAAAGCCGGGGAAGCCCTCCTACTCCACCCCCAAGATGTTCCGGCCTATTGTGCTGCTGAACACCATGGGGAAACTTGTCGAGAAGATGATCTTGCGCCGTCTCCAGTTTGACTGCATCAAGTGGAACGTTTTTCATCCAAACCAGCTCGGAGGGATCTCCCAATGCTCTACGGAGGATGCTGGCTTGGTCCTTACCCATCTGGTTTGTGCCGGGTGGGCAAAGGGTCTCAAGACTAGTGTGGTGGCTTTTGACATCGCACAGTTCTTTCCTTCCCTCAACCATGATATGCTTTTGGCTATCATGCGCAAGTCCGGGCTGGCCCCTGAGCTGGTCCAGTTCTTTGTGTCTTACCTTGTGGGCCACCGCACCTCATATTCCTGGAGCGGCATGCTCTCTGATCCTTTCGAGGCTGATGTGGGGGTGGGCCAGGGCTCTGCCCTGTCCCCTGTTCTCTCTGCCCTTTGTTTGGCTCCACTGGTTTACTTGTTTTACCAGAGGGCCAGGGCTGCAGGTCTGTCAGTTGACATGCTTTCATATGTTGATGACGGTACCCTGATCGTTCAGTCCAAGCTCTGGGCTGACAACGTCGCTGCTTTGCAGCGGGCGTACACAATTGTGCACGCCCTTTTTGTTGCTTTTGCACTCGTTCTTGAACATGACAAGTCCGAGTTTTTCAACTTCTCTCGCAAGCTGGGGGATGACAACCCTGCCATTGACCTGGGCTTTGCCCCATTCACTGGTGATACTCCTCTGCACCCTAAGCTGTTTTGGCAGTATCTGGGCTTTTACTTCGACCGTGCTCTGAATTTCAAGGAGCATGTTCGGTACTACACTACCAAGTCATTCTCTATGGTTCGTGCCATGAGGATGCTGGGTAACTCTACTAGGGGCCTTCTTCCTGATCAGAAGAGGCTCCTCTACTGTTCGTGTGTGTTGCCCATAGCTACCTATGGGTTTCGCCTCTGGTATCATGCTGGCCGCCCTAACGAGGGTGTTCTGGCTCTTTTCACACAGATGCAGCATCGCGCTGCCCTGTGGGTCACTGGTGCTTTTCGCACCTCCCTGACTGGAGCAGTAGAGGCCCTTGCGGGCCTCCTGCCTATTCGTCTTCATCTCCAGAAGCTTGCCAAGCATACAATATATCGCGTGGCGACTCTGGGCTCCTCCCACCCCCTTAGGTCGCTCTTGGGGAGGGAGTACAGCAGCAATGCGACCCCACATCCCCGTTCCGTCGCTCTCATGGCCAAGGGTCACAAGCCCAAGGTGAAGAGCGCCGTCATGGAGATCCAGCAGGTTCTTCCCTCCCTTACCGAGGTGTTTGATGCATTTGATGATGCAGCAAGACCCGGTCTCCGCCTTTGTGATCAGTTTGACAACCAGATCACGATTCACTCTGTTCCTCCCCGGGCTGATGATGAGGCCCAGAAGGCTTTTCTCTCCGACCTTGGCAGGTCTGGTCGACGTGCCGAGGAGGATGACCTTATGCTCCGCATGGCGGCTGGTTCACACTGGCTTCCCGTGGCTGTGAGGCAGGCAGTTGCGGCTGCATCTGTCTTCTATGGGCTCTCCTGTGTCCGTGAGACCAGGAGGGCTGCCAGGAGGGTGACAGCCCCTGATGCTGCTCTCCTCTCGGTTCGGCTGGGCCTCTCCATGGCGGTTGGCTATGGAGGGGCCTCTACTATCATCCTTTATACACACTCTGCGGGCTCTGTCTCCCATGCGTTGGATCCCTCGGTTCATGCTGGCCAGGCTCACTCCCTGGCGGTGTGCCATCTTCTTGACAAGTGGTTTTCCGCGGACCCTGCTTGTTGCCTAGTCTTCTGGGTTGTGCCCTTGAAGCACAAGTTCCCTATGTTGTCCGAGGCCATTTGACAGGCCAAGGATCTTGTTGTTGCTGCAGGGCCTAGGCCCCAAACTTCCATCGACTCCCTAAGGGCCAAGGCCACACAGGAGGTTTGCGACCAATGGGTGAATATGTTTTGTTCACCCAGGTATTGGGGTTCCAGCTTCCTGGACCTCATAGGGGGCAATGACAAGCCCCTCAGGCCCATGTACCACAAGTCTGGTGTGTGGATCCCTGGCTTTGGTGGCTCGCCCGGCGAATTTGCCCAGGCGTGTCGTACGTTCACTGGCCACGCCCCTATTGGGGAGTACCGTGCCAGGTTTCATCCTACCGAGCCGCAAGGCTGCAGTTGTGGGGCCCGTCTTCAGACGAGGCACCACATCTTTGTGTCCTGTCCAGACTACCACCGGTTACGAGGTTTCCCAACTTGTACAGGCCACATAACCATGTTTTTCAACATGAATCCCTCAGCTTTCATGTTTGAACCCCAAGCTCCCCCTCGGGGGGGCGTCAGATAACTGCTTGGCGGCCGTTGGGTTAGCCCCCAACTGCCCGGCAGTGGCCCAGTTGGTCAATCCCCCTCACTGCCCTTGGGTGGTGGGCGTAGGGACTTAGGGTGAATTAACACCTCAGCCCTCTAGGGGGCACAACCCTCTGCAAGCTGTCGGGCAACTGTAGGGGCCTGCTGTGAATGGATGCATACTGCCCCCCTGGCGGGGGGCAGGGGCCAGCCCGGACTTGCGCATGATAGCCAGAAGCATATCATGGTTAAGAGAGGGAAAGAACTGCGCGATGTCAAAAGCCACCACGCTAGTCCTGAGACCCTTTGCCCACCCAGCACAAACCAGATGGGTAAGGACCAAGCCAGCATCCTCCGTAGAGTGTTGGGAAATCCCCCCGAGCTGGTTTGGATGAAATACGTTCCACTTGACACAGTCAAACTGGAGACGGTGCGAGATCATCTTCTCGACAAGTTTCCCCATGGTGTTCAGCAGCACAATAGGCCGGAACATCTTGGGGGTAGAGTAAGAGGGCTTCCCCGGCTTCGGTATGATAACCAAGGTAGACTCCTTGAAGTGACTGGGCCAACAGCCCATGCAAACGCACGCACACAATAGTGGTTGAGCAGGCTCTTGAGGTGGGACCACATAATGTGGTCCGGACCTGGAGAGGAGCGCCCGGAGCAGGCGGCTAACGCCTCCATCATCTCGGGTGCCTGGAAAAGGTACCACTCCCTGACATCATGGTCAGGGAGCTCGTCGAGCACGGACATATCACAAGCACGGCCAGACGCCACGTTGTAAGTGCCGTGAAGGGCCCGGAAGAGATCCGGGAGGTCGTGGCAGGGCCTGCCCTGATAGGACAGAGCCTCCACCGCGGGGAGCTTCCGCTGCTGAACCCAGGCCATAAGGTCCCAGGGACGCTTGTTAGCTGTGGCAATCTCCTTGATGCGATCATCAAAGAAGACACGTTTGGTGCGCTTACACGCAGCCCTGAAGGCCCGCCACGACTCCGGTGAGGGAGCAGCGTGGTGGGCGGCTATAAGCTCAGAGCACTCCAGACCCCACCAGGGCTTGGAGCGACCGACGATGAAGGCCTCCTTTGAATGGGAGGCCCACGCCCGGGAAATGATCTCGGAGACAGTTGCAACCGCCCCCTCAACCACCTCCGGGGTGTCCAGGGCAGAGACCAGGGTCCCCACCCCTTCTGCGACCTCGCCGAGGAAAGCAGCTTCCTCATCCGAGTCCCGTTTAATGACCCACTTCCAGGCCCCTGCAAGGAACCTAGAGGTGGGAAGAACAACAGTCAGGGGGGTGTGATCTGACGCGCCCCAATGATCGAGATCAATGACGGGCTTGAGCTCATCGCCCCTAGCCACAGGAAGGAAGACCAAGTCTATAACCGAAGGGTTCAGATTACGGTCATGAGGAAAGTGGGTAGGGCCCGGCACCACAGGGAGCACCAGATCCAGCCCGAGATCCGACGCAGATTCCAGAAGGGACTGCGCCACACCCGGGTGAGGGGTCCGATCAGGATCCCACACGCGCAAGTGACAGTTAAAGTCACCCCCCATATAGAACAGGGGGGGAAGTTTGTCCGCCAAGCCTCCGGAAAGAAGCCTGATGGCAGTGTGCCTGTCGTCCGAATAGACGTTCAGAAGATGGATCAGCTCCCCCCCGAAAAACAGGGACAGAAGCAGCAGATCGCAATTATCTACCAGATCACGTCTAAATGCGGGCCGGAGGGGCTTAAGCTGGTTATGGACATAGGCCATAACCCGCGGGTTGAGGTCACCAACCTTAGGTGGGACCATGCACGTCCATTCCGGATGGATCGGAGCGCCGATTACATCATCGCCCTCCTTAGAGCGCGTTGAGGGAGCAGAACGAACCGTCCTCCAGGGCGGTTCTTGGAAAAAGAGAACATCAAAATCAGATTTTAGAGTCTCCAGGTGTACATCAACGAGTGCGTAACTATGATTGACATTCTGCGAAAAAACCCAGATCTCCTGTACACTAGTTGTCCTAGGCATGGGGAGGTCGTGAGCTAGCAGAAGTGCAAGGCAAGGTCTGCTTGGACCTTACCTCATGATATTGCTTGCGGAACCATTCGGCATCATACCGTTTGGCCCACCAAGGACAGTGGTCCCTATCATAGGGAGCGTGGTCACCACCGCAGTTGCGGCAGTGAGGGGGGTGAGGGCAGGGCTCGCCCTCGGGAGTGGCGGGAGATGGGTTCTTGCCCCCATGGGCCTTACAGCACCCAGCCATAGAGTGATGGTTAGCCTCCGAGTGAGGCTCGCCACAGAGGGGGCACACGGCGAACCGGGCCTTGCAGACTTGTGAGGTGTGGCCCCACTTCCAGCAGCGCTGGCAGAGAGACACGCCCTGACAAGGTTTGGCGGCCCTGATAGGGCAAGCCCGAGTACCGACGGCCAGCGAACGGTCGACCATCTGACGTGCGACGGAACCCATGCCAGAGTCCCAAATTTCGAACCACACCGTACAGGAGTCGGAGTGGGCAGAGTTGCGTTTGACCCGGGGGGGGCCAACAAGGAACTGGAACCCCCTGTGAGAGGATTGCCGCATAATGTTCTCGATCGCCTGGCGGTCAATGACCTGGCCGTTGGGACCGAGACGAGGGACATCACAAACCCTCATAAAGGACTTGGACGAAGGAATGGTAGCCTGGGGCCTAGACCCCTGGGGAAAGTAGCGTGACGCCCACCCGGAGATGAGGGTCACATTGTCGTTGGTCGCCAGAGAGTACCCGTCGTACGCAGGTGAAACCTGCGTGACAACAAGGGGGGATTTAGCCACTTCAAGGGCACAATTGATGGCCCCATTCATGTTAGAGAGGTCCCTCAAGGCGGGCTTGTCGCCATGAAAGATGATGAGGACCTGGCGCCGAGAGGGGCCAGCAGTAGTCATCCTCGGGCACTTGGGCTTGCGCTGCGAGGAGGACGAGGGAGAGGGGGAGGCAGGACCGCCCTTACCAATGGTGTGGGCGATCTGCTCCAGGGTAAGATGAGGGAATGCCTTCACCATGGCCACAATAGCAGCGACCTGGGCAGAGGCATCCCTCAAGGGGGGAGGCGACCCCTTGGCAACCTGCGCAAACGAACGCTTCCGCGCATTTGGCTTGGTGGCCTCGTTGACCTTAGGGGGCGGACCAAGTGGAAACTTGGCCGCCACCGCATAGGTGCGCCCCTTCGCAGAGGCATTGCCTGAGGAGGTGCCGGCCTGTGAAGGACTGGGTCTCGAGGCAGGAACGGCACCCTGGGCTCCTCCCGAGGGAGGAGGAGGGGCCGGGGCCTTCTCTTTGCCCTTATCCCAACGAGCAGGAGGGGGATTAGGAGCCGACCCAGCGGCAGAGGGATCTGGGGCCGTGTCTGGCGCCAGATCCATAGAGTCGCCCGGTGGAGGGGCAGCACCCCCAGAGGGAGCATCGCCCATCCCCTGACGGATGGAGGGGGGGACATCAGAGATGCCCCGGACAATAGTCCTGGCCGTAAGCCCCCGAAGGGTGGCCGCAGATGTGCAGTTCACTGGAACATCCAGCAGACCCACACGAGACATTGTCTCCAGGGTGTTACTCACAGCCCTGAAGAGCTCGGTAGTCTCAGGGTCACCGAGGTCGAGACCCCAGCCCCTCTCGCGTAGCCAACCATTGGCCACTCTGAGCGATTGCCCTATCGCAGCTAGAGCCGGTCCCAGCCCATCCGAAGGAGGGGCCTCCAAACAAAGAGGGGAAACCGGTGGCGGGGCGAACAGACCACCGCCAGGAGCGTCAGCTGGGTGAGAACCCGAGGCGTCGGACATATCGTCGTCGTCATTGGATCCTGCAGCGGATCGGGGGCGTTTGGAAGCCCTGGAGTCGGGTCGAACGGGCCTGGTAGGGGTCCTATCTTCCGGGAGTGATTTGACGGCGGCAGACCCATCGTCGGGAAAGGAGAGGCCAGGGGCGGCTGGGAGGGGCTCGTGAGCACCCGCCATCAAGTCATCCACTTGAGACCAAGGGCCAGGGGGATGCCTGGGCACGGGGGACTGGAGAGTGTCCAGCAGATCACCAGGGGAAGGTTGGCCCGCAGCGGAAGATCTGCCATGATCCGCCCTCCCCCCTCGGAGTTGGTCAGAGGCCCTTGTTGAGGGCATAAGATGGTACTTCTGGATCGAAGATCCAACAGCAAATGCATGCGAAAAGTGAGTTTTGGTGAGGAGGAAGTATGTGGCTGTGCTAGTACTGATGGGAGTACCAGAACAAGAAGCGATGTTGAGCCTGTGCCTCCTCGAGAGGTGACACCACTTCCTGAACCAGCTCCTGCACTTCCTGTTGCACTCCCTGCTGCCCCAGCTTCTCCTGCTCCTGCCCCAGCTCCAGCTCGTGTTCCTGCACCTCCTGCTTCACCTGGCCTTCTCCCTGCACCTGCATTCGAGCCTAGACGAGGCATGAGAGTCAGGCGACCTCCTGGTGTAGAAGCAGGAACGTCGGGGGACTGCTGAGGAGTCCTAACAGCAAAGAAACGAATCGATTAGGTGGAGAACTGAGCTAGAAACGAGGGAACAAGCTGTGGACAGCTGTGAGAGACTAGAACACTAAGTAGCTAAACTACTCACCTGTGGACAGCTGTGAGAGATTAGAAGTCCCAAACTCGTCCACAGGTGCAACTACACTACCTGATCACATGACATGTTGATCTAAGCGTTCTGTGCTATCTACAAGTCCACAAACCACAACACAACTCCACAGGACTGCCAGAGCACTCCTAACACCTGGTGAGTGGTGGAAGGTCAGAAAGCCCACTCCTGTCGTTCCAGACAGTGATGAAGAGGAGGAAGCTGACTTGGCTGCTGATAATGGCTTCCTTGAGGTCGAGTTTGCTGGCAACACTGAGGATCCCGGATTTCGCACTCTCAAGGCTGCATTTAGTGGCCCAGATGGCCCTAGGTGGCAGACAGCCTGCAATGACCAGATGTCTTCTCTGCTAGGCAACCACACCTGGGACATCGTCGAATTGCCTCCTGGCAAGACAGCTATTGACTGTGGGTGGGTATTTCGAGTCAAGCTCAATCCTGATGGCTTTGTGGAGCACTACAAGTCCAGGTTGGTTGCTAAAGGCTACTCTCAGCATCCTGGCTTTGATTTCAACAAAGTCTTTGCCCCCACTTACAGGCCTGCCTCTCTGAGACTCATTCTTGCTCTGGCAGCCAAGGAGGGCTACCAGCTTCGCTCTGTTGATATCTCCTCTGCTTTCCTCTATGGTGACTTGGATGAGGAGATCTACATGAGGCAGCCAGAGGGATATCACGAGGGAGGTCCTAACATGGTCTGTAGGCTTAGGAAGTCGCTCTATGGCCTCAAGCAGGCAGCCAGGCAGTGGAACAAGAAGCTTCACTCCGTTTTCGACACTCTAGGCTACACCAGGCTCAAGTCAGACAGCTCTGTGTACATCTACCAGAAGGGTGAAGTCCGAGTTCTTGCCCCCATTTTCATTGATGACATTACCCTCATCTCGAAGAGCACCTCAGCCATGGACAGGACAGTCTCAGAGCTTGAGACGCACTTCCAGCTTCGAGATTTAGGCCCCACCACCTTCCTTCTCAACATCCAGATCACTCAGGACCTCCCCAATTGCACCATATCCCTCTCCCAAGCTCACTATGTCGACTCTATGCTCAAACAGTTCAATATGGACGATTGTAACCCTGTGAAGACACCTATGGCTCCAGGACTGGACTTGTGCAATCTCAAGGTCACTCCTGAGGAGCAGGAACAGATGAGATCTATTCCCTACCTCAGTGCAGTGGGCTCCCTGCAGTATCTGGCCACCATGACTCGTCCAGATATTGCTTATGCGGTTTCCTACCTTGGCAGGTTCAACCACAAGCCTGGGCTTCAGCACTGGGCTGCTGTGAAGCATCTATTTCTCTATCTGAAGGGTACAGCTGACTACCAGCTCGTCTACAGAGGCTCTGACAACCAGGAGCTGTTTGTGACTTACTCTGATGCTTCCCATGGCGATTGCAAGGAGACAGGTCAAGCTACAGGTGGATATGTGACTCTGGTGGGTGGTGGAGCTGTAGGATGGTCCTCGAAGCATCAGAGCTTTGTTACACTGTCCACTACTGAGGCTGAGTATGTGGCAGCTGTTGAGGCTGGCAAGGAGATCCACTGCATGAGGAACATTCTATCTGAGATAGGCCACATTATTCCCTTCCCCTCGACTCTACATGTGGATAACAAGTCTGGGATCCAAGTGGCCAAGAATCCGGAGCACCATGGGAGGATGAAGCACCTGGACCTTCGCTTTTACTGGCTTTGAGATGCTGTGGAGGCAGGATCCATCAATCCAGTGTATGTGCCAACCACTGAGCAGGTAGCTGACATTTTGACCAAGGCAGTTGGGGTGCCTACTGTGGAGTTCACAGTGCCACTGCTGGGTCTGAGTTGAGCTGGATGATGTGTGAGGACATGTCAGATCAGGGGGGTGTGTTAGGAGTGCTGTGTGCACTCAGTTGTGCTCTGGCAATCCTGTGGACTTGTGTTGTGGTTTGTGGACTTGTAGATAGTACAGGACGCTTAGATCAATAGGTCATGTGATCAGGTAGTGTAGTTGCACCTGTGGACGAGTTTGGGACTTCTAGTCTCTCACAGCTGTCCACAGGTGAGTAGTTTAGCTACTTAGAGCCCTAGTCTCTCACAGCTGTCCACAGCTTGTCCATTCGTTTCTAGCTCAGTTCTCTGCCTAATCGATTCGTTCTTTCGCTGTTAGGACTCCTCAGCAGTCCCCCGACGTTCCTGCTTCAACACTATTGTGCTGCTGAACACCATGGGGAAACTTGTCGAGAAGATGATCTCGCGCCGTCTCCAGTTTGACTGTGTCAAATGGAACAGTTTTCATCCAAACCAGCTCGGAGGGATTTCCCAACGCTCTATGGAGGATGCTGGCTTGGTCCTTACCCACCTGGTTCGCGCCGGGTGGGCAAAGGGTCTCAAGACTAGCATGGTGGCTTTTGACATTGCGCAGTTTTTTCCTTCCCTCAATCATGATATGCTTTTGGCTATCATGCGCAAGTCCGGACTGGCCCCTGAGCTGGTCCAGTTCTTTGCGTCTTACCTTGTGGGCCGCCGTACCTCATACTCCTGGGGCGGCGTGCTCTCTGATCCCTTCGAGGCCAATGTGGGCGTTGGCCAGGGCTCTGCCCTGTCCCCCGTTCTCTCTGCCCTCTGCCTGGCTCCTCTGGTCTACCTGTTTTACTGGAGGGCCAGGGCTGCGGGTCTGTCCGTCGACATGCTTTCGTATGTCGATGACGGTACCCTTATTGTTCAGTCCAAGTTGTGGGCTGATAACGTTGCTGCTCTGCAGCGGGCATACGCTATTGTGCATGCCCTCTTTGTCGCTTTTGCGCTCGTTCTTGAACACGACAAGTCCGAGTTTTTCAACTTCTCCCGCAAGCCGGGGGATGATAATCCTGCCATTGACCTGGGCTTTGCCCCATTCACTGGTGACACTCCTTTGCGCCCTAAGCCGTTTTGGTGGTACCTGGGCTTCTACTTCGACCGTGCTCTGAATTTCAAGGAGCATGTTCGGTACTACACTACCAAGTCGTTCTCTACGGTTCGCGCCATGAGGATGCTAGGTAACTCTACCAGGGGCCTTCTTCCTGAACAGAAGAGGCTCCTCTACCGTTCGTGTGTGTTGCCCATAGCTACCTATGGGTTTCGCCTTTGGTATCATGCTGGCCGCCCTAACAAGGGCGTTCTGGCTCTCTTCGCGCAGATGCAGCGTCGCACTGCTCTGTGGGTTACTGGTGCTTTTTGCACCTCTCCGACTGGAGCGGTAGAGGCCCTCGCGGGCCTCCTGCCCATCCATCTTCACCTCCAGAAGCTTGCCAAGCGCACGATATACCAAGTGGCAACTCTGGGCTCTTCCCACCCCCTCAGGTCGCTCTTGGGGAGGGAGTACGGTGGCGATGCAACCCCGCATCCCCGCTCTGTCGCTCTGATGGCTGAGGGTCACAAGCCCAAGGTCAAGAGTACCGTCATGGAGATCCAGCAGGTTCTCCCTTACCTCACCGAGGTGTTTGACGCATTTGATGACGCAGCAAGGCCTGGTCTTCGACTTCGTGATCGGTTTAATGACCGGATCACGGTGCACTCTGTTCCTTCTTGGGCTGATGATGAAGCTCGGAAGGCTTTTCTGTCCGACCTTGGCAGGTCCGTGCGACGTGCTGAGGAGGATGATCTTACGCTCCGCTGTTGAAGCAGGAATGTTGGGGGACTGCTGAGGAGTCCTAGCAGTGAAGGAACGAAGGGAATACGCGTAGAATTGAGCTAGAAACGAATGGACAAGCTGTGGACAGCTGTGAGAGACTAGAACTCTAAGTAGCTAAACTACTCACCTGTGGACAGCTGTGAGAGACTAGAAGTCCCAAACTCGTCCACAGGTGCAACTACACTATCTGATCACATGACCTACTGATCTAAGCATCCTGTGCTGTCTACAAGTCCACAAACCACAACACAAGTCCACAGGACTGCCAGAGCACAACTGAGTGCACACAGCACTCCTAACATCCGCGTGGCAGCTGGTTTGCACTGGCTTCCTGTGGCGGCGAGGCAGGCAGTTGCGGCTGTGTCTGTCTTCTATGGGCTCTCTTGCATCCGTGAGACCAGGAGAGCTGCCAGGAGGGTGACGGCCCCTGATGCCGCTCTCCTCTTGGTTCGGCTGGGCCTTTCCATGGCGGTTGGCTATGGCGGGGCCTCTACTATTGTCCTTTACACACACTCTGCGGGCTCTGTCTCGCGTGCGTTGGACCCTTCGGTTCACGCTGGCCAGGCTCACTCCCTGGTGGTGTGCCGCCTCCTTGACGAGTGGTTTTCTGCAGACCCTGCTTGTCGCCTAGTTTTCTGGGTTGTGCCCTTGAAGCACAAGTTCCCTATGTTGTCCGAGGCCGTGCGACAGGCCAAGGATCTTGTTGTTGCTGCGGGGCCTAGGCCCCAAACTTCCATCAACTCCCTGAGGGCCAAGGCCATGCGAGAGGTTTGCGACCAATGGGTGAACATGTTTCGTTCACCCAGGTATCGGGGTTCCAGTTTCCTGGACCTCATAGGGGGCAATGACAAGCCCCTCAGGCCCACGTACCACAAGTCTGGTGCGTGGATCCCTGGCTTTGTTAGGAGTGCTCTGGCAGTCCTGTGGACTTGTGTTGTGGTTTGTGGACTTGTAGATAGCACAGGACACTTAGATCAACATGTCATGTGATCAGGTAGTGTAGTTGCACCTGTGGACGAGTTTGGGACTTCTAGTCTCTCACAGCTGTCCACAGCTTGTCCATTCGTTTCTAGCTCAATTCTACGCGTATCCCTTCGTTCCTTCGCTGTTAGGACTCCTCAGCAGTCCCCCGACGTTCCTGCTTCAACAGGTTATGGGCCCCGGGCTATAACAGCCACGAATCGCGTTTTCTTCGAACACACTCTTTGGCAACTCCTCACACACTCTCTTAACTCTCTCATTACTCCTCTCTGCTTTCCCCCATCGCTTCCCCAGCCTCCTACATCGTTCCCCTGCTTGCCACGTCGTCTACAATGTCCAGCAACAGTCCGAAATTCAAGAAACTCAATGCTGGCAACTATCCTACTTGGGCTGGAGAGATGGAAGCTTGGTTTAGGGCATCTGGCCTGTGGAGAATTGTCTCTGGGCAACAGCTAAGTCCCTCCTGCTCCTCTCCCCCCACTGAGGCAGAGTCCACTCGAAAGGAGGCCTGGGAGGCCAAGTTGGACAAGGCAGCTGGCTGGCTGTTCCTTATGGTGGAGCCTGAGCAGAGGATCCATTTCAACTCGATCCAGGATGATCCTGTGAAGATGTGGACTGCCCTGGAGCAAGTACACCTCCAGAAGCGTGCTGGGACGTGTTTTAACGCGTATGACGACCTTTTCAGCATCAGGAAGGCCGAGGATGAGTCCCTGCAGGCTCTCATGAACAGGGTGGATGAAAACATGCACAAAATCGCGAATTTGCGCCCCAAGGGCTTCACTCTGCAGCAGTTAGATGAGGAACTCGCCTCTATGTCCCTCATTAGGGCCCTGCCCACTGAGGAATACTCTTCCTTCACCTCCTCTCTGTTACTGATGGACAAACTTGACAAGACCTCTGTGCACCAGGCTTTCATCACAGAGGACAACCAGCGCCGCAGACGAGCTACGGACCTTCCCCCCTTCTCTCAGGCACTTGCAGCAACCTCCCGGACCGCTCCCTCATCCGTGAAATGCGATTTTTGTCACAAGTCCGGACACATCATGGCCAAGTGCTATGCCTTCGAAGATGCACAGAAGGAGGCACAGCAGGCTACTTGCGATAGGGCCTCGAATGGCGGCTCCAGGCGTCGTAGGCAACGTGCCAACAAGGCCCAGGACTCCCCTGCACCTTCCCCTGCCGCCTCAGGCTCCGAGAACGCGCTCCAGACCTCTGAGTTTGCTGGGAATGCCAGTGTAGTCTCTCCCTTGCCTCTACAGCCTTCTCCTGACATTGACTGGCTTGTAGACTCTGGGGCCACTTCTCATATGACCCCCCATCGCCACTGGATGCATTCCTATGCTCCCCTTCGCATTCCCATTCGCTTGGCCGACGATTCAGTCATTTTCTCAGCTGGAGTGGGCTCTGTGGTGTTCCAACCACTTGTGGAGGGCAAGGAGACGAGGCCTGTCGAGTTTTCGCGAGTTCTGCATGTCCCCCAGCTTCAGAGTAATCTCCTATCATGTCTATACCTTACTCGAGCCAAGGGGCTTAATATCCATGTGTCTGCTTCACATATGAGCTTCCTGAGGGCTGAGGACACTCTATTCTGTGCTAGGATTCACTCTAACAACACTGCTGTGCTCGAGGGCACCACTCTACTCTCCCAGAACGCTCTCAGCACCATCTGTACCCTCCCCCTTGACTATTCACTCTGGCATCGTCGCTTTATTCACCATAATCATGCTGATGTGAGGAAGATGGTGTCTCAGCAACTGGTTACTGGCTTGGTCCTTGACTCTCGAGAGGCTCCTGATCCGATTTGTGAGCCCTGTCTAGCTGGCAAGATGCACTCCAACCCATTCCCCTCATCTCCCAACCACTCCAGGTCTCCCCTCGAGCTTGTACACTCCGATCTGCATGGCCCCCTGCCTGTGGCCACTCACCAGGGCTATAGGTACTGGATTACCTTCATTGACGACTCAACTCGATTTCGGGGTGTCTACTTGCTCAAGAAGAAGTCTGAGGCATTTGATGCCTTCAGATCTTTCAAGGCTTGGGCTGAGACTCAGCTAGGAGTCAAACTGCGAGCTCTGTAGGATGACAAGGGAGGTGAATACATGTCTAATCGCTTCCTGGAGTTCACTACAGCTGCTGGGATCGAGAGGAGGCACTCTGCTCGCAACAGGCCTCAGCAGAATGGCCTTGCTGAGCGTGCTAACAGGACTATGGGTGAGAGAATCACTGCTATGCTCTCGGAGTCTGGTCTCCCCCATTGCTTCTTGTTCTGGTACTCCCATCAGTGCCGGCACAGCCACATCCTCCTACCTCACCAAAACTTGTTTTCTTGTGCAAGCTCCTGTTGGATCTTTGATCCAGAAGTACCATACTATGCCCTCAACAAGGGCCTCTGACCAACTCCGAGGGGGGAGAGCAGATCGTGGCAGATCTTCCGCTGTGGGCCAACCTTCCCCTGGTGATCCGCTGGACATTCTCCAGTCCCCCGCGCCCAGGCATCCCCCTGGCCCTCGGTCTCAAGTGGACGACTTGATGGCGGGTGCTCACGAGCCCCTCCCAGCCGCCCCTGGCCTCTCCTTTCTCGACGATGGGTCTGCCGCCGTCAAATCACTCCCGGAAGATAGGACCCCTACCAGGCCCGTTCGACCCGACTCCAGGGCTTCCAAACACCCCCGATCCGCTGCAGGATCCGATGACGACGACGACATGTCCAACGCCTCGGGTTCTCACCCAGCCGACGCTCCTGGTGGCGGTCTGTTTGCCCCGCCACCGGTTTCCCCTCTTCGGATGGGCCGGGACCGGCTCTAGCTGCGATAGGGCAGTTGCTCAGAGTGGCCAATGGTTGGCTACGCAAGAGGGGCCGGGGTCTCGACCTCGGTGACCCTGAGACTACCGAGCTCTTCAGGGCTGTGAGTAACACCCTGGAGACAATGTCTCGTGTGGGTCTGCTGGATGTTCCAGTGAACCGCACGTCTACAGCCACCCTTCGGGGGCTTACGGCCAGGACCATTGTCCGGGGCATCTCTGATGTCCCCCCCTCCATCCGTCAGGGGATGGGCGATGCCCCCTCTGGGGGTGCCGCCCCTCCACCGGGCGACTCTATGGATCTGGCACCCGACACGGCCCCAGATCCCCCTGCTGCTGGGTCGGCTCCTAATCCCCCTCCTGCTCGTCGGGATAAGGGCAAAGGGAAGGCCCCGGCCCCTCCTCCTCCCTCGGGAGGAGCTCAGGGTGCCGCTCCTGCCTCAAGACCCGGTCCTTCACAGGCCGGCACTTCCTCGGGCAACGCCTCTGCAAAGGGGCGCACCTATGCGGTGGCGGCCAAGTTTCCACTTGGCCCGCCCCCTAAGGTCAACGAGGCCACCAAGCCAAATGCGCGGAAGCGTTCGTTTGCGCAGGTTGCCAAGGGGTCGCCTCCCCCCTTGAGGGATGCCTCTGCCCAGGTTGCTGCTATCGCGGCCATGGTGAAGGCGTTCCCTCACCTCACCCCGAAGCAGATCGCCCACACCATTGGTAAGGGCAGTCCTGCCTCCCCCTCTCCCTCGTCCTCCTCGCAGCACAAGCCCAAGCGCCCGAGGATGACTACTGCTGGCCCCTCTCGGCGCCAGGTCCTCATCATCTTTCATGGCGACAAGCCCGCCTTGAGGGACCTCTCTAACATGAATGGGGCCGTTAATCGTGCCCTTGAAGTGGCTAAATCCCCCCTTGTTGTCACGCAGGTCTCGCCTGCATACGACGGGTACTCTCTGGCAACCAACGACGTTGCCAAGGACGCCGATGTGACCCTCATCTCCGGGTGGGCGTCGCGCTACTTTCCCCAGGGGTCTAGGCCCCAGGCTACTGTCCCTTCGTCCAAGTCCTTTATGAGGGTTTGTGATGTCCCTCGTCTCGGTCCCAACGGCCAGGTCATAGACCGCCAGGCGATCGAGAACATTATGCGGCAATCCTCTCACAGGGGGTTCCAGTTCCTTGTTGGCCCCCCCCGGGTCAAACGCAACTCTGCCCACTCCGACTCCTGTACGGTGTGGTTCGAAATTTGGGACTCTGGCACGGGTTCCGTCGCACGTCAGATGGTCGACCGTTCGTTGGCCGTCGGTACTCAGGCTTGCCCTATCAGGGCCGCCAAACCTTGTCAGGGCGTGTCTCTCTGCCAGCGCTGCTGGAAGTGGGGCCACACCTCACAAGTCTGCAAGGCCCGGTTCGCCGTGTGCCCCCTCTGTGGCGAGCCTCACTCAGAGGCTAACTATCGCTCAATGGCTGGGTGCTGTAAGGCCCATGGGGGCAAGAACCCATCTCCCGCCACTCCCAAGGGCGAGCCCTGCCCTCACCCCCCTCACTGCCGCAACTGCAGCGGCAACCATGCTCCCTATGATAGGGACCACTGTCCTTGGTGGGCCAAACGGTTTGATGCCGAATGGTTCCGCAAGCAATATTCTGAGGTAAGGTCCAAGCAGACCTCGCCTCGCACTTCCGCTAGCTCACGACCTCCTCATGCCTAGGACAACTAGTGTACAGGAGATCCGGGTCTTTTCGCAGAATGTCAACCGTAGTTACACGCTCATTGATGTACACCTGGAGACTCTAAAATCTGATTTTGATGTTCTCTTCTTCCAAGAACCGCCCTGGAGGACAGTTCGTTCTGCTCCCTCAACGCGCTCTAAGGAGGGCGATGACGTAATCGGCGCTCCGATCCATCCGGAATGGACGTGCATGGTCCCGCCTAAGGTCGGTGACCTCAACCCGCGGGTTATGGCCTATGTCCATAACCGGCTCAAGCCTCTCCAGCCCGCGTTTAGACGCAATCTGGTAGACAATCGCAATCTGCTGCTTCTGTCCCTGTTTTTCAGGGGGGAGCCGATCCATCTTCTGAACGTCTATTTGGACGACAGGCACACTGCCATCAGGCTTCTTTCCGGAGGCTTGGCGGATGAACTTCCCCCCCTGTTCTATATGGGGGGTGACTTTAACTGTCACTCACGCGTGTGGGATCCTGATCGGATCCCTCACCCGGGTGTGGTGCAGTCCCTTCTGGAGTCTGCGTCGGATCCCGGGCTGGATCTGGTGCTCCCTGTGGTGCTGGGCCCTACCCATTTCCCTCATGACCGTAATCTGAACCCTTCGGTTATAGATTTGGTCTTCCTTCCTGTGGCTAGGGGCAATGAGCTCAGGCCTGCCATTGATCTCAATCATCGGGGCGCGTCGGATCACGCCCCCCTGACTGTTGTTCTTCCCACCTCCAGGTTCCTTGCGGGGGCCTGGAAGCGGGTCATTAAACGGGACTCAGATGAGGAAGCTGCCTTCCTCAGCGAGGTCGCAGAAGGGGTTGGGGCCTTGGTCTCTGCCCTGGACACCCCGGAGGTGGTTGAGAGGGCGGTTTCGGCCGTCTCCGAGATCATTTCCCGGGCGTGGGCTTCCCACTCAAAGGAGGCCTTCATTGTCGGTCGCTCCAAGCCCTGGTGGGGCCAGGAGTGCTCCGAGCTCATTGCTGCCCACCGCGCTGCTCCTTCCCCGGAGTCGTGGCGGGCTTTTAGGGCTGCATGCAAATGCGCCAAGCGTGTCTTCTTCGATGCTCGCATTGCGGAGATAGCTACTGCTAACAAGCGTCCCTGGGATCTCATGGCCTGGGTTCAGCAACATAAGCTCCCTGCGGTGGAGGCTCTGTCCTATCAGGGCAGGCCCTGCCATGACCTCCCAGATTTGTTCCGGGCCCTTCACGGCACCTACAATGCGGCCTCTGGCCGTGCTTGTGATCCGTCTGTGCTGGATGAGCTCCCTGACCATGACGTTAGGGAGTGGTACCCTTTTCAGGCACCTGAAATGATGGAGGCGTTAGCCGCCTGCTCCGGGCACTCTTCTCCGGGGCCGGACCACATTACGTGGTCCCACCTCAAGAGTTTACTCAACCACTATCGTGTGCACGAGTTTCTCCTCTCTGTGGCCAATGCCTGCGTTCGCGTGGGATGCTGGCCCAGTCATTTCAAGGAGTCTACCTCGGTTATCATACCGAAGCCGGGGAAGCCCTCTTACTCCACCCCCAAGATGTTCCGGCCCATCGTGCTGCTGAACACCATGGGGAAACTTGTCGAGAAGATGATCTCGCGCCGTCTCCAGTTTGACTGTGTCAAGTGGAACGTGTTTCATCCAAACCAGCTCGGGGGGATTTCCCAACGCTCTACGGAGGATGCTGGCTTGGTCCTTACCCACCTGGTTCGTGCCGGGTGGGCTAAGGGTCTCAAGACTAGTGTGGTGGCTTTTGACATCGCACAGTTCTTTCCTTCACTCAACCATGATATGCTTCTGGCTATCATGCGCAAGTCCGGGCTGGCCCCTGAGCTAGTCCGGTTCTTTGCGTCTTATCTTGTGGGCCGCTGTACCTCGTACTCTTGGGGTGGCGTGCTCTCCGATCCCTTCGAGGCCGACGTGGGCGTAGGCCAGGGCTCTGCCCTGTCCCCCGTCCTTTCTGCCCTTTGTCTGGCTCCGCTGGTTTACTTGTTTTACCGGAGGGCCAGGGCTGCAGGTCTGTCCGTTGACATGCTTTCGTATGTTGATGACGGCACCCTTATCGTTCAGTCCAAGCTCTGGGCTGACAACGTTGCTGCGTTGCAGCGGGCGTACGCGATTGTGCACGCTCTCTTTGTAGCCTTTGCACTCATTCTTGAACACGACAAGTCCGAGTTTTTTAACTTCTCCCGCAAGCCGGGGGATGATAATCCTACCATTGACCTGGGCTTTGCCCCATTCACTGGTGATACCCCTCTGCACCCTAAGCCGTTTTGGCGGTACCTGGGCTTTTATTTCGACCATGCTCTGAATTTTAAGGAGCATGTTCGTTACTATACTACCAAGTCATTCTCTACGGTTCGCACCATGAGGATGCTGGGTAATTCTACCAGGGGCCTTCTTCCTGAGCAGAAGAGGCTCCTCTACCGTTCGTGTGTGTTGCCCATAGCTACCTATGGGTTTCGCCTCTGGTATCATGCTGGCCGCCCTAACAAGGGCGTTCTGGCTCTCTTCACGCAGATGCAGCGTCGCGCTGCCCTGTGGGTTACTGGTGCTTTTCGCACCTCCCCGACTGGAGCGGTAGAGGCCCTCACGGGCCTCTTGCCTATTCGTCTTCATCTCCAGAAACTTGCCAAGCGTACGATATATCGTGTGGCGACTCTGGGTTCCTCCCACCCCCTTAGGTCGCTCTTAGGGAGGGAGTACAGTGGCGATGCGACCCCGCATCCCCGTTCTGTCGCTCTTATGGCCGAGGGTCACAAGCCCAAGGTCAAGAGCGCCGTCATGGAGATCCAGCAGGTTCTCCCATCCCTTACCGAGGCGTTTGACGCGTTTGATGACGCGGCGAGGCCTGGTCTTCGACTTCGTGATCGGTTTGATGACCGGATCACAGTGCACTCTATTCCTTCTCGGGCTGATGATGAGGCTTGGAAGGCTTTTCTGTCCGACCTTGGCAGGTCTGTGCGATGTGCTGAGGTGGATGATCTTACGCTCCGCGTGGCGGCTGGTTCACACTGGCTTCCCGTGGCCGCGAGGCAGGCAGTTGCGGCTGCGTCTGTCTTCTATGGGCTCTCTTGCGTCCATGAGACCAGGAGAGCTGCCGGGAGGGTGATGGCCCCTGACGCTGCTCTCCTTTCGGTCCGACTGGGCCTTTCCATGGTGGTTGGCTATGGAGGGGCCTCTACGATTGTTCTGTATACGCATTCTGCGGGCTCCGTCTCGCGTGCGTTGGATCCTTCGGTTCACGCTGGCCAGGCTCACTCCCTGGCGGTGTGCCGCCTTCTTGATGAGTGGTTCTCTGTGGACCCTGCTCGTCGCCTAGTGTTCTGGGTTGTGCCCTTGAAGCACAAGTTCCCTATGTTATCCGAGGCCGTTCGACAGGCCAAGGATCTCATTGTTGCTGCGGGGCCTAGGCCCCAAACTTCCATCAACTCCCTGAGGGCCAAGGCCACGCGGGAGGTTTGCGACCAATGGGTGAACATGTTTTGTTCGCCCAGGTATCGGGGTTCCAGTTTCCTGGACCTCATAGGGGGCAATGACAAGCCCCTCAGGCCCACGTACCACAAGTCTGGTGCATGGATCCCTGGCTTTGGTGGCTCGCCTGGCGAATTTGCCCGGGCGTGTCGTACATTCACTGGCCACGCCCCTATTGGGGAGTACCGTGCCAGGTTTCATCCTACCAAGCCGCAAGGCTGCAGTTGTGGGGCCCGTCTCCAGACAAGGCACCACATCTTTGTGTCCTGTCCGGACTACCACCGGTTGCGAGGTTTCCCGACTTGTACGGGCCACGTAACCATGTTCTTCAACATGAATCCCTCAGCTTTCATGTTTGAACCCCAAGCTCCCCCTCGGGGGGGCGTCGGGTAACTGCCTGGTGGCCGTTGGGTTAGCCCCTGACTGCCTGGCGGTGACCCAGTTGGTCAATCCCCCTTGTTGCCCTTGGGTGGCAGGCAGGCGTAGGGATTTAGGGTGGATTGACACCTCAGCCCCCTAGGGGGCACAACCCTCTGCAAGCTGTTGGGCGACTGTAGGGGCCTGCTGCGAAATGACGCATACTGCCCCCCTGGCGGGGGGCAGGGGACCCTTGGCACCCAGCATTTCTGGGCTGCGTTCTCGTTTACGTTTGCCCATATCTCCCGTTCCCTCTCGGTTGATCGAGAGCGGTCTTTCAGGTTGCGGCGCCTTTATTGCCAACAATTTCTATGTTTGTACTCATCTGGTATGGACTTCTTATTAGTTTTGTTTTAACTAGTAAGCATGGACTGCGTTCGGGCACCACGTTAAATAAATTTGATTTAAAAAAATAAAATAAAATAAAAAGAAGCTGAATGCTTCAGCTCCCTCCTCTGAGTCCCCTGTGCCTTCTACCTTCCCCAGTCGCTCTGAGCCCACTCCGGACACCACCAGTCCCCTCCTGCAGCCTCCAGTCGCTCCTCATGTCCCTCCATCTTCCCTGGGTGTGCCGCCTCTCTCCGATTCAGGGGGTGAGTGCTACACTCCATCTCCATCCCTGGCTCCCTCTGAGCCAGCTGCTGTCCCTCAAGTTGAGCCTGTGCCTCCTCGAGAGGTGACACCACTTCCTGAGCCAGCTCCTGCACTCCCTGTCGCACTCCCTGCTACCCCAGTTTCTCCTGCTCCTGCCCCAGCTCCAGTTCGCGTTCCTGCACCTCCTGCTTCACCTGGCCTTCCCCCTGCACCTGCATTCAAGCCTAGACGAGGCATGAGGGTCAGGCGACCTCCTGGTGAGTGGTGGAAGGTCAGAGAGCCTACTCCTGTCGTTCCAGACAGTGATGAAGAGGAGGAAGCTGACTTGGCTGTTGATGATGGCTTCCTTGAGGTCGAGTTTGCTGGCAACACTGAGGATCCTGGTTTTCGCACTCTCAAGGCTGCATTTAGTAGCCCAGATGGCCCTAGGTGGCAGACAGCCTGCAATGACCAGATGTCCTCTCTGCTAGGCAATCACACCTGGGACATCGTTGAATTGCCTCCTGGCAAGACAGCTATTGACTGTGGGTGGGTATTTCGAGTCAAGCTCAATCCTGATGGCTCTGTGGAGCGCTACAAGTCCAGGTTGGTTGCTAAAGGCTACTCTCAGCATCCTGGCTTCGATTTCAATGAGGTCTTTGCCCCTACCTACAGGCCTGCCTCTCTGAGGCTCATTCTTGCTCTGGCAGCCAAGGAAGGCTACCAGCTTCGTTCTATTGATATCTCCTCCGCTTTCCTCTTGTTAGGAGTGCTCTGGCAGTCCTGTGGACTTGTGTTGTGGTTTGTGGACTTGTAGATAGCACAGGACGCTTAGATCAACATGTCATGTGATCAGGTAGTGTAGTTGCACCTGTGGACGAGTTTGGGACTTCTAGTCTCTCACAGCTGTCCACAGGTGAGTAGTTTAGCTACTTAGAGTCCTAGTCTCTCACAGCTGTCCACAGCTTATTCATTCGTTTCTACCTCAATTCTACGCGTATTCCCCTCGTTCCTTCGCTGCTAGGACTCCTCAGCAGTCCCCCGACGTTCCTGCTTCAACACCTCTATGGTGACTTGGATGAGGAGATCTACATGAGGCAGCCTGAGGGATATCACGAGGGAGGTCCTAACATGGTCTGTAGGCTGAGGAAGTCGCTCTATGGCCTCAAGCAGGCAGCCAGACAGTGGAATAAGAAGCTCCACTCCGTTTTCGACACTCTAGGCTACACCAGGCTCAAGTCAGACAGCTCTGTGTACATCTACCAGAAGGGTGAAGTCCGAGTTCTTGCCCCCATTTTCATTGATGACATTACCCTCATCTCGAAGAGCACCTCAGCCATGGACAGGACAGTCTCAGAGCTTGAGACGCACTTCCAGCTTCGAGATTTAGGCCCCACCACTTTCCTTCTCAACATCCAGATCACCCAGGACCTTCCCAATCGCACCATATCCCTCTCCCAAGCCCACTATGTCGACTCTATGCTCAAACGGTTCAATATGGACGATTGTAACCCTGTGAAGACACCTATGGCTCCAGGACTGGACTTGTGCAATCTCAAGGTCACTCCTGAGGAGCAGGAACAGATGAGATCTATTCCCTACCTCAGTGCAGTGGGCTCCCTGCAGTATCTGGCCACCATGACTCGTCCAGATATCGCTTATGCGGTCTCCTACCTTGGCAGGTTCAATCACAAGCCTGGGCTTCAGCACTGGGCTGCTGTGAAGCATCTATTTTGCTATCTGAAGGGTACAGCTGACTACCAGCTCGTCTACAGAGGCTTTGACGACCAGGAGCTGTTTGTGACTTACTCTGATGCTTCCCATGGCAATTGCAAGGAGACAGGTCGAGCTACAGGTGGATATGTGACTCTGGTGGGTGGTGGAGCTGTAGGATGGTCCTCGAAGCATCAGAGCTTTGTTACACTGTCCACTACTGAGGCTGAGTATGTGGCAGCTGTTGAAGCTGGCAAGGAGATCCACTGGATGAGGAACATTCTGTCTGAGATAGGCCACATTATTCCCTTCCCCTCGACTCTACATGTGGATAACAAGTCTGGGATCCAAGTGGCCAAGAATCCGGAGCACCATGGGAGGATGAAGCACCTGGACCTTCGATTTTACTGGCTTTGAGATGCTGTGGAGGCAGGATCCATCAATCCAGTGTATGTGCCAACCACTGAGCAGGTAGCTGACATTTTGACCAAGGCAGTTGGGGTGCCTACTGTGGAGTTCACAGTGCCACTGCTGGGTCTGAGTCGAGCTGGGTGATGTGTGAGGACATGTCAGATCAGGGGGGTGTGTTAGGAGTGCTCTGGCAGTCCTGTGGACTTGTGTTGTGGTTTGTGGACTTGTAGATAGCACAGGACGCTTAGATCAACATTCATGTGATCAGGTAGTGTAGTTGCACCTGTGGACGAGTTTGGGACTTCTAGTCTCTCACAGCTGTCCACAGGTGAGTAGTTTAGCTACTTAGAGTCCCAGTCTCTCACAGCTGTCCACAGCTTGTCCCTTTTTTTCTAGCTCAGTTCTCTGCCTAATCGATTTGTTCCTTCGCTGTTAGGACTCCTCAGCAGTCCCCCAACGTTCCTGCTTCAACAAACGGTACGATGCCGAATGGTTCCGCAAGAAGTATTCTGAGATAAGGTCCAAGCAGACCTCGCCTCGCACCTCCGCTAACTCACGACCTCCTCATGCCTAGGACAACTAGTGTATAGGAGATCCGGGTGTTTTCCCAAAATGTCAACCGTAGCTACATGTTAGTTGATGTACATCTGGAGACCCTCAAATGTGACTTTGATGTGCTCTTTTTCCAAGAACCGCCCTGGAGGACAGTTCATTCTGCTCCCTCAATGCACTCTAAGGAGGGCGATGATGTAATCGGCGCTCCGATCCATCCGGAATGGACGTGCATGGTCCCACCTAGGGTCGGTGACCTCAACCCGCGGGTTATGGCCTATGTCCATAACCGGCTTAAGCCTCTCCGGCCTGCGTTTAGACGCAATCTGGTAGATAATCGCGATCTGCTGCTTCTGTCCCTGTTCTTCGGGGGGGAGCCGATCCATCTTCTGAACATCTATTCAGACGACAGGCACACTGCCATCAGGCTTCTTTCCGGAGGCTTGGCGGACGAACTTCCCCCCCTGTTCTATATGGGGGGTGACTTTAACTGTCACTTGCGTGTGTGGGATCCTGATCGGGTCCCACACCCGGGTGTGGCGCAGTCCCTTCTGGAAGCTGCATCCGATCTTGGGCTGGATCTGGTGCTCCCAGTGGTGCCGGGCCCTACCCACTTCCCTCATGATCGGAATCTGAACCCATCGGTGATAGATCTGATCTTTCTTCCTGTGGCCAGGGGCAAGGAGCTCAAGCCCATCATTGATCTGGTTCACCGGGGCACGTCGGATCACGCCCCCCTGACCGTTGTTCTTCCTACTTCCAGGTTTCTTGCGGGGGCTTGGAAGAGGGTTATCAAACAGGACTCGGACGAGGAGGCTGCTTTCCTCGGCGAGGTCGCAGAAGGGGTAGGGGCCTTGGTCTCTGCCCTGGACACCCCAGAGGTGGTTGAGAGGGCGGTTGCAACCGTCTCTGAGATCATTTCCCGGGCGTGGGCCTCCCATTCAAAGGAGGCCTTCATCGTCGGTCGCTCCAAGCCCTGGTGGGGCCCGGAGTGCTCCGAGCTCATCGCTGCCCACCGTGCTGCTCCCTCCCCGGGGTCATGGCGGGCTTTCAGGGCTGCGTGCAAACGCGCCAAATGTGTCTTCTTCGATGCTCGCATTGTGGAGATAGCTACTGCTAACAAGCAACCCTGGGACCTCATGGCCTGGGTTCAGCAGCGTAAGCTCCCTGCGGTGGAGGCTCTGTCCTATCAGGGCAGGCCCTGCCATGACCTCCCGGACTTGTTCCGGGCCCTTCATGGCACTTACAATGCGGCTTCTGGCCGTGCTTGTGATCCGTCCGTGCTGGATGAGCTCCCTGACCATGACGTCAGGGAGTGGTACCCTTTTCAGGCACCCGAGATGATGGAGGCGTTAGCCGCCTGCTCCGGGCGCTCTTCTCCAGGCCCGGACCACATTACATGGTCCCACCTTAAGAGTTTACTCAACCACTATCGTGTGCGCGAGTTTCTCCTCTCTGTGGCCAACGCCTGCGTTCGCGTGGGCTGCTGGCCCAGTCACTTCAAGGAGTCTACCTCGGTTATCATCCCGAAGCCGGGGAAGCCTTCCTACTCTACCCCCAAGATGTTTCGGCCTATCGTGCTGCTGAACACCATGGGGAAACTTATCGAGAAGATGATCTCGCGCCGGCTCCAGTTTGACTGTGTCAAATGGAATGTTTTCTATCTTTTTTTTTTTTTTTTGTTTAAAATCAAATATATTTAACTGTTAGAAACAGAGCAGTGGTTGACTTATAAGAAAGTCCTAGCAGCTGTGGGCACTCGTAAAAGACTGTATTAAAGAGAACTAATATGTTACTCACCTGTGGGCACTCGTAAAAGACTAAGCATTACAAGTGTACCCACAGGCAAAGTTCACTACACATCACGTGACTACTTCCCACAGTCCATATTAGGAATATGACTAAGTACATCTACTTACTGACTGTCTGGAGCACATTCAACATTAACGTGGTGCCCGAACGCAGTCCATGCTTACTAGTTAAAAACAAAACTAATAAGAAGTCCGTATGTGACAATACAAACATAGAAAAGCTGGCATCAAAGGCGCCGCGACCTGAAAGACCGCTCTCGATCAACCAAGAGGGAACGGGAGATGTGGGCCCGCGCAAATGCAAGCACGGCCCAGAAATGCTGGGTGCCAAGGGTCCCCTGCCCCCCACCAGGGGGGCAGTATGCGTCAATTTGCAGCAGGCCCCTACGGTCGCCCGACAGCTTGCAGAGGGTTGTGCCTCCTAGGGGGCTGAGGTGTCACTTCACCCTAAGTCCCTACGCCCGCCACCCGAGGGCAACAAGGGGGATTGACCAACTGGGCCACTGCCAGGCAGTCGGGGGCTAACCCAACGGCCACCAGGCAGTTACCCGACGCCCCCCCGAGGGGGAGCTTGGGTTTCGAACATGAAAGCTGAAGGATTCATGTTGAAGAACATGGTTACGTGACCCGTACAAGTCGGGAAACCTCGCAACCGGTGGTAGTCCGGACAGGACACAAAGATGTGGTGTCTCATTTGAAGACGGGCCCCACAACTGCAGCCTTGCGGCTTGGTAGGATGAAACCTGGCACGGTACTCCCCAATAGGGGCGTGGCCAGTGAATGTACGACACGCCCAGGCAAATTCGCCAGGCGAGCCACCAAAGCCAGGGATCCACGCACCAGACTTGTGGTACGTGGGCCTGAGGGGCTTGTCATTGCCCCCTATGAGGTCCAGGAAACTGGAGCCCCGATACCTGGGCGAACGAAACATGTTCACCCATTGGTCGCAAACCCCCCGGGTGGCCTTGGCCCTCAGGGAGTCGATGGAAGTTTGGGGCCTAGGCCCCGCAGCAACAACGAGATCGTTGGCCTGCCAAACGGCCTCGGATAACATAGGAAACTTGTGCTTTAAGGGCACAACCCAGAAAACTAAGCAACAAGTGGGGTCTGCAGAAAACCACTCATCAAGAAGGCGGCACACCGCCAGGGAGTGAGCCTGGCCAGCGTGAACCGAAGGGTCCAACGCACGCGAGACAGAGCCCGCAGAATGCGTGTACAGGACAATGGTAGAGGCCCCCCCATAGCCAACCGCCATGGAAAGGCCCAGTCGAACTGAAAGGAGAGCAGCATCAGGGGCCGTCACCCTCCCGGCAGCCCTCCTGGTCTCACAGACGCAAGAGAGCCCATAGAAGACAGACGCAGCCGCAACTGCCTGTCTCACTGCCACGGGAAGCCAGTGTGAACCAGCCGCCACGCAGAGCGTAAGGTCATCTTCCTCAGCACGTCGAACAGACCTGCCGAGGTCAGAGAGAAAAGCCTTCCAGGCCTCATCATCAGCCCGGGGAGGAATAGAGTGAATCGTGATCCGGTCATCAAACCGATCACGAAGACGGAGGCCGGGCCTTGCTGCATCGTCAAATGCATCAAACGACTCGGTAAGGGAGGGGAGAACCTGCTGGATCTCCATGACGGCGCTCTTGACCTTGGGCTTGTGACCCTCAGCCATAAGAGCGACAGAACGGGGATGCGGGGTCGCATCGCCGCTGTACTCCCTCCCTAAGAGCGACCTAAGGGGGTGGGAGGAACCCAGAGTCGCCACACGATATATCGTACGCTTGGCAAGCTTCTGGAGGTGAAGACGAATAGATAGAAGGCCCGCGAGGGCTTCTACCGCTCCAGTCGGTGAGGTGCGAAAAGCACCAGTGACCCACAGAGCAGCTCGACGCTGCATCTGCGTGAAAAGAGCCAAGACACCCTTGTTAGGGTGGCTGGCATGGTACCAGAGGCGAAACCCATAGGTAGCTATGGGCAACACACACGCACGGTAGAGGAGCCTCTTCTGCTCAGGAAGAAGGCCCCTGGTGGAGTTACCCAGCATCCTCATGGCGTGAACCATAGAGAATGACTTGGTAGTGTAGTAGCAAACATGCTCCTTAAAATTCAGAGCACGGTCGAAATAAAAGCCCAGATACCACCAAAACGGCTTAGGGCGCAGAGGAGTGTCGCCAGTGAACAGGGCAAAGCCCAGGTCAATGGCAGGATTATCATCCCCCGGCTTGCAGGAGAAGTTGAAAAACTCGGACTTGTCGTGCTCAAGAACGAGTGCAAAGGATACAAAGAGAGCGTGCACAATCGCGTACGCCTGCTGCAAAGCAGCAACATTGTCAGCCCAGGACTTGGACTGAATGATGAGGGTACCGTCATCGACATACGAAAGCATGTCAACAGACAGACCTGCAGCCCTGGCCCTCCGGTAGAACAGGTAAACCAACGGAGCCAGACAAAGGGCAGAAAGGACGGGGGACAGGGCAGAGCCCATCGCTTCTTGTTCTGGTACTCCCACCAGTACTAGCACAGCCACAACTTTCCACCTCACCAAACCTCATTTCTCTGTGCCGATTCCTGTTGGATCTTCGATCCAGAAGTACCATCTTATGCCCTCGACAAGGGCCTCCGACCAACTCCGAGGGGGGAGGGCGGATCGTGGCGGATCTTCCGCTGCGGGCCAACCTTCCCCTGGTGATCCACTGGACACTCTCCAGTCCCCCGCGCCCAGGCATCCCCCTGGCCCTCGGTCTCAAGTGGACGACTTGATGGCGGGTGCTCACGAGCCCCTCCCAGCCGCCCCTGGCCTCTCCTTTCTCGACGATGGGTCCGCCGTCGTCGAATCACCTCCGGAAGATAGGACCCCTACCAGGCCCGTTCGACCCGACTCCAGGGCTTCCAAACGCCCCCGATCCGCTGCAGGATCCGACGACGACGACGACATGTCTGACGCCTCGGGTTCTCACCCAGCCGACGCTCTTGGCGGCGGTCTGTTCGCCCCGCCACCGGTTTCCCCTCTTCGTTTGGAGGCCCCTCCTTCGGATGGGCCGGGACCGGCTTTAGCTGCGATAGGGCAATCGCTCAGAGTGGCCAATGGATGGCTACGCGAGAGGGGCCGGGGTCTCGACCTCGGTGACCCTGAGACCACCAAGCTCTTCAGGGCTGTGAGCAACACCCTGGAGACAATGTCTCGTGTGGGTTTGCTGGATGTTCCAGTGAACCGCACATCTACGGCCACCCTTCGGGGGCTTACGGCCAGGACTATTGTCCGGGGCATCTCTGATGTCCCCCCCTCCATCCGTCAGGGGATGGGTGACGCCCCCCCTGGGGGTGCTGCCCCTCCACCGGGCGACTCTATGGATCTGGCGCCAGACACGGCCCCAGATTCCTCTGCCGCTGGGTCGGCCCCTAACCCCCCTCCTGCTCGTCGGGACAAGGGCAAAGGGAAGGCCCCGGCCCCTCCTCCTCCCTCGGGAGGAGCCCAGGGTGCCGCTCCTGCCTCGAGACCCGGTCCTTCACAGGCCGGCACCTCCTCGGGCAATGCCTCTGCAAAGGGGCGCACCTATGCGGTGGCGGCCAAGTTTCCACTTGGGCCACCCCCTAAGGTCAATGAGGCCACCAAGCCGAATGCGCGTAAGCGTTCATTTGCGCAGGTGGCTAAGGGGTCGCCTCCCCCCTCGAGGGATGCCTCTGCCCAGGTCGCTGCTATTGCGGCCATGGTGAAGGCATTCCCTCATCTTACCCCGGAGCAGATCGCCCATACCATTGGTAAGGGTGGTCCCGCTTCCCCGTCCCCCTCTTCCTCCTCGCAGCGCAAACCCAAGCGCCCGAGGATGACTACTGCTGGCCCCTCTCGGTGCCAGGTTCTCATTATCTTTCACGGCGACAAGCCCGCCCTGAGGGATCTCTCCAACATGAATGGGGCCGTCAATCGCGCCCTTGAAGTGGCCAAATCCCCCCTCGTCGTCACGCAGGTCTCGCCTGCATATGATGGGTACTCTCTGGCGACGAACGACGTCGCCAAGGACGCCGACATGACTCTCATCTCTGGATGGGCATCGCGTTACTTTCCCCAGGGGTCTAGACCCCAGGCTACCGTTCCCTCGTCCAAATCCTTCATGAGGGTTTGTGATGTTCCTCGTCTCGGTCCCAATGGGCAGGTCATTGACCGCCAGGCAATCGAGAATATCATGCGGCAGTCCTCTCACCGGGGCTTCCAATTCCTCGTTGGCCCTCCTCGGGTCAAGCGTAACTCCGCCCACTCCGACTCTTGCACGGTGTGGTTCGAAATTTGGGACTCTGGCACGGGTTCCGTTGCACGTCAGATGGTCGACCGTTCCTTGGCCGTCGGTACTCGGGCTTGCCCTATTAGGGCCGCCAAACCACGACAGGGTGTGTCTCTCTGCCAGCGTTGCTGGAAGTGGGGTCATACCTCTCAGGTCTGCAAGGCCCGGTTCGCCGTGTGCCCCCTCTGTGGCGAGCCTCATTCTGAGGCTAACCATCGCTCAATGGCTGGGTGCTGTAAGGCCCATGGGGGCAAGAACCCATCTCCCGCCACTCCCGAGGGCGAGCCCTGCCCTCACCCCCCTCACTGCCGCAACTGCGGTGGTGATCACGCTCCCTATGATAGGGACCACTGTCCTTGGTGGGCCAAACGGTTTGATGCCGAATGGTTCCGCAAGCAGTACTCTGAGGTAAGGTCCAAGCAGACCTCGCCTCGCTCCTCCACTAACCCACGACCTCCTCATGCCTAGGACAACTAGTGTACAGGAGATCCGGGTCTTTTCTCAGAATGTCAATCGTAGTTACGCGCTCGTTGATGTGCACCTGGAGACTTTAAAATCTGATTTTGATGTTCTCTTTTTCCAAGAACCGCCCTGGAGGACAGTTCGTTCTGCTCCCTCAACGCGCTCTAAGGAGGGCGATGACGTAGTCGGCGCTCCGATCCATCCGGAATGGACGTGCATGGTCCCACCTAAGGTTGGTGACCTCAACCCGCGGGTTATGGCCTATGTCCATAACCGGCTTAAGCCTCTCCGGCCCGCGTTTAGACGCGATCTGGTAGATAATCGCGATCTGCTGCTTCTGTCCCTGTTTTTCGGGGGGGAGCCGATCCATCTTCTGAACGTCTATTCAGACGACAGGCACACTGCCATCAGGCTTCTTTCTGGAGGCTTGGCGGATGAACTTCCCCCTCTGTTTTATATGGGGGGTGACTTTAACTGTCACTCGCGTGTGTGGGATCCTGATCGGATCCCCCACCCGGGTGTGGCGCAGTCTCTTCTGGAATCTGCGTCGGATCTCGGACTGGATCTGGTGCTTCCTATAGTGCCAGGCCCTACCCACTTCCCACACGATCGTAATCTGAACCCTTCGGTGATAGATTTGGTCTTCCTTCCTGTGGCCAGGGGCGATGAGCTCAAGCCCATCATTGATCTCGATCATCGGGGCGCGTCGGATCACGCCCCCCTGACCGTTGTTCTTCCCACCTCTAGGTTCCTTGCGGGGGCCTGGAAGCGGGTCATTAAACGGGACTCGGACGAGGAAGCTGCTTTCCTCGGCGAGGTCGCAGAAGGGGTGGGGGCCTTGGTCTCTGCCCTGGACACCCCGGAGGTGGTTGAGAGGGCGGTTACGACCGTCTCCGAGATCATTTCCCGGGCGTGGGCCTCCCACTCAAAGGAGGCCTTCATCGTCGGTCGCTCTAAGCCCTGGTGGGGTCCGGAGTGCTCCGAGCTTGTCGCCGCCCACCGTGCTGCTCCCTCCCCGGAGTCATGGCGGGCTTTTAGGGCTGCGTGCAAACGCGCCAAGCGTGTCTTCTTCGATGCTCGCATCGCAGAGATTGCCTCAGCTAACAAGCGTCCCTGGGACCTCATGGCCTGGGTTCAGCAGTGTAAGCTCCCTGCGGTGGAGGCTCTGTCCTATCAGGGCAGGCCCTGCCATGACCTCCCGGATCTGTTCCGGGCTCTTCACGGCACTTACAACGCGGCTTCTGGCCGGGTTTGTGATCCGTCAGTGTTGGACGAACTCCCTGACCATGACGTCAGGGAGTGGTACCCTTTCCAGGCACCCGAGATGATGGAGGCGCTAGCCGCCTGCTCCGGGCGCTCTTCTCCAGGCCCGGACCACATTACGTGGTCCCACCTTAAGAGTTTACTTGGCCACTATCGTGTGCGCGAGTTTCTCCTCTCTGTGGCCAATGCCTGCGTTCGCGTGGGCTGCTGGCCCAGTCACTTCAAGGAGTCTACCTCGGTTATCATACCGAAGCCGGGGAAGCCCTCCTACTCTACCCCCAAGATGTTCCGGCCTATTGTGCTGCTGAACACCATGGGGAAACTTGTCGAGAAGATGATCTCGCGCCGTCTCCAGTTTGACTGCGTCAAATGGAACGTTTTTCATCCAAATCAGCTCGGGGGGATTTCCCAACGCTCTACGGAGGATGCTGGTTTGGTCCTTACCCATCTGGTTCGTGCCGGGTGGGCAAAGGGTCTCAAGACTAGCGTGGTGGCATTTGACATCGCGCAGTTCTTTCCTTCTCTCAACCATGATATGCTTCTGGCTATCATGCGCAAGTCCGGGCTGGCCCCTGAGCTGGTCCGGTTCTTTGCGTCTTACCTTGTGGGCCGCCGCACCTCATATTCCTGGGGCGGTGTGCTCTCTGATCCTTTCGAGGCTGATGTGGGTGTGGGCCAGGGCTCTGCCCTGTCCCCCGTCCTCTCTGCCCTTTGCCTGGCTCCCCTGGTTTACCTGTTTTACCGGAGGGCCAGAGCCGCGGGCCTGTCCGTCGACATGCTTTCGTATGTCGATGACGGTACCCTCATTGTTCAGTCCAAGCTCTGGGCTGACAACGTTGCTGCTTTGCAGCGGGCGTACACGATTGTACATGCCCTCTTTGTTGCTTTCGCACTCGTTCTTGAACACGACAAGTCCGAGTTCTTCAACTTCTCCCGCAAGCCGGGGGATGATAATCCTGCCATTGACCTGGGCTTTGCCCCGTTCACTGGCCGTACTCCTTTGCGCCCTAAGCCGTTTTGGCGGTACCTGGGCTTTTATTTCGACCGCGCTCTGAATTTTAAGGAGCATGTTCGTTACTACACTACCAAGTCGTTCTCTACGGTTCGCGCCATGAGGATGCTAGGTAACTCTACCAGGGGCCTTCTTCCGGAACAGAAGAGGCTCCTCTACCGCTCGTGTGTGTTGCCCATAGCTACTTATGGGTTTCGCCTCTGGTATCATGCTGGCCGCCCTAACAAGGGTGTTCTGGCTCTTTTCACACAGATGCAGCGCCGTGCTGCCCTGTGGGTTACTGGTGCTTTCCGCACCTCTCCGACTGGAGCGGTAGAGGCCCTCGCGGGCCTCCTGCCTATTCGTCTTCATCTCCAGAAGCTCGCCAAGCGTACGATATATCGCGTGGCTACTCTGGGTTCCTCCCACCCCCTTAGGTCGCTCTTGGGGAGGGAGTACAGCGGCGATGCGACCCCGCATCCCCGTTCTGTTGCTCTTATGGCCGAGGGTCACAAGCCCAAGGTCAAGAGCGCCGTCATGGAGATCCAGCAGGTTCTCCCGTCCCTTACCGAGGCGTTTGACGCGTTTGATGACGCGGCAAGGCCTGGTCTTCGACTTCGTGATCGGTTTGACGACCGGATCACGGTGCACTCCATTCCTTCTCGGGCTGATGATGAGGCTCGGAAGGCTTTTCTGTCCGACCTTGGCAGGTCCGTGCGACGTGCTGAGGAGGATGGTCTTACGCTCCGCGTGGCGGCTGGCTCACACTGGCTTCCCGTGGCGGCGAGGCAGGCAGTTGCGGCTGCGTCTGTCTTCTATGGGCTCTCTTGCGTCCGTGAGGCCAGGAGGGCTGCCGGGAGGGTGACGGCCCCTGATGCTGCTCTCCTTTCGGTTCGGCTGGGCCTTTCCATGGCGGTTGGCTATGGAGGGGCCTCTACTATTGTCCTATATATGCACTCTGCGGGCTCTGTCTCGCGTGCGTTGGATCCCTCGGTGCATGCTGGCCAGGCTCACTCCCTGGCAGTGTGCCGTCTTCTTGACGAGTGGTTCTCTGCAGACCCCGCTCGTCGTCTAGTTTTCTGGGTTGTGCCCTTGAAGCACAAGTTCCCCATGTTATCCGAGGCCGTTCGGCAGGCCAAGGATCTTGTTGTTGCTGCGGGGCCTAGGCCCCAAACTTCCATCGACTCCCTGAGGGCCAAGGCCACGCGGGAGGTTTGCGACCAATGGGTGAACATGTTTCGTTCACCCAGGTATCGGGGCTCCAGTTTCCTGGACCTCATAGGGGGCAATGACAAGCCCCTCAGGCCCACGTACCACAAATCTGGCGCGTGGATCCCTGGCTTTGGTGGCTCGCCTGGCGAATTTGCCCGGGCGTGTCGTACGTTCACTGGTCATGCCCCCATCGGGGAGTACCGTGCCAGGTTTCACCCTACCGAGCCGCAAGGCTGCAGTTGTGGGGCCCGTCTCCAGACGAGGCACCACATCTTCGTGTCCTGTCCGGACTACCACCGGTTGCGAGGCTTCCCGACTTGTACGGGCCACGTAACCATGTTCTTCAACATGAATCCCTCAGCTTTCATGTTTGAGCCCCAAGCTCCCCCTCGGGGGGGCGTCGGGTAACTGCCTGGTGGCCGTTGGGTTAGCCCCCGACTGCCTGGCAGTGGCCCAGTTGGTCATTCTCCCTCACCTCGGTGGGCGTAGGGATTTAGGGCGAATTGACGCCTCAGCCCCCTAGGGGGCACAACCCTCTGCAAGCTGTCGGGCGACCGTAGGGGCCTGCTGCGAATTAACGCATACTGCCCCCCTGGCGGGGGGCGGGGGACCCTTGGCACCCAGCATCTCTGGGCCGTGCTCACGTTTGTGCGCGCCCATATCTCCCGTTCCCTCTCGGTTGATCGAGAGCGGTCTTTCAGGTTGCGGCGCCTTTAACGCCACAAAATTTTTATGTTTGTACTCGTCTAGTATGGACTTCTTATTAGTTTGTTTTAAACTAGTAGGCGTGGACTGCGTTCGGGCACCACGTAAAATATATTTGATTAAAAAAAAAAAAAAAAAAGACAGGGCAGAGCCCTGGCCCACCCCCACATCAGCCTCAAAAGGATTGGAGAGCACACCACCCCAGGAATACGAGGTGCGGCAGCCCACAAGGTAGGACGCAAAGAACCGGACCAGCTCAGGGGCCAGCCCGGATTTGCGCATGATAGCCAGAAGCATATCATGGTTAAGAGAAGGAAAGAACTGCGCAATGTCAAAAGCCACCACGCTAGTCTTGAGACCCTTTGCCCACCCGGCGCGAACCAGATGGGTAAGGACCAAGCCAGCATCCTCCGTAGAGCGTTGGGAGATCCCCCCGAGCTGGTTCGGATGAAAAACGCTCCATTTGACGCAGTCAAACTGGAGACGGCGCGAGATCATTTTCTCGACAAGTTTCCCCATGGTGTTCAACAGCACGATAGGCCGGAACATCTTGGGGGTAGAGTAGGAGGGCTTCCCCGGCTTCGGGATGATAACCGAGGTAGACTTCTTGAAGTGACTGGGCCAGCAGCCCACGCGAACACAGGCATTGGCCACAGAGAGGAGAAACTCGTGCACGCGATAGTGGTTGAGTAAACTCTTGAGGTGGGACCACGTAATGTGGTCCGGACCTGGGGAAGAGCGCCCGGAGCAGGCGGCTAACACCTCCATCATCTCGGGTGCCTGGAAGAGGTACCACTCCCTGACGTCATGGTCAGGGAGCTCATCTAGCATGGACGGATCACAAGCACGGCCAGAAGCCGCGTTGTAAGTGCCGTGAAGGGCCCGGAACAAATCCGGGAGGTCAAAGCAGGGCCTGCCCTGATAGGACAAAGCCTCCACCGCAGGGAGCTTCCGCTGCTGAACCCAGGCCATGAGGTCCCAGGGATGCTTGTTAGCTGTAGCAATCTCCGCAATGCGGGCATCGAAGAAGACACGCTTGGCGCATTTGCACACAGCCCTAAAAGCCCACCATGACTCCGAGGAGGGAGCAGCACGGTGGGCGGCAATAAGCTCAGAGCACTCCGGGCCCCACCAGGGCTTGGAGCGACCGACGATGAAGGCCTCCTTTGAATGGGAGGCCCACGCCCGGGAAATGATCTTGGAGACGGTCGCAACCGCCCTCTCAACCACCTCTGGGGTGTCCAGGGCAGAGACCAAGGCCCCCACCCCTTCTGCGACCTCACCGAGGAAAGCAGCTTCCTCGTCCGAGTCCCGTTTAATGACCCGCTTCCAGGCCCCCGCAAGGAACCTAGAAGTGGGGAGAACAACAGTCAAGGGGGTGTGATCCGACGCGCCCCGGTGATCAAGGTCAATAACGGGCCTGAGCTCATCGCCCCTAGCCACAGGAAGGAAGACCAGATCTATCACTGATGGGTTCAGATTCCAATCATGAGGGAAGTGGGTAGGGCCCGGCACCACTGGGAGCACCAGATCCAGCCCAAGATCGGACGTAGCTTCCAGAAGGGGCTGCACCACACCCGGGTGTGGGACCCGATCAGGATCCCACACACGCGAGTGACAGTTAAAGTCACCCCCCATATAGAACAGGGGGGGAAGTTCATCTGCCAGGCCTCCGGAAAAAGCCTGATGGCAGTGTGCCTGTCGTCTGAATAGACGTTCAGAAGGTGGATTGGCTCCCCCCCGAAAAACAGGGACAGAAGCAGCAGATCGCGATTATCTACCAGATCGCGTCTAAACGCGGGCCGGAGAGGCTTAAGCCGGTTATGGACATAGGCCATAACCCGCGGGTTGAGGTCACCGACCTTAGTGTTGGAATTGGGTGTCCCGGTCGAGTGTGCAACCGAATGGTCTCAGCCATCTCGGTTATGCCATAACTGGTCGACGAGGTAAGCGTTCCTCCTTCTGTTCATTTTCCCTATATCGTATGACTTGTCGCTACATTTCTCCTCCAACATGTCACGTCACACTTGTGACGTGACATGGTCTGTGCGTTGGTCTGTGCGCAGTATCTATAGATAGCGTAGTCTACAGAACTGTATATAAGCAGCGGACTTGGGATATCATTTCCCTTGTCCGCGTATCTCAATACATCGGCACTTCCCTCGTTCACCAGGATCCTTTAGCATCCGAGTGGGACCCCCCTACACCGAAAATCTAGCACTTAGGTGGGACCATGCACGTCCATTCCGGATGGATTGGAGCGCCGATTACATCATCGCCCTCCTTAGAGCGTGTCGAGGGAGCAGCACAAACCGTCCTCCAGGGCGGTTCTTGGAAAAAGAGAACATCAAAATCAGATTTGAGAGTCTCCAGGTGTACATCAACAAGCGCGTAACTACAGTTGACATTCTGCGAAAAGACCCGGATCTCCTGTACACTAGTTGTCCTAGGCATGAGGAGGTCGTGAGTTAGCGGAGGTGCGAGGCGAGGTCTGCTTGGACCTTATCTCAGAATACTTCTTGCGGAACCATTCGGCATCGTACCGTTTGTTGAAGCAGGAACGTTGGGGGACTGCTGAGGAGTCCTAACAGCGAAGGAACAAATCGATTAGGCAGAGAACTGAGCTAGAAAAAAAGGGACAAGCTGTGGACAGCTGTGAGAGACTGGGACTCTAAGTAGCTAAACTACTCACCTGTGGACAGCTGTGAGAGACTAGAAGTCCCAAACTCGTCCACAGGTGCAACTACACTACCTGATCACATGAATGTTGATCTAAGCGTCCTGTGCTATCTACAAGTCCACAAACCACAACACAAGTCCACAGGACTGCCAGAGCACTCCTAACACACCCCCCTGATCTGACATGTCCTCACACATCACCCAGCTCGACTCAGACCCAGCAGTGGCACTGTGAACTCCACAGTAGGCACCCCAACTGCCTTGGTCAAAATGTCAGCTACCTGCTCAGTGGTTGGCACATACACTGGATTGATGGATCCTGCCTCCACAGCATCTCAAAGCCAGTAAAATCGAAGGTCCAGGTGCTTCATCCTCCCATGGTGCTCCGGATTCTTGGCCACTTGGATCCCAGACTTGTTATCCACATGTAGAGTCGAGGGGAAGGGAATAATGTGGCCTATCTCAGACAGAATGTTCCTCATCCAGTGGATCTCCTTGCCAGCTTCAACAGCTGCCACATACTCAGCCTCAGTAGTGGACAGTGTAACAAAGCTCTGATGCTTCGAGGACCATCCTACAGCTCCACCACCCACCAGAGTCACATATCCACCTGTAGCTCGACCTGTCTCCTTGCAATTGCCATGGGAAGCATCAGAGTAAGTCACAAACAGCTCCTGGTCGTCAAAGCCTCTGTAGACGAGCTGGTAGTCAGCTGTACCCTTCAGATAGCAAAATAGATGCTTCACAGCAGCCCAGTGCTGAAGCCCAGGCTTGTGATTGAACCTGCCAAGGTAGGAGACCGCATAAGCGATATCTGGACGAGTCATGGTGGCCAGATACTGCAGGGAGCCCACTGCACTGAGGTAGGGAATAGATCTCATCTGTTCCTGCTCCTCAGGAGTGACCTTGAGATTGCACAAGTCCAGTCCTGGAGCCATAGGTGTCTTCACAGGGTTACAATTGTCCATATTGAACCGTTTGAGCATAGAGTCGACATAGTGGGCTTGGGAGAGGGATATGGTGCGATTGGGAAGGTCCTGAGTGATCTGGATGTTGAGAAGGAAAGTGGTGGGGCCTAAATCTCGAAGCTGGAAGTGCTTCTCAAGCTCTGAGACTGTTCTGTCCATGGCTGAGGTGCTCTTCAAAATGAGGGTGATATCATCAATGAAAATGGGAGCAAGAACTCGGACTTCACCCTTCTGGTAGATGTACACAGAGCTGTCTGACTTGAGCCTGGTGTAGCCTAGAGTGTCGAAAACGGAGTGAAGCTTCTTGTTCCACTGCCTGGCTGCCTGCTTGAGGCCATAGAGCGACTTCCTCAGCCTACAGACCATGTTAGGACCTCCCTCGTGATATCCCTCAGGCTGCCTCATGTAGATCTCCTCATCCAAGTCACCATAGAGGAAAGCGGAGGAGATATCAATAGAACGAAGCTGGTAGCCCTCCTTGGCTGCCAGAGCAAGAATGAGCCTCAGAGAGGCAGGCCTGTAAGTGGGGGCAAAGACTTTGTTGAAATCGAAGCCAGGACGCTGAGAGTAGCCTTTAGCAACCAACCTGGACTTGTAGCGTTCCACAGAGCCATCAGGATTGAGCTTGACTCGAAATACCCACCCACAGTCAATAGCAGTCTTCCCAGGAGGCAATTCGACGATATCCCAGGTGTGGTTGCCTAGCAGAGAGGACATCTGGTCATTGCAGGCTGTCTGCCACCTAGGGCCATCTGGGCCACTAAATGCAGCCTTGAGAGTGCGAAATCCAGGATCCTCAGTGTTGCCAGCAAACTCAACCTCAAGGAAGCCATCATCAACAGCCAAGTCAGCTTCCTCCTCTTCATCACTGTCTGGAACAACAGGAGTGGGCTCTCTGACCTTCCACCACTCACCAGGAGGTCGCCTGATTCTCATGCCTCGTCTAGGCTCAAATGCAGGTGCAGGGGGAAGACCAGGTGAAGCAGGAGGTGCAGGAACGCGAGCTGGAGCTGGGGCAGGAGCAGGAGAAGCTGGGGCAGCAGGGAGCGCGACAGGGAGTGCAGGAGCTGGCTCAGGAAGTGGTGTCACCTCTCGAGGAGGCACAGGCTCAACTCGAGGGACAGCAGCTGGCTCAGAGGGAGCCAGAGATGGAGATGGAGTGTAGCACTCACCCCCCGAATCTGAGAGAGGTGGCACACCCAGGGAAGATGGAGCAATGCGAGGAGCGACTGGAGGCTGCAGGAGGGGACTGGTGGCATCCGGAGTGGGCTCAGAGCGACTGGGGAAGGTAGAGGGCACAGGGGACTCAGGAGAGGGAGCTGAAGCGTTCAGCTTCGAGATGAACAGGCCAGGGAAGTGCCTCTCGTCGAAATCAGCTCTCTCCGAGATCCTCACCTGCTTAGTGACCGGGTTGTAGAACTTCCAAGCCTTGTAGCCAGTAGGATAGCCAATGAAGACACACTTCTCCATGTGAGAACCAAGAGAAGACCTCTTGTTAGCCTGAATATGCACATAGGCAGTGCACCCCCAGACTCGAAGATGGGAAACATCGGGTTTTCGACCATAGAAAGCCTCATAGGGAGTGGTGGGGAGGGGAGAAGTGGGGAGGTGATTCCAGACATGGACCATAGAAGCAAGACACTCACCCCAGAAAGAATGGGGGAGACCAGACTCCGAGAGCATAGCAGTGATTCTCTCACCCATAGTTTTTTTTTTTTTTTTTTTTTTTTTTTTTTTTTTTTAATCAAATATATTTTATGTGGTGCCCGAACGCAGTCCACGCCTACTAGTTTAAAACAAACTAATAAGAAGTCCATACTAGACGAGTACAAACATAAAAATTTGTGGCGTTAAAGGCGCCGCAACCTGAAAGACCGCTCTCGATCAACCGAGAGGGAACGGGAGATATGGGCGCGCACAAACGTGAGCACGGCCCAGAGATGCTGGGTGCCAAGGGTCCCCCGCCCCCCGCCAGGGGGGCAGTATGCGTTAATTCGCAGCAGGCCCCTACGGTCGCCCGACAGCTTGCAGAGGGTTGTGCCCCCTAGGGGGCTGAGGCGTCAATTCGCCCTAAATCCCTACGCCCACCGAGGTGAGGGAGAATGACCAACTGGGCCACTGCCAGGCAGTCGGGGGCTAACCCAACGGCCACCAGGCAGTTACCCGACGCCCCCCCGAGGGGGAGCTTGGGGCTCAAACATGAAAGCTGAGGGATTCATGTTGAAGAACATGGTTACGTGGCCCGTACAAGTCGGGAAGCCTCGCAACCGGTGGTAGTCCGGACAGGACACGAAGATGTGGTGCCTCGTCTGGAGACGGGCCCCACAACTGCAGCCTTGCGGCTCGGTAGGGTGAAACCTGGCACGGTACTCCCCGATGGGGGCATGACCAGTGAACGTACGACACGCCCGGGCAAATTCGCCAGGCGAGCCACCAAAGCCAGGGATCCACGCGCCAGATTTGTGGTACGTGGGCCTGAGGGGCTTGTCATTGCCCCCTATGAGGTCCAGGAAACTGGAGCCCCGATACCTGGGTGAACGAAACATGTTCACCCATTGGTCGCAAACCTCCCGCGTGGCCTTGGCCCTCAGGGAGTCGATGGAAGTTTGGGGCCTAGGCCCCGCAGCAACAACAAGATCCTTGGCCTGCCGAACGGCCTCGGATAACATGGGGAACTTGTGCTTCAAGGGCACAACCCAGAAAACTAGACGACGAGCGGGGTCTGCAGAGAACCACTCGTCAAGAAGACGGCACACTGCCAGGGAGTGAGCCTGGCCAGCATGCACCGAGGGATCCAACGCACGCGAGACAGAGCCCGCAGAGTGCATATATAGGACAATAGTAGAGGCCCCTCCATAGCCAACCGCCATGGAAAGGCCCAGCCGAACCGAAAGGAGAGCAGCATCAGGGGCCGTCACCCTCCCGGCAGCCCTCCTGGCCTCACGGACGCAAGAGAGCCCATAGAAGACAGACGCAGCCGCAACTGCCTGCCTCGCCGCCACGGGAAGCCAGTGTGAGCCAGCCGCCACGCGGAGCGTAAGACCATCCTCCTCAGCACGTCGCACGGACCTGCCAAGGTCGGACAGAAAAGCCTTCCGAGCCTCATCATCAGCCCGAGAAGGAATGGAGTGCACCGTGATCCGGTCGTCAAACCGATCACGAAGTCGAAGACCAGGCCTTGCCGCGTCATCAAACGCGTCAAACGCCTCGGTAAGGGACGGGAGAACCTGCTGGATCTCCATGACGGCGCTCTTGACCTTGGGCTTGTGACCCTCGGCCATAAGAGCAACAGAACGGGGATGCGGGGTCGCATCGCCGCTGTACTCCCTCCCCAAGAGCGACCTAAGGGGGTGGGAGGAACCCAGAGTAGCCACGCGATATATCGTACGCTTGGCGAGCTTCTGGAGATGAAGACGAATAGGCAGGAGGCCCGCGAGGGCCTCTACCGCTCCAGTCGGAGAGGTGCGGAAAGCACCAGTAACCCACAGGGCAGCACGGCGCTGCATCTGTGTGAAAAGAGCCAGAACACCCTTGTTAGGGCGGCCAGCATGATACCAGAGGCGGAACCCATAAGTAGCTATGGGCAACACACACGAGCGGTAGAGGAGCCTCTTCTGTTCCGGAAGAAGGCCCCTGGTAGAGTTACCTAGCATCCTCATGGCGCGAACCGTAGAGAACGACTTGGTAGTGTAGTAACGAACATGCTCCTTAAAATTCAGAGCGTGGTCGAAATAAAAGCCCAGGTACCGCCAAAACGGCTTAGGGCGCAAAGGAGTACGGCCAGTGAACGGGGCAAAGCCCAGGTCAATGGCAGGATTATCATCCCCCGGCTTGCGGGAGAAGTTGAAGAACTCGGACTTGTCGTGTTCAAGAACGAGTGCAAAAGCAACAAAGAGGGCATGTACAATAGCGTATGCCCGCTGCAGCGCAGCAACGTTGTCAGCCCACAGCTTGGACTGAACAATCAGGGTACCGTCATTGACATACGAAAGCATGTCGACGGACAGGCCCGCGGCTCTGGCCCTCCGGTAAAACAGGTAAACCAGGGGAGCCAGGCAAAGGGCAGAGAGGACGGGGGACAGGGCAGAGCCCTGGCCCACACCCACATCAGCCTCGAAAGGATCAGAGAGCACACCGCCCCAGGAGTATGAGGTGCGGCGGCCCACAAGGTAAGACGCAAAGAACCGGACCAGCTCAGGGGCCAGCCCGGACTTGCGCATGATAGCCAGAAGCATATCATGGTTGAGAGAAGGAAAGAACTGCGCGATGTCAAATGCCACCACGCTAGTCTTGAGACCCTTTGCCCACCCGGCACGAACCAGATGGGTAAGGACCAAACCAGCATCCTCCGTAGAGCGTTGGGAAATCCCCCCGAGCTGATTTGGATGAAAAACGTTCCATTTGACGCAGTCAAACTGGAGACGGCGCGAGATCATCTTCTCGACAAGTTTCCCCATGGTGTTCAGCAGCACAATAGGCCGGAACATCTTGGGGGTAGAGTAGGAGGGCTTCCCCGGCTTCGGTATGATAACCGAGGTAGACTCCTTGAAGTGACTGGGCCAGCAGCCCACGCGAACGCAGGCATTGGCCACAGAGAGGAGAAACTCGCGCACACGATAGTGGCCAAGTAAACTCTTAAGGTGGGACCACGTAATGTGGTCCGGGCCTGGAGAAGAGCGCCCGGAGCAGGCGGCTAGCGCCTCCATCATCTCGGGTGCCTGGAAAGGGTACCACTCCCTGACGTCATGGTCAGGGAGTTCGTCCAACACTGACGGATCACAAACCCGGCCAGAAGCCGCGTTGTAAGTGCCGTGAAGAGCCCGGAACAGATCCGGGAGGTCATGGCAGGGCCTGCCCTGATAGGACAGAGCCTCCACCGCAGGGAGCTTACGCTGCTGAACCCAGGCCATGAGGTCCCAGGGACGCTTGTTAGCTGAGGCAATCTCCGCGATGCGAGCATCGAAGAAGACACGCTTGGCGCGTTTGCACGCAGCCCTAAAAGCCCGCCATGACTCCGGGGAGGGAGCAGCACGGTGGGCGGCGATAAGCTCGGAGCACTCCGGACCCCACCAGGGCTTAGAGCGACCGACGATGAAGGCCTCCTTTGAGTGGGAGGCCCACGCCCGGGAAATGATCTCGGAGACGGTCGTAACCGCCCTCTCAACCACCTCCGGGGTGTCCAGGGCAGAGACCAAGGCCCCCACCCCTTCTGCGACCTCGCCGAGGAAAGCAGCTTCCTCGTCCGAGTCCCGTTTAATGACCCGCTTCCAGGCCCCCGCAAGGAACCTAGAGGTGGGAAGAACAACGGTCAGGGGGGCGTGATCCGACGCGCCCCGATGATCGAGATCAATGATGGGCTTGAGCTCATCGCCCCTGGCCACAGGAAGGAAGACCAAATCTATCACCGAAGGGTTCAGATTACGATCGTGTGGGAAGTGGGTAGGGCCTGGCACTATAGGAAGCACCAGATCCAGTCCGAGATCCGACGCAGATTCCAGAAGAGACTGCGCCACACCCGGGTGGGGGATCCGATCAGGATCCCACACACGCGAGTGACAGTTAAAGTCACCCCCCATATAAAACAGAGGGGGAAGTTCATCCGCCAAGCCTCCAGAAAGAAGCCTGATGGCAGTGTGCCTGTCGTCTGAATAGACGTTCAGAAGATGGATCGGCTCCCCCCCGAAAAACAGGGACAGAAGCAGCAGATCGCGATTATCTACCAGATCGCGTCTAAACGCGGGCCGGAGAGGCTTAAGCCGGTTATGGACATAGGCCATAACCCGCGGGTTGAGGTCACCAACCTTAGGTGGGACCATGCACGTCCATTCCGGATGGATCGGAGCGCCGACTACGTCATCGCCCTCCTTAGAGCGCGTTGAGGGAGCAGAACGAACTGTCCTCCAGGGCGGTTCTTGGAAAAAGAGAACATCAAAATCAGATTTTAAAGTCTCCAGGTGCACATCAACGAGCGCGTAACTACGATTGACATTCTGAGAAAAGACCCGGATCTCCTGTACACTAGTTGTCCTAGGCATGAGGAGGTCGTGGGTTAGTGGAGGAGCGAGGCGAGGTCTGCTTGGACCTTACCTCAGAGTACTGCTTGCGGAACCATTCGGCATCAAACCGTTTGGCCCACCAAGGACAGTGGTCCCTATCATAGGGAGCGTGATCACCACCGCAGTTGCGGCAGTGAGGGGGGTGAGGGCAGGGCTCGCCCTCGGGAGTGGCGGGAGATGGGTTCTTGCCCCCATGGGCCTTACAGCACCCAGCCATTGAGCGATGGTTAGCCTCAGAATGAGGCTCGCCACAGAGGGGGCACACGGCGAACCGGGCCTTGCAGACCTGAGAGGTATGACCCCACTTCCAGCAACGCTGGCAGAGAGACACACCCTGTCGTGGTTTGGCGGCCCTAATAGGGCAAGCCCGAGTACCGACGGCCAAGGAACGGTCGACCATCTGACGTGCAACGGAACCCGTGCCAGAGTCCCAAATTTCGAACCACACCGTGCAAGAGTCGGAGTGGGCGGAGTTACGCTTGACCCGAGGAGGGCCAACGAGGAATTGGAAGCCCCGGTGAGAGGACTGCCGCATGATATTCTCGATTGCCTGGCGGTCAATGACCTGCCCATTGGGACCGAGACGAGGAACATCACAAACCCTCATGAAGGATTTGGACGAGGGAACGGTAGCCTGGGGTCTAGACCCCTGGGGAAAGTAACGCGATGCCCATCCAGAGATGAGAGTCACGTCGGCGTCCTTGGCGACGTCGTTCGTCGCCAGAGAGTACCCATCATACGCAGGCGAGACCTGCGTGACGACGAGGGGGGATTTGGCCACTTCAAGGGCGCGATTGACGGCCCCATTCATGTTGGAGAGATCCCTCAGGGCGGGCTTGTCACCGTGAAAGATAATGAGAACCTGGCGCCGAGAGGGGCCAGCAGTAGTCATCCTCGGGCGCTTGGGTTTGCGCTGCGAGGAGGAAGAGGGGGACGGGGAAGCGGGACCACCCTTACCAATGGTATGGGCGATCTGCTCCGGGGTAAGATGAGGGAACGCCTTCACCATGGCCGCAATAGCAGCGACCTGGGCAGAGGCATCCCTCGAGGGGGGAGGCGACCCCTTAGCCACCTGCGCAAATGAACGCTTACGCGCATTCGGCTTGGTGGCCTCATTGACCTTAGGGGGCGGCCCAAGTGGAAACTTGGCCGCCACCGCATAGGTGCGCCCCTTTGCAGAGGCATTGCCTGAGGAGGTGCCGGCCTGTGAAGGACCGGGTCTCGAGGCAGGAGCGGCACCCTGGGCTCCTCCCGAGGGAGGAGGAGGGGCCGGGGCCTTCCCTTTGCCCTTGTCCCGACGAGCAGGAGGGGGGTTAGGGGCCGACCCAGCGGCAGAGGAATCTGGGGCCGTGTCTGGCGCCAGATCCATAGAGTCGCCCGGTGGAGGGGCAGCACCCCCAGGGGGGGCATCACCCATCCCCTGACGGATGGAGGGGGGGACATCAGAGATGCCCCGGACAATAGTCCTGGCCGTAAGCCCCCGAAGGGTGGCCGTAGATGTGCGGTTCACTGGAACATCCAGCAAACCCACACGAGACATTGTCTCCAGGGTGTTGCTCACAGCCCTGAAGAGCTTGGTGGTCTCAGGGTCACCGAGGTCGAGACCCCGGCCCCTCTCGCGTAGCCATCCATTGGCCACTCTGAGCGATTGCCCTATTGCAGCTAAAGCCGGTCCCGGCCCATCCGAAGGAGGGGCCTCCAAACGAAGAGGGGAAACCGGTGGCGGGGCGAACAGACCGCCGCCAAGAGCGTCGGCTGGGTGAGAACCCGAGGCGTCAGACATGTCGTCGTCGTCGTCGGATCCTGCAGCGGATCGGGGGCGTTTGGAAGCCCTGGAGTCGGGTCGAACGGGCCTGGTAGGGGTCCTATCTTCCGGAGGTGATTCGACGACGGCGGACCCATCGTCGAGAAAGGAGAGGCCAGGGGCGGCTGGGAGGGGCTCGTGAGCACCCGCCATCAAGTCGTCCACTTGAGACCGAGGGCCAGGGGGATGCCTGGGCGCGGGGGACTGGAGAGTGTCCAGTGGATCACCAGGGGAAGGTTGGCCCGTAGCGGAAGATCCGCCACGATCCGCCCTCCCCCCTCGGAGTTGGTCGGAGGCCCTTGTCGAGGGCATAAGATGGTACTTCTGGATCGAAGATCCAACAGGAATCGGCACAGAGAAATGAGGTTTGGTGAGGTGGAAAGTTGTGGCTGTGCTAGTACTGATGGGAGTACCAGAACAAGAAGCGATGACTGCTGAGGAGTCCTAGCAGCGAAGGAACGAAGGGAATACGCGTAGAATTGAGCTAGAAACGAATGGACAAGCTGTGGACAGCTGTGAGAGACTAGAACTCTAAGTAGCTAAACTACTCACCTGTGGACAGCTGTGAGAGACTAGAAGTCCCAAACTCGTCCACAGGTGCAACTACACTACCTGATCACATGACATGTTGATCTAAGCGTCCTGTGCTATCTACAAGTCCACAAACCACAACACAAGTCCACAGGACTGCCAGAGCACAACTGAGTGCACACAGCACTCCTAACAGACCCAGCAGCAGAGGAGTCTGGGGCCGTGTCTGGCACCAGATCCATAGAGTCGCCCGGTGGAGGGGCGGCGCCCCCAGAGGGGGCATCACCCATCCCCTGGCAGATGGAGGGGGGAACATCAGAGATGCCCCGGACAATGGTCCTGGCCGTGAGCCCCCGAAGGGTGGCCGTAGACGTGCGGTTCACTGGAACATCCAGCAAACCTACACGAGACATTGTCTCCAGGGTGTTACTCACAGCCCTGAAGAGCTCGGTGGTCTCTGGGTCACCGAGGTTGAGACCCTGGCCCCTCTCGCATAGCCAACCATTGGCCACTCTGAGTGATTGCCCTATCGCAGCTCGAACGGGCCTGGTGGGGGTCCTATCTTCCGGGGGTGTTTCGACGGCGGCAGACCCATCATCGAGGAAGGAGAGGCCTGTTGGAATTGGGTGTCCCAGTCGAGTGTGCAACCGAATGGTCTCGGCCATCTTGGTTACGCCATAACTGGCTAACAAGGTAAGCGTTCCATCTCCTGTTCATTTCCCCTATGTCGTACAATGTGTAGCTACCTTTCTCTCTCATTATGTCACGTCACAAGTGTGACGTGACATGGTCTGTGCACTGGTCTGTGCACTTCGTCTATAGATAGTGTAGTGTACAGGATTGTATATAAGCAGCGGACTGGGGGTTGTTTCCCCTTTGTCCGCGTATCTCAATACATCGCCGCTTCCTCCGTTCACAAGGATCCCTCAGCATCCGAGTAGGCCCCCACTACGGTGAAAATCTAGCAAGGCCAGGGGCGGCTGGGAGGGGCTCATGAGCACCCGCCATCAAGTCGTCCACTTGAGCCCGGGGGCCAGGGGGATGCCTGGGCGCAGGGGACTGGAGAGTGTCCAGCGGATCACCAGGGGAAGGTTGGCCTGCAGCGGAAGATCCGCCACGATCCGCCCTCCCCCCTCGGAGTTGGTCGGAGGCCCTTGTTGAGGGCATAGTAGGGTACTTCTGGATCGAAGATCCAACAGGTGCTTGCAGCGAAAAACGAGTTTTGGTGAGGAGGAGTGTTGTGGCTGTGCTGGCACTGATGGGAGTACCAGAACAAGAAGCGATGATGGAACGTTTTCTATCCAAACCAGCTCGGGGGGATTTCCCAACGCTCTACGGAGGATGCTGGCTTGGTCCTTACCCATCTGGTTCGTGCCGGGTGGGCAAAGGGTCTCAAGACTAGCGTGGTGGCTTTTGACATTGCGCAGTTCTTTCCTTCTCTCAATCATGATATGCTTCTTGCTATCATGCGCAAGTCTGGGCTGGCCCCTGAGCTGGTCCGGTTCTTTGCATCTTACCTTGTGGGCTGCCGTACCTCATACTCCTGGGGCGGCGTGCTCTCCAATCCCTTCGAGGCCGATGTGGGCATTGGCCAGGGCTCTGCCCTGTCCCCTGTTCTCTCTGCCCTTTGTCTGGCTCTGCTGGTTTACTTGTTTTACCGGAGGGCCAGGGCTGCGGGTCTGTCTGTTGACATGCTTTCGTATGTCGATGATGGTACCCTGATTGTTCAGTCCAAGCTCTGGGCTGACAACGTTGCTGCCTTGCAGCAGGCGTATGCTATTGTGCACGCCCTCTTTATAGCTTTTGCACTCGTTCTTGAACACGACAAGTCCGAGTTTTTCAACTTCTCCCGCAAGCCGGGGGATGATAATCCTGCCATTGACCTGGGCTTTGCCCCATTCACTGGTGACACTCCTTTGCGCCCTAAGCCATTTTGGCGGTACCTGGGCTTTTACTTCAACCGTGCTCTGAATTTTAAGGAGCATGTTCGTTACTACACTACCAAGTCGTTCTCTACAGTACGCGCCATGAGGATGCTGGGTAATTCTACTAGGGGCCTTCTTCCTGAACAGAAGAGGCTCCTCTACCGTTCGTGTGTGTTGCCCATAGCCACCTATGGGTTTCGCCTCTGGTATCATGCTGGCCGCCCTAACAAGGGTGTTCTGGCTCTCTTCACGCAGATGCAGTGTCGCACTGCCCTGTGGGTTACTGGTGCTTTTCGCACCTCGCCGACTGGAGCGGTAGAAGCCCTCGCGGGCCTTCTACCTATTCATCTTCACCTCCAGAAGCTTGCCAAGCGTACGATATATCGCGTGGCAACTCTGGGCTCCTCCCACCCCCTTAGGTCGCTCTTGGGGAGGGAGTACAGCGGCGATGCAACCCCGCATCCCCGTTCTGTCGCCCTTATGGCCGAGGGTCACAAGCCCAAGGTCAAGAGCGCCGTCATGGAGATCCAGCAGGTTCTCCCATCCCTTACTGAGGCTTTTGACGCGTTTGATGACGCGGCGAGGCCTGGTCTTCGGCTTTGTGATCGGTTTGATGACCGGATCACGGTGCACTCTATTCCTTCTCGGGCTGATGATGAGGCTCGGAAGGCTTTTCTGTCCGACCTTGGCAGGTCCGTGCGACGTGCTGAGGAGGATGGTCTTACGCTCCGCATGGCGGCTGGTTCACACTGGCTTCCCGTGGCCGCGAGGCAGGCAGTTGCGGCTGCATCTGTCTTCTATGGGCTCTCTTGCGTCCGTGAGACCAGGAGGGCTGCCGGGAGGGTGACGGCCCCTGATGCTGCTCTCCTTTCGGTTTGGCTGGGCCTTTCCATGGTGGTTGGCTATGGGGGGGCCTCTACCATTGTCCTGTATACGCATTCTGCGGGCTCTGTCTCGCGTGCGTTGGACCCTTCGGTTCACGCTGGCCAGGCTCACTCCCTGGCGGTGTGCCGCCTTCTTGATGAGTGGTTCTCTGCAGACCCCGCTCGTTGCTTAGTTTTCTGGGTTGTGCCCTTAAAGCACAAGTTCCCTATGTTATCCGAGGCCGTTCGGCAGGCCAAGGATCTCGTAGTTGCTGCGGGGCCTAGGCCCCAAACTTCCATCAACTCCCTGAGGGCCAAGGCCACACGGGAGGTTTGCAACCAATGGGTGAACATGTTTCGTTCACCCAGGTATCGGGGCTCCAGTTTCCTGGACCTCATAGGGGGCAATGACAAGCCCCTCAGGCCCACGTACCACAAGTCTGGTGCATGGATCCCTGGCTTTGGTGGCTCGCCTGGCGAATTTGCCCGGGCGTGTCGTACATTCACTGGCCACACCCCTATTGGGGAGTACCGTGCCAGGTTTCATCCTACCGAGCCGCAAGGCTGCAGTTGTTGGGCCCATCTTCAAACGAGGCACCATATCTTCGTGTCCTGCCCGGACTACCACTGGTTGCAAGGTTTTCCAACTTGTACAGGCCACGTAACCATGTTCTTCAACATGAATCCCTCAGCTTTCATGTTTGAAACCCAAGCTCCCCCTCGGGGGGGCGTCGGGTAACTGCCTGGTGGCTGTTGGGTTAGCCCCCAACTGCCTGGCGGTGGCCCAGTTGGTCATTCTCCCTCACTTCGGTGGGCATAGGGATTTAGGGCGAATTGACGCCTCAGCCCTCTAGGGGGCACAACTCTCTGCAAGCTGTCGGGCGACCGTAGGGGCCTGCTGCGAATTGACACATACTGCCCCCCGCCAGGGGGGCAGGGGACCCTTGGCACCCAGCATTTCTGGGCCGTGCTTGTATTTGTGCGTGCCCATATCTCCCGTTCCCTCTCGGTTGATCGAGAGCGGTCTTTCAGGCTGCGGCGCCTTTAATGCCAACTTTTCTTTGTTTGTATTGTCACATATGGACTTCTTATTAGTTTTGTTTTCACTGGTAAGCGTGGACTGCGTTCGGGCACCACGTTAAATATATTTGATTTTAAAACAAAAAAAAAAAAAAAAAGAAGTGACTGGGCCAGCAGCCCACACGAACACAGGCGTTGGCCACAGAGAGGGGAAACTTGCGCACACGGTGGTGGCTGAGCAAACTCTTAAGGTGGGACCATGTAATGTGGTCTGGACCTGGAAAAGAGCGCCTGGAGCAGGCGGCTAACGCCTCCATCATCTCGGGTGCCTGAAAAGGGTACCACTCCCTGACATCGTGGTCAGGGAGCTTGTCTAGCACGGACGGATCACAGGCATGGCCAGAAGCCGCATTGTAAGTGCTGTGAAGAGCCCGGAACAAATCCGGGAGGTCATGGCAGGGCCTGCCCTGATAGGACAGAGCCTCCACCGCAGGAAGCTTACGCTGCTGAACCCAGACCATGAGGTCCCAGGGACACTTGTTAGCGGTAGCTATCTCCGTGATGTGAGCATCAAAGAAGACATGTTTGGCGCACTTGCACGCAGCCCTAAAAGCCCACCACGACTCCAGGGAGGGAGCAGCACAGTAGGCAGCAATGAGTTCGGAGCACTCCGGGCCCCACCAGGGCTTGGAGCAACTGACAATGAAGGCCTCCTTGGAATGGGAGGCCCACGCCTGAGAAATGATCTTGGAGATGGCCAAAACCGTCCTCTCAACCACCTCCGGGGTGTCCAGGGCAGAGACCAAAGCCCCCACCCCTTCTGCAACCTTGCTGAGGAAGGCAGCTTCCTCATCCAAGTCCCGTTTAATGATCTGCTTCCAGGCCCCCGCAAGGAACCTAGAGGTGGGAAGAACAACGGTCAGGGGGGCGTGATCTGACGTGCCCTGATGATCGAGATCAATGATGGGCCTGAGCTCATTGCCCCTGGCCACAGGAAGGAAGATCAAATCTATAACCGAGGGGTTCAGATTACAATCGTGCGGGAAGTGGGTAGGGCCCGGCACTATAGGAAGCACCAGATCCAGCCCAAAATCCGACGCAGCCTCCAGAAGGGACTGCACCACACCCGGGTGCAGGATCCGATCGGGATCCCACATGCGCGAGTGACAGTTAAAGTCACCCCCCATATAGAACAGAGGGGGAAGCTCATCCGCCAAGTCTCCCGAGAGAAGCCTGATGGCAGTGTGCCTGTCGTCAGAATAGATGTTCAGAAGATGGATCGGCTCCCCCCCGAAAAACAGGGACAGAAGCAACAGATCGCAATTGTCTACCAGATCGTGTCTGAACGCGGGCCAGAGAGGCTTAAGCCAGTTATGGACATAGGCCATAACCCACGGATTCAGGTCACCAACCTTGGGTGGGACCATACATGTCCACTCCGGATGGAGCAGAGCACCGATTACTTCATCGCCCTCCTTGGAGCGTGTCAAGGGAGCAGAGTGAACTGTCCTCCAGGGCGGTTCTTGGAAAAAGAGAACATCAAAATCAAATTTGAGAGTCTCCAGGTGTACATCAACGAGCGCATAACTATGGTTGACATTCTGTGAAAAGACCCGGATCTCCTGTACACTAGTTGTCCTAGGCATGAGGAGGTCGTGAGTTAGTGGAAGTGCGAGGCAAGGTCTGCTTGGACCTTACCTCATGATACTGCTTGTGGAACCATTCGGCATCGTACCGTTTGGCCCACCAAGGGCAGTCCCTGTCATAGGGAGTGTGTTCGCCACCACAGTTGCGGCAGCAAGGGGGGTGAGGGCATGGCTTGCCCTCGGGGGTGGCGGGAGAAGGGTTCTTGCCCTTGTGGGCCTTACAGCACCCAGCCATAGCGCGGTGGTTAGCCTCAGAGTGAGGCTCGCCACAAAGGGGGCACACGGCAAACTGGGCCTTACAGACTTGAGAAGTGTGGCCCCACTTCCAGCAACGCTGGCAGAGGGAAACATGTTGAAGTTTGCCCAGCTACACCTTGTCTTATCTTATCTTATCACACTCCCTTATCTTATCACTCTTTATCTCCCCTCTATCTCCTAATCTCCTCACTATCTCCACTCCTTTGTTCCCCTTATGGTAGTGTCCTTGTCCCACTTATGGTAGCTCCATTGTTCTCCTATTAGGGTAGGTAGTGCACAGACCATCTCCTGTATGTATATATAGGAGTGTCCCTCCACCCCAATCCTACAACCTTTCCTCCCATCAGTGTTTGTGTTAGTGTTTGAGTCATTCCTTCTATCACTCCTTCCTCAATATCTCCTATCATCCTCACTTCTCTCTCTCTCTTTTGTGTCTTCCTACCCTCTCCCACTGTCATATTCCAACAAAACACCCTGACGGGGTTTGGCAGCCCTAATAGGGCACGCCCGAGTACCGACGGCCAACGAACAGTCGACCATCTGACGAGCAACGGAACCTGTGCCAGAGTCCCAGATTTTGAACCACACCATGCAAGAATCGGAGTGGGCAGAGTTGCGTTTGACCTGGGGTGGGCCAACAAGGAATTGGAAGCCCCGGTGAGAGGACTGCCACATAATATTTTTGATCGCCTGGCAGTCGATGACCTGCCCGTTGGGACCGAGATGAGGGACATCACAAACCCTCATAAAGGACTTGGACGATGGGACGGTAGCCTGGGGTCTAGACCCCTGGGGAAAGTAGCGCGATGCCCATCCAGAGATGAGGGTCACGTCGGCATCCTTGGCAATGTCGTTTGTTGCCAGAGAATATCCATCGTACACAGGTTTCACCTGTGTAATGACGAGGGGAGACTTGGCCACTTCAAGGGCATGATTGATGGCCCCATTCATGTTGGAGAGATCTCTCAGGGTGGGCTTGTTGCTGTGAAAGATGATAAGGACCTGGTGCCGAGAGGGGCCAGCAGTAGTCATCCTCGGGCGCTTGGGCTTGTGCTGCAAGGAGGAGGAGGGAGAAGGAGAAGCAGGACCGCCCTTACCAATGGTGTGGGTGATCTGCTCCGGGGTAAGATGAGGGAATGCCTTCACCATGGCCGCAATAGCAGTGGCCTGGGCTGAGGCATCCCTCGAGGGGGGAGGCGACCCCTTGGCAACCTGCGCAAATGAACGCTTCCGCGCATTCAGCTTGGTGGCCTCATTGACCTTAGGGGGCGGGCCAAGTGGAAACTTGGCTGCCACCGCATAGGTGCACCCCTTTGCAGAGGTGTTGCCCAAGGAGGTGCCGGCCTGTGAAGGACTGGGTCTCGAGGCAGCAGCAGCACCCTGGGCTCCCCCCGGGGGAGGAGGAGGGGCCTGCTAGATTTTCACCATAGGGGGTAACCTGCTCGGATGCTGATAGATCCTAGTGAACAGAGGAAGCGGTGATGTATTGAGATACATGGACAAAGGGGAAACAACCCCCGGTCCGCTGCTTATATACAATCCTGTACACTATGTTATCTATAGACGAAGTGCACAGACCAGTGCACAGACCATGTCACGTCACAAGTGTGACGTGACACAGTGAGAGAGAAAGGTAGCTACACATTGTACGACATAGGGGAAATGAACAGGAGATGGAACACTTACCTCGTTGATCAGTTATGGCGTAACCGAGATGGCTGAGACCATTCGGTTGCACACTTGACCGGGACACCCGATTCCAACAGGGCCAGGGCCTTCCCTTTGCCCTTATCCCGACAAGCAGGAGGGGGTTTGGGAGCCGACCCAGCAACAGAGGAGTCTGGGGCCGTATCCGGTGCCAGATCCATAAAGTCACCCGGCGGAGGGGCAGCACCCCTGGAGGGAGCGTCACCCATCCCCTGACGGATGGAGGGGGGGACATCAGAGATGCCCTGGACAATGGTCCTGGCCGTAAGACCTCGAAAGGTGGCCGTGGATGTGGGGGCCACTGGAGTATCCAGCAGACCCACATGGGACAATGTCTCCAGGGTGTTGCTTACAGCCCTGAAGAGCTCGGTGGTCTCAGGGTCACTGAGGTCGAGACCCCGGCCCCTCTCGCACAGCCAACCATTGGCCACTCTGAGCAACTGCCCTATCGCAGCTAGGGCTGGTCCCGGCCCATCCGAAGGAGAGGCCTCCAAACGAAGAGGGGAAATCAGCGGCGGGGCAAACAGACCGCCACCAGAGGCGTCGGCTGGGTGAGAACCTGAAGCATCAGACATGTCGTCGTTGTCGTCGGATCCTGCAGTGGATTGGGGGTGTTTGGAAGCCCTGGAGTCAGGTCAAACGGGCCTGGTGGGGGTCCTATCTTCCGGGAGTGATTCGACGATGGCAGACCCATCGTCGAGAAAGGAGAGGCCAGGGGCGGCTGGGAGGGGCTTGTGAGCACCCGCCATCAAGTCGACCACTTGAGACCGGAGGCCAGGGGGATGCCTAGGCGCAGGGGACTGGAGAGTATCCAGCAGATCACCAGGGGAAGGTTGGCCCGCAGTGGAAGATCCGCCACAATCTGCCCTCCCCCCTCGGAGTTGGTCGGAGGCCCTTGTTGAGGGCATAAGGTGGTATTCCTGGATCGAAGATCCAACAGCAAATGCACGCGAAAAGTGAGTTTTGGTGAAGAGGAGGTGTGTGGCTGTGCTAGTACTGATGGGAGTACCAGAACAAGAAGCAATGCAAGGAGACAGGTCGAGCTACAGGTGGATATGTGACTCTGGTGGGTGGTGGAGCTGTAGGATAGTCCTCAAAGCGTCAGAGCTTTGTTACACTGTCCACCACTGAGGCTGAGTATGTGGCAGCTGTTGAGGCTGGCAAGGAGATTCACTGGATGAGAAACATTCTGTCTGTTACAGTCGTCCCGGATCGCTCCAGACCGCGTTCCCGCCGGTCTGACGTCTTCTCCGATTCTGAACTCCGAAGTCCCGACCGGTCTCCTCAAGCCCGGTTCCTGGATTCATTCTTCTCTGATCCGTTCATTACTCTGATGTCATCATTCCATTCTGTTTATTATCTCTATTATTCCTATAACTTCTATTGTACTCTGAATGCTTTATTATAGGCACCCACTAACTACCAGTAACCTAGATACCTATTGTAGGACTATCTCCGTTCCTCCAATAGTCCACATGTATATAAACTGGAGTTAGTCCAGAGTAGTTTTCCTCAATCAGAATATCGACTCGACATCAATTTGACTTGTCTCCTATCCCTCTGAACTTCAGTTCATCGTCTCATCTCTCTCTCAGACTTGGTTCCCTTCGATCCGAGTTGTATCCTCTCCTCTCCAGGTCTGAAGTCCAAATCGAGACCACCCAGCGATATTGGAGTGGTGCAACACATACGTTGAAGCCAAGGTCTCGCTCCGCTCGTCCCTCCGACCTGCACTCCGATCAGCATCTAACAGTATATTCTGATTTATCCTCTGGTATCGTTATATGACTCTTGTGACCCAACGTAAATATTGTACTAAAGGTCTCCTACACTGTTCACCCTCTTCCATGACATTCCATTCTGACAAATCCACCAAACCTGCTTCTCCAGGCGAGGATGCACATTCCGTTCCCTCCGGGCTCTCCTATGCAGATCCCGACCCTACTTCTTTTTATTCCGACATTAAGGAACTTCCCTATGCTCTTGAAGGCGCAGACTACGCTCCCGATGATGAGGACTATGCTCCTGAAGACGAGGCCGGCATTTTGGAAGATGTGGCCTATGCTCCGGAAGATCCAAACGATCGTCTTACGATAGCCCTGGAGCGCCTAGCCTCTACCATGGATGAACAAGTCCGACAAGTCTCCATTCCGCCACCTCCCACTGATTGACCTCCCCAAGTCCAAGTTAAGGTCAAGGCTCCAGACCAGTTCGATGGTGAAAAGTCAGAGCATCTCCGTGACTTCCTGTTCCAGTGTCAACTCTACTTCTCTGCTAATCCATCCCAATTCAACACTGATCAATCTAAGGTCACTTACGCTCTCTCCTATCTCTCCGGTTCTGCTCGTGCCTGGTTCCAGACTCAGTTGGACTGTGTACCTGTCTGGGATGATATTCCCTGGTTTGGAGATTGGGGAGACTTCTCTGAAGAATTGACCAAGCATTTTGGCCCCATTGATCCAGTCACCGAAGCTGCGGAAGAAATTGAACATCTCCGAATGAATTGTGATCAGCAGATCTATCACTACAATATCGAGTTTCAGAAGCTTGCTTCCAGGCTGAATTGGCCTGACAACGTCCTGTGCCTCTGCTACTACCGAGGTCTTCCGGACCGCATTCAGGATGCTCTATACCAGCTCCCTTCCGGAAAACCAACCACCTATTCTAGTATGCGAAGTGTCGCCATGCGACTTGACCAACGCTACTGGGAATGCCAGTGTGAGCACAGACGTGCGGAGCATAGCTTTGGAGGACCTTCAAAAAATTCTGGGAACAACTCCGGTGGTAATAAACCATCCTCCGGAACTCCTACTCTGTCCAACAACTCTAGTCACTTGGCTCCTAAAGGACAGTCCGGCTCGAAGCCTCAGAAGTCTACCACTTCCTCCTCTTCCTCCTCCTCCAGACAACCCCCTGCCTATGCCAATAAACTTGGCAAGGATGGTAAACTTGCTCTGTCCGAATGACAATGCCAGATTGTGTTACATCCGTAACCATTACATCCTCAACTCTCCGCAATCTCTGCCTCGGATCAATCCCTGTCTCCGTCACCTTTCCTTTTCAGTCTCTTGTCCATTCCTGTTTCACGATTGTATAATGTTGCATAGTACTTACACAGCATCTCCCTGTCTCCATAGTTCCCTGCGTTCCCCACAGAATCTATTCGCACTATAGTTACCATTCTATAGATACTTGTATATAAGCTGTAGGTACTCCAGTTTGTAACCTCAGTCTGAATATCGACTTAGTTCTCCCCTCCTACTCTCTGTCCGATCTCCACTCATTCTCCACTCTTCTCCGATAACTTGGTTCCTTGAAATATAGGATCGCGGTAGCACGAGGGCACAACACATACATTGAGGCCAAAGATCCACTCTGTACCAAGTCCACCATCTCTGTCTAGAGTCTGTACTAACATAGTACTCAACCTCCATCCATCTCCACCTTAGCTGCCCGTACTCCGCCCCCGCGCCATAACTTAACAGATTGACAATAACCTCTGTTTATTCTGTGGTGGAGGCGGACATTCCGCCGATACTTGCCCCCATAAGACCTCAAGGGCGACTGCAAACTCTGCTCTGAACTCCTCCGCCAAGGCCAAGGGTTGCAAGGCCCAAGTTTCGGAGTCCAAGGACACTCTTTTGGACCCTTCCGAGGGGTCAAAAAAATAGTCCACGGTCCTCTTGACTCAGCACAGACTGAGGACCGCGTTGACCCTCACTGTGCCCATGAGTGTTTCCGTCTCAACGTGTCCGCTCTTTCCGATCCTCATTCCCTCCATATATTCCTCTCTTCCAATCTCCTCCCTCATCCCAGTGATGTTACGGCGCTTGTGGATAGTGGTTCTACTCATTGCTTCATCAATTCTGATTTAGTCCGGAGAACTTCTGTCCCAACAACTTCAGTGCCTCCGATGGAGTTACGATTGTTTGACGGCTTGTCTACCTCTTTTATTTCAGAATCTGTACGTTTGCCTGTTGTATTCCCGACCGGTGAATCTATGGTTCTTGATCTGTATGTCACTCGGCTTGATCCCTCTTGTGAATTGGTTCTTGGTCATAATTGGCTCACCCACCACAATCCGTTGATTGATTGGGTTTTGGGCTCTATCTCTTTCTGTCCTGCGCAACCAGTGGTCCAAGCTCCTCCTGCTAGCATTGACCCGTCTCCAGGGTCTCCGGATGTTAGGAGTGCTCTGGCAGTCCTGTGGACTTGTGTTGTGGTTTGTGGACTTGTAGATAGCACAGGACGCTTAGATCAACATGTCATGTGATCAGGTAGTGTAGTTGCACCTGTGGACGAGTTTGGGACTTCTAGTCTCTCACAGCTGTCCACAGGTGAGTAGTTTAGCTACTTAGAGTCCTAGTCTCTCACAGCTGTCCACAGCTTGTCCCTTCATTTCTAGCTCAGTTCTCTGCCTAATCAATTTGTTCTTTCGCTGTTAGGACTCCTCAGCAGTCCCCTGACGTTCCTGCTTCAACACCGGAATCATTCTCCGATTCCATTCCTCATGGTCCTGGCACCTCCGAGTCAGGCCCACATTCCACCAGTGATCCACCTTCTGCTATTCCTGGTACCTCCTCCATTCCTCCAACTGACATACACCTCATCAACTCCGTGGCATTTTCTTGTGCTGCTCGGATGGACGGATCTTCACAGTTTGTTTTCCACATTCATCCGAAGGCCTCCGTCTCCACTGCTGCTGCCACACCTACTCCTGTCAAGCCCAGTAACCTCTCCTCCATCCCGGAAGAATACCACGAGTTTGCAGATGTATTCAGCAAAGCTTGTGCTGATACTCTGCCTCCACATTGGCCATTTGATCTCAAGATTGAGCTTGAGGAAGGTGCTGCTCTGCCTGTGGGTACTATGTACGCCTTGTCTCAGGTTGAGCTCACTGCTCTCCACAAGTTCATTGACGAAAATTTGACCAGTGGTTTCATCCGGCCTACATCATCTCCTCACGGTGCTCCTGTTCTCTTCGTCCACAAGAAGGATGGTTCACTCTGCTTGTGTGTCAATTTCTGGGGACTCAACTGCATCACCAAGAAGGACCATTATCCACTTCCCCTGATTTCGGACCTCCTCGACTCGCCTCGCTGCGCTCGCATTTATACCAAAATTGATCTCTGACATGCTTATCACTTAGTCCGCATAGCGGAGGGTGATGAATGGAAGACTGCATTCCAAACCCGCTATGGTTCCTATGAGTGGCTTGTCATGCCCTTTGGTCTCACCAATGCTCCGGCTGCCTTCCAGCGATTTATGAACAACATGTTGAATGTGCTCCAGACAGTCAGTAAGTAGATGTACTTAGTCATATTCCTAATGTGGACTGTGGGAAGTAGTCATGTGATGTGTAGTGAACTTTGCCTGTGGGTACACTTGTAATGCTTAGTCTTTTACGAGTACCCACAGGTGAGTAACATATTAGTTCTCTTTAATATAGTCTTTTACGAGTGCCCACAGCTGCTAGGACTTCCTTATAAGTCAACCACTGCTCTGTTTCTAACACAACATCTTCAAGGATATGGTTGACATCTCCGTCACTGTATACCTGGACGACATTCTCATTTATTCTGACAATATTGCTGAACACTGGAAGCATGTTAAAGAGGTCCTGCAACGTCTCCAAAAGCATGGTCTGTATGCCCACACTGACAAGTGCGAATTTCACTCCAAGTCTGTGGAATACCTTGGTTATGTTCTCTCTCCGGATGGTTTGAAGATGTCTGAAGACAAGATCAAGATTATTCAGGACTGGCCCAAGCCAAAGAAAATGAAGGATATTCAGTCTTTCTTAGGGTTTGCAAATTTTTATCGATGTGTCATTTACTCCTACTCCGACATTGTTGTTCCCCTGACTTGTCTTACTCAGAAGAATACTCTGTGGAAGTTTGGGGATGATGCCCAGACTGCATTCGAAACCCTCAAGAAAGCCTTCATCTCAGCTCCGGTCCTCACTCACTGGATTCCTGACTCTCGGATCATTGTCAAAACTGATGCTTCGGACTATGCCCTGGCTGCCATTCTCTCCATTGTCGCTCCTGACGGCGATATTCACCCTATTGCATTCCACTTGCATTCCTTCACTGCTCCGGAGTTGAACTATGACACTCATGACAAGGAGTTACTTGCAATTTTCAAAGCTTTTCGGATCTGGCAACATTATCTTGAGGGCTCTGCCAACACTATTGATGTGGTCACGGACCATAAGAATCTTGAGTATTTTTGCACCACTAAGGTTCTTACTTGCCACCAGGCTCGATGGTCGGAGTTCCTTTCTCAGTTCAACCTGGTGATCCGCTTCTGCCCTGGTAAACTCGGAGCAAAGCTGGATGCTCTTACTAGACAATGGGACGTCTACCCGAAAGGGGGGGATAGTGGCTATGCCTCAGTCAATCCTCAGAATTTCAGACCTGTATTCACCCAAGAACAACTCAGCACTTCCCTCCGAGCTACCTACCTCCTCACTCCTACTCTCCACGCTGCTCTCCTCATCGACTCCTCTCAGCTTCACGATGATATCTGCTCCGCTCTCAAAACGGACTCGGACATCTTTACCGTTCTGGCTAAGCCTGAGGGACGTTGGTCCGTTGACTCCGATGAGTTCCTCCGACTTGATGGTAGAATTTATGTCCCTAATGCAAATAACCTCCATCTCCGAGTTCTCCAGTATCACCATGATCATCCTCTTGCTGGGCACTATGGAAAAAACAAGACTCTCGAGATCCTCCAATGCAATTATACCTGGCCTGGTGTCCGGACTGCTGTCAAGGATTTCTGTAAATCTTGTGTCACCTGCATGCGATCTAAACCTCAACGTCACTGTCCCTACAGAACTCTCAAGCAGTTACCCATTCCGATCTGACCCTGGGATTCCATTTCTATGGATTTTATTGAAAAGCTTCCTGCCTCCTCCAGATTTGATTCTATACTGGTTGTCATTGACCGACTCACTAAACAGTCCATTTTCATTCTGATGCATGACACTATCACTTCCTCCAAACTTGCTAAACTATTTGTCATTCATGTGTTCTCTAAACACGGTGTTCCATTGCACATCACTTCTGACTGAGGTCTGGAATTTGTCTCCCACTTTTTCCACTCCTTAGGTCAAGCTCTGGATATGAGACTTCACTTCACTTCAGGATATCATCCGGAGGGTGACGGACAGACTGAACACACGAATCAGACATTGGAACAGTACCTCCGGATCTATTGCAATTATCAGCAGGATAACTGGTCCGACCTCTTACCGTTAGCAGAGTTTGCTTACAACAATGCCCCGAGTGCCACCACCGGAGTATCTCCGTTCTTTGCTAACAAAGGATATCATCCCGGTCTTGTAGTTCATCCTGAACAAGATTTGGCCTCGGTCCGTGCCCGTGAATTTGTTGTGGATTTGGACAATCTTCACACCATGCTCAAGTCCGAAATTGCTTTAGCTCAACAACGCTACCAAGTCTCTGGAGACACAGTCCAACGTCCGGCTCCTCTGTTCAAAGTTGGCGACAAGGTATTCGTCAAGGCTAAGTTCTTCAGGACCACTAGACCGTCCAAGAAGCTCTCCGAAAAATTCCTAGGTCCTTACAATGTTATTTCCCAACCCGGATCTCATTCCTTCACCCTCCGACTTCCGGATTCCATGCGTGCAGTTCATCTGGTATTCCATGTTTCCATGCTCGAACCTTCTACTCCGAATTCTATTCCTGGTCGTGTTGAGCCTGCTCCGGCTCCGATCGAAATTGACAGAGAACCCGAATACAAAATCGCCAGTATTGCAGACTCCAAGATTGATCGCCAGCGAGCTTGCAAACTTTTGTACAAAGTATTCTGGCTAGGGTATGAAGGTACTGACGAGGAATCTTCCTGGTTACCTGCTACTGAACTATCTCATGCTTCCGAGCTCCTTGCTGAATTCCATGCTGCTTATCCCGCAAAGCCCGGTCCTCTTTCCGCTCTCTAGGTTGCTCCGAATCCCTTTCTTTTATTCCTATCCATCCCCAATTCCATTCAGTTCTATTCCCTTCATCTAATCATCCTCTCCGAAATCGTTCTCTCACATTCCTCTTGTTCTGATTCCTTATTTCCTTCCTTACTCCTATTCCTGTTTTCATTTTATTCCGATGACTCAGGCAAAAAAGAAAGCTTATCAATTCAAAAAGACAAGACCACAGTGTGCTGTACATTGTGCTATTCCTAGTACCTCTCCAGACGCCTCCTGCACTCCCTCTCATGCTCATCTTCCCTATGCCTCTCTGACTCCTCCCTGGTCAATCGCATTTCAGCCCGGAGACCCATGATGGCCTCCCGGGTGGACCTATGCTCCTCCAACAGCTCCCGATTAACCCTCTCATGCTGCTCCGTTGCCTCTCTTCCTGCACAGACATCCAAACAGAGCGCCTCCATGGTCTGGTTCAGATTGTTGAATGCAGATATGATGCGGGTAGTGGGGGACGGGTTTGGGGTTTGGGTATTCTGCATCTCGGAGTTAGTTTCTCCTGCGCTGGATTCAGTCTGGTACTTACTCCAAGGGAGTTTTGATGTGAGTGGGGAATCAATGTTCCCCGCGTGGCTTCTGGTGCTGTGGACCGGACATCGCTTGTGGGTATTGGCCCATGCATACCTGTTCCGAAGCCTCCGCCCTCGATGAACGCCTCTGACCCTCCAAAACCTCTGGTCGCTGGCCTGGCCTTCTCCGCAGTCTTGGCAGCTCCTCCTCAAGTTGTGCAAGGTCGTCGTGGCATTTCCTCGACCTCTGGAACATTGTCCGATGCATTTCAACCTCCTCTGCCTCGACCCCCTCGCGTTCCGGACCCTCTCGGCATGCTCCTGGATTGTGACATTGATGGCCCCACACCCTCCAGGTCCCAGTCCTTGCACCTTCCCTTTCTCTTCTGGCACTCCTGACAGGCTGTTGCTCCAGACCCGTCCATCACTTTCAGGCAGGCACGTTTCTTGTTGACGCACCATTTGCAGGCCGGAAGGTGTAGCTCCGGGACGGAAGTGTCTGCTGGGCTGCGGTATTGTTTGATTATTGAGCGCAGGAGGTGGGATACTGCGACGTACGGCATCTCTGAGTCTCCATTGGCGTCCTTCCTGGCTGTCTGACGCAACCTGGTCCTGGTCTTTGGAGCAGTCAGCTCCTCCTCCACTGAAATCTCCTCCCCTCTGTCCTCATTCCGTTCCGACGCTCTGCTCCGGCTCCCTTGGCTGCTTTGGTACTGTTGGATTATCGCCGACTGCTCCTCCTGGGTCAGGCTCGCGAAGTATTGGGAGGGGTTGGTAGACATGGTGGTGGTTTGGGTTGGTGTTTCGTTGGTGTTGGCCCCTGGCCTCTTATCAGTGTGGTTTGACTCATTATCAGCTTGATCTGTGCTTCTGATCGATTCCGGATTTCTTGGGCTTTGTTCTGGATCCTTCTACAATGTTCCGGGGTTCTCTGCCTCATGGCCTCGGGGCTCAGCCCTAGAGGGGGGATACTGTTACAGTCGTCCCAGATCACTCCGGACCGCGTTCCCGCTGGTCCGACTTCTTCTCCGATTCCGAACTCCGAAGTCCTGACCGGTCTCCTCAAGCCCGGTTCCCGGATTCATTCTTCTCTGATCCATTCATTACTCTGATGTCATCATTCCATTCTGTTTATTATCTCTATTATTCCTATAACTTCTATTGTACTCCGAACGCTTTATTATAGGCGCCCACTAACTACCAGTAACCTAGATACCTATTGTAGGACTATCTCCGTTCCTCCAATAGTCCACATGTATATAAACCGGAGTTAGTCCGGAGTAGTTTTCCTCAATCAGAATATTGACTCGACATCAATTTGACTTGTCTCCTATCCCTCTGAACTTCGGTTCACCGTCTCATCTCTCTCTCAGACTTGGTTCCCTTCGATCCGAGTTGTATCCTCTCCTCTCCAGGTCTGAAGTCCAAATCGAGACCACCCAGCGATATTGGAGTGGTGCAACACATACGTTGAAGCCAAGGTCTCACTCCGCTCGTCCCTCCGACATGCGCTCCAATCAGCGTCTAACACTGTCTGAGATAGGCCACATTATTCCTTTCCCCTCGACTCTACATGTGGATAACAAGAAATGACATGCTCACTGACTCACTCCCACCATACACCCTTCATCAACTTCAAGAAGTGTCACTGAGGCCACAGGAGAAAATGCTCAAATCACAGTCTTTGATGACATTCACTATCTAGTGTAGGTAGGCTTGTAGAACAAGCACCCCAAGAAACTACTGCAGTTTATTGGGAAGTCTGCCCTAAGTACAATGAGATAACCACATATAGACATGTAGAGACTAGATATACACTTTTTTTTTTTTTTTTTTTAAATCAACAATTTATAATGCGGTGTGTGGTAGCAGTCCGCGGCAGCTGTCTACTACAAGAGTAGTGGCTACAATATATAAGAGAGTTCTACAGAAGGGCCCCAAAGGGGCCCAACAACATCTGTTGTACTGAGTGAGGGCTTCAAGTGCCCATTAGCAGACTAGAAAGTGAAGAGATGGAGAGGGGGAAAAGTACATACCAGCAGGCAGGCTAAGTAGGAAGGGGGGGTGGGGAAGAGTGTTGGACAGCAGGGCCTCCTGGGTCTGGGGGAAATGAGAAAGCCAGGGGATTATCCTGGAGGAAGAGAATGAGACTGTCAATATCAGTATAGTAGTTGGAACTGCTGTCCTGAGCCTAGGACCAGTGGTGAGTGTAAAGGGGGCATGACCAGAGAATATGATTGCACCATTGAAAGAGAAAGCTGCAGGGGCAGGAAGTTGGTTCGTTGGGGAAGAACCAAGATCGATATTTGCTAGTAGGGGTATGATTGAGGATGCATCATGTCAATTGGGCAGTCAGGGAGGGTGGTTTACGAGTGGTTGAGGAGAGATAAGAGCCATCTTGGAAATAGGAGGGGTGTAATGGCTTGCTGCAGTGAGAGAGGGGCATGAACTGTGAGCCCAGGGAGGGGAGAGTGGAGTCCAGCTGCCACTCCTGGATGACATGCTTGGTACTTAGTTTCCAGATAGACAATGCCCAGACAGGGGACAAGGTCGAGAAGGGTGGATGGGGTTTTGCAAAAGCAAGGGCATGAGCTTGCCCATGTACTGAAAGTTTCCAACGTGACAGAGAGTGTGCAATGGTGATAGTGTGAGAGGGGGAGGTTTCAAACCAAGGGATGAGGAGGGATGTGACCATTACAGAGGTATGCTGTCCAGAGGAGGGGGAGGGAGAGAGTGCAGCCCGCACTGCTGAAGGGGAGTCAGTCAGAAAAAAGAGAGAGGAAATATCACTACTAAATAAGGGGAGTAGGGAAGAAAGAGCAAAAGAGAAAGCAAAACATTCAGAGTTGGTACCTGTGAGTGAACCGGCATTAGCAGAGTCAGAGCATACAGTTACATTGTTCATGGAAGCAACATAGGAAGCTTGAGAGGAGAAGCCCATGACACGAGGGGGAGGGGAGGATGAATCAAATCCAATTACAAGAGTAGTAGAAGAAAAAGTGCCCTAGAGAGGGCGGAATCAAGAATAGACTTGCCCCAAGAGGCCAGGTCCTTTTTGGAGCAAGGGGAGGGTGGGGTGAGGAATGATATGCAGTCTGCAAACCGGTTGAGGATACAGTATCCTGGTTTGGCTAGAGGGTGAGAGTGAAGGATGGGGTCCCCTTTGATGGAGTAGAGGGTGGCATCCATGAAAGTGAGTGCAGAGCCCGATATGCGCTTCTGGCAGGCAGTGAGGAAGGGGAGGGAGAGGGGGTGGCACTTGGTGGTAGAGGGATTGGTGAGTAGGGAGTTTATCCCATGGGTGTGTGGGAGGGAGGCAATCTGCATTGCGCTCTGGGTGTGAAGTTTCCTCAGGTGGAGGTGGATGGGTAGGAGGTCTGCAATGGCTTTGACTCCTTGGGATGGGGAGGTGTGGAAGGCCCCCATAATCCACAAGGCGGCACACTGTTGCGAGGCCTGGAGTTGCTTGAGTAGTCCCTTGATGCGGGCTGCATCATGGAACCAGAGAGAGGAACCATATGTCATTAATGGGACAACACAGGATCAGTAGAGAAGACATTTATGTGAGGGTGTGAGACCTCGGGAGGAGTTTCCTAGTAGATGCATAGTGCCCAGAAGGGAGAAAGACTTGTTAGCATAGAAAGAGATGTGGTCTTTAAATGAAAGCTGAGGGTCAAACCAGAAGCCTAGGTATCACCAGACAGGGGAGGGGAGTAGGGGGGTATCACCAGTGAAGGGTGCGTAGCCTAGGTCCAGGGTTGGGAAGGTCTCCTTGTGTTGCTAGGAGAAGAAGAAAGATTTGGTCTTGGAGTGTTCCAGGATGAGTCTGAAATCTGCCAGCAGTTGGAAGATGATGCCATAGGCTCTGGCAAGCAGGGGAGTTACTTCCTCCCATTGTCTGCCTCTTGACACAAGGAGGCCATCATTGATGTAGGACAGGAAGTCTACATTCCTGAGGAGGGGGTCAAGGGAGAACAGATGTTCTGCAATGTAAAGGACTGGGGCTAGGAAGAGGGAGGATAGTACTGGGGAGAGGGCAGAGCCCTGGACAATGCCAATGGAACAGTCCATGGGGTCAGAAGTTATATTGGCACCCCAAGAGAGGGAGGTAGTACAACTGACAAGGTAGGATTCGAAGAAGGAGAGGACCTGGGGGGGGAAACCCTGGTGATAGAGGATGGCGACTAGGGTAGAGTGGTGGAGGGAGGGGAAAAATTGGGTGACATCAAACACAACAATGCCAGTAACCATGTTCTTGGCCCACCCAGCTCTGACAAGGTGAGAAAGGTAGAGACCAGTATCCTCAGTAGATCAGCTGGTGATCCCACCTAGTTGGCGGGGGTGAACAAGTGCATGGCGGACAGCCGTGACTAGATATACACTATATAACAATATAACAAGGTGTTACATCCGTAACTATTATGTCCTCATCTCTCCACAATCTCTGCTTTGGATCAATCCTCATTCCTTCACCTTTCCTTTTTGGTCTCTTGTCCATTCCTGTTTCACAATTGTATAATGTTGCATAGTACCTACACAGCCTTCCTTGTCCCCATAGTTCCCCACATTCCCCGCAAACTCTATGTACACTGTAGTTACTATTCTATGGACACTTGTATATAAGCTGTAGGTACTCAAGTTTGTACATATCTTCAGTCTGAATATTGACTTAGTTCTCCCCTCCTATCCTCTGTCCAATCTCCACTCGTTCTCCACCCTCTCCGATAAACTTGGTTCCTTGAAATATAGGATTGCGGTAGCACAAGGGCACAACACATACATTGAGGCCAAAGATTGTTGAAGCAGGAACATTGGGGGACTGCTGAGGAGTCCTAGCAGCGAAGGAACGAAGGGAATATGCGTAGAATTGAGCTAGAAACGAATGGACAAGCTGTGGACAGCTGTGAGAGACTAGAACTCTAAGTAGCTAAACTACTCACCTGTGGACAGCTGTGAGAGACTAGAAGTCCCAAACTCGTCCACAGGTGCAACTACACTACCTGATCACATGACCTACTGATCTAAGCATCCTGTGCTGTCTACAAGTCCACAAACCACAACACAAGTCCACAGGACTGCCAGAGCACAACTGAGTGCACACACCTCTGCAAGTCCACAGTGCACTCCTAACACACCCCCCTGATCTGACATGTCCTCACACATTACCCAGCTCGACTCAGACCCAGCAGTGGCACTGTGAACTCCACAGTAGGTACCCCAACTGCCTTGGTCAAAATGTCAGCTACCTGCTCAGTGGTTGGCACATACACTGGATTGATGGATCCTGCCTCCACAGCATCTCGAAGCCAGTAAAAGTGAAGGTCTTTTTTTTTTTTTTTTTTTTAAAAAATCAAATGTATTTTACGTGGTGCCCGAACGCAGTCCACGCCTACTAGTTAAAAACATAACTAATAAGAAGTCCGTATCTGACAATACAAACATAAGAAAATTTGGCATTAAAGGTGCCGCAACCTGAAAGACCACTCTCGATCAACCGAGAGGGAACGGGAGATGGGGGAGCGCGTAAATGAGAACGCGGCCCAGACATGCTGGGTGCCAAGGGTCCCCTGCCCCCCGCCAGGGGGGCAGTATGCGTCATTTCGCAGCAGGCCCCTACGGTCGCCCGACAGCTTGCAGAGGGTTGTGCCCCCTAGGGGGCTGAGGTGTCAATTCGCCCTAAATCCCTACGCCCACCGAGGTGAGGGGGAATGACCAACTGGGCCACTGCCAGGCAGTCGGGGGCTAACCCAACGGCCACCAGGCAGTCACCCGACGCCCCCCCGAGGGGGAGCTTGGGTCTCAAACATGAAGGCTGAGGGATTCATGTTGAAGAACATGGTTACGTGGCCCGTACAAGTCGGGAAACCTCGCAACCGGTGGTAGTCCGGACAGGACACAAAGATGTGGTGCCTCGTTTGAAGACGGGCCCCACAACTACAGCCTTGCGGCTCGGTAGGATGAAATCTGGCACGGTACTCCCCAATAGGGGCGTGGCCAGTGAATGTACGACACGCCCGAGCAAATTTGCCGGGCGAGCCACCAAAGCCAGGGATCCACACACCAGACTTGTGGTATGTGGGCCTGAGGGGCTTGTCATTGCCCCCTATGAGGTCCAGGAAACTGGAGCCCCAATACCTGGGTGAACGAAACATGTTCACCCATTGGTCGCAAACCTCCCGTGTGGCCTTGGCCCTCAGGGAGTCGATGGAAGTTTGGGGCCTAGGCCCCGCAGCAACTACGAGATCCTTGGCCTGCCGAACGGCCTCGGATAACATAGGGAACTTGTGCTTTAAGGGCACAACCCAGAAAACTAAGCAACGAGCGGGGTCTGCAGAGAACCACTCATCAAGAAGGCGGCACACCGCCAGGGAGTGAGCCTGGCCAGCATGAACCGAAGGGTCCAACGCACGCGAGACAGAGCCCGCAGAATGCGTATACAGGACAATGGTAGAGGCCCCCCCATAGCCAACCACCATGGAAAGGCCCAGCCAAACCGAAAGGAGAGCAGCATCAGGGGCCGTCACCCTCCCGGCAGCCCTCCTGGTCTCACGGACGCAAGAGAGCCCATAAAAGACAGACGCAGCCGCAACTGCCTGCCTTGCAGCCACGGGAAGCCAGTGTGAACCAGCTGCCACGCGGAGCGTAAGATCATCCTCCTCAGCACGCCGCACGGACCTGCCAAGGTCGGACAGAAAAGCCCTCCAAGCCTCATCATCAGCCCGGGGAGGAATAGAATGAATCGTGATCTGGTCATCAAACTGATCGCGAAGACGGAGACCGGGCCTCGACGCATCGTCAAACGCATCAAAAGACTTGGTGAGGGAAGGGAGAACCTGCTGGATCTCCATGATGGCACTCTTGACCTTGGGCTTATGACCCTCAGCCATGAGAGCGACAGAACGGGGATGCGGGGTCGCATCGCTGCCATACTCCCTCCCTAAGAGCGACCTAAGGGGATGGGAGGAACCCAGAGTCGCCACGCGATAAATCGTACACTTGGCGAGCTTCTGGAGATGAAGACGAATAGGCAGAAGGCCCACGAGGGCCTCTACCGCTCCAGTTGGAGAGGTACGAAATGCACCAGTAACCCACAGAGCAGCGCGACGCTGCATCTGTGTGAACAGGGCCAGAACACCCTTGTTAGGGCGGCCAGCATGATACCAGAGGCGAAACCCATAGGTAGCTATGGGCAACACACACGAACGGTAGAGGAGCCTCTTCTGTTCAGGAAGAAGGCCCCTGGTAGAGTTACCTAGCATCCTCATGGCGTGAACCGTAGAGAACGACTTGGTAGTGTAGTACCAAACGTGCTTCTTGAAATTCAGAGCGTGGTCGAAATAAAAGCCCAGATACCGCCAGAACGGCTTAGGGCACAGAGGAGTATCGCCAGTGAACGGGGCAAAGCCCAGGTCAATGGCAGGGTTATCATCCCCCGGCCTGCGGGAGAAGTTGAAAAATTCGGACTTGTCGTGCTCAAGAACGAGTGCAAAGGCTACAAAGAGAGTGTGCACGATCGCGTACGCCCGCTGCAAAGCAGCAACGTTGTCAGCCCAGAGCTTGGACTGAACGATAAGGGTATCGTCATTGACATACGAAAGCATGTCAACGGACAGACCTGCAGCCCTGGCCCTCCGGTAAAACAAGTAAACCAGCGGAGCCAGACAAAGGGCAGAAAGGACGGGGGACAGGGCAGAGCCCTGGCCCACCCCCACATTGGCCTCGAAAGGATCAGAGAGCACACCACCCCAGGAATACGAGGTGCGGCAGCCCACAAGGTAGGACGCAAAGAACCGGACCAGCTCAGGGGCCAGCCCGGACTTGCGCATGATAGCCAAAAGCATATCATGGTTAAGAGAAGGAAAGAACTGCGCGATGTCAAAAGCCACCACGCTAGTCTTGAGACCCTTTGCCCACCCGGCACGAACCAGATGGGTAAGGACCAAGCCAGCATCCTCCGTAGAGCGTTGGGAGATCCCCCCGAGCTGGTTTGGATGAAACACGTTCCACTTGACACAGTCAAACTGGAGACGGCGCGAGATCATCTTCTCGACAAGTTTTCCCATGGTGTTCAGCAGCACAATAGGCCGGAACATCTTGGGGGTGGAGTAAGAGGGCTTCCCCGGCTTCGGTATGATAACTGAGGTAGACTCCTTGAAATGACTGGGCCAGCATCCCACGCGAATGCAGGCATTGGCCACAGAGAGGAGAAACTCGCGCACACGATAGTGGTTGAGTAAACTCTTGAGGTGGGACCATGTAATGTGGTCTGGCCCTGGAGAAGAGCGCCCAGAGCAGGCGGCTAACGCCTCCATCATCTCGGGTGCCTGAAAAGGGTACCACTCCCTGACGTCATGGTCAGGGAGCTCATCCAGCACAGACGGATCACAAGCATGGCCAGAGGCCGCATTGTAGGTGCCGTGAAGGGCCCGGAACAAATCCGGGAGGTCATGGCAGGGCCTGCCCTGATAGGACAGAGCCTCCACCGCAGGGAGCTTACGTTGCTGAACCCAGGCCATGAGGTCCCAGGGACGCTTGTTAGCAGTAGCTATCTCCGCGATGCGAGCATCAAAGAAGACGCGCTTGGCACGTTTGCACGCAGCCCTAAAGGCCCGCCACGACTCCGGGGAAGGAGCAGCACGGTGGGCAGCAATGAGTTCGGAGCACTCCAGGCCCCACCAGGGCTTGGAGCGACCGACGATGAAGGCCTCCTTTGAGTGGGAAGCCCACACCCGGGAAATGATCTCGGAGACAGTCGAAACTGCCCTCTCAACCACCTCCGGGGTGTCCAGGGCAGAGACCAAGGCCCCCACCCCTTCTGCGACCTCGCCGAGGAAGGCAGCTTCCTCATCCGAGTCCCGTTTAATGACCCGCTTCCAGGCCCCCACAAGGAACCTGGAGGTGGGAAGAACAACAGTCAGGGGGGCGTGATCCGACGTGCCCCGATGATCGAGATCAACATCGCTTCTTGTTCTGGTACTCCCATCAGTACTAGCACAGCCACACACCTCCTCCTCACCAAAACTCACTTTTCGCGTGCATTTGCTGTTGGATCTTTGATCCAGAAGTACCATCTTATGCCCTCAACAAGGGCCTCCGACCAACTCCGAGGGGGGAGGGCGGATCGTGGCGGATCTTCCGCTGCGGGCCAACCTTCCCCTGGTGACCCGCTGGACACTCTCCAGTCTCCTGCGCCCCGGCATCCCCAGGGCCCCCGGTCTCAAGTGGACGACCTCATGGCGAGCGCTCACGAGCCTCTCCCGGCCGCCCCTGGACTCTCCTTTCTCGACAATGGGTCTGCCGTCGTCGAATCCTTTTCGGAAGATAGGACCCCAACCAGGCTCGTTCGACCCGACTCCAGGGCTTCCAAACGCCCCCGATCCGCTGCAGGATCCAACGACGACGACGACATGTCCGACGCTTCGGGTTCTCACCCAGCCGACGCTCCTGGCGGCGGTCTGTTCGCCCCACCACCGGTTTCCCCTCTTCGTTTGGAGGCCCCTCCTTTGGACGGGCCGGGACCGGCTCTAGCTGCGATAGGGCAATCGCTCAGAGTGGCCAACGGTTGGCTACGCGAGAGGGGCCGGGGTCTCGACCTCGGTGACCCTGAGACCACCGAGCTCTTCAGGGCTGTGAGCAACACCCTGGAGACAATGTCTTGTGTAGGGTTGCTGGATGTTCCAGTGAACCGCACATCTACGGCCACCCTTCGGGGGCTTACGGCCAGGACTATCGTCCGGGACATCTCTGATGTCCCCCCCTCCATCCGTCAGGGGATGGGCAATGCCCCCTCTGGGGGTGCCGCCCCTCCACCGGGCGACTCTATGGATCTGGCGCCAGACACGGCCCCAGACTCCTCTGCTGCTGGGTCGGCTCCTAATCCCCCTCCTGCTCGTTGGGATAAGGGCAAAGGGAAGGCCCCGGCCCCTCCTCCTCCCTCGGGAGGAGCCCAGGATGCCGCTTCCGCCTCGAGACCCGGTCCCTCACAGGCCGGCACCTCCTCGGGCAACGCCTCTGCGAAGGGGCGCACTTATGCGGTGGCGGCCAAGTTTCCGCTTGGCCCGCCCCCTAAGATTAACGAGGCCACCAAGCCAAATGCGCGGAAGCGTTCATTTGTGCAGGTTGCCAAGGGGTCGCCTCCCCCCTCGAGGGATGCCTCCGCCCAGGTCGCTGCTATTGCGGCCATGGTGAAGGCGTTTCCTCACCTCACTCCGGAGCAGATCGCCCACACCATCGGTAAGGGCGGTCCTGCTTCCCCCTCTCCCTCGTCTTCCTCGCAGCGTAAGCCCAAGCGCCCGAGGATGACCACTGCTGGCCCCTCTCGGCGCCAGGTCCTTATCATCTTTCATGGCGACAAGCCCGCCTTGAGGGACCTCTCTAACATGAATGGGGCCGTCAATCGTGCCCTTGAAGTGGCTAAGTCCCCCCTTGTTGTCACGCAGGTTTCACCTGCGTACGACGGGTACTCTCTGGCGACCAACGACGTCGCCAAGGACGCCGATGTGACCCTCATCTCCAGGTGGGCGTCGCGCTACTTTCCCCAGGGGTCTAGGCCCCAGGCTACCGTCCCCTCGTCCAAGTCCTTTATGAGGGTTTGTGACGTCCCCCGTCTCGGTCCCAATGGTCAGGTCATCGACCGTCAGGCGATCGAGAACATTATGCGGCAATCCTCTCACAGGGGATTCCAGTTCCTTGTTGGCCCCCCCCGGGTCAAACGCAACTCCGCCCACTCCGACTCCTGTACGGTGTGGTTCGAAATCTGGGACTCGGGCACGGGTTCCGTTGCACGTCAGATGGTCGACCGCTCGTTGGCCGTCGGTACTCGGGCTTGCCCTATCCGGGCTGCCAAACCTCACCAGGGTGTTTCTCTCTGCCAGCGCTGCTGGAAGTGGGGCCACACCTCGCAAGTCTGCAAGGCCTGGTTCGCTGTGTGCCCCCTCTGTGGCGAGCCTCACTCTGAGGCCAACCACCGCGCCATGGCTGGGTGCTGTAAGGCCCACAAGGGCAAGAACCCCTCTCCCGCCACCCCCGAGGGCGAGCCCTGCCCTCACCCCCCTCACTGCCGCAACTGCGGTGGCGACCACGCTCCCTATGACAGGGACCACTGTCCTTGGTGGGCCAAACGGTTCGATGCCGAATGGTTCCGCAAGCAGTATTCTGAGGTAAGGTCCAAGCAGACCTCGCCTCGCACCTCTGCTAACTCACGACCTCCTCATGCCTAGGACGACTAGTGTACAGGAGATCCGGGTTTTCTCGCAGAATGTCAACCGTAGTTACGCGCTAGTTGATGTACACCTGGAGACTCTCAAATGCGATTTTGATGTGCTCTTTGTCCAAGAACCGCCCTGGAGGACGGTTCGGTTAGCTCCCTCGTCGTGCTCTAAGGAGGGCGATGATGTAATCGGCGCTCCGATCCATCCGGAATGGACGTGCATGGTCCCACCTAAAGTTGGTGACCTCAACCCGCGGGTTATGGCCTATGTCCATAATCGGCTTAAGCCTCTCTGGCCCGCGTTTAGACGCGATCTGGTAGATAATCGCGATCTGCTGCTTCTGTCCCTGTTCTTCGGGGGGGAGCCAATCCATCTTCTGAACATCTATTCAGACGACAGGCATACTGCCATCAGGCTTCTTTCTGGAGGCTTGGCGGATGAACTCCCCCCCCTGTTTTATATGGGTGGTGACTTTAACTGTCACTCGCGTGTGTGGGACCCTGATCGGGTCCCGCACCCGGGTGTGGTGCAGTCCCTTCTGGAGTCTGCGTCGGATCTCGGGCTGGATCTGGTGCTTCCCATAGTGCCGGGCCCTACCCACTTCCCACACGATCGCAATCTGAACTCTTCGGTTATAGATTTGATCTTCCTTCCTGTGGCCAGGGGCGGTGAGCTCAAGCCCATCATCGATCTCGATCATCGGGGCGCGTCGGATCACGCCCCCCTGACCGTTGTTCTTCCCACCTCTAGGTTCCTTGCGGGGGCCTGGAAGCAGGTCATTAAACGGGACTCGGATGAGGAAGCTGCTTTCCTCGGCAAGGTCACAGAAGGGGTGGGGGCCTTGGTCTCCGCCCTGGACACCCCGGAGGTGGTTGAGAGGGCGGTCATGACCGTCTCCGAGATCATTTCCCGGGCGTGGGCCTCCCATTCAAAGGAGGCCTTCATTGTCGGTCGCTCTAAGCCCTGGTGGGGTCCGGAGTGCTCCGAGCTTATTGCCGCCCACCGTGCTGCTCCCTCCCCGGAGTCATGGCGGGCTTTTAGGGCTGCGTGCAAACGCGCCAAGCGTGTTTTCTTTGATGCTCGCATCGCGGAGATAGCTACTGCTAACAAGCGTCCCTGGGACCTCATGGCCTGGGTTCAGCAGCGTAAGCTTCCTGCGGTGGAGGCTCTGTCCTACCAGGGCAGGCCCTGCCATGACCTCCCGGATTTGTTCCGGGCCCTTCACGGCACTTATAACGCAGCTTCTGGCCGGGTTTGTGATCCGTCAGTGCTAGACGAACTCCCTGACCATGACGTCAGGGAGTGGTACCCTTTCCAGGCACCCGAGATGGTGGAGGCGTTAGCCGCCTGCTCCGGGCACTCTTCTCCAGGTCCGGATCACATTACGTGGTCCCACCTTAAGAGTTTACTCAATCACTATCATGTGCGCGAGTTTCTCCTCTCTGTGGCCAATGCCTGCGTTCGCGTGGGCTGTTGGCCCAGTCATTTCAAGGAATCTACCTCGGTTATCATACCGAAGCCAGGGAAACCCTCTTACTCTACCCCCAAGATGTTCCGGCCTATTGTGCTGCTGAACACCATGGGGAAACTTGTCGAGAAGATGATCTCGCGCCGTCTCCAGTTTGACTGTGTCAAGTGGAACGTTTTTCACCCAAACCAGCTCGGAGGGATTTCCCAACGCTCTACGGAGGATGCTGGCTTGGTCCTTACCCACCTGGTTCGCGCTGGGTGGGCTAAGGGTCTCAAGACTAGCGTGGTGGCTTTTGACATCGCGCAGTTCTTTCCTTCACTCAACCATGATATGCTTCTGGCTATCATGCGCAAGTCCGGGCTGGCCCCTGAGCTGGTCCGGTTCTTTGCATCTTATCTTGTGGGACGCCGTACCTCGTACTCTTGGGGCGGCGCGCTCTCCGATCCCTTCGAGGCTGATGTGGGCGTTGGCCAGGGCTCTGCCCTGTCCCCCGTCCTCTCTGCCCTTTGTCTGGCTCCGCTGGTTTACTTGTTTTACCGGAGGGCCAGGGCTGCAGGTCTGTCGGTTGACATGCTTTCGTATGTTGATGACGGTACCCTTATTGTTCAGTCCAAGCTCTGGGCTGACAACGTTGCTGCCTTGCAGCGGGCATACGCGATTGTGCACGCTCTCTTCATAGCCTTTGCACTCGTTCTTGAACACGACAAGTCCGAGGTCTTTAACTTCTCCCGCAAGCCGGGGGATGATAATCCTACCATTGACCTGGGCTTTGCCCTGTTCACTGGCGACACTCCTCTGCGCCCTAAGCCGTTTTGGCGGTATCTGGGCTTCTATTTCGACCGTGCTCTGAATTTTAAGGAGCATGTTCGGTATTATACTACCAAGTCGTTCTCTACAGTTCGCGCCATGAGGATGCTGGGTAACTCTACCAGGGGCCTCCTTCCCGAACAGAAGAGGCGCCTCTACCGCTCGTGTGTGTTGCCCATGGCTACTTATGGGTTTCGCCTCTGGTATCATGCTGGCCGCCCTAACAAGGGTGTTCTGGCTCTTTTCATGCAGATGCAGCGTCGTGCTGCCCTGTGGGTTACTGGTGCCTTCCGCACCTCTCCGACTGGAGCGGTAGAGGCCCTCGCGGGCCTCCTGCCTATTCGTCTTCATCTCCAGAAGCTTGCCAAGCGTACGGTATATCGCGTGGCTACTCTGGGCTCCTCCCACCCCCTTAGGTCGCTCTTAGGGAGGGAGTACAGCAGCAATGCAACCCCGCATCCCCATTCCGTTGCTCTTATGGCCGAGGGTCACAAGCCCAAGGTCAAGAGCGCCGTCATGGAGATCCAGCAGGTTCTCCCGTCCCTTACCGAGGCGTTTGACGCGTTTGATGACGCGGCAAGGCCTGGTCTTCGGCTTCGTGATCGGTTTAATGACCGGATCACGGTGCACTCTATTCCTTCCCGGGCTGATGATGAGGCTCGGAAGGCTTTTCTCTCCGACCTTGGCAGGTCCATGCGACGTGCTGAGGAGGATGGTCTTACGCTCCGCGTGGCAGCTGGTTCACACTGGCTTCCCGTGGTAGCGAGGCAGGCAGTTGCGGCTGCGTCTGTCTTCTATGGGCTCTCCTGTGTCCGTGAGACCAGGAGGGCTGCCGGGAGGGTGACGGCCCCTGATGCTGCTCTCCTTTCGGTTCGGCTGGGCCTTTCCATGGCGGTTGACTATGGAGGGGCCTCTACTATTGTCCTATACACGCATTCTGCGGGCTCTATCTCGCGTGCGTTGGATCCCTCAGTACATGCTGGCCAGGCTCACTCCCTGGCGGTGTGCCGCCTTCTCGACGAGTGGTTCTCTGCAGACCCCGCTCGTCATCTAGTTTTCTGGGTTGTGCCCTTGAAGCACAAGTTCCCCATGTTATCCGAGGCCGTTCGGCAGGCCAAGGACCTTGTTGTTGCTGCAGGGCCTAGGCCCCACACTTCCATCGACTCCCTGAGGGCCAAGGCCACGCAGGAGGTTTGTGACCAATGGGTGAACATGTTTCGTTCGCCCAGGTATCAGGGTTCCAGCTTCCTGGACCTCATAGGGGGCAATGACAAGCCCCTCAGGCCCACGTACCACAAGTCTGGTGCGTGGATTCCTGGCTTTGGTGGCTCGCCCGGCGAATTTGCCCGGGCGTGTCGTACGTTCACTGGTCATGCCCCTATTGGGGAGTACCGTGCCAGGTTTCATCCTCCCGAGCCACAAGGCTGCAGTTGTGGAGCCCGTCTTCAGACGAGGCACCACATCTTCGTGTCCTGCCCGGACTACCACCGGTTGCGAGGTTTCCCGACTTGTACGGGCCACGTAACCATGTTCTTCAACATGAATCCCTCAGCTTTCATGTTTGAAACCCAAGCTCCCTCTCGGGGGGGCGTCGGGTAACTGCCTGGTGGCCGTTGGGTTAGCCCCCGACTGCCTGGCGGTGACCCAGTTGGTCTATCCCCCTCGTTGCCCTTGGGTGGCGGGCGTAGGGATTTAGGGTGAATTGACACCTCAGCCCCCTAGGGGGCACAACCCTCTGCAAGCTGTCGGGCGACTGTAGGGGCCTGCTGCGAAATGACACATACTGCCCCCCGCCAGGGGGGCAGGGGACCCTTGGCACCCAGCATTTCTGGGCTGCGTTCTAGTCTACGTTTGCCCGTATCTCCCGTTCTCTCTCGGTTGATCGAGAGCGGTCTTTCAGGTTGCGGCGCCTTTAATGCCATAAATTTTTATGTTTGTACTCGTCTAGTATGGACTTCTTATTAGTTTGTTTTAAACTAGTAGGCGTGGACTGCGTTCGGGCACATAACCGAAGGGTTCAGATTACGGTCATGAGGAAAATGGGTAGGGCCTGGCACCACAGGGAGCACCAGATCCAGCCCGAGATCCGACGCAGATTCCAGAAGGGACTGCGCCACACCTGGGTGAGGGATCCGATCAGGATCCCACACGCGCGAGTGACAGTTAAAGTCACCCCCCATATAGAACAGGGGGGGAAGTTCATCCGCCAAGCCTCCGGAAAGAAGCCTGATGGCAGTGTGCCTGTCGTCTGAATAGACGTTCAGAAGATGGATCGGCTCCCCCCTGAAAAACAGGGACAGAAGCAGCAGATTGCGATTATCTACCAGATCGCGTCTAAACGCGGGCTGGAGAGGCTTAAGCCAGTTATGGACATAGGCCATAACCTGCGGGTTAAGGTCACCGACTTTAGGTGGGACCATGCACATCCATTCCGGATGGATTGGAGCGCCGATTACATCATTGCCCTCCTTAGAGCGCGTTGAGGGAGCAGAACAAACCGTCCTCCAGGGCGGTTCTTGGAAAAAGAGAACATCAAAATCAGATTTTAGAGTCTCCAGGTGTACATCAACGAGCGCGTAACTACGGTTGACATTCTGCGAAAAGACCCGGATCTCCTGTACACTAGTTGTCCTAGGCATGAGGAGGTCGTGAGCTAGCGGAAGTGCGGGGCGAGGTCTGCTTGGACCTTACCTCAGAATACTGCCTGCGGAACCATTCGGCATCAAACTGTTTGGCCCACCAAGAACAGTGGTCCCTATCATAGGGAGCATGGTCGCCACCGCAGTTGCGGCAGTGAGGGGGGTGAGGGCAGGGCTCGCCCTCGGGAGTGGCGGGAGATGGGTTCTTGCCCCCATGGGCCTTACAGCACCCAGCCATTGAGCGATGGTTAGCCTCTGAGTGAGGCTCGCCACAGAGGGGGCACACGGCAAACCGGGCCTTACAGACTTGTCAGGTGTGGCCCCACTTCCAGCAGCGCTGGCAGAGAGACACGCCCTGACGAGGTTTGGCGGCCCTGATAGGGCAAGCCCGAGTACCGACGGCCAACAAACGGTTGACCATCTGACGTGCAACGGAACCCGTGCCAGAGTCCCAGATTTCAAACCACACCGTACAGGAGTCGGAGTGGGCAGAGTTGCGTTTGACCCGGGGGGGGCCAACCAGGAACTGGAATCCCCTGTGAGAGGATTGCCGCATAATGTTCTCGATTGCCTGACGGTCAATGACCTGACCATTGGGACCGAGACGAGGGACGTCACAAACCCTCATAAAGGACTTGGACGAAGGAACAGTAGCCTGGGGCCTAGACCCCTGGGGAAAGTAGCGCGACGCCCACCCAGAGATGAGAGTCACATTGGCGTCCTTGGCAACGTCGTTGGTTGCCAGAGAGTACCCGTCGTACGCAGGTGAGACCTGCGTGACAACAAGGGGGGATTTAGCCACTTCAAGGGCATGATTGACGGCCCCATTCATGTTAGAGAGGTCCCTCAAGGCGGGCTTGTCGCCATGAAAGATAATGAGGACCTGGCGCCGAGAGGGGCCAGCAGTAGTCATCCTCGGGCGCTTGGGCTTACGCTGCAAGGAAGACGAGGGAGAGGGGGAAGCAGGACCGCCCTTACCAATGGTGTGGGCGATCTGCTCCGGGGTGAGGTGAGGGAACGCCTTCACCATGGCCACAATAGCAGCGACCTGGGCAGAGGCATCCCTTGAGGGGGGAGGCGACCCCTTGGCAACCTGCGCAAATGAACGCTTCCGCGCATTTGGCTTGGTGGCCTCGTTGACCTTAGGGGGCGGGCCAAGCGGAAACTTAGCCGCCACTGCATAGGTGCGCCCCTTTGCAGAGGCATTGCCCGAGGAGGTGCCGGCCTGTGAAGGACCGGGTCTCGAGGCGGGAGCGGCACCCTGGGCTCCTCCCGAGGGAGGAGGGGGGGCCGGGGCCTTCCCTTTGCCCTTATCCCGACGAGCAGGAGGGGGATCAGGAGCCGACCCAGCAGCAGAGGAGTCTGGGGCCGTGTCCGGCGCCAGATCCATAGAGTTGCCTGGTAGAGGGGCGGCACCCCCAGAGGGAGCATCTTTTTTTTTTTTTTTTTTTTTTTTTTTTTTTTTTTAAAATCAAATATATTTAACGTGGTGCCCGAACGCAGTCCACGCCTACTAGTTAAAACATAACTAATAAGAAGTCCGTACTTGACAATACAAACATGGGAAAACAGAGGCATTGAAGGCGCCGCAACCTGAAAGACCGCTCTCGATCAACCGAGAGGGAACGGGAGATATGGGCACGCGCAAATGCGAGCACGGCCCAGGAATGCTGGGTGCCAAGGGTCCCCTGCCCCCCGCCAGGGGGGCAGTATGCGTCAATTCGCAGCAGGCCCCTACAGTCGCCCGACAGTTTGCAGAGGGTTGTGCCCCCTAGGGGGCTGAGGTGTCACTTCACCCTAAGTCCCTACGCCCGCCACCCGAAGGCAACGAGGGGGATTGACCAACTGGGCCACTGCCAGGCGGTCGGGGGCTAACCCAACGGCCACCAGGCAGTTACCCGACGCCCCCCCGAGGGGGAGCTTGGGGCTCAAACATGAAAGCTGAAGGATTCATGTTGAAAAACATGGTTACGTGGCCCGTACAAGTCGGGAAGCCTCGCAACCGGTGGTAGTCCGGACAGGACACGAAGATGTGGTGCCTCGTTTGGAGACGGGCCCCACAACTACAGCCTTGCGGCTTGGCAGGATGGAATCTGGCACGATACTCCCCAATAGGGGCGTGGCCAGTGAATGCACGACACGCCCGAGCGAATTCGCCGGGCGAGCCACCAAAGCCAGGGATCCACGCACCAGACTTGTGATACGTGGGCCTGAGGGGCTTGTCATTGCCCCCTATGAGGTCCAGGAAACTGGAGCCCCGATACCTGGGTGAACGAAACATGTTCACCCATTGGTCGCAAACCTCCCGCGTGGCCTTGGCCCTCAGGGAGTCGATGGAAGTTTGGGGCCTAGGCCCCGCAGCAACAACAAGATCCTTGGCCTGTCGAACGGCCTCGGATAACATAGGGAACTTGTGCTTCAAGGGCACAACCCAGAAAACCAGACGATGAGCAGGATCCGCAGAAAACCACTCATCAAGGAGGCGGCACACCGCCAGGGAGTGAGCCTGGCCAGCATGAACCGACGGGTCCAACGCACGCGAGACAGAGCCCGCAGAGTGCGTGTATAGGACGATAGTAGAGGCCCCTCCATAGCCAACCGCCATGGAAAGGCCAAGTCGGACCGAGAGGAGAGCAGCGTCAGGGGCCGTCACCCTCCCGGCAGCCCTCCTGGTCTCACGGACGCAAGAGAGCCCATAGAAGACAGACGCAGCCGCAACTGCCTGCCTCGCGGCCACGGGAAGCCAGTGTGAACCAGCCGCCACGCGGAGCGTAAGATCATCCTCCTCAGCACGTCGCACGGACCTGCCAAGGTCGGACAGAAAAGCCTTCCGAGCCTCATCATCAGCCCGGGAAGGAATAGAGTGCACCGTGATCCGGTCGTCAAACCGATCACGAAGCCGAAGACCAGGCCTCGCCGCATCATCAAATGCGTCAAACACCTCGGTGAGGGAAGGGAGAACCTGTTGGATCTCCATGACGGCACTCTTGACCTTGGGCTTGTGACCCTCAGCCATCAGAGCGACAGAGCGGGGATGCGGGACCGCATCGCCACTGTATTCCCTCCCCAAGAGCGACCTGAGGGGGTGGGAAGAGCCCAGGGTTGCCACTCGATATATTGTACGCTTGGCAAGCTTCTGGAGGTGAAGACGAATAGGCAGAAGGCCCGCGAGGGCCTCTACCGCTCCAGTCGGAGAGGTGCGAAAAGCACCAGTAACCCACAGGGCAGCGCGACGCTGCATCTGCGTGAAGAGAGCCAGAACGCCCTTATTAGGGCGGCCAGCATGATACCAGAGACGAAACCCATAGGTAGCTATGGGCAACACACACGAACGGTAGAGGAGCCTCTTCTGTTCAGGAAGAAGGCCCCTGGTAGAGTTACCCAGCATCCTCATGGCGCGAACCGTAGAGAACGACTTGGTAGTATAATACCGAACATGCTCCTTGAAATTCAGAGCACGGTCGAAATAGAAGCCCAGATACCGCCAAAACGGCTTAGGGCGCAGAGGAGTGTCGCCAGTGAACGGGGCAAAGCCCAAGTCAATGGCGGGGTTATCATCCCCCGGCTTGCGGGAGAAGTTAAAGAACTCGGACTTGTCGTGCTCAAGAACGAGTGCAAAGGCCACGAAGAGAGCGTGCACAATAGCGTACGCCCGCTGCAAAGCAGCAACGTTGTCAGCCCAGAGCTTGGACTGGACAATAAGGGTACCGTCATCAACATACGAAAGCATGTCAACTGACAGACCTGCAGCCCTGGCCCTCCGGTAAAATAAGTAAACCAGCGGAGCCAGACAAAGGGCAGAGAGAACGGGGGACAGGGCAGAGCCCTGGCCAACGCCCACATCGGCCTCGAAGGGATCGGAGAGCACGCCACCCCAAGAGTACGAGGTGCGGCGGCCCACAAGATAAGACGCAAAGAACCGGACTAGCTCAGGGGCCAGCCCGGACTTGCGCATGATAGCCAGAAGCATATCATGATTGAGTGAAGGGAAGAACTGCGCGATGTCAAAAGCCACCACGCTAGTCTTGAGACCCTTTGCCCACCCGGCACGGACCAGATGGGTAAGGACCAAGCCAGCATCCTCCGTAGAGCGTTGGGAGATCCCCCCGAGCTGGTTTGGATGAAAAACGTTCCATTTGACGCAGTCAAACTGGAGACGGCGAGAGATCATCTTCTCGACCAGTTTCCCCATGGTGTTCAACAGCACAATAGGCCGGAACATCTTGGGGGTAGAGTAGGAGGGCTTCCCCGGCTTCAGTATGATAACCGAGGTAGACTCCTTGAAGTGACTGGGCCAGCAGCCCACGCGAACGCAGGCGTTGGCCACAGAGAGGAGAAACTCGCGCACACGATAGTGATTGAGTAAACTCTTAAGGTGGGACCACGTAATGTGATCCGGACCTGGAGAAGAGCGCCCGGAGCAGGCGACTAACGCCTCCATCATCTCGGGTGCCTGGAAAGGGCACCACTCCCTGACGTCATGGTCGGGGAGTTCGTCTAACACTGACGGATCACAAACCCGGCCAGAAGCCGCGTTGTAAGTGCCGTGAAGGGCCCGGAACAAATCCGGGAGGTCATGGCAGGGCCTGCCCTGGTAGGACAGAGCCTCCACCGCAGGAAGCTTACGCTGCTGAACCCAGGCCATGAGGTCCCAGGGACGCTTGTTAGCAGTAGCTATCTCCGCGATGCGAGCATCGAAGAAGACACGCTTGGCGCGTTTACACGCAGCCCTAAAGGCCCGCCACGACTCCGGGGAAGGAGCAGCGCGGTGGGCAGCAATGAGTTCGGAACACTCCTGGCCCCACCAGGGCTTGGAGCGACCGACGATGAAGGCCTCCTTTGAGTGGGAAGCCCACGCCCGGGAAATGATCTCGGAGACAGTCGAAACCGCCCTCCCAACCACCTCCGGGGTGTCCAGGGCAGAGACCAAGGCCCCCACCCCTTCTGCGACCTCGCCGAGGAATGCAGCTTCCTCATCCGAGTCCCGTTTAATGACCCGCTTCCAGGCCCCCGCAAGGAACCTCGAGGTGGGAAGAACAACGGTCAGGGGGGCGTGATCCGACGCGCCCCGATGATCGAGATCGATGATGGGCTTGAGCTCATCGCCCCTGGCCACAGGAAGGAAGACCAAATCTATCACCGAGGGGTTCAGATTACGATCATGTGGGAAGTGGGTAGGGCCCGGCACTATAGGAAGTACCAGATCCAGCCCGAGATCCGACGCAGACTCCAGAAGGGACTGCGCCACACCCGGGTGAGGGATCCGATCAGGATCCCACACGCGCGAGTGACAGTTAAAGTCACCCCCCATATAGAGCAGAGGGGGAAGCTCATCCGCCAAGCCTCCAGAAAGAAGCCTGATGGCAGTGTGCCTGTCGTCTGAATAGACGTTCAGAAGATGGATCGGCTCCCCCCCGAAGAACAGGGACAGAAGCAGCAGATCGCGATTATCTACCAGATCGCGTCTAAACGCGGGCCGGAGAGGCTTAAGCCGATTATGGACATAGGCCATAACCCGCGGATTAAGGTCACCGACCTTAGGTGGGACCATGCACGTCCATTCCGGATGGATCGGAGCGCCGATTACATCATCGCCCTCCCTAGAGCGCGTTGAGGGAGCAGAACGAACCGTCCTCCAGGGCGGTTCTTGGAAAAAGAGCACATCAAAGTCAAATTTGAGAGTCTCCAGGTGTACATCAACTAGCGCGTAACTACGGTTGACATTCTGCGAGAAAACCCGGATCTCCTGTACACTAGTTGTCCTAGGCATGAGGAGGTCGTGAGTTAGCGGCGGTGCGAGGCGAGGTCTGCCTGGACCTTACCTCAGAATATTGCTTGCGGAACCATTCGGCATCAAACCGTTTGGCCCACCAAGGGCAGCGGTCCCTATCATAGGGAGCGTGGTCGCCACCGCAGTTGCGGCAGTGAGGGGGGTGGGGGCAGGGCTCGCCCTCAGGGGTGGCGGGAGAAGGGTTCTTGCCCTTGTGGGCCTTACAGCACCCAGCCATAGCGCGATGGTTGGCCTCAGAATGAGGCTCGCCACAGAGAGGGCACACGGCGAACCGGGCCTTACAAACTTGCGAGGTGTGGCCCCACTTCCAGCAACGCTGGCAGAGAGACACACCCTGGCGAGGTTTGGCAGCCCGGATAGGGCAAGCCCGAGTACCGACGGCCAACGAGCGGTCGACCATCTGACGTGCAACGGAACCCGTGCCAGAGTCCCAGATTTCGAACCACACCGTACACGAGTCGGAGTGGGCGGAGTTGCGCTTGACCCGGGGGGGGCCAACAAGAAACTGGAACCCCCTGTGAGAGGATTGCCGCATGATGTTCTCGATCGCCTGGCGGTCAATGACCTGCCCATTGGGACCGAGACGAGGAACATCACAAACCCTCATGAAGGACTTGGATGAGGGAACGGTAGCCTGGGGTCTAGACCCCTGGGGAAAGTAACGCGATGCCCATCCAGAGATGAGAGTCACGTCGGCGTCCTTGGCGACGTCATTCGTCGCCAGAGAGTACCCATCATACGCAGGCGAGACCTGCGTGACGACGAGGGGGGATTTGGCCACTTCAAGGGCGCGATTAACGGCCCCATTCATGTTGGAGAGATCCCTCAGGGCGGGCTTGTCGCCGTGAAAGATAATGAGAACCTGGCGCCGAGAGGGGCCAGCAGTAGTCATCCTCGGGCGCTTGGGTTTGCGCTGCGAGGAGGAAGAGGGGGAAGGGGAAGCGGGACCACCCTTACCAATGGTATGGGCGATCTGCTCCGGGGTAAGATGAGGGAACGCCTTCACCATGGCCGTGATAGCAGCGACCTGGGCAGAGGCATCCCTCGAGGGGGGAGGCGACCCCTTAGCCACCTGCGCAAATGAATGCTTACGCGCATTCGGCTTGGTGGCCTCATTGACCTTAGGGGGCGGCCCAAGTGGAAACTTGGCCGCCACCGCATAGGTGCGCCCCTTTGCAGAGGCATTGCCCGAGGAGGTGCCGGCCTGTGAAGGACCGGGTCTCGAGGCAGGAGCGGCACCCTGGGCTCCTCCAGGAGGAGGAGGAGGGGCCGGGGCCTTCCCTTTGCCCTTATCCCGACGAGCAGGAGGGGGGTTAGGAGCCGACCCAGCAGCAGAGGAATCTGGGGCCGTGTCTGGCGCCAGATCCATAGAATCGCCCGGTGGAGGGGCAGCACCCCCAGGGGGGGCGTCACCCATCCCCTGCCGGATGGAGGGGGGGACATCAGAGATGCCCCGGACAATAGTCCTGGCCGTAAGCCCCCGAAGGGTGGCCGTAGATGTGCGGTTCACTGGAACATCCAGCAAGCCCACACGAGACATTGTCTCCAGGGTGTTGCTCACAGCCCTGAAGAGCTCGGTGGTCTCAGGGTCACCGAGGTCGAGACCCCGGCCCCTCTCGCGTAGCCATCCATTGGCCACTCGGAGCGATTGCCCTATCGCAGCTAGAGCCGGTCCCGGCCCATCCGAAGGAGGGGCCTCCAAACGAAGAGGGGAAACCGGTGGCGGGGCGAACAGACCGCCGCCAGGAGCGTCGGCTGGGTGAGAACCCGAGGCGTCAGACATGTCGTCGTCGTCGTCGGATCCTGCAGCGGATCGGGGGCGTTTGGAAGCCCTGGAGTCGGGTCGAACGGGCCTGGTAGGGGTCCTATCTTCCAGAGGTGATTCGACGACGGCGGACCCATCGTCGAGAAAGGAGAGGCCAGGGGCGGCTGGGAGGGGCTCGTGAGCACCCGCCATCAAGTCGTCCACTTGAGACCGAGGGCCAGGGGGATGCCTGGGCGCGGGGGACTGGAGAGTGTCCAGTGGATCACCAGGGGAAGGTTGGCCCGCAGCGGAAGATCCGCCACGATCCGCCCTCCCCCCTCGGAGTTGGTCGGAGGCCCTTGTTGAGGGCATGAGATGGTACTTCTGGATCGACGATCCAACAGGAACTTGCACAGATAAAGAGGTTTTGGTGAGGTGGAAGGTTGTGGCTGTGCCGGCACTGATGGGAGTACCAGAACAAGAAGCGATGGAGGGAGCATCGCCCATCCCCTGACAGATGGAGGGGGGGACATCAGAGATGCCCCGGACAATAGTCCTGGCCGTAAGCCCCCGAAGGGTGGCCGTAGACGTGCGGTTCACTGGAACATCCAGCAGACCCACACGAGACATTGTCTCCAGGGTGTTACTCACAGCCCTGAAGAGCTCGGTAGTCTCAGGGTCACCGAGGTCGAGACCCCGGCCCCTCTCGCGTAGCCAACCATTGGCCACTCTGAGCAATTGCCCTATCGCAGCTAGAGCCGGTCCCGGCCCATCCGAAGGAGGGGCCTCCAAACGAAGAGGGGAAACCAGCGGTGGGGCAAACAGACCACTGCCAGAGGCGTCGGACATGTCATCGTTGTTGTCGGATCCTGCAGCGGATCGGGGGCGTTTGGAAGCCCTGGAGTTGGGTTGAACAGGCCTGGTAGGGGTCCTATCTTCCAGGAGTGATTCGACGGCGGCGGACCCATCATCAAGAAAGGAGAGGCCAGGGGCGGCTGGGAGGGGCTCGTGAGCACCCGCCATCAAGTCGTCCACTTGAGACCGGGGGCCAGGGGGATGCCTGGGCGCGGGGGACTGGAGAGTGTCCAGCGGATCACCAGGGGAAGGTTGGCCCGCAGCGGAAGATCCGCCACGATCTGCCCTCCCCCCTTGGAGTTGGTCGGAGGCCCTTGTTGAGCCTAGGCCCCTAACTTCCATCGACTCCCTGAGGGCCAAGGCCATGCGGGAGGTTTGCGACCAATGGGTGAACAGGTTTCGTTCATTTCTGTCCGACCTTGGCAGGTCCGTGCAGCGTGCTGAGGAGGATGATCTTACGCTCTGCGTGGCAGCTGGTTCACACTGGCTTCCCGTGGCTGCAAGGCAGGCAGTTGCGGCTGCGTCTGTCTTTTATGGGCTCTCTTGCGTCCGTGAGACCAGGAGGGCTGCCGGGAGGGTGACAGCCCCTGATGCTGCTCTCCTTTCGGTTTGGCTGGGCCTTTCCATGGTGGTTGGCTATGGGGGGGCCTCTACCATTGTCCTGTATACGCATTCTGCGGGCTCTGTCTCGCGTGCGTTGGACCCTTCGGTTCACGCTGGCCAGGCTCACTCCCTGGCGGTGTGCCACCTTCTTGATGAGTGGTTCTCTGCAGACCCCGCTCGTTGCTTAGTTTTCTGGGTTGTGCCCTTAAAGCACAAGTTCCCCGGATCCCTCACCCGGGTGTGGCGCAGTCTCTTCTGGAATCTGCGTCGGATCTCGGGCTGGATCTGGTGCTTCCTATAGTGCCAGGCCCTACCCACTTCCCACACGATCGTAATCTGAACCCTTCGGTGATAGATTTGGTCTCATCGCTTCTTGTTCTGGTACTCCCATCAGTGCCGGCACAGCCACAACACTCCTCCTCACCAAAACTCATTTTTCGCTGCAAGCACCTGTTGGATCTTTGATCCAGAAGTACCACACTATGCCCTCGACAAGGGCCTCCGACCAACTCCGAGGGGGGAGGGCGGATCGTGGCGGATCTTCCGCCGCGGGCCAACCTTCCCCTGGTGACCCGCTGGACACTCTCCAGTCCCCTGCGCCCCGGCATCCCCAGGGCCCCCGGTCTCAAGTGGACGACCTCATGGCGAGCGCTCACGAGCCTCTCCCGGCCGCCCCTGGACTCTCCTTTCTCGACGATGGGTCCGCCGTCGTCGAATCCATTTCGGAAGATAGGACCCCAACCAGGCCCGTTCGACCCGACTCCAGGGCTTCCAAACGCCCCCGATCCGCTGCAGGATCCGACGACGACGACGACATGTCCGACGCTTCGGGTTCTCACCCAGCCGACGCTCCTGGCGGCGGTCTGTTCGCCCCGCCGCCGGTTTCCCCTCTTCGTTTGGAGGCCCCTCCTTCGGATGGGCCGGGACCGGCTCTAGCTGCGATAGGGCAGTCGCTCAGAGTGGCCAACGGTTGGCTGCGCGAGAGGGGCCGGGGTCTCGACCTCGGTGACCCTGAGACCACTGAGCTCTTCAGGGCTGTGAGCAACACCCTGGAGACAATGTCTCGTGTAGGTTTGCTGGATGTTCCAGTGAACCGCACGTCTACGGCCACCCTTCGGGGGCTTACGGCCAGGACTATCGTCCGGGACGTCACTGATGTCCCCCCCTCCATCCGTCAGGGGATGGGCAATGCCCCCTCCGGGGGTGCCGCCCCTCCACCGGGCGATTCTATGGATCTGGCGCCAGACACGGCCCCAGACTCCTCTGCTGCTGGGTCGGCTCCTAACCCCCCTCCTGCTCGTCGGGATAAGGGCAAAGGGAAGGCCCCGGCCCCTCCTCCTCCCTCTGGAGGAGTCCAGGGTGCCGCTCCCGCCTCGAGACCCGGTCCCTTACAGGCCGGCACCTCCTCGGGCAACGCCTCTGCAAAGGGGCGCACCTATGCGGTGGCGGCCAAGTTTCCGCTTGGTCCGCCCCCTAAGGTTAATGAGGCCACCAAGCCAAATGCGCGGAAGCGTTCATTTGCGCAGGTTGCCAAGGGGTCGCCTCCCCCCTCAAGGGATGCCTCCGCCCAGGTCGCTGCTATTGCGGCCATGGTGAAGGCATTTCCTCACCTCACCCCGGAGCAGATCGCCCACACCATTGGTAAGGGCGGTCCTGCTTCCCCCTCTCCCTCGTCTTCCTCGCAGCGCAAGCCCAAGCGCCCGAGGATGACCACTGCTGGCCCCTCTCGGCGCCAGGTCCTTATCATCTTTCACGGCGACAAGCCCGCCCTGAGAGACCTCTCCAACATGAATGGGGCCGTTAACCGTGCCCTTGAAGTGGCCAAATCCCCCCTCGTTGTCACGCAGGTTTCACCTGCGTACGACGGGTACTCTCTGGCGACTAACGACGTCGCCAAGGACGCCGACGTGACCCTCATCTCCGGGTGGGCGTCGCGCTACTTTCCCCAGGGGTCCAGGCCCCAGGCCACTGTCCCCTCGTCCAAATCCTTTATGAGGGTTTGCGATGTCCCCCGTCTCGGTCCCAACGGCCAGGTCATTGACCGCCAGGCGATCGAGAACATCATGCGGCAATCCTCTCACAGGGGGTTCCAGTTTCTTGTTGGCCCCCCCCGGGTCAAGCGCAACTCTGCCCACTCCGACTCGTGTACGGTGTGGTTCGAAATCTGGGACTCTGGCACGGGTTCCGTTGCACGTCAGATGGTCGACCGTTCGTTGGCCGTCGGTACTCGGGCTTGCCCTATCCGGGCTGCCAAACCTCGCCAGGGTGTTTCCCTCTGCCAGCGTTGCTGGAAGTGGGGTCACACCTCTCAGGTCTGTAAGGCCCGGTTCGCCGTGTGCCCTCTCTGTGGCGAGCCTCATTCTGAGGCTAACCACCGTGCAATGGCTGGGTGCTGTAAGGCCCATGGGGGCAAGAACTGTTGAATGTGCTCCAGACAGTCAGTAAGTAGATGTACTTAGTCATATTCCTAATGTGGACTGTGGGAAGTAGTCACGTGATGTGTAGTGAACTTTGCCTGTGGGTACACTTGTAATGCTTAGTCTTTTACGAGTGCCCACAGGTAAGTAACATATTAGTTATCTTTAATATAGTCTTTTACGAGTGCCCACAGCTGCTAGGACTTCCCTATAAGTCAACCACTGCTCTGTTTCTAACAGGTTATGGGCCCCGGGCTCTAGCAGTTCGCTTGTCGACACTCGAAAACTCAACCGATTGGCGCCAAATTCTGGAATCCGATACGTCTCGACGCTCCCTACACGCCCTCCAAATCTCGTACGATTCCGACGCGATTTGCTCCGGGAAAACGCGTTTTACTCCAGCTCTCCCTCCTTTCCCTCTACACTCTCTACACTCGATCGCTTCTGGACAGCCCGGATCGCGCCCGTTCGTCTCGAAACTTCACACACGCATTCCTTACACGTTGGTGCTCCCTTTGCTCTCGTTCCACGCGCATCCAATCCACCGTTCCTTTCCTATCCGCCATTCTTTCTATTCCGACTTCTTTGCTCATAGCACCTCGGAATCGCGTCCGTTTGCCGTGAAACTTCGCACGACCAATTGTCCACATTGCACCTACGGCGCCTCCAAGTTTCGCACGAATCCGCCCACGCGTTCCCCGCCAATTGCGCATTCTTTCCCCACATCCTCCTACTATGCTCTCCATCACTCCCACCTTTGCCAAACTCTCTCCCCTCACCTTCGCCACTTGGTCTCAGGAGATGGTAGCTTGGTTAAAGGTCTGTGAGCTGTGGAAGCTCGTCTCTGGGGTCTCTGTCAGGCCCCCTGGTAACTCTGGTGATTCTCTGGCTTGGGACTCTCTGGCAGCCTCTGCTGCTGCTCTGCTGTGCTCTATGCTGGACTCTGAGGTTCTGGCTTGGCTCTCTGGTGTCTCTGGTGTCTCTGGTGATCCTGTGGCTATCTGGGCCACCTTGCGCGCGTTTTTTGGCAATTTAAGCGCCCAATCGTGCGCACCTTCGCCCACTCTGTCCCCTTCCCTTTTCCCCTGTGACCTCGAATTCGCTGGCTGCTCCTCTGATGTCCGTGGCTCATCCTCTCCCTCTCCTTCACCATTACCCTCTGCATGCGCCACTCCCCCTCTCCAGCTTGATGCCAGCTTTGATTGGCTCGCTGACAGTGGTGCTACCTCTCACATGACTCCCCACAGACATTGGTTCTCGTCCTACACCCCTCACCGTGTTCCTATCCAACTCGCCGATGGCTCCGTCATCTTTTCGGCTGGTGTTGGGACTGTCAGGTTTCAGCCCGAGGTTAGAGGTAAACAGGAAACACAACTGTTGGACTTATCCAAAGTTGTGACTCCTGTGGTGCAGAATGGGGACAAGCTGCGACTTCTGGAATTATCCAGAGTACTTCATGTCCCTGATCTTCGCACCAACCTCCTTTCTTGCCTCTACCTCACTCGTCACAAGGGAGTTACAGTCCTCATGCACGGAACTGGCATGAACTTTTTCCAGGGCAACAATCTCATTTTCACGGCCACTCTCCCTCGCAACCAGAACTCTGCCTATCTCGACGGAACCACTATTCCACCTGAGACCGCCCACACCATCTCCACTCTCCCTGTTGATCTCTCACTCTGGCATCGTCGCTTCGCGCACCACAACTATGCTGATGTCCGTAAGATGATCCAGGAGAACTTGGTGACTGGCCTTAAGCTAGACTCTGACGCGACACCTGATCCCATCTGCGAACCTTGTATTGCAGGCAAGATGCATGCCAACCCCTTCCCTCCTTCGCTCAACCACAACCGTGCTCCCCTCGAACTCATTCACTCTGATCTTCATGGTCCCCTCCCTGTCTCCTCTCATGCTGGTTACCGCTACTGGATTGTGTTCATTGACGATGCCACCCGCTTTCGTGCTGTCTACCTCCTGAAATCTAAGTCAGGAGCCTTCGACGCATTTCGGGCCTACAAGTCCTGGGCTGAAACCCAGCTTGGCACCAAGATTCGAGCACTCCAGGATGACAAGGGAGGTGAGTATATGTCGAACAACTTCCTGAAGTTCACCACCGATTGTGGGATTGAGCGACGTCACTCTACTCGAAATCGGCCCCAGCAAAATGGTCTTGCTGAGCGTGCCAATCGTACTATGGGTGAGCGTATTACTACTATGCTGGCTGAGTCTGGTCTCCCTCCTTCGTTCTGGGGTCACTGTCTATCCTCGATGGTCCATGTCTGGAATCGCCTGCCCACTGCACCTCTCCCTCACACCACTCCCTATGAGGCATTCTATGGGCGCAAGCCTGATGTCTCTCATCTCCGTGTGTGGGGGTGTACTGCCTATGTCCATGTCCAGCGTGATAAGCGTAACTCTTTACAACCTCATGCTGAGAAGTGTGCTTTCATTGGCTACCCACCGGACTACAAGGGCTGGGTGTTTTACAACCCCACTACTCGCAAGACTATGATCTCTGAGCGAGCCGACTTTGATGAGCGCTACTCTCCTTGTTTCCCACCCTCTTGTGGTACTGTCCCCTCCTTTGTGTCCACTCCCTCTTCGACCCTCCCCTCTTCTCCGTCTTCATCCTTGGGTGTATCACCTCTGGAGGATGAAGGGGGTGAGAGTGATGCTCCCTCATCCACACTTGTAGATGTTGCGCCTATTCCTCCTCCAGAGGTCCCTCCACTTGATCCTGCACCTCCCATTGATCCAGTCACACCTCCTGCTCCCATTCCCATCCCTCTTTCACCATCACCTCCTCCTGCACCCAGACGTTCTGTTCGTGTACGAAGACCTCCTGGTGAATGGTGGAAGATCAGAGATCCTCATCCTCCTGTTCCAGACAGTGATGATGACAATGATGATGATGATGATGACTTGGTTGAGTTTGCTGGTAATACTGTGGATCCTGGCTTTCGCACACTCAAGGCGGCATTTGATGGACCTAATGGACCTCGCTGGAAGACTGCTTGCAATGAGCAGATGTCCTCACTCTTAGGCAACAACACCTGGGATATTGTCGAGCTCCCTCCTGGCAAGACAGCTATTGAGTCTGGTTGGGTCTTTCGAGTTAAGCTCAATCCTGATGGAACTGTAGAGCGCTACAAGTCCAGGTTGGTTGCTAAAGGCTACTCACAGCGTCCTGGCTTTGACTTTCATGAAGTCTTTGCTCCCACCTATCGTCCTGCCTCTCTCCGACTCATTCTTGCCTTAGCTGCCAAGGATGGCTACAAGCTCCGATCTGTCGACATCTCTTCTGCTTTTCTCTATGGTGACTTGGATGAGGAGATCTATATGCGTCAACCTGAGGGTTACCATGAGGGTGGTCCCAACATGGTCTGTAGGCTGAAGAAGTCTCTCTATGGTCTCAGGCAGGCAGCTAGGCAGTGGAACAAGAAGCTGCATACTGTCTTTGACACTCTTGGCTACACTAGACTCAAGTCTGATAGTTCTGTCTATATCTATCAGAAGGGTGACGTCCGCATCATTGCTCCTATCTTTATTGATGATATCACCCTTGTCTCTAAGAGTGACTCAGCCATGGATCACACTGTGAAGGAGCTTGAGAAGCATTTCCAGCTTCGAGACTTGGGCCTCACCACATTCCTTCTCAACATTCAGATCACTCAGGATATTCCCAATCGCACCATCTCTCTGTCTCAGTCTCACTATGTTGACTCTGTCTTGAAGCGTTTTAAGATGGATGACTGCAATCCTGTGAAGACACCTATGAATCCAGGACTTGATCTTTGCAACATTGAGGTCTCACCTGAGGAGCAAAACCAGATGAGAGGTATTCCCTATCTCAGTGCTATTGGCTCTCTTCAGTATCTTGCCACCATGACTCGTCCCGACATTGCTTATGCTGTCTCCTACCTTGGTCGTTTCAACCACAATCCTGGACTTCAGCACTGGGCAGCAGTCAAGCATCTTTTCCGCTATCTCAAGGGCACAGCTGACTACAAGCTTGTCTACAAAGGTAGTGATGACAAAGAGTTGTTTGTGACCTACTCTGATGCATCTCATGGTGATTGCAAGGAGACTGGACGTGCTACAGGTGGATATGTGACTCTGGTTGGTGGTGGAGCTGTTGGATGGTCCTCCAAGCGTCAAGGCTTTGTGACACTGTCCACTACTGAGGCTGAGTATGTGGCAGCTGTTGAAGCTGGCAAGGAGATCCACTGGATGCGCAACATTCTCTCTGAGATTGGACACATCATTCCCTTTCCTTCAACTCTCTATGTTGACAATAAGTCTGGGATCCAGGTGGCCAAGAATCCAGAGCATCATGGGCGCATGAAGCATCTTGACTTGCGATTTTATTGGCTTCGAGATGCTGTTGAAGAAGGATCTATCAACCCAGTGTATGTGCCAACCACAAAGCAAGTTGCTGATATCTTCACCAAGGCAGTTGGAGTACCTGGGATGGAGTTTACTGTGCCTATACTTGGATTGCACAGAGGCGGCTAATGCTGTAGGACATGCTGGATCAAGGGGGTGTGTTGAATGTGCTCCAGACAGTCAGTAAGTAGATGTACTTAGTCATATTCCTAATGTGGACTGTGGGAAGTAGTCACGTGATGTGTAGTGAACTTTGCCTGTGGGTACACTTGTAATGCTTAGTCTTTTACGAGTGCCCACAGGTAAGTAACATATTAGTTATCTTTAATATAGTCTTTTACGAGTGCCCACAGCTGCTAGGACTTCCCTATAAGTCAACCACTGCTCTGTTTCTAACAAGAACCCATCTCCCGCCACCCCTGAGGGCGAGCCTTGCCCTCACCCCCCTCACTGCCGCAACTGCGGTGGCGACCACGCTCCCTATGATAGGGACCACTGCTCTTGGTGGGCCAAACGGTTTGACGCCGAATGGTTCCGCAAGCAGTATTCTGAGGTAAGGTCCAAGCAGACCTCGCCTCGCACCTCCGCTAACTCACGACCTCCTCATGCCTAGGACAACTAGTGTACAGGAGATCCGGGTGTTTTCCCAGAACGTCAATCGTAGTTATTCGCTAGTTGATGTACACCTGGAGACTTTGAAATGTGATTTCGATGTACTCTTTTTTCAGGAGCCGCCCTGGAGGACGGTTCGCTCAGCTCCCTCAACGCGCTCTAAGGAGGGCGATGACGTAATCGGCGCCCCAATCCATCCGGAATGGACGTGCATGGTCCCACCTAAGGTTGGTGACCTCAACCCGCGGGTTATGGCCTACGTCCATAACCGGCTTAAGCCTCTCCGGCCCGCGTTTAGACGCGATCTGGTAGATAATCGCGATCTGCTGCTTCTGTCCCTGTTCTTCGGGGGGGAGCCGATCCATCTTCTGAACGTCTATTCTGACGACAGACACACTGCCATCAGGCTTCTTTCCGGAGGCTTGGCGGATGAACTTCCCCCCCTGTTCTATATGGGGGGTGACTTTAACTGTCACTCGCGCATGTGGGATCCCGATCGGGTCCCCCACCCGGGTGTGGCGCAGTCCCTTCTGGAGGCTGCGTCAGATCTCGGGCTGGATCTGGTGCTCCCTGTGGTACCGGGCCCTACCCATTTTCCCCACGATCGTAATCTGAACCCTTCGGTTATAGATTTGGTCTTCCTTCCTGTGGCCAGGGGCGATGAGCTCAAGCCCGTCATTGATCTCGATCATCGGGGCGCGTCGGATCACGCCCCCCTGACCGTTGTTCTTCCCACCTCTAGGTTCCTTGCGGGAGCCTGGAAGCGGGTTATTAAACGGGACTCGGACGAGGAAGCAGCCTTCCTCGGCGAGGTCGCAGAAGGGGTGGGGGCCTTGGTCTCTGCCCTGGACACCCCGGAGGTGGTTGAGAGGGCGGTTGCGACCGTCTCCGAGATCATTTCCCGGGCGTGGGCCTCCCACTCAAAGGAGGCCTTCATCGTCGGTCGCTCTAAGCCCTGGTGGGGTCTGGAGTGCTCCGAGCTTATCGCCGCCCACCGTGCTGCTCCCTCTCCGGAGTCATGGCGGGCTTTTAGGGCTGCGTGCAAACGCGCCAAGCGCGTCTTCTTCGATGCTCGCATTGCGGAGATAGCTACTGCTAACAAGCGTCCCTGGGACCTTATGGCCTGGGTTCAGCAGCGTAAGCTTCCTGCGGTGGAGGCTCTGTCCTACCAGGGCAGGCCCTGCCATGACCTCCCGGATTTGTTCCGGGCTCTTCACGGCACTTACAACGCGGCCTCTGGCCGGGTTTGTGATCCGTCGGTGTTAGACGAGCTCCCTGACCATGACGTCAGGGAGTGGTACCCTTTCCAGGCACCCGAGATGTTGGAGGCGTTAGCCGCCTGCTCCGGGCGCTCTTCTCCAGGTCCGGATCACATTACGTGGTCTTTTTTTTTTTTTTTTTTTTATAAAATCAAATATATTTTACGTGGTGCCCAAACGCAGTCCACGCCTACTAGTTTAAAACAAACTAATAAGAAGCCCATACTAGACGAGTACAAACATAAAAATTTGGCATTAAAGGCGCCGCAACCTGAAAGGCCGCTCTCGATCAACCGAGAGGGAACGGGAGATATGGGCAAACGTAAACGATAACGCAGCCCAGAAATGCTGGGTGCCAAGGGTCCCCTGCCCCCCGCAAGGGGGGCAGTATGCGTCATTTCGCAGCAGGCCCCTACAGTCGCCCGACAGCTTGCAGAGGGTTGTGCCCCCTAGGGGGCTGAGGTGTCAATTCACCCTAAGTCCCTACGCCCGTCACCCAAGGGCAACGAGGGGGATTGACCAACTGGGTCACTGCCAGGCAGTTGGGGGCTAACCCAACGGCCACCAGGCAGTTACCCGACGCCCCCCCGAGGGGGAGCTTGGGGTTCAAACATGAAAGCTGAAGGATTCATGTTGAAGAACATGGTTACGTGGCCCGTACAAGTCGGGAAACCTCGCAACCGGTGGTAGTCCGGACAGGACACGAAGATGTGGTGCCTCGTCTGGAGACGGGCCCCACAACTGCAGCCTTGCGGCTCGGTGGGATGAAACCTGGCACGGTACTCCCCAATAGGGGCGTGACCAGTGAACGTACGACACGCCCGGGCAAATTCGCCGGGCGAGCCACCAAAGCCAGGAATCCACGCACCAGACTTGTGGTACGTGGGCCTGAGGGGCTTGTCATTGCCCCCTATGAGGTCCAGGAAGCTGGAACCCCGATACCTGGGTGAACGAAACATGTTCACCCATTGGTCACAAACCTCCCGTGTGGCCTTGGCCCTCAGGGAGTCGATGGAAGTTTGGGGCCTAGGCCCCGCAGCAACAACAAGGTCCTTGGCCTGCCGAACGGCCTCGGATAACATGGGGAACTTGTGCTTCAAGGGCACAACCCAGAAAACTAGACGCCGAGCGGGGTCTACAGAGAACCACTCGTCGAGAAGACGGCACACCGCCAGGGAGTGAGCCTGGCCAGCATGCACCGAGGGATCCAACGCACGCGAGACAGAGCCCGCAGAGTGCGTGTATAGGACAATAGTAGAGGCCCCTCCATAGGCAACCGCCATGGAAAGGCCCAGCCGAACCGAGAGGAGAGCAGCATCAGGGGCCGTCACCCTCCCGGCAGCCCTCCTGGTCTCACGGACACAGGAGAGCCCATAGAAGACAGACGCAGCCGCAACTGCCTGCCTCGCTGCCACGGGCAGCCAGTGTGAACCAGCCGCCACGCGGAGCGTAAGATCATCCTCCTCAGCACGTCGCACGGACCTGCCAAGGTCGGAGAGAAAAGCCTTCCGAGCTTCATCATCAGCCCGGGAAGGAATAGAGTGCACCGTGATCCGGTCATTAAACCGATCGCGAAGCCGAAGACCAGGCCTTGCCGCGTCGTCAAACGCGTCAAACACCTCGGTGAGAGAAGGGAGAACCTGCTGGATCTCCATGACTGCACTCTTGACCTTGGGCTTGTGACCCTCGGCCATAAGAGCGACAGAGCGGGGATGCGGAGCCGCATCGCCGCTATACTCCCTCCCCAAGAGCGACCTAAGGGGGTGGGAGGAGCCCAGAGTTGCCACGCGATATATCGTACGCTTGGCAAGCTTCTGGAGGTGAAGACGAATAGGCAGAAGGCCTGCGAGGGCCTCCACCGCTCCAGTCGGAGAGGTGCGAAAAGCACCAGTAACCCACAGGGCAGCGCGACGCTGCATCTGTGTGAAGAGAGCCAGGACGCCCTTGTTGGGGCGGCCAGCATGATACCAGAGGCGAAACCCATAGGTAGCTATGGGCAGCACACACGAACGGTAGAGGAGCCTCTTCTGTTCAGGAAGAAGGCCCCTGGTAGAGTTACCCAGCATCCTCATGGCGCGAACCGTAGAGAACGACTTGGTAGTGTAGTAACGAACATGCTCCTTGAAGTTCAGAGCACGGTCGAAGTAGAAGCCCAGGTACCGCCAAAACGGCTTAGGGCGCAGAGGAGTATCGCCAGTGAATGGGGCAAAGCCCAGGTCAATGGCAGGATTATCGTCCCCCGGCTTGCGGGAGAAGTTGAAAAACTCGGACTTGTCGTGCTCAAGAACGAGTGCGAAGGCCACAAAGAGAGCGTGCACAATCGCGTACGCCCGCTGCAAAGCAGCAACGTTATCAGCCCAGAGCTTGGACTGAACAATAAGGGTACCGTCATCGACATACGAAAGCATGTCCACAGACAGACCCGCAGCTCTGGCCCTCCGGTAAAACAAGTAAACCAGCGGAGCCAGGCAAAGGGCAGAAAGGACGGGGGACAGGGCAGAGCCCTGGCCCACCCCCACATCGGCCTCGAAAGGGTCAGAGAGCACACCGCCCCAGGAATACGAGGTGCGGCGGCCCACAAGGTAGGACGCAAAGAACCGGACCAGCTCAGGGGCCAGCCCGGACTTGCGCATGATAGCCAAAAGCATATCATGGTTAAGAGAAGGAAAGAACTGCGCGATGTCAAAAGCCACCACGCTAGTCTTGAGACCCTTTGCCCACCCGGCGCGAACCAGATGGGTAAGGACCAAGCCAGCATCCTCCGTAGAGCGTTGGGAAATCCCTCCGAGCTGGTTTGGGTGAAAAACGCTCCATTTGACGCAGTCAAACTGGAGACGGCGCGAGATCATTTTCTCGACAAGTTTCCCCATGGTGTTCAGCAGCACAATAGGCCGGAACATCTTGGGGGTAGAGTAAGAGGGCTTCCCCGGCTTCGGTATGATAACCGAGGTAGACTCCTTGAAATGACTGGGCCAACAGCCCACGCGAACGCACGCGTTGGCCACAGAAAGGAGAAACTCGCGCACACGATAGTGGTTGAGTAAACTCTTAAGGTGGGACCACGTAATGTGATCCGGACCTGGAGAAGAGCGCCCGGAGCAGGCGGCTAACGCCTCCAACATCTCAGGTGCCTGGAAAGGGTACCACTCCCTGACGTCATGGTCAGGGAGCTCGTCTAGCACGGACGGATCACATGCACGGCCAGAAGCCGCGTTGTAAGTACCGTGAAGGGCCCGGAACAAATCCGGGAGGTCATGGCAGGGCCTGCCCTGATAGGACAGGGCCTCCACCGCAGGGAGCTTACGCTGCTGAACCCAGGCCATAAGGTCCCAGGGACGCTTGTTAGCTGTGGCAATCTCCGCGATGCGAGCATCGAAGAAGACACGCTTGGCGCGTTTGCACGCAGCCCTAAAAGCCCGCCATGACTCCGGGGAGGGAGCGGCACGGTGGGCAGCGATAAGCTCGGAGCACTCCGGACCCCACCAGGGCTTAGAGCGACCGACGATGAAGGCCTCCTTCGAGTGGGAGGCCCACGCCCGGGAAATGATCTCAGAGACGGTCGCAACCGCCCTCTCAACCACCTCCGGAGTGTCCAGGGCAGAGACCAAGGCCCCCACCCCTTCTGCGACCTCGCCGAGGAAGGCAGCTTCCTCATCCGAGTCCCGTTTAATGATCCGCTTCCAGGCCCCCGCAAGGAACCTAGAGGTGGGAAGAACAACGGTCAGGGGGGCGTGATCCGACGCGCCCCGATGATCGAGATCAATGACGGGCTTGAGCTCATCGCCCCTAGCCACCGGAAGGAAGACCAAATCTATAACCGAAGGGTTCAGATTACGATCATGGGGAAAATGGGTAGGGCCCGGCACCACAGGGAGCACCAGATCCAGCCCGAGATCCGACGCAGCCTCAAGAAGGGACTGCGCCACACCCGGATGGGGGATCCGACCGGGATCCCACATGCGCGAGTGACAGTTAAAGTCACCCCCCATATAGAACAGGGGGGGAAGTTCATCCGCCAAGCCTCCGGAAAGAAGCCTGATGGCAGTGTGCCTGTCGTCAGAATAGACGTTCAGAAGATGGATCGGCTCCCCCCCGAAGAACAGGGACAGAAGCAGCAGATCGCGATTATCTACCAGATCGCGTCTAAACGCGGGCCGGAGAGGCTTAAGCCGGTTATGGACATAGGCCATAACCCGCGGGTTGAGGTCGCCAACCTTAGGTGGGACCATGCACGTCCATTCCGGATGGATTGGGGCGCCGATTACATCATCGCCCTCCTTAGAGCGCGTTGAGGGAGCTGAGCGAACCGTCCGCCAGGGCGGCTCCTGAAAAAAGAGTACATCGAAATCACATTTCAAAGTCTCCAGGTGTACATCAACTAGCGAATAACTACGATTGACGTTCTGGGAAAACACCCGGATCTCCTGTACACTAGTTGTCCTAGGCATGAGGAGGTCGTGAGTTAGCGGAGGTGCGAGGCGAGGTCTGCTTGGACCTTACCTCAGAATACTGCCTGCGGAACCATTCGGCGTCAAACCGTTTGGCCCACCAAGGGCAGCGGTCCCTATCATAGGGAGCGTGATCGCCACCGCAGTTGCGGCAGTGAGGGGGGTGAGGGCAGGGCTCGCCCTCGGGAGTTTTTTTTTTTTTTTTTTTGAATCAAATATATTTAACGTGGTGCCCGAACGCAGTCCACGCCTACTAGTTAAAACATAACTAATAAGAAGTCCGTATCTGACAATACAAACAAATGAAAAATTGGCATTGAAGGCGCCGCAGCCTGAAAGACCGCTCTCGATCAACCGAGAGGGAACGGGAGATATGGGCACGCACAAACGCGAGCACGTCCCAGAAATGCTGGGTGCCAAGGGTCCCCTGCCCCCCGCCAGGGGGGCAGTATGCGTCAATTCGCAGCAGGCCCCTACGGTCGCCCGCCAGCTTGCAGAGGGTTGTGCCCCCTAGAGGGCTGAGGCGTCAATTCGCCCTAAATCCCTACGCCCACCGAAGTGAGGGAGAATGACCAACTGGGCCACCGCCAGGCAGTCGGGGGCTAACCCAACGGCCACCAGGCAGTCACCCGACGCCCCCCCGAGGGGGAGCTTGGGTTTCAAACATGAAAGCTGAGGGATTCATGTTGAAGAACATGGTTACGTGGCCCGTACAAGTCGGGAAACCTCGCAACCGGTGGTAGTCCGGACAGGACACGAAGATGTGGTGCCTCGTCTGGAGACGGGCCCCACAACTGCAGCCTTGCGGCTCGGTAGGATGAAACCTGGCACGGTACTCCCCAATAGGGGCGTGGCCAGTGAACGTACGACACGCCCGGGCAAATTCGCCAGGCGAGCCACCAAAGCCAGGAATCCACGCACCAGACTTGTGGTACGTGGGCCTGAGGGGCTTGTCATTGCCCCCTATGAGGTCCAGGAAGCTGGAACCCCGATACCTGGGCGAACGAAACATGTTCACCCATTGGTCACAAACCTCCCGCGTGGCCTTGGCCCTCAGGGAGTCGATGGAAGTTTGGGGCCTAGGCCCCGCAGCAACAACAAGGTCCTTGGCCTGCCGAACGGCCTCGGATAACATGGGGAACTTGTGCTTCAAGGGCACAACCCAGAAAACTAGACGACGAGCGGGGTCTGCAGAGAACCACTCGTCGAGAAGACGGCACACCGCCAGGGAGTGAGCCTGGCCAGCATGCACCGAGGGATCCAACGCACGCGAGACAGAGCCCGCAGAGTGCGTGTACAGGACAATAGTAGAGGCCCCTCCATAGCCAACCGCCATGGAAAGGCCCAGCCGAACCGAAAGGAGAGCAGCATCAGGGGCCGTCACCCTCCCGGCAGCCCTCCTGGTCTCACGGACACAAGAGAGCCCATAGAAGACAGACGCAGCCGCAACTGCCTGCCTCGCGGCCACGGGAAGCCAGTGAGAACCAGCCGCCACGCGGAGCGTAAGATCATCCTCCTCAGCACGTCGCACGGACCTGCCAAGGTCGGACAGAAAAGCCTTCCGAGCCTCATCATCAGCCCGAGAAGGAACAGAATGCACCGTGATCCGGTCGTCAAACCGATCACGAAGCCGAAGACCAGGCCTCGCCGCATCATCAAACGCGTCAAACACCTCGGTGAGGGAAGGGAGAACCTGTTGGATCTCCATGATGGCACTCTTGACCTTGGGCTTGTGACCCTCAGTCATCAGAGCGACAGAGCGGGGATGCGGGACCGCATCGCCACTGTATTCCCTCCCTAAGAGCGACCTGAGGGGGTGGGAAGAGCCCAGAGTTGCCACCCGATATATCGTACGCTTGGCAAGCTTCTGGAGGTGAAGCCGAATAGGTAGAAGGCCCGCGAGGGCCTCTACCGCTCCAGTCGGAGAGGTGCGAAACGCACCAGTGACCCACAGGGCAGCGCGACGCTGCATCTGCGTGAAGAGAGCCAGAACGCCCTTGTTAGGGCGGCCAGCATGATACCAGAGACGAAACCCATAGGTAGCTATGGGCAACACACACGAACGGTAGAGGAGCCTCTTCTGTTCAGGAAGAAGGCCCCTGGTAGAGTTACCTAGCATCCTCATGGCGCGAACCGTAGAGAACGACTTGGTAGTGTAGTAACGAACATGCTCCTTAAAATTCAGAGCGCGGTCGAAATAAAAGCCCAGGTACCGCCAAAACGGCTTAGGGCGCAAAGGAGTACGGCCAGTGAACGGGGCAAAGCCCAGGTCAATGGCAGGATTATCATCCCCCGGCTTGCGGGAGAAGTTGAAGAACTCGGACTTGTCGTGTTCAAGAACGAGTGCAAAAGCAACAAAGAGGGCATGTACAATAGCGTATGCCCGCTGCAGCGCAGCAACGTTGTCAGCCCACAGCTTGGACTGAACAATCAGGGTACCGTCATCGACATACGAAAGCATGTCGACGGACAGGCCCGCGGCTCTGGCCCTCCGGTAAAACAGGTAAACCAGGGGAGCCAGGCAAAGGGCAGAGAGGACGGGGGACAGGGCAGAGCCCTGGCCCACACCCACATCAGCCTCGAAAGGATCAGAGAGCACACCGCCCCAGGAGTATGAGGTGCGGCGGCCCACAAGGTAAGACGCAAAGAACCGGACCAGCTCAGGGGCCAGCCCGGACTTGCGCATGATAGCCAGAAGCATATCATGGTTGAGAGAAGGAAAGAACTGCGCGATGTCAAATGCCACCACGCTAGTCTTGAGACCCTTTGCCCACCCGGCACGAACCAGATGGGTAAGGACCAAACCAGCATCCTCCGTAGAGCGTTGGGAAATCCCCCCGAGCTGATTTGGATGAAAAACGTTCCATTTGACGCAGTCAAACTGGAGACGGCGCGAGATCATCTTCTCGACAAGTTTCCCCATGGTGTTCAGCAGCACAATAGGCCGGAACATCTTGGGGGTAGAGTAGGAGGGCTTCCCCGGCTTCGGTATGATAACCGAGGTAGACTCCTTGAAGTGACTGGGCCAGCAGCCCACGCGAACGCAGGCATTGGCCACAGAGAGGAGAAACTCGCGCACACGATAGTGGCCGAGTAAACTCTTAAGGTGGGACCACGTAATGTGGTCCGGACCTGGAGAAGAGCGCCCGGAGCAGGCGGCTAGCGCCTCCATCATCTCGGGTGCCTGGAAAGGGTACCACTCCCTGACGTCATGGTCAGGGAGTTCGTCCAACACTGACGGATCACAAACCCGGCCAGAAGCCGCGTTGTAAGTGCCGTGAAGAGCCTGGAACAGATCCGGGAGGTCATGGCAGGGCCTGCCCTGATAGGACAGAGCCTCCACCGCAGGGAGCTTACGCTGCTGAACCCAGGCCATGAGGTCCCAGGGACGCTTGTTAGCTGAGGCAATCTCCGCGATGCGAGCATCGAAGAAGACACGCTTGGCGCGTTTGCACGCAGCCCTAAAAGCCCGCCATGACTCCGGGGAGGGAGCAGCACGGTGGGCGGCGACAAGCTCGGAGCACTCCGGACCCCACCAGGGCTTAGAGCAACCGACGATGAAGGCCTCCTTTGAGTGGGAGGCCCACGCCCGGGAAATGATCTCGGAGACGGTCGTAACCGCCCTCTCAACCACCTCCGGGGTGTCCAGGGCAGAGACCAAGGCCCCCACCCCTTCTGCGACCTCGCCGAGGAAAGCAGCTTCCTCGTCCGAGTCCCGTTTAATGACCCGCTTCCAGGCCCCCGCAAGGAACCTAGAGGTGGGAAGAACAACGGTCAGGGGGGCGTGATCCGACGCGCCCCGATGATCGAGATCAATGATGGGCTTGAGCTCATCGCCCCTGGCCACAGGAAGGAAGACCAAATCTATCACCGAAGGGTTCAGATTACGATCGTGTGGGAAGTGGGTAGGGCCTGGCACTATAGGAAGCACCAGATCCAGTCTGAGATCCGACGCAGATTCCAGAAGAGACTGCGCCACACCCGGGTGGGGGATCCGATCAGGATCCCACACACGCGAGTGACAGTTAAAGTCACCCCCCATATAAAACAGAGGGGGAAGTTCATCCGCCAAGCCTCCAGAAAGAAGCCTGATGGCAGTGTGCCTGTCGTCTGAATAGACGTTCAGAAGATGGATCGGCTCCCCCCCGAAAAACAGGGACAGAAGCAGCAGATCGCGATTATCTACCAGATCGCGTCTAAACGCGGGCCGGAGAGGCTTAAGCCGGTTATGGACATAGGCCATAACCCGCGGGTTGAGGTCACCAACCTTAGGTGGGACCATGCACGTCCATTCCGGATGGATCGGAGCGCCGACTACGTCATCGCCCTCCTTAGAGCGCGTTGAGGGAGCAGAACGAACTGTCCTCCAGGGCGGTTCTTGGAAAAAGAGAACATCAAAATCAGATTTTAAAGTCTCCAGGTGCACATCAACGAGCGCGTAACTACGATTGACATTCTGAGAAAAGACCCGGATCTCCTGTACACTAGTTGTCCTAGGCATGAGGAGGTCGTGGGTTAGTGGAGGAGCGAGGCGAGGTCTGCTTGGACCTTACCTCAGAGTACTGCTTGCGGAACCATTCGGCATCAAACCGTTTGGCCCACCAAGGACAGTGGTCCCTATCATAGGGAGCGTGATCACCACCGCAGTTGCGGCAGTGAGGGGGGTGAGGGCAGGGCTCGCCCTCGGGAGTGGCGGGAGATGGGTTCTTGCCCCCATGGGCCTTACAGCACCCAGCCATTGAGCGATGGTTAGCCTCAGAATGAGGCTCGCCACAGAGGGGGCACACGGCGAACCGGGCCTTGCAGACCTGAGAGGTGTGGCCCCACTTCCAGCAGCGCTGGCAGAGGGACACACCCTGTCGCGGTTTGGCGGCCCTGATAGGGCAAGCCCGAGTACCGACGGCCAAGGAACGGTCGACCATCTGACGTGCAACGGAACCCGTGCCAGAGTCCCAGATTTCGAACCACACCGTGCAAGAGTCGGAGTGGGCGGAGTTACGCTTGACCCGAGGAGGGCCAACGAGGAATTGGAAGCCCCGGTGAGAGGACTGCCGCATGATATTCTCGATCGCCTGGCGGTCAATGACCTGCCCATTGGGACCGAGACGAGGAACATCACAAACCCTCATGAAGGATTTGGACGAGGGAACGGTAGCCTGGGGTCTAGACCCCTGGGGAAAGTAACGCGATGCCCATCCAGAGATGAGAGTCACGTCGGCGTCCTTGGCGACGTCGTTCGTCGCCAGAGAGTACCCATCATACGCAGGCGAGACCTGCGTGACGACGAGGGGGGATTTGGCCACTTCTTTTTTTTTTTTTTTTTTTTTTTTTTTGAATCAAATATATTTAACGTGGTGCCCGAACGCAGTCCACGCCTACTAGTTAAAGACATAACTAATAAGAAGTCCGTATCTGACAATACAAACATAGTGAAAAATGGCGTTAAAGGCGCCGCAACCTGAAAGACCGCTCTCGATCAACCGAGAGGGAACGGGAGATGGGGGAGTGCGTAAACGAGAACGCGGCCCAGAAATGCTGGGTGCCAAGGGTCCCCTGCCCCCCGTCAGGGGGGCAGTATGCGTCAATCCGCAGCAGGCCCCTACGGTCGCCCGACAGCTTGCAGAGGGTTGTGCCCCCTAGGGGGCTGAGGTGTCACTTCACCCTAAGTCCCTACGCCCGCCGCCCGAAGGCAATGAGGGGGATTGACCAACTGGGCCACTGCCAGGCAGTCGGGGGCTAACCCAACGGCCACCAGGCAGTTACCCGACGCCCCCCCGAGGGGGAGCTTGGGGTTCAAACATGAAAGCTGAGGGATTCATGTTGAAAAACATGGTTACGTGGCCCGTACAAGTCGGGAAGCCTCGCAACCGGTGGTAGTCCGGGCAGGACACGAAGATGTGGTGCCTCGTCTGAAGACGGGCCCCACAACTGCAGCCTTGCGGCTCGGTAGGGTGAAACCTGGCACGGTATTCCCCGATGGGGGCATGACCAGTGAACGTACGACACGCCCGGGCAAATTCGCCAGGCGAGCCACCAAAGCCAGGGATCCACGCACCAGACTTGTGGTACGTGGGCCTGAGGGGCTTGTCATTGCCCCCTATGAGGTCCAGGAAACTGGAGCCCTGATACCTGGGTGAACGAAACATGTTCACCCATTGGTCGCAAACCTCCCGCGTGGCCTTGGCCCTCAGGGAGTCGATGGAAGTTTGGGGCCTAGGCCCCGCAGCAACAACAAGGTCCTTGGCCTGCCGAACGGCCTCGGATAACATGGGGAACTTGTGCTTTAAGGGCACAACCCAGAAAACTAAGCGACGAGCGGGGTCCGCAGAGAACCACTCATCAAGAAGGCGGCACACCGCCAGGGAGTGAGCCTGGCCAGCGTGAACCGAAGGGTCCAACGCACGCGAGACAGAGCCCGCAGAATGCGTATACAGGACAATAGTAGAGGCCCCTCCATAGCCAACTGCCATGGAAAGGCCCAGTCGAACCGAAAGGAGAGCAGCATCAGGGGCCGTCACCCTCCCGGCAGCCCTCCTGGTCTCACGGACGCAAGAGAGCCCATAGAAGACAGACGCAGCCGCAACTGCCTGCCTCGCAGCCACGGGAAGCCAGTGTGAACCAGCTGCCACGCGGAGCGTAAGATCATCCTCCTCGGCACGTCGCACGGACCTGCCAAGGTCGGAGAGAAAAGCCTTCTGAGCCTCATCATCAGCCCGGGAAGGAATAGAGTGCACCGTGATCCGGTCATTAAACCGATCACGAAGCCGAAGACCAGGCCTTGCCGCGTCGTCAAACGCGTCAAACACCTCGGTGAGAGAAGGGAGAACCTGCTGGATCTCCATGACTGCACTCTTGACCTTGGGCTTGTGACCCTCGGCCATGAGAGCGACAGAGCGGGGATGCGGAATCGCATCGCCGCTATACTCCCTCCCCAAGAGCGACCTGAGGGGGTGGGAGGAACCCAGAGTCGCCACGCGGTATATCGTACGCTTGGCAAGCTTCTGGAGGTGAAGACGAATGGGCAGGAGGCCCGCGAGGGCCTCCACCGCTCCAGTCGGGGAGGTGCGAAAAGCACCAGTAACCCACAGGGCAGCGCGACGCTGCATCTGTGTGAAGAGAGCCAGGACGCCCTTGTTAGGGCGGCCAGCGTGATACCAGAGGCGAAACCCATAGGTAGCTATGGGCAGCACACACGAACGGTAGAGGAGCCTCTTCTGTTCAGGAAGAAGGCCCCTGGTAGAGTTACCTAGCATCCTCATGGCGCGAACCGTAGAGAATGACTTGGTAGTATAGTAACGAACATGCTCCTTAAAATTCAGAGCACGGTCGAAATAAAAGCCCAGGTACCGCCAAAACGGCTTAGGGCGCAGAGGAGTATCGCCAGTGAACGGGGCAAAGCCCAGGTCAACGGCAGGATTATCATCCCCCGGCTTGCGGGAGAAGTTGAAGAACTCGGACTTGTCGTGTTCAAGAACGAGTGCAAAAGCAACAAAGAGGGCATGTACAATAGCGTATGCCCGCTGCAGCGCAGCAACATTGTCAGCCCACAGCTTGGACTGAACAATCAGGGTACCGTCATCGACATATGAAAGCATGTCGACGGACAGGCCCGCGGCTCTGGCCCTCCGGTAAAACAGGTAGACCAGGGGAGCCAGGCAAAGGGCAGAGAGGACGGGGGACAGGGCAGAGCCCTGGCCCACACCCACATCGGCCTCGAAAGGATCAGAGAGCACACCGCCCCAAGAGTATGAGGTACGGCGGCCCACAAGGTAAGACGCAAAGAACCGGACCAGCTCAGGGGCCAGCCCGGACTTGCGCATGATAGCCAGAAGCATATCATGGTTGAGTGAAGGAAAGAACTGCGCAATGTCAAAAGCCACCACGCTAGTCTTGAGACCCTTCGCCCACCCGGCGCGAACCAGATGGGTGAGGACCAAGCCAGCATCCTCCGTAGAGCGTTGGGAGATCCCTCCGAGCTGGTTTGGATGAAAAACGTTCCATTTGACGCAGTCAAACTGGAGACGGCGCGAGATCATCTTCTCGACGAGTTTCCCCATGGTGTTCAACAGCACAATAGGCCGGAACATCTTGGGGGTAGCGTATGAGGGCTTCCCCGGCTTCGGTATGATAACCGAGGTAGACTCCTTGAAATGACTGGGCCAACAGCCCACGCGAACGCAGGCATTGGCCACAGAGAGGAGAAACTCGCGCACACGATAGTGGTTGAGTAAACTCTTGAGGTGGGACCACGTAATGTGATCCGGACCTGGAGAAGAGCGCCCGGAGCAGGCGGCTAACGCCTCCAACATCTCGGGTGCCTGGAAAGGGTACCACTCCCTGACGTCATGGTCAGGGAGCTCGTCTAACACCGACGGATCACAAACCCGGCCAGAGGCCGCGTTGTAAGTGCCGTGAAGAGCCCGGAACAAATCCGGGAGGTCATGGCAGGGCCTGCCCTGGTAGGACAGAGCCTCCACCGCAGGAAGCTTACGCTGCTGAACCCAGGCCATAAGGTCCCAGGGACGCTTGTTAGCAGTAGCTATCTCCGCAATGCGAGCATCAAAGAAGACACGCTTGGCGCGTTTGCACGCAGCCCTAAAAGCCCGCCATGACTCCGGAGAGGGAGCAGCACGGTGGGCGGCGATAAGCTCTGAGCACTCCGGACCCCACCAGGGCTTAGAGCGACCGACGATGAAGGCCTCCTTTGAGTGGGAGGCCCACGCCCGGGAAATGATCTCGGAGACGGTCGCAACCGCCCTCTCAACCACCTCCGGGGTGTCCAGGGCAGAGACCAAGGCCCCCACCCCTTCTGCGACCTCGCCGAGGAAGGCTGCTTCCTCGTCCGAGTCCCGTTTAATAACCCGCTTCCAGGCTCCCGCAAGGAACCTAGAGGTGGGAAGAACAACGGTCAGGGGGGCGTGATCCGACGCGCCCCGATGATCGAGATCAATGACGGGCTTGAGCTCATCGCCCCTGGCCACAGGAAGGAAGACCAAATCTATAACCGAAGGGTTCAGATTACGATCATGGGGAAAATGGGTAGGGCCCGGTACCACAGGGAGCACCAGATCCAGCCCGAGATCTGACGCAGCCTCCAGAAGGGACTGCGCCACACCCGGGTGGGGGACCCGATCGGGATCCCACACGCGCGAGTGACAGTTAAAGTCACCCCCCATATAGAACAGGGGGGGAAGTTCATCCGCCAAGCCTCCGGAAAGAAGCCTGATGGCAGTGTGCCTGTTGTCAGAATAGACGTTCAGAAGATGGATCGGCTCCCCCCCGAAGAACAGGGACAGAAGCAGCAGATCGCGATTATCTACCAGATCGCATCTAAACGCGGGCCGGAGAGGCTTAAGCCGGTTATGGACATAGGCCATAACCCGCGGGTTGAGGTCACCAACCTTAGGTGGGACCATGCACGTCCATTCCGGATGGATTGGGGCGCCGATTACGTCATCGCCCTCCTTAGAGCGCGTTGAGGGAGCTGAGCGAACCGTCCTCCAGGGCGGCTCCTGAAAAAAGAGTACATCGAAATCACATTTCAAAGCCTCCAGGTGTACATCAACTAGCGAATAACTACGATTGACGTTCTGGGAAAACACCCGGATCTCCTGTACACTAGTTGTCCTAGGCATGAGGAGGTCGTGAGTTAGCGGAGGTGCGAGGTGAGGTCTGCCTGGACCTTACCTCAGAATACTGCTTGCGGAACCATTCGGCATCAAACCGTTTGGCCCACCAAGGGCAGTGGTCCCTATCATAGGGAGCGTGGTCGCCACCGCAGTTGCGGCAGTGGGATTTGGCCACTTCAAGGGCGCGATTGACGGCCCCATTCATGTTGGAGAGATCCCTCAGGGCGGGCTTGTCACCGTGAAAGATAATGAGAACCTGGCGCCGAGAGGGGCCAGCAGTAGTCATCCTCGGGCGCTTGGGTTTGCGCTGCGAGGAGGAAGAGGGGGACGGGGAAGCGGGACCACCCTTACCAATGGTATGGGCGATCTGCTCCGGGGTAAGATGAGGGAACGCCTTCACCATGGCCGCAATAGCAGCGACCTGGGCAGAGGCATCCCTCGAGGGGGGAGGCGACCCCTTAGCCACCTGCGCAAATGAACGCTTACGCGCATTCGGCTTGGTGGCCTCATTGACCTTAGGGGGCGGCCCAAGTGGAAACTTGGCCGCCACCGCATAGGTGCGCCCCTTTGCAGAGGCATTGCCCGAGGAGGTGCCGGCCTGTGAAGGACCGGGTCTCGAGGCAGGAGCGGCACCCTGGGCTCCTCCCGAGGGAGGAGGAGGGGCCGGGGCCTTCCCTTTGCCCTTGTCCCGACGAGCAGGAGGGGGGTTAGGGGCCGACCCAGCGGCAGAGGAATCTGGGGCCGTGTCTGGCGCCAGATCCATAGAGTCGCCCGGTGGAGGGGCAGCACCCCCAGGGGGGGCATCACCCATCCCCTGACGGATGGAGGGGGGGACATCAGAGATGCCCCGGACAATAGTCCTGGCCGTAAGCCCCCGAAGGGTGGCCGTAGATGTGCGGTTCACTGGAACATCCAGCAAACCCACACGAGACATTGTCTCCAGGGTGTTGCTCACAGCCCTGAAGAGCTCGGTGGTCTCAGGGTCACCGAGGTCGAGACCCCGGCCCCTCTCGCGTAGCCATCCATTGGCCACTCTGAGCGATTGCCCTATTGCAGCTAAAGCCGGTCCCGGCCCATCCGAAGGAGGGGCCTCCAAACGAAGAGGGGAAACCGGTGGCGGGGCGAACAGACTGCCGCCAAGAGCGTCGGCTGGGTGAGAACCCGAGGCGTCAGACATGTCGTCGTCGTCGTCGGATCCTGCAGCGGATCGGGGGCGTTTGGAAGCCCTGGAGTCGGGTCGAACGGGCCTGGTAGGGGTCCTATCTTCCGGAGGTGATTCGACGACGGCGGACCCATCGTCGAGAAAGGAGAGGCCAGGGGCGGCTGGGAGGGGCTCGTGAGCACCCGCCATCAAGTCGTCCACTTGAGACCGAGGGCCAGGGGGATGCCTGGGCGCGGGGGACTGGAGAGTGTCCAGTGGATCACCAGGGGAAGGTTGGCCCGTAGCGGAAGATCCGCCACGATCCGCCCTCCCCCCTCGGAGTTGGTCGGAGGCCCTTGTCGAGGGCATAAGATGGTACTTCTGGATCGAAGATCCAACAGGAATCGGCACAGAGAAATGAGGTTTGGTGAGGTGGAAAGTTGTGGCTGTGCTAGTACTGATGGGAGTACCAGAACAAGAAGCGTCGCAGCAACGTTGTCAGCCCAGAGCTTGGACTGAACGATAAGGGTACCGTCGTCGACATACGAGAGCATGTCAACAGACAGACCCGCGGCCCTGGCCCTCCGGTAAAACAAGTAAACCAGTGGAGCCAGACAAAGGGCAGAAAGGACGGGGGACAGGGCAGAGCCCTGGCCCACCCCCACGTCGGCCTCGAAAGGATCAGAGAGCACACCGCCCCAGGAATACGAGGTGCGGCGGCCCACAAGGTAGGACGCAAAGAACCGGACCAGCTCAGGGGCCAGCCCGGACTTGCGCATGATAGCCAAAAGCATATCATGGTTAAGAGAAGGGAAGAACTGCGCGATGTCAAAAGCCACCACGCTAGTCTTGAGACCCTTTGCCCACCCAGCACGAACCAGATGGGTAAGGACCAAGCCAGCATCCTCCGTAGAGCGTTGGGAAATCCCTCCGAGCTGGTTTGGGTGAAAAACGCTCCATTTGACGCAGTCAAACTGGAGACGGCGCGAGATCATTTTCTCGACAAGTTTCCCCATGGTGTTCAGCAGCACAATAGGCCGGAACATCTTGGGGGTAGAGTAAGAGGGCTTCCCCGGCTTCGGTATGATAACCGAGGTAGACTCCTTGAAGTGACTGGGCCAACAGCCCACACGAACGCACGCGTTGGCCACAGAAAGGAGAAACTCGCGCACACGATGGTGGTTGAGTAAACTCTTAAGGTGGGACCACGTAATGTGATCCGGACCTGGAGAAGAGCGCCCGGAGCAGGCGGCTAACGCCTCCAACATCTCGGGTGCCTGGAAAGGGTACCACTCCCTGACTTCGTGGTCAGGGAGCTCGTCTAGCACGGACGGATCACACGCACGGCCAGAAGCCGCGTTGTAAGTACCGTGAAGGGCCCAGAACAAATCCGGGAGGTCATGGCAGGGCCTGCCCTGGTAGGACAGAGCCTCCACCGCAGGAAGCTTACGCTGCTGAACCCAGGCCATAAGGTCCCAGGGACGCTTGTTAGCTGTGGCAATCTCCGCGATGCGGGCATCGAAGAAGACGCGTTTGGCGCGTTTGCATGCAGCCCTAAAAGCCCGCCATGACTCCGGAGAGGGAGCAACACGGTGGGCGGCGATAAGCTCGGAGCACTCCGGACCCCACCAGGGCTTAGAGCGACCGACGATGAAGGCCTCCTTTGAATGGGAGGCCCACGCCCGGGAAATGATCTCGGAGACGGTCGCAACCGCCCCCTCAACCACCTCCGGGGTGTCCAGGGCAGAGACCAAGGCCCCCACCCCTTCTGCGACCTCGCCGAGGAAGGCTGCTTCCTCGTCCGAGTCCCGTTTAATCACCCGCTTCCAGGCCCCCGCAAGGAACCTGGAGGTGGGAAGAGCAACGGTCAGGGGGGCATGATCCGACGCGCCCCGATGATCGAGATCAATGACGGGCTTGAGCTCATCGCCCCTGGCCACAGGAAGGAAGACCAAATCTATAACCGAAGGGTTCAGATTACGATCATGGGGAAAATGGGTAGGGCCCGGTACCACAGGGAGCACCAGATCCAGCCCGAGATCCGACGCGGCCTCCAGAAGGGACCGCGCCACACCCGGGTGGGGAACCCGATCGGGATCCCACATGCGCGAGTGACAGTTAAAGTCACCCCCCATATAGAACAGGGGAGGAAGTTCATCCGCCAAGCCTCCGGAAAGAAGCCTGATGGCAGTGTGCCTGTCGTCAGAATAGACGTTCAGAAGATGGATCGGCTCCCCCCCGAAGAACAGGGACAGAAGCAGCAGATCGCGATTATCTACCAGATCGCGTCTAAACGCGGGCCGGAGAGGCTTAAGCCGGTTATGGACGTAGGCCATAACCCGCGGGTTGAGGTCACCAACCTTAGGTGGGACCATGCACGTCCATTCCGGATGGATTGGGGCGCCGATTACGTCATCGCCCTCCTTAGAGCGCGTTGAGGGAGCTGAGCGAACCGTCCTCCAGGGCGGCTCCTGAAAAAAGAGTACATCGAAATCACATTTCAAAGTCTCCAGGTGCACATCAACTAGTGAATAACTACGATTGACGTTCTGGGAAAACACCCGGATCTCCTGTACACTAGTTGTCCTAGGCATGAGGAGGTCGTGAGTTAGCGGAGGTGCGAGGTGAGGTCTGCTTGGACCTTACCTCAGAATACTGCTTGCGGAACCATTCGGCATCGAACCGTTTGGCCCACCAAGGACAGTGGTCCCTGTCATAGGGAGCGTGATCGCCACCGCAGTTGCGGCAGTGAGGGGGGTGAGGGCAGGGCTCGCCCTCGGGGGTGGCGGGAGAAGGGTTCTTGCCCTTGTGGGCCTTACAGCACCCAGCCATAGCGCGGTGGTTGGCCTCGGAGTGAGGCTCGCCACAGAGGGGGCACACGGCGAACCGGGCCTTACAGACCTGAGAGGTGTGACCCCACTTCCAGCAACGCTGGCAGAGGGAAACACCCTGGCGAGGTTTGGCAGCCCGGATAGGGCAAGCCCGAGTACCGACGGCCAACGAGCGGTCGACCATCTGACGTGCAACGGAACCCGTGCCAGAGTCCCAGATTTCGAACCACACCGTACACGAGTCGGAGTGAGCGGAGTTGCGCTTGACCCGGGGGGGGCCAACAAGAAACTGGAACCCCCTGTGAGAGGATTGCCGCATGATGTTCTCGATCGCCTGGCGGTCAATGACCTGGCCGTTGGGACCGAGACGGGGGACATCACAAACCCTCATAAAGGATTTGGATGAGGGGACAGTAGCCTGGGGCCTGGACCCCTGGGGAAAATAGCGCGACGCCCACCCGGAGATGAGGGTCACGTCGGCGTCCTTGGCGACGTCGTTGGTCGCCAGAGAGTACCCGTCGTACGCAGGTGAGACCTGCGTGACAACGAGGGGGGATTTGGCCACTTCAAGGGCACGGTTAACGGCCCCATTCATGTTGGAGAGGTCTCTCAGGGCGGGCTTGTCGCCGTGGAAGATGATAAGGACCTGGCGCCGAGAGGGGCCAGCAGTGGTCATCCTCGGGCGCTTGGGCTTGCGCTGCGAGGAAGACGAGGGAGAGGGGGAGGCAGGACCGCCCTTACCAATGGTGTGGGCGATCTGCTCCGGGGTGAGGTGAGGAAACGCCTTCACCATGGCCGCAATAGCAGCGACCTGGGCGGAGGCATCCCTCGAGGGGGGAGGCGACCCCTTGGCAACCTGCGCGAATGAACGCTTCCACGCATTCGGCTTGGTGGCCTCGTTAACCTTAGGGGGCGGACCAAGCGGAAACTTGGCCGCCACCGCATAGGTGCGCCCCTTTGCAGAGGCGTTGCCCGAGGAGGTGCCGGCCTGTGAGGGACCGGGTCTCGAGGCGGGAGCGGCACCCTGGGCTCCCCCAGCGGGAGGAGGAGGGGCCGGGGCCTTCCCTTTGCCCTTATCCCGACGAGCAGGAGGGGGATTAGGAGCCGACCCAGCAGCAGAGGAGTCTGGGGCCGTGTCTGGCGCCAGATCCATAGAATCGCCCGGTGGAGGGGCGGCACCCCCGGAGGGGGCATTGCCCATCCCCTGACGGATGGAGGGGGGGACATCAGTGACGTCCCGGACGATAGTCCTGGCCGTAAGTCCCCGAAGGGTGGCCGTAGATGTGCGGTTCACTGGAACATCCAGCAAACCTACACGAGACATTGTCTCCAGGGTGTTGCTCACAGCCCTGAAGAGCTCGGTGGTCTCAGGGTCACCGAGGTCGAGACCCCGGCCCCTCTCGCGTAGCCAGCCGTTGGCCACTCTGAGCGATTGCCCTATCGCAGCTAGAGCCGGTCCCGGCCCATCCGAAGGAGGGGCCTCCAAACGAAGAGGGGAAACCGGCGGCGGGGCGAACAGACCGCCGCCAGGAGCGTCGGCTGGGTGAGAACCCGAAGCGTCGGACATGTCGTCGTCGTCGTCGGATCCTGCAGCGGATCGGGGGCGTTTGGAAGCCCTGGAGTCGGGTCGAACGGGCCTGGTTGGGGTCCTATCTTCCGAGATGGATTCGACGACGGCGGACCCATCGTCGAGAAAGGAGAGTCCAGGGGCGGCCGGGAGAGGCTCGTGAGCGCTCGCCATGAGGTCGTCCACTTGAGACCGGGGGCCCTGGGGATGCCGGGGCGCAGGGGACTGGAGAGTGTCCAGCGGGTCACCAGGGGAAGGTTGGCCCGCGGCGGAAGATCCGCCACGATCCGCCCTCCCCCCTCGGAGTTGGTCGGAGGCCCTTGTCGAGGGCATAAGATGGTACTTCTGGATCGAAGATCCAACAGCAAATGCACGCGAAAAGTGAGTTTTGGTGAGGAGGAGGTGTGTGGCTGTGCTAGTACTGATGGGAGTACCAGAACAAGAAGCGATGGCCGCGTCGGATCTCGGGCTGGATCTGGTGCTCCCTGTGGTACCGGGCCCTACCCATTTTCCCCATGATCGTAATCTGAACCCTTCGGTTATAGATTTGGTCTTCCTTCCTGTGGCCAGGGGCGATGAGCTCAAGCCCGTCATTGATCTCGATCATCGGGGCGCGTCGGATCACGCCCCCCTGACCGTTGCTCTTCCCACCTCCAGGTTCCTTGCGGGGGCCTGGAAGCGGGTGATTAAACGGGACTCGGACGAGGAAGCAGCCTTCCTCGGCGAGGTCGCAGAAGGGGTGGGGGCCCTGGTCTCTGCCCTGGACACCCCGGAGGTGGTTGAGGGGGCGGTTGCGACCGTCTCCGAGATCATTTCCCGGGCGTGGGCCTCCCATTCAAAGGAGGCCTTCATCGTCGGTCGCTCTAAGCCCTGGTGGGGTCCGGAGTGCTCCGAGCTTATCGCCGCCCACCGTGTTGCTCCCTCTCCGGAGTCATGGCGGGCTTTTAGGGCTGCATGCAAACGCGCCAAACGCGTCTTCTTCGATGCCCGCATCGCGGAGATTGCCACAGCTAACAAGCGTCCCTGGGACCTTATGGCCTGGGTTCAGCAGCGTAAGCTTCCTGCGGTGGAGGCTCTGTCCTACCAGGGCAGGCCCTGCCATGACCTCCCGGATTTGTTCCGGGCCCTTCACGGTACTTACAACGCGGCTTCTGGCCGTGCGTGTGATCCGTCCGTGCTAGACGAGCTCCCTGACCACGAAGTCAGGGAGTGGTACCCTTTCCAGGCACCCGAGATGTTGGAGGCGTTAGCCGCCTGCTCCGGGCGCTCTTCTCCAGGTCCGGATCACATTACGTGGTCCCACCTTAAGAGTTTACTCAACCACCATCGTGTGCGCGAGTTTCTCCTTTCTGTGGCCAACGCGTGCGTTCGTGTGGGCTGTTGGCCCAGTCACTTCAAGGAGTCTACCTCGGTTATCATACCGAAGCCGGGGAAGCCCTCTTACTCTACCCCCAAGATGTTCCGGCCTATTGTGCTGCTGAACACCATGGGGAAACTTGTCGAGAAAATGATCTCGCGCCGTCTCCAGTTTGACTGCGTCAAATGGAGCGTTTTTCACCCAAACCAGCTCGGAGGGATTTCCCAACGCTCTACGGAGGATGCTGGCTTGGTCCTTACCCATCTGGTTCGCGCTGGGTGGGCAAAGGGTCTCAAGACTAGCGTGGTGGCTTTTGACATCGCGCAGTTCTTCCCTTCTCTTAACCATGATATGCTTTTGGCTATCATGCGCAAGTCCGGGCTGGCCCCTGAGCTGGTCCGGTTCTTTGCGTCCTACCTTGTGGGCCGCCGCACCTCGTATTCCTGGGGCGGTGTGCTCTCTGATCCTTTCGAGGCCGACGTGGGGGTGGGCCAGGGCTCTGCCCTGTCCCCCGTCCTTTCTGCCCTTTGTCTGGCTCCACTGGTTTACTTGTTTTACCGGAGGGCCAGGGCCGCGGGTCTGTCTGTTGACATGCTCTCGTATGTCGACGACGGTACCCTTATTGTTCAGTCCAAGCTCTGGGCTGATAATGTTGCTGCTTTGCAGCGGGCGTACGCGATTGTGCACGCTCTCTTTGTGGCCTTCGCACTCGTTCTTGAGCACGACAAGTCCGAGTTTTTCAACTTCTCCCGCAAGCCGGGGGACGATAATCCTGCCATTGACCTGGGCTTTGCCCCATTCACTGGCGATACTCCTCTGCGCCCTAAGCCGTTTTGGCGGTACCTGGGCTTCTACTTCGACCGTGCTCTGAACTTCAAGGAGCATGTTCGTTACTACACTACCAAGTCGTTCTCTACGGTTCGCGCCATGAGGATGCTGGGTAACTCTACCAGGGGCCTTCTTCCTGAACAGAAGAGGCTCCTCTACCGTTCGTGTGTGCTGCCCATAGCTACCTATGGGTTTCGCCTCTGGTATCATGCTGGCCGCCCCAACAAGGGCGTCCTGGCTCTCTTCACACAGATGCAGCGTCGCGCTGCCCTGTGGGTTACTGGTGCTTTTCGCACCTCTCCGACTGGAGCGGTGGAGGCCCTCGCAGGCCTTCTGCCTATTCGTCTTCACCTCCAGAAGCTTGCCAAGCGTACGATATATCGCGTGGCAACTCTGGGCTCCTCCCACCCCCTTAGGTCGCTCTTGGGGAGGGAGTATAGCGGCGATGCGGCTCCGCATCCCCGCTCTGTCGCTCTTATGGCCGAGGGTCACAAGCCCAAGGTCAAGAGTGCAGTCATGGAGATCCAGCAGGTTCTCCCTTCTCTCACCGAGGTGTTTGACGCGTTTGACGACGCGGCAAGGCCTGGTCTTCGGCTTCGCGATGGGTTTAATGACCGGATCACGGTGCACTCTATTCCTTCCCGGGCTGATGATGAAGCTCGGAAGGCTTTTCTCTCCGACCTTGGCAGGTCCGTGCGACGTGCTGAAGAGGATGATCTTACGCTCCGCGTGGCAGCTGGTTCACACTGGCTGCCCGTGGCAGCGAGGCAGGCAGTTGCAGCTGCGTCTGTCTTCTATGGGCTCTCCTGTGTCCGTGAGACCAGGAGGGCTGCCGGGAGGGTGACGGCCCCTGATGCTGCTCTCCTCTCGGTTCGGCTGGGCCTTTCCATGGCGGTTGCCTATGGAGGGGCCTCTACTATTGTCCTATACACGCACTCTGCGGGCTCTGTCTCGCGTGCGTTGGATCCCTCGGTGCATGCGGGCCAGGCTCACTGCCTGGCGGTGTGCCGTCTTCTCGACGAGTGGTTCTCTGTAGACCCCGCTCGGCGTCTAGTTTTCTGGGTTGTGCCCTTGAAGCACAAGTTCCCCATGTTATCCGAGGCCGTTCGGCAGGCCAAGGACCTTGTTGTTGCTGCGGGGCCTAGGCCCCAAACTTCCATCGACTCCCTGAGGGCCAAGGCCACACGGGAGGTTTGTGACCAATGGGTGAACATGTTTCGTTCACCCAGGTATCGGGGTTCCAGCTTCCTGGACCTCATAGGGGGCAATGACAAGCCCCTCAGGCCCACGTACCACAAGTCTGGTGCGTGGATTCCTGGCTTTGGTGGCTCGCCCGGCGAATTTGCCCGGGCGTGTCGTACGTTCACTGGTCACGCCCCTATTGGGGAGTACCGTGCCAGGTTTCATCCCACCGAGCCGCAAGGCTGCAGTTGTGGGGCCCGTCTCCAGACGAGGCACCACATCTTCGTGTCCTGTCCGGACTACCACCGGTTGCGAGGTTTCCCGACTTGTACGGGCCACGTAACCATGTTCTTCAACATGAATCCTTCAGCTTTCATGTTTGAACCCCAAGCTCCCCCTCGGGGGGGCGTCGGGTAACTGCCTGGTGGCCGTTGGGTTAGCCCCCAACTGCCTGGCAGTGACCCAGTTGGTCAATCCCCCTCGTTGCCCTTGGGTGACGGGCGTAGGGACTTAGGGTGAATTGACACCTCAGCCCCCTAGGGGGCACAACCCTCTGCAAGCTGTCGGGCGACTGTAGGGGCCTGCTGCGAAATGACGCATACTGCCCCCCTTGCGGGGGGCAGGGGACCCTTGGCACCCAGCATTTCTGGGCTGCGTTATCGTTTACGTTTGCCCATATCTCCCGTTCCCTCTCGGTTGATCGAGAGCGGCCTTTCAGGTTGCGGCGCCTTTAATGCCAAATTTTTATGTTTGTACTCGTCTAGTATGGGCTTCTTATTAGTTTGTTTTAAACTAGTAGGCGTGGACTGCGTTTGGGCACCATGTAAAATATATTTGATTTTTAAAAAAAAAAAAAAAAAAAAGATCACGATTCACTCTATTCCTCCCCGGGCTGATGATGAGGCCCGGAAGGCCTTTCCGTCCGACCTTGGCAGGTCCGTGCGACGTGCTGAGGAGGATGGCCTTACGCTCCGCGTGGCGGCTGGTTCACACTGGCTGCCTGTGGCGGCGAGACAGGCAGTTGCGGCTGCATCTGTCTTCTATGGGCTCTCTTGTGTCCGCGAGACCAGGAGGGCTGCCGGGAGGGTGACGGCCCCTGATGCCGCTCTCCTCTCGGTTCGGCTGGGCCTTTCCATGGCGGTTGGTTATGGGGGGGCCTCCACTATCGTCCTATATACGCACTCTGCGGGCTCTGTCTCGCGTGCGTTGGATCCCTCGGTGCACGCTGGCCAGGCTCACTCCCTGGCAGTATGCCGTCTTCTCGACGAGTGGTTCTCTGCGGACCCTGCTCGTCATCTAGTTTTCTGGGTTGTGCCCTTGAAGCACAAGTTCCCTGTGTTATCCGAGGCCGTTCGGCAGGCCAAGGATCTTGTTGTTGCTGCGGGGCCTAGGCCCCAAACTTCCATCGACTCCCTGAGGGCCAAGGCCACACGGGAGGCTTGCGACCAATGGGTGAACGTGTTTCGTTCACCCAGGTATCGGGGCTCCAGTTTCCTGGACCTCATAGGGGGCAATGACAAGCCCCTCAGGCCCACGTACCACAAGTCTGGCGCATGGATCCCTGGCTTTGGTGGCTCGCCCGGCGAATTTGCCCAGGCGTGTCGTACGTTCACTGGTCACGCCCCTATCGGGGAGTACCGTGCCAGATTTCATCCTACCGAGCCGCAAGGCTGCAGTTGTGGGGCCCGTCTTCAGACGAGGCACCACATCTTCGTGTCCTGTCCGGACTACCACCGGTTGCGAGGTTTCCCGACTTGTACGGGCCACGTAACCATGTTTTTCAACATGAATCCCTCAGCTTTCATGTTTGAACCCCAAGCTCCCCCTCGGGGGGGCGTCGGGTAACTGCCTGGTGGCCGTTGGGTTAGCCCCCGACTGCCTGGCAGTGGCCCAGTTGGTCAATCCCCCTCGTTGCCTTCGGGCGGCGGGTGTAGGGACTTAGGGTGAAGTGACACCTCAGCCCCCTAGGGGGCACAACCCTCTGCAGGCTGTCGGGCGACCGTAGGGGCCTGCTGCAAATTGACGCATACTGCCCCCCTGACGGGGGGCAGGGGACCCTTGGCACCCAGCATTTCTGGGCCGCGTTCTCGTTTACGCGCTCCCCCATCTCCCGTTCCCTCTCGGTTGATCGAGAGCGGTCTTTCAGGTTGCGGCGCCTTTAACGCCATTTTTCGTTTTGTTTGTATTGTCAGATACGGACTTCTTATTAGTTATGTCTTTGACTAGTAGGCGTGGACTGCGTTCGGGCACCACGTTAAATATATTTGATTCAAAAAAAAAAAAAAAAAAAAAAAAAAAAAAAGCACAAGTTCCCTATGTTATCCGAGGCCGTTCGGCAGGCCAAGGATCTCGTAGTTGCTGCGGGGCCTAGGCCCCAAACTTCCATCGACTCCCTGAGGGCCAAGGCCACACGGGAGGTTTGCGACCAATGGGTGAACATGTTTCATTCACCCAGGTATCGGGGCTCCAGTTTCCTAGACCTCATAGGGGGCAATGACAAGCCCCTCAGGCCCACATACCACAAGTCTGGTGTGTGGATCCCTGGCTTTGGTGGCTCGCCCGGCAAATTTGCTCGGGCGTGTCGTACATTCACTGGCCACGCCCCTATTGGGGAGTACCGTGCCAGATTTCATCCTACCGAGCCGCAAGGCTGTAGTTGTGGGGCCTGTCTTCAAACGAGGCACCACATCTTTGTGTCCTGTCCGGACTACCACCGGTTGCGAGGTTTCCCGACTTGTACGGGCCACGTAACCATGTTCTTCAACATGAATCCCTCAGCCTTCATGTTTGAGACCCAAGCTCCCCCTCAGGGGGGCGTCGGGTGACTGCCTGGTGGCCGTTGGGTTAGCCCCCGACTGCCTGGCAGTGGCCCAGTTGGTCATTCCCCCTCACCTCGGTGGGCATAGGGATTTAGGGCGAATTGACACCTCAGCCCCCTAGGGGGCACAACCCTCTGCAAGCTGTCGGGCGACCGTAGGGGCCTGCTGTGAAATGACGCATACTGCCCCCCTGGCGGGGGGCAGGGGACCCTTGGCACCCAGCATGTCTGGGCCGCGTTCTCGTTTACGCGCTCCCCCATCTCCCATTCCCTCTCGGTTGATCGAGAGCAGTCTTTCAGGTTGCGGCGCCTTTAATGCCAAATTTTCTTATGTTTGTATTATCAGATACGGACTTCTTATTAGTTATGCTTTTAACTAGTAGGCATGGACTGCGTTTGGGCACCACATAAAATACATTTGATTGTAAAAAAAAAAAAGAAAAAAAAGACCTGTCTCCTTGCAATCGCCATGGGAAGCATCAGAGTAAGTCACAAACAGCTCCTGGTTGTCAGAGCCTCTGTAGACAAGCTGGTAATCGGCTGTACCCTTCAGATAGCGAAATAGATGCTTCATAGCAGCCCAGTGCTGAAGCCCAGGCTTGTGATTGAACCTGCCAAGGTAGGAGACCGCATAAGCGATATCTGGACGAGTCATGGTGGCCAGATACTGCAGGGAGCCAACTGCACTGAGGTAGGGAATAGATCTCATCTGTTCCTGCTCCTCAGGAGTGACCTCGAGATTGCACAAGTCCAGTCCTGGAGCCATAGGTGTCTTCACAGGGTTACAATCGTCCATATTGAACTGTTTGAGCATAGAGTCGACATAGTGGGCTTGGGAGAGGGATATGGTGCGATTGGGGAGGTCCTGAGTGATCTGGATGTTGAGAAGGAAGGTGGTGGGGCCTAAATCTCGAAGCTGGAAGTGCTTCTCAAGCTCTGAGACTGTCCTGTCCATGGCTGAGGTGCTCTTCGAGATGAGGGTAATGTCATCAATGAAAATGGGGGCAAGAACTCGGACTTCACCCTTCTGGTAGATGTACACAGAGCTGTCTGACTTGAGCCTGGTGTAGCCTAGAGTGTCGAAAACGGAGTGAAGCTTCTTGTTCCACTGCCTGGCTGCCTGCTTGAGGCCATAGAGCGACTTCCTAAGCCTACAGACCATGTTAGGACCTCCCTCGTGATATCCCTCTGGCTGCCTCATGTAGATCTCCTCATCCAAGTCACCATAGAGGAAAGCAGAGGAGATATCAACAGAGCGAAGCTGGTAGCCCTCCTTGGCTGCCAGAGCAAGAATGAGTCTCAGAGAGGCAGGCCTGTAAGTGGGGGCAAAGACTTTGTTGAAATCAAAGCCAGGACGCTGAGAGTAGCCTTTAGCAACCAACCTGGACTTGTAGTGCTCCACAGAGCCATCAGGATTGAGCTTGACTCGAAATACCCACCCACAGTCAATAGCTGTCTTGCCAGGAGGCAATTCGACGATATCCCAGGTGTGGTTGCCTAGCAGAGAGGACATCTGGTCATTGCAGGCTGTCTGCCACCTAGGGCCATCTGGGCCACTAAATGCAGCCTTGAGAGTGTGAAATCCAGGATCCTCAGTGTTGCCAGCAAACTCGACCTCAAGGAAGCCATCATCAACAGCCAAGTCAGCTTCCTCCTCTTCATCACTGTCTGGAACGACAGGAGTGGGCTCTCTGACCTTCCACCACTCACCAGGAGGTCGCCTGACTCTCATGCCTCGTCTAGGCTCGAATGCAGGTGCAGGGGGAAGACCAGGTGAAGCAGGAGGTGCAGGAACGCGAACTGGAGCTGGGGCAGGAGCAGGAGAAACTGGGGTAGCAGGGAGTGCGACAGGGAGTGCAGGAGCTGGCTCAGGAAGTGGTGTCACCTCTCGAGGAGGCACAGGCTCAACTCGAGGGACAGCAGCTGGCTCAGAGGGAGCCAGAGATGGACATGGAGTGTAGCACTCACCCCCTGAATCTGAGAGAGGTGGCACACCCAGGGAAGATGGAGCAACGCAAGGAGTGACTGGAGGCTGCAGGAGGGGACTGGTGGCGTCCGGAGTGGGCTCAGAGCGACTGGGGAAGGTAGAGGGCACAGGGGACTCAGGAGAGGGAGCTGAAGCGTTCAGCTTCGAGATGGACAGGCCAGGGAAGTGCCTCTCGTCGAAATCAGCTCTCTCCGAGATCCTCACCTGCTTAGTGACTGGGTTGTAGAACTTCCAAGCCTTGTAGCCAGTAGGATAGCCAATGAAGACACACTTCTCCATGTGAGAACCAAGAGAAGACCTCTTGTCAGCCTGAATATGCACATAGGCAGTGCATGTTAGGAGTGCTCTGGCAGTCCTGAGGCCTGGTGCACAGAAGCCTTGTCTTTTTTTTTTTTTTTTTTTTTTATTCAAATATATTTAACGTGGTGCCCAAACGCAGTCCACGCCTACTAGTTCAAAACAAACTAATAAGAAGTCCATACTAGACGAGTACAAACATAAGGATTTATGGCATTAAAGGCGCCGCAACCTAAAAGACCACTCTCGATCAACCAAGAGGGAACGGGAGATATGGGGGAGTGTAGACGAGAACGCAGCCCAGAAATGCTGGGTGCCAAGGGTCCCCTGCCCCCCGCCAGGGGGGCAGTATGCGTCATTTCGCAGCAGGCCCCTACGGTCGCCCAACAGCTTGCAGAGGGTTGTGCCCCCTAGGGGGCTGAGGTGTCAGTTCACCCTAAGTCCCTACGCCCGCCACCCAGGGGCAACGAGGGGGATTGACCAACTGGGCCACTGCCAGGCAGTCGGGGGCTAACCCAATGGCCACCAGGCAGTTACCTGACGCCCCCCCAAGGGGGAGCTTGGGTTTCAAACATGAAAGCTGAGGGATTCATGTTGAAGAACATGGTTATGTGGCCCGTACAAGTCAGGAACCCTCGCAACCGGTGGTAGTCCGGACAGGACACAAAGATGTGGTGCCTTGTCTGAAGACGGGCCCCACAACTGCAGCCTTGTGGCTCGGTAGGATGAAACCTGGCACGGTACTCCCCAATAGGGGCGTGGCCAGTGAATGTACGACACGCCCGGGCAAATTCGCCAGGCGAGCCACCAAAGCCAGGGATCCACGCACCAGACTTGTGGTACGTGGGCCTGAGGGGCTTGTCATTGCCCCCTATGAGGTCCAGGAAACTGGAACCCTGATACCTGGGCGAACGAAAAATGTTCACCCATTGGTCACAAACCTCCCGCGTGGCCTTGGCCCTCAGGGAGTCGATGGAAGTTTGGGGCCTAGGCCCCGCAGCAACAACAAGATCCTTGGCCTGCCGAACGGCCTCGGATAACACAGGGAACTTGTGCTTCAAGGGCACAACCCAGAAAACTAGGCAACGAGCAGGGTCCGCAGAGAACCACTCGTCGAGAAGACAGCACACCGCCAGGGAGTGAGCCTGGCCAGCGTGCACAGAAGCCTTGTCTTTTTTTTTTTTTTTTTTTTAAAATCAAATATATTTTACGTGGTGCCCGAACGCAGTCCACGCCTACTAGTTCAAAACAAACTAATAAGGAGTCCATACTAGACGAGTACAAACATATAAATCTGTGGCATTAAAGGCGCCGCAACCTGAAAGACCGCTCTCGATCAACCGAGAGGGAACGGGAGATATGGGCGCGCACAAACGTGAGTACGGCCCAGAGATGCTGGGTGCCAAGGGTCCCCCGCCCCCCGCCAGGGGGGCAGTATGCGTTAATTCGCAGCAGGCCCCTACGGTCGCCCGACAGCTTGCAGAGGGTTGTGCCCCCTAGGGGGCTGAGGCGTCAATTCGCCCTAAATCCCTACGCCCACCGAGGTGAGGGAGAATGACCAACTGGGCCACTGCCAGGCAGTCGGGGGCTAACCCAACGGCCACCAGGCAGTTACCCGACACCCCCCCGAGGGGGAGCTTGGGGCTCAAACATGAAAGCTGAGGGATTCATGTTGAAAAACATGGTTACGTGGCCCGTGCAAGTCGGGAAGCCTCGCAACCGGTGGTAGTCCGGGCAGGACACAAAGATGTGGTGCCTCGTCTGAAGACGGGCCCCACAACTGCAGCCTTGCGGCTCGGTAGGGTGAAACCTGGCACGGTATTCCCCGATGGGGGCATGACCAGTGAACGTACGACACGCCCGGGCAAATTCGCCAGGCGAGCCACCAAAGCCAGGGATCCACGTGCCAGACTTGTGGTACGTGGGCCTGAGGGGCTTGTCATTGCCCCCTATGAGGTCCAGGAAACTGGAGCCCCGATACCTGGGTGAACGAAAAATGTTCACCCATTGGTCGCAAACCTCCCGCGCACAGAAGCCTTGTCAAGCTTGTCCATCAGCAGAAGGGAAGAGGTGAAGGAGGAATTGTTGAAGCAGGAACGTTGTGTTTTAAACTAGTAGGCGTGGACTGCGTTTGGGCACCACGTAAAATATATTTGATTTTAAAAAAAAAAAAAAAAAAAAAGAAGCAGGAACGTTGGGGGACTGCTGAGGAGTCCTAACAGCGAAGAAACGAATCGATTAGACAGAGAACTGAGCTAGAAACGAAGGGACAAGCTGTGGACAGCTGTGAGAGACTAGGACTCTAAGTAGCTAAACTACTCACCTGTGGACAGCTGTGAGAGACTAGAAGTCCCAAACTCGTCCACAGGTGCAACTACACTACCTGATCACATGACATGTTGATCTAAGCGTCCTGTGCTATCTACAAGTCCACAAACCACAACACAAGTCCACAGGACTGCCAGAGCACTCCTAACAGGAATACTCCTCAGTGGGAAGGGCCCTAATGAGGGACATGGAGGCGAGTTCCTCATCTAGCTGCTGCAGAGTGAAGCCCTTGGGGTGCAAATTCGCGATTTTGCGCATATTTTTGTCCACCCTGTTCATGAGAGCCTGCAGGGACTCATCCTCGGCCTTCCTGATGCTAAAGAGGTCATCATATGCATTAAAACGCGTCCCAGCTCGCTTCTGGAGGTGTACTTGCTCCAGGGCAGTCCACATCTTCACAGGATCATCCTGGATCGAGTTGAAATGGATCCTCTGCTCAGGCTCCACCATAAGGAACAGCCAGCCAGCTGCCTTGTCCAACTTGGCCTCCCAGGCCTCCTTTCGAGTGGACTCTGCCTCAGTGGGGGGAGAGGAGCAGGAGGGACTTAGCTGTTGCCCAGAGACAATTCTCCACAGGCCAGATGCCCTAAACCAAGCTTCCATCTCTCCAGCCCAGGTAGGATAGTTGCCAGCATTGAGTTTCTCGAATTTCGGACTGTTGCTGGACATGGTAGACGACGTAGGAGGCTGGGGAACGATGCAGGAGGCTGGGGAAGCGAAGGGGAAGAGTAGAGAAGAGAGATGAGAGAGATGAGAGAGAGAGAGTGGAGTTGCCAAGGAGTGTGTTCGAAGAAAAACGCGATTTGTGGCTGCTATAGCCCAGGGCCCATAACCTGTTGAAGCAGGAATGTTGGGGGACTGCTGAGGAGTCCTAGCAGCGAAGGAACGAAGGGAATACGCATAGAATTGAGCTAGAAACGAATGGACAAGCTGTGGACAGCTGTGAGAGACTAGAACTCTAAGTAGCTAAACTACTCACCTGTGGACAGCTGTGAGAGACTAGAAGTCCCAAACTCGTCCACAGGTGCAACTACACTACCTGATCACATGACCTACTGATCTAAGCGTCCTGTGCTGTCTACAAGTCCACAAACCACAACACAAGTCCACAGGACTGCCAGAGCACAACTGAGTGCACACACCTCTGCAAGTCCACAGTGCACTCCTAACAAAGATCCACTCCACACCAAGTCCACCACCTCTGTCTAGAGTCTGTGCTAACATAGTACACGACCTCCGCATTTAGCCGCCCATACTCTGACCCCATGCCATAACTTAACACAAGGCATACAAATGCATTGTTGTCCCATAAAAGCCGTTTTCAAATACCAGACACATTTTCAACTCCTGTAGTTAGTCCCCTCAGACATCCAGGACCTAGCATAAGCCCGGGGACATAACAATTGAGTGATGCACGACTCACATTAACACATTGACACCCAACCACCACACCTAGTCTGCTCATGTCTCCTTTTCAAATGTACATCTGGTTTTTGGGGGTTTTTTTGTTTTGATATAAGCAGTGGGTGGCCCAATATGCGAGCAGTATCATAAAAAACTAGTCCCTCCAGCTTTGTTAGCTTTGTGAGGTCTCTGAGATAAACAACTTTACAATGAAAAAAAAAAAAAAAAAAATCACATAGCATGCTTACCTACATGGGGCAGGCAATGAGGTATAATGTGGTGATATTCATGTCACTGTGGCACTTGACATACTAAGTGGTGAGAATACTTGCCACCCCCAGCAATCAATAACTGTGTTTGCCGGCAAAGGTGGTGTGGGTGGATAATGACACTTCAATTGTCATCATATAAATATAGAGCGTATTGGAGAATTACAACAGTGTGCATTCACCTGTAAGCATATAGACATGGGAGCATAGCAAGTTGGCCAAGTACATGTATGGATGGAGTGTAACATGTGCCAATACCTGTGGGCACGTAGCTAGCATCAGTATCACATCTTCAGCAGACATCATTTGAAAATGTGTCCTTGTTGCCTTTGTGGTCTGCTGCAAACAACTTCCTATGTATGTGTCTGCTTGTTTTTGTACCAAACCAATCTATCATACATATAATTGAGTGGGAGAAATGAGTGAGTGTGTAATGTGTAAGGAGAGGCTGCAAGCACGCATGAGATAGAGGGAGATGGGAAGTCAATGTGGGTGTATGTTGTGAGTGCAATCAAGACAGTAGGTATGTACCTGGGTGTGATAGAAAGGAATGAGTCAACAATAAGTTAATGGAGAGTCGTCTTCAGGCCCTTGTTCTGATATTACGAGTGTGGGCCATCATTGACAGCGGATGAGTGTGGGGAGCCCTGAGGCAGTGGATTTGGTGGTATGACTATGGCCTCCACCAACAGCAGCCATGGCAATACTGGTACCCCTACCTGTTTTATCTGTACCTGCAACATGTCCTTCCACCCATCCCAATTCCCAAACATCTCTCTATCACCTACTCCTCCAATACCCCTTCCTAGTTTTCAAAGTCAATCTCTGATCCATAGTAACACTTTATTAGCTCACCATTCCACTAAATAAGAACCAGTTTCAATTGTATTTGATCCAGAGGAAAGTGGTGATTACACTTAAATCTATAGAGTTTTTAGATACACTCTATATCAACAAGCTCAGCAAATATCTGGTCTTTGTATGACGTTCTCATTTCTAATTGAACGTTTGCATCACCCTCCATTTCCCAACCCCACCTCTGGCAAACCCCCACCCCCTCTCTCCCTTCTCCACCCTTAATCTTTACCCTTCCCAAACCGTTTCTCTATTCCCCTCTTCCTGGCCCCCATGACAGTACCTCCCCTAACTCAAGGCTCCCCAACAATCTTCTGCCTGAGATGATGATGACCAGTGGAATGTTAACAGGAGCATTTCTATCCTGCAGCACGGAATCATACTATATCCATGAGAATTCCCGAATACTCAAGGTGAGATCCAACCAGGGAGGCTTTTGCAAGCTCCAATAGCAATTCCTGGACGAAGTTTTTATGATCAACAGGCAAGGCTTCCTTTCATGCATTTTTCACGTTTTCTTGTGTTTATAGCCAAGTCCATTCACCCTCGCCATTTACAAGGACTGCTTACTCTGGGAATATTTTGTTGAATTGCAGGACAAAGGATACAGATGTGTTGTCCTGGGTCCTGGGTATTTTTTTCCTATTGAATCAAAGAGAGGGGAGCTGGTACAAATCAAGTCATAGTACCCAGCAAGGCAATAATTCCAGTGAAGAGACCAGGACAGTGAGGTCTGTCAAGACTCAGTGCCAGCTGAAAATTAAAATCATGCATACCCAGTGTTTTGGCATGATAGGCCCAAACTAGCATCCAGGGCTGAACCAGTACATGGCCCCGGGAGGACTTCTGAAAAAGAAAGGAGTTCCTTGTGCCTTGGTCACTGAAGATCCAGATCAACAGAAAGACAATCAAAGCTAAGAGGACACACAAGAGGGACATGGCTGATGAAACAGGAATATGGACAGACAAGGGCACATCTATGCGATGGGCACCAGGAGATGAGCATAGAGAACCCAATATGGAGAATACCAAGTGGACAAGGCATAAGTTTTGATGGTGTGTGGACTAGACTCAATTGTAATGGACAGGCTATTTGTCAGTTATATACTCAAAACAACAACAGGGATGTTCAAGGAGAGTTGGTCAGTCAGTGAATAGATATGCGAAGATTAGCTTACCAATAGTCTTTTTGAGTAGTGAGACAGCTTACCTTGAATGCATTAGGATCCCCTATAATTCAGGGATGATGTAAATGGAATGACTTACATCATGATATGTCTGCAGTTGTCAGACGTAGTAGCATATCTATAGGGTGCTTGTGGGAAGCCACTCGGTTCACAACTACCACAAGCAACACAGGATTGCTTGTGGTAGTTGTGTGCTGAGAGGCAAGCCCTGCCCTGCCCCTGCCCCTGCCCCCCCAGATGTCCAGCATGACTCCTGGGGGACACAACCACTGAGTGACGCAGGACCAACATTGATGTTGACGCCCAGCGTTTGCTCATGACAATAGGCTCAAGGTGTTCCTGGCATGCTGGCACTGCTAGCGTGCACTTGCAGGGACTGCAGCACGGGGTTCGAACCATTCCCCCTTATGAGTAAAGGGAATGGTTTGAAAAAAGCCTTTATTTGTAAAGGCAAACAGTTTGACCAAAACCGTTTGAACTGTAAATTTAGGGGTGGCAAAGGTCACATGACATTACATCATGTGACTTGCACTAAATAAATGTTTATCACTGACTGAAAATTGACTTTTTCCATAAAAAAATTAAATTAATCAAGGGCTATTGTAAAGAGGTGCAAAACTAGCTAACTAATTGGTGGTAATAATTAAATAATATTAAGCTAATGGCCTGGACACAACAGGAGTGATGTAGAAGGGAGGAAAGAGTGAAACGGGGGAAGGGGGGTATATATAATGATCAAGTTTAGGGCCGGCCACTTTCCCTATGGTCCAGCTTCATGTGACCTGAACAATGGAGAGAGGCCAGCCCTAAACTGACAACTCTCATTGTTTAGGTCACACATACCTTAGGTCATGTGAGTGAGGCCGGCCCTAAACTCTATCATTATATATACCGTGCCTTCCCTGCCCCACTCTTTCCTCCCTTCTACATCACTCCTGTTGTGTCCAGGCCATTAACTTAATATTATTTAATTATTACCACCAATTAGTTAGCTAGTTTTGCACCTCTTTACAATAGCCCTTGATTAATTTAATTTTTTTATGGAAAAAGTCAATTTTCAGTCAGTGATAAACATTTATTTAGTGCAAGTCACATGATGTAATGTCATGTGACCTTTGCCACCCCTAAATTTACAGTTCAAACGGTTTTGGTCAAACTGTTTGCCTTTACAAATAAAGGCTTTTTTCAAACCATTCCCTTTACTCATAAGGGGGAACAGTTTGAACCCCGTGCTGCGACTAATGGCACTTGTGTTCTTGGTTTTTCTGTTTCTTCAAGATAGGCAGCAGGTGATTGAATATGCGAATAGTAGTATTATATTTGAGTGTCTACTATAGAACGTACATGTTAGATGCTGAATGGGGCGCGCATCGGAGGGACGAGCGGAGTGAGACCTTGGCTTCAATGTATGTGTTGCGCCACTCTGATACCACTAGGCAGTCTCAATTTGGACTTCAGACCTGGAGAGGAGAGGATACAACTCAGATCGAAGGGAACCGAGTCTGAGAGAGAGATGAGACGATGAACTGAGGTTCAGAGGATAGGAGGCAAGTCAAGTCGATATTCTGATTGAGGAAAACTACTCTGGACTAACTCCGGTTTATATACAGGTGGACTATCGGAGGAATGGAGATAGTCCTACAATAAATAACTAAGTTACCAGTAGTTAGTGGGCGCCTATAATAAGCGTTTGGAGTATAATAAAAGTTATAGGAATAATAAACAGAACGGAACAATGAAATGGAACAGAATGATGACATCAGAGAATGGACGGGTCGGAGAAGAATGTATCCGGGAACCGGGCTTTAAGGAGACCGGTCGGATTCTGGAACTCAGAATCAGAGAAGGAATCAGACCAGCAGGAGCACAGTCCGGAGCAATCCGGGATGCCTGTAACAGTACATGTAGCTAATAAACAGTACCACACATCCATCGGTGCTTGTGGTGGTTGTGCAACAAGAGGCAAGCCAGGTCAAGCCAGGACCATATCTGATTCCATGAGTTGAGGGCAAGCCTCCACTCACATGTCAGTTATCTTCCTTGTCACGCATCATATGGACACTCAGCATTTGTCACACACTCCAGTGCACAATAAGCATACACTGAGTGTGTGATGAGCATGCAATAAATATTATACAGCCAAATAATTTAATCTAATATATTACCTTTTGTGTCTAATAATAATAATCATATTAGTAAGTGCAAATATTAATTATATTTGTCATACACATATGCTACTTAATATATATCATTTTCACATGTCTAATATTCAAACAAAAATGAAACATATTATTTCAATTTTGGCATCAATAAAATGTAATATATTTGTGTTATCAAAAATGTAAATCAAATATTTAAACAAACAGGATTTACATATTCAACCCTATAATAGGTTCACCTGCACAGAGTGCCAATACCATCACAGCATGCAGGGCAAGGGGGAGGGGGAACTGCAGCAGCAGCACCAGTAACCAGAGCCAATCTCGCAGCAGTAGACTTCTGCACGACTGGTCCTGAAGCTGGCCCAACAGGGGCAGTGTTAGTTGTACCAGAGGAACTGCTTACCTCAGCTGTTCCATGGAACAGGCATGTGGCATCCACATGTTGGGGAGGGGAGGGGGGAGCCCACTGCGCCATGTAGTGACGAAAGTACTCCCAGAAAGAGACTTGTTGGCCTTGTGAAGAGACCTGGATATTGGACCACTCAGACACCAAGATGGCATCTAAGAGGCAGTAAGAGCTCTCAATGAGAGCAAGGGTAGCTGCAGGATCCACTGGCACAGAGGCAAGTAGGGGACCCAGGCAGGGGAGGGTGGTCTTGACCAGCCAGGAGCTGTAGTCCAGAGTGGGGTCCCATTGGACAGGGGCAGAAGGGGAGAGCTAGGCATTGAGAGCAGCAAAAGAGGCAATTGTAGCAGCAAGGGCATCTTCAGGAGGGGGGGAGGGCGTGGACCCATATGAGAGGGCCGGTGAAGTCTCAAAGCATAAACGCTTTGCGGCAACATTGGCCAGAGCTGTGTCAACAGAGTCAGCAGGGGCTGGGGCTGGAGAGGGGGAGGGGGGTGAGGATGTACCAAAAGACCCTGAGATGAAAAAACGTGCTGCAGCTGGCAACCATTCAGAGGCTATGCATGCACTGGGTTTGGATGGCATTGACAGTAGAGAGCTAGTATTCGAGAAGAAAGCCTAACTACAATGCTCGGAACCAACCAGAGACCGACTTGAAAATTGGTGGTGGTGGTAAGAGGTTAAGAAGGGATGGGTTGGCTCAATCCATGATCACTTCAATAAAGCAAAAATATTGTCCTACCAACAAGCTTCTATCAACCTCCTTTTCAAATTCATCATTTGCTGTGCTATTCCATTTACTGTGCTTGACAATCACTTCTTTTGTGACCTACTTACTACCCTGGTAATGAATTATGTTGTTCCCAACCACTCATCCTTCTTTGCAAAGCATATCTCCACAGAGACAGCTGCTTTTTGACAGAAGCTGGTGGAATGTCTTCAGAATCATACAATTCTGATGTTCTCATTTGATGGCTGGAGTACATGAGCTCAGGATGAGGTGTATACTTTTCACACAACAACACCTGGACAACGTTCTTTTTTTGTTGATGGGCATATCTTCAAAGGGGTTTCAGTCACGGGTGAAATACTTAAAGATGTTGCTGAGGGTGTATGTATTCATTATTTTGCCAACAGTATAAAACTCACATTGCCCACAGATCCTAGTTGAACATGATGCAAAACACTATGGTGCTGTTGCTGGAGATGGTGGATCAAATGTTTGGTCTCGCAAGAAACTACTCCATGCTACATACCCATGGATACTCAACATTTATGACCCATGTCATAATCTTAACCTTCTTTTGAAGGATATAGGAAAGCTATTTAAAGAGGTGAGTGCATTTTTTAACTGATGATTGATGTCTGAAATCAACTACTTCTTTAGCTTTTATCAATAGTTGCAGCTATCTCAAACTATTTTGGAAAGTCAAACTATGGCACCTATCAGCTTTCTGAGGCACATCATGCACTGAATATTACTAAAGGGATAAAGTCTACATCAGATACTCAATTCTCATCATCATATACTCAAGCCAAGGCTATTGAAATTTGTATGCTTGCAATTTGCTGCTGTCTTGAACAGGGGAAACTCAGGTTTGACTCAGCCGCAGTAAGCACTATTATTTATTGCTCATTTCATTAATTGACTTCCCTGTGTTTCTAGACAAAGAAGCTTCTACCATATCTTCAGAATCAAAACCCAAAGCATTATAGTTTTATGGGAGAGCTCTCAGTATTTATTCAGCTACTTGCACCCCATGCAAATTCCATACTCACGCTTGAAGGTCAAAATATAACCTGCGCTGATGTCTTTTATGCCTGGGTCTGTATAGCATATAAGCTTGAACAGCTTCTGGCCAGCCCATTTACTGGGCTGAATAGCTATTGAGAGCAAATTCAGGAGATATATAACTGCCACTTTGATCAAATGATGACAGAGTCCTCTTTGGAGGTATTTCTACTTGCATACTGGCTATACCCTGGTATGTTGCAACAATTTATTCTGATCTCAAAACTGAGCATGATTCAGTGTTCTGCTCTAATGGAGGGCTTCAGCTGATGATGCCTGAGCTTGGTGAACAACAACAGCTTTCAAAAGATCAACTACCTAGCCTCTATAAACAATTCCTGACATTGGCCTTGCAGATCCTTAAAGGAGAGCAAATCAGGGTTGGGTGTGGTGGCCACAATGAATCAAGTACTTTGGTATTGCAAATGATGGGTTGGGCATTATTACACCAAAAATCAAAGCATTGCTAAAATAGACCATTATACCCCTATATACCCATGGCTTAGCAATAGCTACAATGTAACCATCTCAATATACCCATAGCACCCCAGGAGTCAGCCAGTGGCTACTAAAATAGCTATTGCATGGCTTTGAGAGTGAACAAAGGGTACAACAAGCAACACTGCAGTTGTGCACACTCAGAGATGCACCGGGGATTGAGAACATTGTCAATAAAATTCCCTGATCATGAAGGAAGAGCTCACAAGCCATATAATGGCCATCGAGATAACCTGAGGAGACTGAGGGCCCCTAACTCAACTATCTTGAAAGGGACACATATGGCAGTCTAGCACTGACTAAAGCCTTCAAGAAGATCATGTGACAGGCATTGAAAAACTTGGTAGATGAACTTTTGAGATACCTCAACTAGTAAGGAACAGGGTCCCTCACCCAAATAAATGGCATACAATGTACTAAGAAACAATGTACTGGCTGCTATATTAGGCAGGGGGCAGGGATGATGTTCTATCAAGAAGAGGGAGACCATGGCTATTGCCTGAGAAACGCAGACAGAAGGTGTCGGCCAAGGAATTACACCTGAAGCTGCATCAGCTTGTCTGATTATGATACAACAATCAGGAGGACCGCCAATTGTCCGTAGGAGTAATAGAAACAAATGAGGGGTGAAATGGACAGAAACCTAGTAAACTATGGACATGTAAGCCTATCAGGCAGCCCCAAGGGGATAGCTATGATGGACAATAGGTACAAGGGCATCTCGATGATTGATTGAGTGTCTTGAAAGGTCTTGCAGGGTCCAATAGCAGATCAAAAGACAAATGATGGAGTCGTTGGACTATCTTGGACTATCTGCATGACACATAGGCAATGCATGGCCAGTTCAAGATACTAGAAGGATATATGAACAGTGTACCAGAATGCCAGTATTATGCCAAAAATCAAAGTATTGCTAAAATAAGCCATTACACCCCTATATACCCATGGCTCAGCAATAGCTACAATGTAATCATCTTGATATACCCATAACATCCCCTACAATGACCCTAACCTGACTGGTATGTCATGTATGGACCTCTATGAGGCTACAAGGCACCCCAGGAGTCAGTCAGTGGCTACTAAATAGCTATTGTATAGCTTCAAGAGTGAACAAAAGGTACAACAGGCAACATTGCGGTTGTACACACTCAGAGATGCACCAAGTATCGAGAACCTTGTCAATAAAATTCCCTGATCATAAGGGAAGAGCTCACAAGTCATATAATGGCCATCAAGATAACCTGAGGAGACTGAGGACCCCTAGTTCAACTATCTCAAAGGGAACACAAAGGGCAGTCTAGTGCTAACTAAGACCTTCGAGGAGATTGTGTGGCAGCCATCGAGAAACTTGGTAGACAAACTTTCGAGATACCTCGATCAGTAATGAACAGTGTCCCTCATCCAAATGGCATACAATGTACTGAGAAACAATGTACTAAGTTACTAAATTAGGCAAGGGGCAGAGATGATGTTCTATCGAAAAGAGGGAGACTATGGCCAGTGCCCGAGAGACACAGACAGAGAGCATCGGCTGAGGAAATACATCTGAGGCCGCATTAGCTTGTCTGATCACAATACAACGGATGGAAGGACCGCCGATCGTCAGAAAGACTGATAGAGGAGAATGAGGAGTGGAACAGACAGGAACCTATTGAGCTATGGATGCGTAAGCCTATCAGGTAGCCCCAAGGGGATAGCTATAATGGACAATAAAGCGCAAGGACATCTCAATGACCGATTGAGCGGCTTGGGAGGTCTTACAGGGTCCAATAGCAGATCAAAAGATAAATGATGGAGTAGTAGGACAATCTTGGACTATCCGCACGACGCATAAGCAATGCGCAGCCAGTTCAAGATACTAGAAGGGTATATGAACAGTGTACCAAAATGTTGGGTCGGGAGGAGACCAATAGGGTAGACGCACAGAGGCAGAAGGCATGCGTAAACGGGTAGAAAACCTTCCTGGGCATGCTGAAACAGCCGCAGACCGCTGCGATGACCCACAAAGTGACGCCAGCTGCATCTCAATGACTTGAAATGAGTCTACAACAGGCAGCCAGGACCAATACTGGGTGGAAAAGTGTTATTACGCAGGGGAATGTCATACCGATTGTGTATACTAGCATTACTCTCTCTAATATTTCCTTATTTACTCAGGCTGTTTCCTAGCTACCAAAACATATAAATACAGCGTGGAGGAGAGGTGAAAGGCAAGCACTCGCTGCCCCAGCTTCGAGACCACGAGATTTGGGAATTAATGATTTCACTATCTTGTGCTATTGTGTGCATTAAGGCAACTAAGTGAGAGCTTTGGTCATAGACCACCCAGAAACAGTAGAGACAAACTGTGATCGTTGAGAGAGCTTATTGAGACCATTGTTTGAGTCCGGGGGACTTCTAGAGAGAGACATTGAGGCTCAGGGGTAGTTTAGATTCCCCTTAGGCCTAGAGACACCAAGAGACAGAGACTTAGTGGGGTAGTGCAGATTCCCCCAAGTTTCGAGATCAGAGATATTGAGAGCCAGAGGCTGTAGCTGCAAGAGGAGACTTGTTGCTATTACCACAGAGACCATCTACAGAGTACACTTGGTGCCCTGGGGTATATTTTTCGAGAGAACCCTATATACACTTTTATACCACCTAAAACCCCTTTCAAAAGTTGAATCCCTCGTTTCGAGAACTGTCTCCGACGCCCCAGAATTGCATTTTGAGGTATTGGTTGATTTAGGTAGTGGTATTCTGGACCACATATTACACACCTACCCCACCCATACCATCACACTGGGTCAGGAGGAGACCAATCGGGCAGATGCGTGGAGGTGAAAAGCATGCATATATGGGTAGAGAGCCTCCCTGGGCATGCTGAAACAGCTGTGGACCATTGCAATGACCCACAAAATGACACCAGCAGCATCTTGATGACTCAAAATGAGTCTACAACAGGCAGCCAGGACCAATACCAGGTGGAAAAGCATTATTACACAGGGAAATGTCAGACCAATTGTGTATACTAGCATTACCATCTCTAATATTTCCTTATTTACTCGGGCTGTTTTCTAGCTACCAAAAACATATAAATACAGCATGGAGGAGAGGTGAAAGGCAAGCACTCGCTGCCCTAGCTTCGAGACCACGAGATTTGGGAATTAATGATTTCATATCTTGTGCTATTGTGTGCATTAAGGCAATTTAAGTGAGAGCTTCGGTCATAAACCACCCAGAAACAGCAGAGACAAACTGTGATCATTGAGAGAACTTGTTGAGAACCATTGTTTGAGTCTGAGGGACTCCCAGAGAGATATTGAGACTCAGGGGTAGTTTAGATTCCTCTTAGGTCTAGAGACATAGAGAGATGAGGCTTAGAGGGGTAGTGCAGATTCCCCCAAGTTTTGAGATCAGAGCCATTGAAGAGACAGAGATTGTAGCTACAAGTGGAGACTCGTTACTACCCCAGAAACCACCCAGAGTACACTTGGTGCCCTTGGGTATATTTTCAAGAAAACACATTACATATATATTCCTATCCCCTCAAAAACCCCTTTCAAAAGTTGAATCCCTCTCTTCGAGAACTGTCTCTGACACCCCAGAATCACATTTCAAGGTACTGGTTGTTATAGGTAGTGGTTGTCTGAGCCACATATTACACACCTACCCCACCAATACCATCACAGCATACAATTTAGAGCCATTCTGAAGTCATATGTGGGACATTAACACAAAGCCACTTGACTACTGGAGGGCCCTCGAAAGGGATTCTAATGCATCTCAGTTGGCAGTAAGTGTTCATTTACTCAATTTATCATCAAGAACTGTAAGCCTCATCTACTCTGTAAAATTCCAATGCATTGCTATCAAGGTTTTTTCAATATCTCCCTCTGAGATCTGTGATGAATGCACAGCATCCTGCCTTGGATGGTTCAATGCAGCATGTTGCAGCTCCATGTCACCTGAACATCTTGTCAACTGTGCAAAATTATATGACCACTACACCAATGGTTTTGACAAGGGTGCTTTTGATCATCAAGCCCATATATATCTCCTGAAAATCACACCTACTGTGCAGGCTTCAACTAGAAGGTCTCAGGAATTTTCAGCTCCTTCACTTATGGACTTGGTTCACAAGGAGAACATCATACTCATGTCTGCAAACCTTGCATGTCTGGAGGAGGCATGGTTCACTCAGAATGATCCTTATAATCTTGCTGAGACAGACCAGTCAGATGAAAATAACCCAGATAGTGAGTTTATCATTTGATGCAGCACAAGATGGAATGTTGCTGAGTTTGTGAAGCTTGATAGTAGTGTATTGAGCTCACTGGTCAAGCGCCTTGCTGGTGACAACAACACACCAATTCAGGGTGTTACAAAGCCAGGCCCTCACCCAACCTCAACTAACTCAGGGCACCCAGATGACTGGGATATCAATGAATTTACTTAGAGCTTCTTTATATGGTATTATTTTCAAGCCTCCGGGGCTCTAAATATCTCCTGTGTATTTCTCTATGTGATGATTTGTCAGTTCTGTTACCCTCAATATTAGATTATGTAATACACTTTCAACTGTTATTAACAACATGAAAATTGTTAATAATAGCCCACAAATCAGCCTGTTGAATTTCACATTCCCAACACAGTCAAAAGTGATTCCAACCCAGCCCTAGTCACCAGGCAACCAAAGTTTAAATGCAAAGCTTAACCTCAAAATAGCCAAGGGTTTCCTAAAATGGTATCTGACAAGTGAGTGTGTTTGAATATTTGAGAGTTTGAGTGCTGGGTTTAGTATGAAAGCTTCCCATTCTTGTCCCCTCAGTGTTTTGCTCCCCACTTTTGTCATTGAGTCTGTTTTCCAGCATTTCACTACCCCCAGTCATGCTGACCCTATGTTGAGAACCAGTACTCAGTCAAGAGAATATAACTTGAAAGAAAAGCTAACCAAGATCAACCAGGAATTGGCTGAGTTGAAAGTTAAGTTACAAAGGGAAAGTCTTGGCTTCTGCTTATGTGCTGCACCATTCTGATACCAGTGACCAATTTGTTGCCTTAAGCAATAAAATGAAAGGCTTTACAAAGTGAAGGCTTGAAAAGATAAAAGACTACTAATCTGAAAGGATATTGGCCCAAGAAAGTGAATGCAAGCTCAACTAAGGCCTCAGTTGAGTTCAATCAAGTTATGAATGAGATAGTGTTAATGATCCTTGACTTGGGACCACTAACAATGGTGAGGAGGGTTGGCCAAGGTACTCAGCCAAATGGTGTGCATGGAATTGGGGAGCAGAGTCCTGAGTTGATATTAGACTGGTAGTACAAATGGTTGTAGCTAGTCTTATATACTAAACTGAAGTCAGGGATGAAACAATAAGAGTAGTGAAGCACATAGACATCTAACTATGCAAAGGGTTGTGGGTCCTATGTAAAATAGATCACTAAATCAAATGATAATATGAAATGATGGAATGGAATGATGGAAACACAGAAAAGGGAGATAGAACATCAAAAGTTAAACATTATACACCCCTCCACATCCAGCCTGCTTACCTAAGCAGCTGCACTCTGTACCCTCTGCTAGCTCCCCCACTTCCCCTCTTTCCTATGCTGGCATTCTCAAGGCTGCACCCACCATAATCCATGTGGCCAAGGTGTTTGCCACCCTCCCCATGGATTACATTATTGCAGATCAAAAAGCCATCTTGGGCACCCTGGCTAAGGCCAAGCACTCATGCACCACTGCTGGCCCCTTCCAGTGTCAGATTCTTATCAAGGGTTCACAGGACTACTCTTGGTCCTTAGTCCCTCACATTACCCACATGGCTAACTGTTGGAATTTATAATCCACCATGTGGATATATTACCTTATGGGGCATGCATGGCTACTTGAGGAAAGCCCAGATGTGACCTGATAGCTCAGCAGTAGAGTGTCTGGTATATGTCCGGAAGGTCCTGGGTTTGAGTCCCAGTGAAACACTGGAAAACAGACTCAATGGCAAGAGTGGGGAAGCAAACACTGAGGGGACAAGGATAGGAAGCTTTCACACTAAACCCAACACTCAAACTCTCAAATATTCAATCACAAATCACTAAACTTGGGTGGGAGCTTAGGGCAAAGGTATAGGGTAGGATATGTCAAAGAGTGATCATTTGCCAAGGCAAGTTCAAGGGAGTGTGGATCTGACAGATAGAATTGAAGTAACCAATTTTTAGAGAGTTCCAAATGACATAGTTTATTGGCTAGAATAGCCCTGGACAACTGCACAAAGCCTGATCTCTAAATTGAGTGTAATACAAGACCCACTTGATTACAACTCCTCTGGACTCTAGGGGACAAACTCAAGCTCAAGACCCACTTGGCTTAGTCTGTCTGTCTCTAATTTAGAATTGAACTCAAAGAAATCTCAAGTCCAAATCCCTCTGCTTTCTAGGCTCTAGGAAATCACACAAAAGCAAACTTAGGGTGATTCTCCTCTCAATAACTCTTTCTGAACTCTCCTGATGACTAGTTTCACTTAAACAATTCACACAAAATAGATCTAAACTGTTCTTGATCATAGCTGTGAAGTACTCTGCTGAGAAGTTGGGGTGAAGCCCTTTTTGCTCTCCTCAGAGGCCTGCAGCTGTATTTTTATATTGAGAGAGATACAAAACTAAAATAGATGAAACAGAGTAATATGAAATGCAGGGAATTTGGTCTGTTATAAACAAAAGGATAGAATATTTTAGAACTCTCTTCTGCATTACTGCAAGTGTCTGAAGTGCTTGGAATATGTTTTTCAAGTCAACAGCAGCCCAGCCATTGCTACTAGGTCATTAGAAATACAAACGCTTGATGACATATGCTTGAACTCTCAGATCAAAATGCTGATTGTGTCTCAGAGATGGTTTCCATTGTTCTGTGCCTACTGAACTCTTTCCCAGGAGTGGTTCCATAGCATTGTGGACCCACAAAGTACACCTAATTAGTGCACAATAATCCATTAGGAATATTCTGATGCTTGGGGGTTCTGTTCTATTATTAGGAAACTTGTTCCATTGTCTGTGCTCTGTTTCTAAGGGTTTTGCCTGCCTGCATAACCTCATTTCATGTCTCTGGAATATTCTAAAGTTCTTGCAAGCTGGTTTGGCTCACTAATGGTCTCTGAGTTCAATTTATCTCATGCACAGCCCTCCCTGATTGTGACCTGGGTTGGTTTGGCAAGCTATGTACAGCCCAGAATCCCCTAGCAGTTGCCTGAAATGCCTACCCTTTACTGAGTTCTGTCATAAAGACTATCCCTCATGTGAGTTTAGACACTATTAGGCATACACTAGGGCACAAACACCCTATGCACAGTTGAACTGGCAACCTTGGGATAGGTCCCAATCCTCTCTGAGGTTCATAGATGTATTGCCATTGATTTTATAGTAATAAAATCGGTAAAATTGGTGTATTTTAGGTATAAACCCAAAATTAGCTTATCACCAGTCTGGTCATTTCTTTTATAGCAATAATTCTACACTAACTCTGTGCTCTCCTCAGCTGCATGCCCTTCCCCTGAGGGTATTACTCTCACCATCTCCACTGTTGCCTCTAGCACTGAGCTTGAGGTAGTTGGTACTGCTCTTGGCAAGGATGCTGGCTCCAGTCCTACCCCCACCTCCCTCCCCACATCAAAATATTATCTCAAGCTCATTGATGTGCCCCTGTTCCAACCTGGTACCATAGACCAGGTCACTCCCACAGAAGTGGCTCAAGCCTTGAGTTACTCCCCTATCACTATGTCCCTCCCCCTTGCCGCCCCCCCCCCCTGTGAGAGGACAATGTAATAGATGTATTTGTGGGGCAAAACAACAAGAGGTACATCTTGTAAACTACTGTAATTTATATTATAGTAGAACAATAGATCATTAGGAATGAAACTTGGGCATTTCTGGGATTGCCCAAATTGGTACATAGAATTTAACAGCCCCTTGGGGTAGTCTACAATTCAACCACTGCTACAGTGTGGTTTGATATCCATGACTCCCAGTCTGACACTCATACTAAGTTGGTTGTTGGCAAGTCTGTTTCCTTGGCTGGAGCTGTTTGCTACATCCAGGCTGCTGAGGCTAACCTCAGCACCCCCTGCTGCTCTTGATGCTGGCATTGGGGTCACACTCTCTGTTCCTGCCACATGCACTCTGTGTATTGCCCCATATGCTCTGAACCTCATTCCAAGGCTGAACATTGATCTATTGCTAGCTGTTGCACAGGCTATCCCAAGGCAAAGCTACCCTGTCCTGGCCAACCCCAAAGGCCAATCTTGCTCCCACAACAGTAAGTGCATCAACTGCAGCAAGTCACATGCTGCCAACAGCATCAAGTGCCCCTTCTGGTGCCATTGTTTCCAGGCCAATTGGATCAAGGCTCAATACCTTGCCAATGGCCACACTGCAGAAGCTAGTCACAAGACCAGCATTGGATCCTCTGCCTGCAAGAGCAAGGCCATGGGGTTGCACCCCTCTTTGTCAGTCTCTTCTTAGTAAGGTATTCTCACTTTTTCTCTAGCTTTCTTTTGGTTTGGGATCCCTTCCCTTCTCCCCAGGGCCTCCTGCCTGGTGCTTCATCCTGCCACCTTCTGGGCATCTTCCATTTCTTGTTCATGCTCTCCAGGTGGGGCTCAGGTGTCAAGGCTATCACCTGGCTTGGTCCCTACCCATTTTCTCTTCTTACAGTCACTTGACAGCCACTAGCAGTGCAACAGATGTTGCAGGGCCCTTCTGTGAACCTTCTCATATTTAGATAGCCACCTGTCATACATATGTAGATATGGCTACCGCGGACTGCTTCCAAGCACCGCGTAATAAATTGTTGAGTATAAAAAAAAAAACAACCTGTCGTTGTACCAAGCAAGTGCATCACTGATTACCTATGGAAACAAACAGAATAACTCGAGCAACAGAAAAAAAAAACAACTAAGCAAAACACTCCCCCACCCCTCTCATCACCCAACACTTAAACCTTCTCATCGATTTTAGTCCTTTCCAACTGCTTGTGCAAGTCATCATCAGCTCTGGACTCGTCACTCGGACTAGGGTGCTCGAGATTGTGGTGGTGTGTGATCGAGACGTTCTCCATCATTTCCTAGTAACAAAAGCATCTCAGTAACTTTGACCCTTCAACGTCAAAGTAAAGCATACCTTGGCCGATTCTTCCTTCAACTTGTCAAGGTCCTCGCGCAGTTTTTGGGCAGGCTGACTCTGAGCGAGCGCAGCCATGCGGTTGACGGCCGTGATGCTAAATGCAGCCTTGCGCCAGTAATGCTTGGCATTGAATGCTTTCTTGACATGCGGCAGGAGATCGGTAGGACCACCATCGGCACGTTGAACAAAGTGGGGTTTCTCATCAGCCAGCCACTGTGTGATTCAAGCGGTCAGAACCCTAAGCGGCCCAAGGGAATCACTGACACACAGACCTTGTGCTGCAAGGCCTCGGCTGCAGTCGGGCGCTTTGTGGGATCGATAGTCAAGCAGGTCTTGACAAAGTCTTTGGCCGTCTCGGACACCTTGGCCCAGTACTCGTCAGGCTCGAATTTGTAGTCACCGGCAATGATGGCTTCCATTTCTTGTTGTTGAGTCTCACGATCAAAAGGTGTGTAACCGGCGAGGAGGAAGTATGTGATGACGCCCATAGCCCAGACGTCGACGGGTTTTCCATGGCCAGCTGCGTAGGAGTATGATGAGCAACGGGGTGGGCGGGGGGGTTAGGAAGAAAAAAAGAGCCCAACGCACTCTTCTTGAAAATCTCGGGGGCCATGTACTACCGATCTGATCAGGAGAAGTGGAAAGGAGAAGCGGTGTTGGACTCACACCGGGTGTGCCACAAATTTCGGTCAATAATGTGAGCTGTTTCTCCTCCATCACGCGACTCAGACCGAAATCGGCGACCATGATATCGGCATCCTCTTCAGGCGAGCGGAAGAGAAGGTTTTCAGGTTTGAGGTCTAGGTTAAGGGAGACGAACTGGTTGAGAATTCGAATCGCGGGAGGTGGAAGGGATGCACGATGAACACGGACCGCGATGAACAATACCCGCTTCGTGGATGTACTTGACAGCCTTGAAGATGGTGCGGACAAGATCAGAAGCGTCGCTAGGGGAAGGAGACAAATATCAAGATCATCAGAACAAGCACAAAAAAAAAGGGGGTGGTGGTGAATAACCCACGCTTCATAATAATTCCCCTTGGCGCATATCCGGTCAAAGAGTTCACCGCCAGTGCAGAGATCGAAACAAAGATACAGGTTATGGGCGGTCTAGGGAGCGCGCCCGTTGGGCACACAGTGCTTGGACGCGAACGACAGGGGGCATACCTCAAAGTAGTCATGGAGAGTCACGATGTTGGTATGGCCGCTGGAGATGCGCTTGAGCACTGCAATTTCATTTCGAACCTTTTGGACACGTTGAAAACGGGGTGGGGGCACTGCAACAGAGACACACACAGAGAGAACATACCATATGCTCTCGGCCCTCCATAAGCTTCTTGTTGATGACTTTGCACGCATAGTATTTGCCGGTCTGGATGTGGATAGCCTCCTTGACGATGGCATAAGTTCCGCTGCCGAGGGTTCTTCCGGTTCGGTACTAACAAGTGATATAAGGGGGGGAGGCGCAGCGGCTAGCGATCTTGCCCAAGGGCGCACGCACCTGGCAGGGAACGGTGACGGGCGGCATGTGTGAGTTTGAGTTGAAGGAGGGGGCGAGGAACTAGGCGAGAGAGAGAGAGAGAGAGAGAGAGATGGGACAGAGAGATAAGTGTGACTGATAACGCCCATCACGGGATGTCTATATGTGGGTAAAACACTCACCGGCGCTGCTGCCGACACCGCAGTCGCCCCTCCGAGTGCCCCCACCGTCGTCGACGCCCTGCCCGCCTCGCTCTTGGCCTCGGCGTCCCCTCCACGGCCTGCGTCGGAGGTCACCTGCCCAGTCTCGTCTTTGCCGTCGCGTGAATTGGTTCCTCCTACATGGAGCAGTCTAAGCATGGACGCGCGCTTCTCAGCAAGCGAATGGCGTTTGGAATTCTTGGCCTTGCCCTCTGCGACAGGAGCAGTCGTGCGGCTTTGATGTGCGCCCATGGGGGAAAGAAGCGGGGAGGGGAGAAGAGAGTCTTGCGAGGAAAGGAGGGCGAACGAGGTAACTGCAGGTAGCAGTTAGACGTGCGCTGGGACCCGTTCTTTATGTGAATCTGGCACAGCCACGGCCATGGCGGTCGATGCTGTGTCTGGCTCTCTGCCACACACGTCCTGCTCAGGTGCACAGCTATCCCCCAGCCCGTTCTCAACGTTGCTTTCCAGTGTGTAGAGTGCATATAAATTTCTTTGCAAAAGATCGTCGCACAACATCTCCATCCGAGCACCCTTCTTTCGGCCGAAGATTCCCGTCGGACTTTTCTCCGAAAACACCATTTACTATAAACACTCATGTTAATCCCAATTTCAAATGCAAAAAGCCCATGTTCCGTCCACTCGCCCGATCTCTCCTCCGTCGGTCCTTTGCAACAACAACAACAACACCCACCAATGTCGTCAACATCGTCGAAGTCGGTCCCCGCGACGGCCTCCAAAACGAAAAGGGCAGCGTAATCCCCATCGACCTCAAAGCAGACCTCATCAACCGCCTCGTCCGCGCCGGCATCACCAACGTCGAAGCAGGCAGCTTCGTCAGTCCCAAGTGGGTTCCCCAAATGGCCGGAACCGCAGATGTCCTCCAACGCAAATCCCACGTGCCAGGTGTCCACTATGCCGTCCTCATCCCAAACCAACGCGGTCTCGATGACCTTCTCTCCCTCCTCGCCTCCAAACAACACTCCCCACCCCTCACAGACGAAATATCCATCTTCACCGCCGCCACAGACGCCTTTACTCGTGCCAACCTCAATTGCTCCACCTCCGAGTCCCTCGTCCGACTCGCTCCCGTCGCGCGCTCCGCCCTCGACAACGGTCTTCGAGTCCGTGGGTACGTGAGCGTCGCCATCGTCTGTCCATACACAGGTCAAGTAGACTACCGCAAGGTCCGCCAAGTCGCGAAAGAACTCTACGAAATGGGCTGCTACGAGGTTAGCTTGGGAGATACCGTCGGTCAGGGTACCCCTTTCCAAGTCGCAGAGATGATCTCTGAAGTGTCCAAGGACGTACCCATATCCAAACTTGCTGTAAGCTCATTTGCCCTTATGTTTTACCAAGTTTCCCCCTATTCTGACCCCTTCTTCTTTCAGGGCCATGTAAGAGGGGGTTTTTACACTTTTATATATAACATTTAATTAATCTCTTCTAGTTTCATGATACCTATGGTACAGCCGTAGCCAACGTCTTGGCAGCACTCGATGGCGGCATTCGCACCATCGACTCTTCCGTCGGTGGACTGGGCGGATGCCCCTATTCTCCTGGCGCAACAGGAAACGTCGCTACCGAAGATGTACTCTACGCACTCCAAAACTCGCCATACACCATCGCAGGTACCGCCAACGGCACTATCGACCTCAGCCAGATTGTGGATATAGGCTGGTGGATCAGCGAACAGCTCGGGCGTGAAAGCATCAGCAGAGTCGGGAGGGCCATCCGGGCCCGAAGGGCCAGAGAAGACAGGGAAGGACGAGAAGCGAAGAGCAAACTGTGACAATTGATCCAGAGCTTTTCCTCCGGATTATCTATATAATAAACTACATAACATATATATTCCCGAGTACAAGTGACAAGAACGGATATAGGTACAAAACATGTGTCGCATAGAAGACGCTCGGATAAACTCAATTGCTGCCCTCGAGCGCTTTGACGATGCCAAAGGCCGCACCCGCCGCCAAACCACCGACCATGAGTGTGCTGACTGCACCCCAAACGTAGCTCCCGGCTCCAACGCCGGCCCCTGTCACGCGTGCCTTGACTGCTCCAAAGATGAGCAGCACGATGCCAGTGACAATGCACGAATACACAAGAGCTACGTGAGCTCTAGGGATAAAAAAGTAGGGCAGCAGAGGGATGAGGCCACCAATGAGATACCCCATGCCAATTGTAAACGCGGATACATAGAGCCGCCGTGTAGGTACTTCCTCTGTCTGAAGTTAACAAAGGGCGGAGCCTGCGAGAGTAGAACTGAAACTCACCTAATCCTTGACCGAACCTTAGAAGAAACGCAGTAAGACCAACATCCTTGCTCCATCGCAGACTTGCACTCTCGGCGTCACTCCCAGAGGATGACGAGGGATAACCACCATGGATATCATCCACCTCCATCTCACGAAGGGAACGGGCAACGGCCTGGCAGGCCTTGTCGTCGACACCCACGGGTCCGAGCACTTCCGCAACCTCGCGTTCCATTTCGCCGACACAACTCCGCCGCACACGTAGCGCAGTCTGGTTGTGGAGGTAGCGATAGTGATCCCGCTCCGCTTGCGAGGCCAAGAAACCGCCGATGCCCATGGAGATGGCACCGGCTATGAGCTCGGCAACGCCGCCGAGTACGACGAGTCTCGACTCTCCCAGCGAGGAGAGGCCAGCAGCAAGCGCAAAAGGTACAGTGAGACCGTCCGAGAGACCAATAACACTACATCGGGGGGGTTGTGAGCAGCCAGGCTTTGACGGGCAAGAAATAGTAGGAGACGGACACATCGCGGACGACGTCTGGATCTATGAGCGTGCGTTCCTCGCTCCTGAGCTCCTTGCAGCAGATACCGTCGGCGCGGGCGTTGCGAGAACATTTTGCGGGGAGGGGCGTTGTGACGCCGGGGGCAGCATGGTCAATGGGCCAGACTGGTGGATTCTGTGGATTGTGGGCAGAACCATTCCTGGGCGGCAGAGGGACAGCGAGCGACGGTGCAGACATGGATAGCAGAGTCAAGAGTGAAAATGACGTAATATACAAGATAACATACCACCGCATCACGTGCCCCGACTTTTGTCCTTGCTCCCCCATGCTGCGAACAGTGTAAGCAGCCCCATCCCCACATCCCACAGCGTCCCTACCACTCACCCATCTACCACCAGAAAACCACGCAATGCCCGCTCAAAACGCGCACTCGACGCACGCCAGCCCAAGGAAGTCGAGGACCCTCCCATAGCCGTCTTCGTCAAGGGCACCCATACCGGCCAACTCGTTACCAATGCCATGAAGGAGCTCGTCCGTCTCTTTTTTCCTCTTTTGCACACACACACACACTCATCTACTTCCCCGCAGATGGCGCTTAAACGCCCACATGCCATCGCCTTCAACAAGAAAAACACCATCCACCCCTTCGATCCCGCCTCCGACTCGGTCGCCTCGCTAGAATTCTGGTCCGCAAAAAACGATGCTTCACTCTTCCTCATCGGCCAATCCACTAAAAAACGACCCGACGGCCTCACCTTTGTCCGAATGTTCGATGGCCGCGTGCTGGACATGATCGAAGTCGGTGTCGAAAAATTCATCAGCATGGCCGAATTCAAGGCACGTTGCAAAAAAAAAAAAAAAAAACCCTCCCGCCCATCTAACACACACACTCACCTCCTTGCAGACCCCCAAATCCACCCCCGGACACAAACCCCTCCTCCACTTCGCCTCCGACCTCTTCGACACCCACCCCCGCTTCACCCAGCTCAAATCCATACTGATCTCCTTTTTCAACGGCGAAACCATCGAATCAATATCCCTTCCCGGCATCGAGCACGTCATCAGCATTTCCCTCGGTCCGACGCCCCATCATCTCACCACAGCAACTCCCAACGACCCCACTAGCTCCACCCCAGACGACCCCACTGCATTACCCAAGGTCCACATACGCACCTACACCACCAAACTAAAAGCTTCAGGCACCCGCGTACCTAACGTTGAGCTCACCCCCATGGGCCCTTTCCTCGATCTCGTCCTACGACGCCATCAACCCCCCGATCCAGAACTCCTCAAACAAGCCCTCAAACGACCCAAACTCAAGAAACAAGACGTCGAGAAGGGCTTGGGCAAGAAGAAGAAGAACATGCAAGTCGACGATATGGGCAATCTGAGAGGCCAGGTGCATGTGGGCAAACAGGATCTCTCGAAATTGCAGACCAGGAAAATGAAGGGCTTGAAATCGACATTTGACGAGGAAGACGCGATGGACGCTGAAGAAGGCTAGCCAAAGAAGCAGCGGACATCTTAGCCCATCATGAGCGGTTTGTATCCCATCGTGTACGAGATCCGGTGCTCAGAATGACATTTACAAAACTATATCAATAACCCTTGCCATCAGGTTTCAATTTTTGACGCTCGAATATTTCAACAATCTATGGATCAATAAGATATCAATTTGACTCCGTAGCATGCGCAAACATACCACCACATTTCACTCCCGTGCTCTGAGCGCAGGACGAAAGATTTGAGTCTAACCTCCTTCTCTTCCTCGGAGATAGTGCCGAGTTACAGATCTCATCTTCCCTCTTTATCCCTTTTCCCCCCTTCTCGTAATCTTCAACCCTGACCTCACCCTCATCCCACATTGTAAGCCTCCTAGCTCTGTAAAAAATCGCTGCTTTCTCATAGTCTACGGTCAGAAACTTGTGAAGACAACACTTTTCGGCGTCAAACTCCCAATACCATATCACCGATTTCTCATTATGACCAAGCCTATACAACCCATAGCCTTTGCCTTTAGGATTCGGTCGAAAGAGAGAATGAAGGAATGATGCAGCACAACTCGAACCAAGATGAGGATGGTAAGGTCGAATGACTCCCAGATCTGTAAACGTCCGAACCATCTAGTGCGCATGGACATGAGACCGTGGCCTCGACGGCTACACACAACGCTAATGGATACGTACCTCCAAAAAGGCGGATGAATCGAACTCCTTGCCACCAAGTCGGATGAATTCGGAGCCATCAGTGATTCTAGAAATCCCAGCCTTGTTGCAACCAACAACACGCGCATTTTCCCGTAGCCCCACACCAGACACCAAGATATGAGCGAGCAGATACTTGCGATAATCAAGGTCGGCGAGTTTCTGCAAAGTGCTCGCCGGGAGATCCTCCAGAAGTCTACTAATCCCAGGATGATCATGAGACAAGTAGACCGAAATGTCACAAAATGCTTTTATTTTGATATATGAATCAAAGGCCACACTCCCTTGAGGCCAAGCGAGTGATGTGGACGGATTGGTACAATCTGGTGCTTGAACAAGTTCTAAATAGTAAAAGTGAGTCCCCCGGGACCATGTAGAGTAGTAGGAGAGGACATACTCGAGCCCTGGATGACGTAGCTCGAAGCATAACGAAGGTGTTGTTGAACTAAACGATTAAAAAACTTCTCGCGCATGAGAGGGGTGGTGACACAGAAGGTAGCTGAGCGGGCCGGATCGATGAGAAAGTCGTAAAACGACTTATGATAAAAGTTGAGATAACCATGAATTCCGAAATCTGGCCAGTTCTTGATGGACGAACCAAACACAATTGACCGAGCCTGGTTGTGGTCATGCGGGTGTGTAGGCTCGCTATTGTCATCGGGTGGATGCTGTGAGTATTCTTGAAATGAAATTACTGCTTGTAAGTGATAGTAGATGCTCCGAAAGATAGTCTCAGATATTCCCAGCTTATTGCAAGTGAGGGCGACACGCCAGGCTGGAAGAACATAGTCATGAAGGGCCATATTACACAAAAGGAGGTCCGTAGACGGGAGAATGTCATCGGGAACATGTCGCAGGATGAGGGTATATAATCCATCCAATTCAAGATACGGAGAAACAGATTGGGTGCCGGGTTTTCCAACGGGAGAAAGAATGGATTCCAGTGTTTCTCTGAAGCCCGAAAACGAGTGGCGGTCGATGAAGCGTAAGACAGTGACTGGGTGAGCAAATAAACCGGCCGCAGCTTCAACAAGCTGGTTCATATCCTCTTTGGTAGGCCATGAGGAAGAGAGATGAAATAAGTTTCGACGTCGAAGAATGTTTTTGAATCCACCGCGGAGGTAGAGTTCAATTTCCTTATCGGCCTCGCGCGAGATGGGAAGGAACACAGAGCAGCAATACGAGGAGAATCGTTTGTCCGAAAATGTGGAGACGATCTGCGGCTCTTCTCGGCTAAAGACTGCCCAATGAAATGGCGTTGACCTGCTTGCAATAGACGATGCAATAATCTCAATAATCTCTACTTGTGCACTTTTACTCGCGCACTCATCCAGACCGTCAAGGACAATGGTCTTCTTCAATATACCCTTGCCCTGCGCCCTCAGCTGCTGGAACGGCTCAACGATAAGGGACCTAAACTGAGATGACATCGTCTTCTTCACAAGAGTTCTGTCATCCAAGACCTTACGATTAATGATCTCGCGATAATCGGGGAGGTTAGTCGAGAGTTGATATGCAAGGGTGGGGAAGAAACGGGTGTGATCTTTCCGCCGACCGTTGACGGAAAAGAAGAATGCTGCACCAAGATGACCAGAATCCTTTAGTCTTTCGGCACAAGTCTGGGCTATTGCTGACTTTCCAACACCTGCAGGCCCTTTCATCCAGTAAAGCGGTAGAGTCTCATTGTCGTTGCTTGCCGTAGCCCAGTTGGTGATGTCTTCGATGTATTGCTCGCGCGTGCCGGGGAAGCATGATGGGGCGTAAGTACGTTCTTCAGCATCAACAGCTGCCTCTGGGGTTGAGGCTTCAAGGAGAATATCAATACCTGAGTATTGGGTCAGCTCCATCAATAACTTCGACAGGTGGACCACTTACCACTCGGACGATACTGGTTGTATATAGTCTGAGTGCGGAAGTCGGCGCTGTTGATCACAAAATCATGAGCTTCAGAAAGAATAGACATTGTGGTAAGAAAGTGGGAGGAAAGAAAAGCTGTGCAATGTTTGACATTTAGTTGTGTACATCGGAGACCGGTGATCCGACGTTCAGCGTCTATGTAACATTTGCCAGATGAGAAGTTTGTGTCGAAGATTGACGACGAAACATCCGACCTGAACTCCTATCCACGATCAATGAATTTGTAGTGACGTAGCACTACGTATGTGTTTTCCAACAATCTCATTTTTCTCCTTTTCTTTCTCCTAATTGTAGCCTATAAAATACGATAATTGTGTTTCCTTGAAGTCCAGCCTTGCTTCGCGGACTTCAGGTATGTTTTCCTTCCATTCCTTTTCAGTTGTATCTAACTCAGCCTTGCTTCGCGGACTTCAGCCGCACTTAAATATATTCATTATCTATTCGTCTAAACCCTGCGCACCTACCTCGTTAGTTTGGCGCATAGACATCAAAATCGCACCAGTGTACCTCACCAACCGGACTGCTCAACCATTGACCATCTACTCTATCGACCAAGTACGGGTCATCCGAAAGTCGCCATGATCATGCAAGGAGACCAGCTGTTTGTCGTCGAGGTGAGGCTCCTTAACATATGAACCAAGTACCATCGTCTGAGTGCCATCTGTTCCCAGGCGAATTACATCGTGAGTTGAAAATTCCTAAAAAAGCGTGCAGTAGTACAGTCTGTTTTTAAGGTGAAAATCTATGGCTGTTGACTGCTTGCATGGCTGGCTGACTAGTGCAGAGCAGAACCGTACGCTGAATACTTAGGTGGACCTCGGCATCACTCAAATTCTAGAACTTGTCGGTCCAGCCACTTAGAATGAACCATCACTGTTCCTCCTTACCTCCTTTCCTGCGAATGTCGAAAAAGTGGTCCTGTACCTCTTAAGTGCCTGGCTGATGATGTTGTGAGGCAGAACGTTTGAAAGGTGGATAAAGGACGCTAGATCAGGCTGGGTAGCGGCATCAGGACATGCCATGAGTGAGAGACTAGAAGGGTGCGACAAGGTGTGTGCTACCATACTTCGGGCCCTTCCTGACTTATTAATATAACCGTTTATTCAAATTTATTCCACTCGTGTGTCTATATAGAAAGGGTCGTAACCTCTCAAATGCGCCTTTCGGGTGCGCCCTCCGAGCCGATCTCGTGTCGTACGGGCGCTGTTCCTTCTGGTGATCGTGAAGCCCGAAGCTGACGTTTATTCTTCTCTCGGGCTATAATATGATGGCAGGCCCAAGTCCAATTACACATGCATGTCCGTTAATCAGCAAGGGGTGACTTTATTTTCAGTCTGAACCGCGGGTATCACCGATAATTTCATGCGCTGCGTGGCTGAGGGAGTTGAATCGTCTTCATATTACCAGTAATAATAGTTAACTCGAATTTGCTGATTCTGGCATTGAAGCGAGTTAATAAGCCAATGAAAGCCAAAGAGTCGTTCGGACGTTCGGTGGTACGAACCCAACCCGCCCTGAATCATATGCGACACCCAAGAGTTCATGATGGCGGTACCCATAAGTCCCCCCACATTCTAAACTTCTCGGTCCTGTAAATCTCCATTGCTTCCGCAAAATTCATCGTCCGAAATTCATGAAAATATTGCTTTTCTTCATCAAACTCCCAATACCAGACAATTGATTTGTCACCACGGCCAAATGTATACTGACCAAAGCACCTCCCGTAACGAGAGGACCCAGGAGGGGAGACAGGGAAAGTCAAGCCCGATGGGGGACGATATGGTCGGATGACCTGTGCCCGCTCAAGCTTTTCAACAGTCTATTGAAGTATTGGGTAAGGTTTCAGGCCTCGGGAGGAACATCAGGGTTGACGTACTGCGAGGAATACTGTTATCTTGAAGGCGCCGAACTCTTTAGGATTAAAGCACCTAAATGTGGTGTGTGGCAGAACTTGAGCAATCCCAGGTCGACCAAACATAGAGAATCCAACCCGTCCAATGGGGGCAAAGTGCGTTGAATCTGCAAGAAGGGACTTCCGATAATCAAGCTCTCCCAGCTTCTGCAATACTGTAGGAGAAACTCCCTCCAATAGTAGGCCGAAATGCGGGTGATGGTGAGACAAGAAATACGACACATCAAGAAGCGCCTGAAACTTGAGATAAGAATCGACAAACTCACTCCCCTGAGGCCAAGAGAGTGAGGCGGAAGAGCGAGGTGCATCCGGTGCCGATACAAGCACTAGGATATTCATTAAGTATGCGAATAAAAAAAATAAAGAGAACCATACCTGATCCCTGAATGATACAACTTAACGCGTAATAACGCTGTTGTTGAACGTAAAGTGTTATTGAGTTCTCGCGTATGGCCAGGGAGGTGACACAGAAATTAGATGAGCGAGCAGGATCAAGGAGGAAGTCGTAAAATGATTTGTGATAGAAACACACATAACCATGGACGTGCAAAATTTGATTTACAAGTGAGGAGGGCAATTCAAACGTCTGGTCCTGGTCGAAGTAAGAGCGTTCAAGGTTGATTGTTTCATCAAAATGGAGTGGCATAGACTGCCCAAAGAAGACGACAGCATGCAAATGGTCGCATATAGCTCGAAACACAGTCTCCGATATACCAAGAGAGTTGCAAATGACAGCATTGTCCCACATTTGAGCGTTGAAATAGGGACCTCTGACCATTGAAGATAAAATGAGCTGCATAGACGGAAAAATATCCTCAGGCACACGTTGCAGGATAAGAATATACAGCTCATCTAACTCGTCAAACGGAGAGACGGCTTCATGCGAGGGGTTAGTAATTGAAGCAAGGACGATTTCCAACGTTTCTTTGAAGCCCGCATATGAGTGATGGTCAATGAAACGAAGAAGGGTGGCAGGATGAGCGAATAAACCAGCAGCCGCATTGACCAGCTTCTCGATCTGCTCAGCAGTAGGCCATGAGGAAGATAAACGAAGGAAATTTCGACGTCGTAGGATGTTGTTGAATCCACCGCGGAGGTAGAGTTCAATTTCCTTGTCCGCTTGACGAGAGATTGGTAGAAATGCAGAATAACAATGAGAGGACACGTCTGGGGTCGAAAATGTTGCCAAAATGTGCGGTTCTTCCCGGCTGAAAATCGCCCAACGGAACGGCGCGGTTCCAGGCTGAATGGAAGATGCGATGATCTGGATGATCTCCACCTGTGCACTTTTGCTCTCACATTCATCCAGCCCATCGATGATAATAGCTCTCTTTGGGATATCCTTTCCCTGCGCCCTCAGCTCGTGCAGTGGCTCAGCAATGAGGTACTTGAACTGAGAGGACATTGTTTTCCTAACGAGAGTCCGGTCAATGGATACTTTACGATTGACGATCTTGCGATAATTCGGGAGGACAGTCGAGAGTTGATATGCGAGAGTAGGGACGAAACGGGTATGATCTTTCCGACGACCGTTCACAGAAAAGAAGAATGCAGCGCCAAGATCGCCGGTCGTCTTTAATCGCTCGGCACAAGTCTGAGCGATAGCTGATTTTCCAACCCCAGCGGGCCCTTTCATCCAGTAAAGTGACGGGCCTTGATCACCACTGTCTGCTTTGGCCCAATTTGTGATGTCTGCAATGTATTGTTCGCGTGTGCCAGGAAAGCAGGAAGGAGCGTATGCTCGCTCCTCGGCATCTACGGCTGCCTCTGGTGTTGAGGCATCGAAAAGGATATCAATCCCTGAATACTAACTCAGCTTCAACAGTACAATAGTAGAAAACGAACGGTTTACCTGATGGACCAGATTGATTGTAAGTGGGTCTATTCTGAAAGTTCCCGCCATTGATTATTATGCCATGAGCCTCACGGAACATGGATGTGATGTTGAAGGGAATGATAGTGGGAGGAAGAGCGATTGGTCGTTGGGCACAGCATCTCAACTCATGTTCGAGTGTGTGAATATCGACAAAGTGAAGCGTGCCTTGCCCTTTGTACCGAGACGTGACTGTCACGGTACCGGGCACAACTCATCTCTCCCTGTCTTCTCCCCCTCATTGTCAGGCTGGTTCTCCTTGATCGGTATAGGTCCCTTTATTCCAGATACTAGATACCAGCACATTCACACAAAGTCCACGATGTTGTTTACGTAGTGGTATAATTGCGTAGCAAGCCAATCGGTGAACACATGTTGAGGTGATCCTCCGCGTTCCCCCTTTGGCCTCGTGACCTGGTGTTTCGAGCTCTCTTCGCGGCTCGGACCCACCACTCACACCCGCCCAAATGAATATACATCGCCTCACTCCCCCGGCACGAGACCTGGCGCTCAGCAGACCAGCCGTTTTCGATTTATTTTCAATGGCTAACGGATAGGTGGGAAGACAGCTGTCATCAGGAATCAATATCAATCAATTCTGGGCCACCGCTCTGGCATGCCCATTTAGATGCACATAACTATACTGTGGCTGTACCCCTTACGAGACAGCCTAGGAAGCGAGACACCAAGCGATTTTCTTGTCTCCTATGCATCCCTTCATGCTCATTTTTGGTATAGGAATAGATATACATGTGCCGCATATTTACTCAAAATTATATGACAATTGACCTATTTTATCACTCAGCATGGTGCAATGAAGTACACCGATTTGTGTCACATGCCTGTTTTTGCACGTGATCTTAATGTGCTCTCATCTTTTGTCAATTTTCGACACCTTGTACATTGTTTCAAGATCTGATCTGGACCTCTAAGGAAAGCTGAAAGGTCATAGAATATTATTGTATGTACTTTTATCAGAATAAATTCCACAAATAAGATTTATTTGAGCTCGAATACTTACTATCTACCTTAGATCATCAATTGGGCAGAGTAGAATGATTGACACACCAAATCACAGTAAAACATTTTCCTATGCCAATTTTTTTTTCATGGTTTATATGACCACTGTAATGCTATTTCTTATTTTTTGAAGATTTTATGTATCTCTGTTTGGCCATGAATACAGTACCATTTAAATATCTAATATTTGGAAGGATAAGCATGGTAGCCGTATTTCTGACTACATTTATAAACTGAAAAATGCTAGAAATGTGAGATATGATATTTCTGTAGTAGCCCTATGATATATTAACATTTCTAATAGCAAAGTGCGAATGAGTTTGGGATTAGAGGCTATTGAGATTGGCTGGAGTACTGGTGGAGCTCTTCCCGAAGATTATATTCAATACAAATCATACTACTCCTTACTCAGGTAATTTCGTCAACCAAGTTGAACCAACTAGTCTTTTGACTTCCTCTACCTTCATGGCTGCCCCCCTCACAGACAAAGAACAGAAAATTCAGGCAGCTCTCACCGATATCAGGGCTTCTGGCCTTAATCTCCGAGGTTACCCCATTCTCTCCTTCAGAGAAGCAGCCCAGCAATATGGTATTCCTTATCAAACCCTTTTTGCCTGATACAATGGACGCCAGACACGGCAGGAGGCTCATGAACATCAGCAACGTCTTCTCCCAGCTCATGAAGAAGCACTCAAGGAATGGGTGAAGGCACTTGCCTTACGTGGAATACCCCTATCTCCTGGCTCCCTCTCTGAATATGCATCCATCATTTTGGGTGTTCCAGTCAGTAGCAAGTGGACACATAATTTTCGAGCTCGGCATCCTGATTTGAAAGCTCGTTGGACTACTGGCCTTGAATGCTGTCGAGCAAAGGCTCTTAACCGGACACAAGTGACGTCTTTTTTTGAAATATTGAAGGATGTCATTGACAAATACAATATTCTTCCAAGTAACATTTACAACATGAATGAAAAGGGTATTCAGCTGGGGGTTGGCAAGCGAATATTGGCTCTGGTGGACCGTGATCAGAAAAATATTCACCAGGTTGAAAATGGAAGTCGCGAGCTTGTTACAGTGATTGAAGCTGTATCTGCGGATGGATACTTTCTCCCACCATCAGTTATCTTCAAAGGAAAACGACGTAACTTGGCCTGGGGATGTGAGAATCCTTGTCGTGCTAGGTGTGTAAATGTTAAGCTCAATTATCATAACTGCTATGTTGACTGATCACCTTGTAGTATATCAGTCTCCGAAAATGGGTGGACAGACACAGAACTTGGGCTTAAATGGCTGACAGACGACTTTGAGCCAGCAAGTCATGCTAGAAACCCATCTAATGGGTGGCGGCTCCTTATTCTCGACGGTCACAACTCTCATTGTTCCTACTCCTTTGTTACCTTTTGTGAGAAGCACCGTATTGCTCTCATTTGTCTTCCCTCACATACTACCCACCGGCTGCAACCATGTGATGTAGGAGTTTTTGGACCCCTCGCATCATGTTGGAAGGCCATTGTGAACGAAAACTCAAGGAATGGATTTTATATTGATAAATTCAATTTTTTATCATTATATTCACAAGCACGGCAACGGGCATTCACCGAAGATACCATTAAATCTGCTTTTCAAACCTCAGGTATCTGGCCTCTCAACCCATCCATTATCGAGGAGAGCGCGTTTGCTCCCGCTCTGAACACTACTACAAAAGCGGCTCAACCAATTCCTGCAGCACTTCCATCACTGCTCCATGCAACACCGACTACCAATAACCCCTCTACAAACAATAATCAGCACACCATACCATCAGAAGCATTACCACAACACTCACTCACCAACTTTCCATCTCCACTCAAACGGGCTGCACACTATGCAGACTATGTGCGTAAGGATAGGCAACTACGTGACTGGGCAGTAAAGGCGAAGGAGCAAATGGAACGTGACTATGCCTTGAAAAGGTTAATGGATAATGAGAATGAACATATTCGACAGCAGCTGTATGGGAGGAAGAATCGGCCTGTTCGAGAGGGCCACGAAACGGAAGGGGGGCCTTGACACATGACAAATGAGGAGAGTATCATGGCATTGGCAAAACGGGACTTCACGTACCATATGAAGGCTGTCTTCCAGGAGGCATCGGAGAAGTTTTGAGACATTCGAAATGAGATCAAAGCTGATCAGAAGGCACAGAAAGAGGAAAAGGAACGTACCGAACGCATGCAGAAAGCTATGGAGAGAGCTGCCAAAAGGACAGAAGCTAAGGCAGCGAAGGAGGAGGCAGCCAGAATAAGACGAGAAGAGGTGGCAGCAAGGAAGGCAACAATGGCAGCAGTTAAGAAAGCATAGCTGGAAGAGGCGAGGGCGGCAAAGGAGGCTCAGAAGGAGGCTCGAAAACTTGAGGTGGGGGCACGGAAGGAGGCTCGGAGGCTTGAGGTGGAGGTACGGAGGGCAGCACAAAAGCTCGAGGTGGAGGCACGGAAGGTGGCAAAGGCGCCTGAGGTGGAGGTGGGGGAGGTGGGCCCTGTGAAACCAAATGGGCCCCAAAAGAGAACAGTACGACCACGGCCTAGAGCAAAAAAAGTGTTGTCAATAACTCGAAACTCGGACAAGGGAGACCTACCACCCGAAATCGACTCCACTGCCACTCGTTCCCAACCACTTCTCACAGAAGACCTGGAGATAGAGACATTACAGTATTGGAATTTATGATGTAGCTTGGGAGGGAGAAGGGAAAGAAAGATTAAATTGAGATGAGTTCCCGCTCCTTGTGCGGGGACTTATATACACTTCTGTTGAACCTGTAATGGCCCAAGATATGTATGCTATACAATGAGTTAATTGTTTCCTTCACGTCACCTTTCCATGCCATTGGTATGCATGTCCAAGGATCTGGTCCCTACGCATATACCAGGTTCCCAGTTACTTGGCTCTCGACGCTTATACCATTGGCAAACGAATGAACGAATTGTCATTTCCCAACACTCCCCCTCAATTCGTGCGGTCGTAGTCCAAGTGCAGATGCAAAGTGCTTGGCTTTCGCAGTTGGTAAGGCCTTTGTTAGAGTGTCGGCCACCATGTCCTCAGTTGGACAGTACTCAAGGCAAATTTTCCCATCTTCGACCATATACCGAATAAAATGATACCTGATGTCAATGTGTTTTGTCCTTGCATGGTAATTCTCGGTTTTTGCCAAAGCTAATGCTGACTGGCTGTCGCACTTCAAGGTTACCGCTTCATGGTGGGTGTCAAATAGTTCCCTTAGCAGGCTCCGAAGCCATATTGCCTCCTTTGCAGCATGGGTAGCTGCTACATATTCTCCTTCAGTTGTTGACAATGTGACAAGCTCCTGCTTCTTCGAGCTCCAAGATACAGCACCTCCGTCAATCAGGAAGGCATAGCCCGAGATTGCCCTCCTATGTTCCTGCGACGCCCCATCAGCATCCGAATAACCAATAAGATTCCCTTTTTCTTTTCTGTAGGTTAACCGCCAGTGCTTAGTTCCCAGTAAGTATCGGAAAATACGCTTCACACCATCCCAATGGGCAGGTCCTGGGTTATCTAAGAACCTGGACAGTGTTGAAACGGCAAAAGATATATCAGGTCTTGTTCCTATTGCTGCATACATTAGCGACCCAATTGCTTCACAGTATGGGATTCTTTTCATCTCCGTCTGCTCCTCTGCTGTCGTCGGGCACTGGTCCTTGCTGTACTGGATATTGGGGTCCATAGGCACGGCACTAGGTTTGGCATCCGCAAAATTAAACCTGGCTAATAAGGATTCAATATACGATTGCTGGCAGAGGGAGACTTCCTGGTTAACTCTGTCCCTTAATACCGAAATCCCTAGGAGCCAACTGATTGGTCCCAGATCCGTCATTTTATACTTTGTTTCAATTATTGCTTTGTATTTGTCTATCAAGCGTTGGCTCGTCCCAGTAATGGTGCAGTCGTCCACATGGATTGCCAGTATGACACGTTCAGCCTCAGTCTTATGGATAAAGACACCATGATCATACTCTGACCGTTTGAAGCCTATTTCTTCAAGCGCAGTTTTCAATGACTTGTACCATGTTTGGCCTCCTTGTTTGAGCCCGTAAAGAGCTTTCTTCAACCTTGCCACCCGATTCCCATTGGCGTTGGTCCCCAGCCCAGGAGGGAGCTGCATATATATTTCTTCGTCTAATTCTCCATTTAGGAAAGCGCTGTTGAAGTCAAAAACCTCGATTGGCCAGTCTTCTCGTGCTGCAATAGCAATAATTGTTCATAAGCTCGCGAGCCTGGCAACCGGGGCAAATGTTTCAGTGTAATCAGTTCCGTATACCTGTGTGAACCCTCTTGCCACCAGTCGTGCTTTGTATTTTTCAATTTTTCCCTCTGCATTGCGTTTAATGTGGAATACCCATTTACAGCCAACGATATTTGCCGACGATGGTTTGTTGACTATTTCCCACGTGCCAGCTTCATTTAACAATGTGAGCTCTTTTCTCATCGCTTCCTCCCACATTGGCCAGTCCATCCTGCCCTGCACCTCTTCCAGACTCACAGGGTCCAATCCCTCAGCTTCTTGAGCGACCATACCCATGACTCTCTTGTGTACCCCATCGTCTTCCTTATCCGGCTCATTGCGCTTCGCCATATTAACGATCCCAGGTGGCAGAACAGGTCCCCTTTCATCTATCCCATCAATGGTTCCCTCACCATTCTGCAACCGCCGAATGTAAGCAGATGGTCGAATGATTCGTTTTGCCCGTTCTCGTGGTGGCGGGACCAATAACGCTGGTGCTGGCACAGGTGGGGGTGTTGCCGGTCTTGGAGGGTCTTCAGGCAAAGTCGGTTCTGCTTCAAAATCTGGTGTCCCTTCACTGTCGCTATCACTGTTGGGCTGGAGTTCGTCATCAGTGAGTTGCTTGTAACCACCCTGCTCCCCCTCAAGCGAAGCACTGACGTCGCCGCGAGCACGCAAGAAGAACACATCCCGCTCAACAGACACCACCCGCCTGTCAGGCCAAAAGATCTGATGGGCATGAGGGCTCCTCCGGTCAAACCCAACCCAGTGGCCTACGCACACCCGTGAGTCAAGCTTATCTCCACCATCACCACCCAACACATGGACTTTACTCCCCCACACCACGAGCAGGGATAAGTCCGGCTTTCCACCTGTCAGAGCCTCAAAGGGGGTCACACCATCCAACGCCCTCGTGGAGGTCCGGTTCTTCAGCCAGACTGCATGCTGCAGGGCTTCTCCCCAGAGGAATTTGGGAAGCTGCGCACCGTGTATCATCGCCCTCACCCTTTCCAACAACCGACGGTTGAGAGACTCTGCCACGCCATTGTGCTGTGGCGTGTCATGCGTGGTAAGTCGCTGTTCTGTTCCCCTCTTCCGGAGGTATTCCAAAAACTCCCCGCTCAGGTATTCACCCCCTCGATCAGACCGCAATCGCTTAAAACGCACATTATATTGGGTACTAGCCCAGGACTCAAAGGCCTTGTAACCGGCAAGGGCCTGGTCCTTCGTGTGCATCAACTCGACATGGGTGTAACGAGTGTAATCATCAGTGAACGACACATAATATCTCCGCTGTCCTAGGGTCTCAACCCGTGACGGCCCCCAAACATCCGAATGTATCTCCTCTCCAAAGGCCCGGCTCGGTGGTCCTACTCGCGTGTGTTGGATAGCTTTACAGGTTAATTTTGCGGCATCACATACCTCGCAACGCCCCTCAACATATCCCTCCTCCAGCTCAACACCCCGGACCATTCCCCTCCTTACAAGTCCCACTGCGGCTTGGGGCGCAATGTGTCCAAGACGTCTGTGGAACTCATCCACGCTGATCCGGACAATGCCAGGTTCCATGGCTGCATTGCACTGGTCTCCAACTCGGTAGAGACCATTTCGCGACACATTGATCTGTCCAATACAATGCTGGTGTCCATCAAAAACTTTGCACACCGAGCCTCGAAATAGAACAGCATACCCTTCAGTTGCAAGCTTGCTGATTGACACGATGGTAAGGCCAATGTTGGGTGCATATAGTACATCCCTGAGAAGTATTGTTGACGTAGTGTCTCCACTAGGAATACTAATCTTCATATCTCCTTTCCCAAGAGCATAGAAGACCCGTTTATCTGCCGCAGTGATAGGCTGAGCACGGATAGGGCGAAAGTTAATGAGCCGATCGCGTTGGGGTGTCATGTGTCGGGACGCCCCAGAGTCGTATAGTTCGATTCCTGGGGTTACAATCCGTTCGCTAGTGATCAAAGCCCCAACAAAGCTTGTATAGTCTGCCTCCCCATATAGTTTGCGGCCGTCATCGGAGTCAGTTATGTCGGAGCCAGACATATCGGAGTCGGAACTATAGTCCACAGCCACAAGGTCAGGCATATCGCTATAATCGGCCTCAATGGTGCTACAATGGTGTTTGTCAACCCTGTCTTCCTTTCCATAGGCTTTGTTGATTTGCTCGGCAAGCATGTGGCAAAATGTTCGGTTTGCATCTGGGGAATACAGGACGATGTCGCTTCCAAAATCAGAGGTTTGTGACTCACTATCTCCATGGTTCGATTTGTCATCCGAGCTAGGGGGACATTCCTCAATCATGGCCCATACAGCATCCTGATCGTTCTCCTGGCTCCCGGTAGTTCCTTCTCCAACTGTAGTCTCGCCAGTGGACACTGCCACATTTGCTCCTGTGATAGCGGCAGATCCCTTCTTCTTCGGCCATTGACCTTCCTTTCCACCTCCAGGTGCCCAACAATCCGCCCTGATATGTCCTTTCTTCCCGCAGTTGTGGCATGCTCGCCGTTCTTTTGTCGAAGCAACCAGTGCTCCATCGTCTTTCCCTCCCTGCTCGTACTGTCCTTTTGCAACCCTCTGATCATACTCATCTGTGATTAGCTGGGTCACAGTTTCAGGCGCAATCTCGGTTTTGTTGAGCCTCGATGTCGTTATCAATGTCATTATGGTGGGGTCGTATGAGGTCGGTAACGAACTGATGAGTATAGTGGCGAAATCAGGGTCTTCGAGGGTTGTCCCCATACTCGCTAACCGTTCACGGATGTCAGTCATTTTGTCAAAATGACTACGTACATCATCTGCATCATGGCACTTCATCCGGTGCAACCTTTGCCTCAACTCTACCGCGACTACCCCAGATTTCCCATCAAATATTTGCGCGACCGCCTCCCAGACCTCCTTGGCTGTTCCTTTATTCTTCACGCGATTGAAGATGGTGTCAGGGACTGTGCATGCCACTAGTTGCTTTACCAGGGCCTCCTTGTGCCTCCATTCATCCATTCGTTTCGCAAAGGCACTTGCCTCCTCCTTGGCTTCCGTATTGAGTGTTGGTTTGGGCATCCCCTTTTTGATATGGTCAAGGACATTGCAGGCGTCCAATGCCCAGCATAGACGATCTCGGTAAGTAGGCCAGTTGGATCCGTCAGTAGCCAGAGCCGGTATCTTAGTGATATCGTTGACCTTTGCTGTCGTCATGTTGTGATTTGTAGGTGGCTAGTGGTGTGTGACAAGTATGGAAGGTATGTCAGTTTTGACTGGGTATAACCGGTAGAGTGTAACCTGAATTACTTTGTTGTAGATATTGATTTGTCTTGGGTCAGTTGTCGTCTCGTCTAGAGTGCACAGCCGGGGCCCATAACCTATTGGAATTTATGATGTAGCTTGGGAGGGAGAAGGGAAAGAAAGATTAAATTGAGATGAGTTCCCGCTCCTTGTGCGGGGACTTATATACACTTCTGTTGAACCTGTAATGGCCCAAGATATGTACGCTATACAATGAGTTAATTGTTTCCTTCACGTCACCTTTCCATGCCATTGGTATGCATGTCCAAGGATCTGGTCCCTACACATATACCAGGTTCCCAGTTACTTGGCTCTCGACGCTTATACCATTGGCAAACGAATGAACGAATTGTCATTTCCCAACATACAGCACTCACTCGAGGGATCTAGCAGTGTTAAAATCATCCAGGGTGCACAATTAGGAGTTACCAGTGAGTACTCACCCACCAACATCAGCCATAATGACTGTGGGGTGGCCATCCAACATGGCTACCGCCAAAGTCGACGTCTGGCATTGAGACAAGCCAGGAAGGCCGCCGATTATCAAATCGATCGGTGATCCCCAGGTTGTGTCTCGCTTCCAGGGCAGCTGGTCACAAGTGACAATTTCAAGTTGATCTTTTAAAATATTCCTCACTCATCCAGATATCATCCGAAAATTACAAAAACACATAGATATGTAGAATATATCCTATAGTACTCGTTGATATAATTTATGAAGCCGTGCAATTGTTCTGAACTTCAGAATAAACGATTTAAGCTTAGGTGTCTCGTTTCCCGGGTAGTGACAGTATTAAGGAGTTGGAAACTATGAATACCCACCTGTATGAGAAGTAATCCTTCTGCGACAATGTTCCCAGTAATGTCGTTGTGGTCGAACCCGCTGTGTGGAAGACTTCAGGGAGAGAATACAAGCTGGAGCATTGTCTTGGCGATAGAGAAATTCCTGGAATTTCGTCGAGCGACACGTTTCTTGGCTATGTGGGGAAGATTCAAGTCAACCGACCCTTTGCCAATGAGCCTGGGAAAGAAAACAGCGCCTAATACCCAAATAACACGCAGACGAAATCTGGGGTCCTAACCCTGCCTCGACTGAAAGCTCTCACGGCACGCACACTTGACTGAACCTTGGATAAGCTCAATCATTGATTATCTAACTATATCTGAATAGAAGTGCGCCGTCTTGATGTGGAACCTGGACACTGCACAAGCAATCGGATAGTCCATTGATTCAACACTCTCACGAGCTCAGTGTTATGAGTATGAGCGCCCAACCACATTCCGACCAAGGGGGGCCAGCAGTATGTTTTGCAGTATCACACTGTGTACCAGGACTAGATATGGACCAAGACAGGCGTGGGCATTCCTGATTGGAATCCTGTTCGGGAGGGGAAGGCACCTCCCTCCGCCAAGGGAAGGTTCAATATTGAGATATCATCCGTCTATTATTTTGCAGAAGAACAACACATCTGTGCTGCAGTCGTGCTCAGGACATCGTTCATCCTACACGAGGGTCGGAAGCTAAGTAATACACCCGTGAGAAGCCCAGTTGCAATCACCTCTAACATTTACCATAGAATACGCGGAATGCCCTCTTGCCGTTTATGCACAAGACAGTAACAATGAGCGCCTCAATATCAAGCACTACTTTCCCGAACGAGAGGAATATGTTCAGGTTGACTACCACGTAGAACAGAAACGATGGATTGTGAATCCGGCTATCAACTTTGGCTCGGGCAGCGCGCAGCTCGGCTCAATGGAGAAAAATCGTACGGATAACAAAGTCATCTCTATCTCATTGCAAACGGTGAATAAGCAAGAGAAAATCCCCGAGATTTCATGGTGAGCTTAGAAAACCAGGATTAAATAATATTGAGATTCACTCCCCACAGGTACTATAAGTCGGACAGTAAGGAAAGCATATATCCAGGCGCCATCGATATCTTCTTGGTCGTTCGCAAACTGAATTGCGCCACACCTTGGTTCAAATTTAAATTACAATTGACGGGAGCCTTGAAGGTCGACGTTCATGGGCGTCTGCCCTTCGTCACAGACTTCAGGGATCGGTGGGTTGGCGTTCCTGTTGATGGTGATGGTGGGTGGAGCTTCAGTATAGGGGGGCGGTATAATGAGGACCATGCAAAGAATGTGATAGAAAGTTTGCAAACCACCACTCCATCTGTTGGCCTGAAGGCCGCCGCATGTTCTATGCTCGCGGCCCTGAATCCACCGTAAGCATTTATTTGCATTTCGTCAACTTCAGACCCCAAATCTCCCATATCCAGCCTCAATCCGACGTTGATGAGTATTCCTGCTTCACCAGAAGCCTGATCCCCATGACCCCTTGTGTAGGCCGACGCTGCTCCTCTCCTTGCGAACCGCCTAGAAGTGCGGATATGTCTATGCAATGTTTTATATTTTTCAACTCCTGCCGTGCTTGTATATTTTATCCTGAACAATGCTATCATACTTTCTGGTTTGGAAGGCTTCAGGATCACACTCAGATCAGGCGCACCAACCCCGCGCGGGAAAGACCATCGGGATGGATCGCAGAAGGTTTTGCCAACTCTTTCGACTCTCCCAGGGGAATGTTGGGCTTATTTATTTGCTGGCGAGACGAGCGGTTAATTGTGATATGGCTGCGTGGCGAGCAAATGGGCGAGACCGTATTTGGGATTGGTCTCATGTGAGCACGACCATGAGAGCGGTGCCGCTGACGATCCCTGACGATGGCTCGGTGATGATTTGTATGGGTGTGGGGGCGACGAGCCAGGTCAACCGTCTACGATCGGCAAAAATACATTCACATGACTCAAGCATATTTACCTTCAGAGTAAGATCGATGCCGTTGCCGGTGGCAGCCAGTTGCTCACTAGTTGATAGGTTGAAGAACGTCGGACGAATCGAACTCTAATACTACAAGTCAAGAGGCATACGTTAGGAAAGTGTCGTGTAGGACCAGCAACCGGCCTCATTTGGAAATTCGCAACCCCGCTATCTCTGCGACCGTTGAGTCCCTTCAGCCGCCAGCGTTCGTGGTGTTATTGATATAGTATTCTAATTGTCAGTATAAGGTAGACAGTTCCCTATATATACTCTATTTTACATGCAATGTTCGATTCAGCCATTTTGCAGCCTATTAAGAGGCCCAAGTTTTTTATGACCGCAGGATTGGTGTATATACGTACAAATCTTCAGATCCGGCCCAGGGTGCCCTCGTGTCATTACTCCTCCAAAGTGGAACTCGACATACCATCGGTAGTGTGGTGATTAAAGTGTAATGTTGAAGAATGCCCCTGCGAGACTAGGCTCTCGGTCAACTTGCAGTCCGCTTCACGAATGTTCAGGATAAATCGAGTTCCCTGTCACTTCCATGAGTCCCAGATGTCTACCAATTTTAAAACACTCACGGAAATATAATAAGCAACTGCAAGCCAGCTAATCACTCTGAGTTGACTGAAAGAAGGCCGCACAAGATGAGAGCCTTACCTCGACCAATCTATGTAAAAGAAATCAGAGCTAACGTTATCCCATGGCAATCCTTGCACAAATTGAAGTATTGTCACAGCTGATACTGTTTTAGACGGTTACCAGGCGAGTCATTGAATATATTCTCACTAAAAATCCTGGATAAGGCAGATGGTGAGATCCTCGTATAAATGTCCAATTCCCCAGCTCACGGAATGAAGAAAAGTGTTCCATCACGGTAGAACACATAGACCACTGGAGTAAAATTCTTGATGTGAGAAACGCGAGCACGGAGGGATTTTTCAACAGGCAATGATCTTTTCAGGGCTTGGTATAATTTGATGAGGGTTAGTATAACCTCGGTGCCTAACATTTGTGAGGCTCGTCTTGAGTACAGAGCCAAAGATGGCGCACCGCCCGCAGTCAATTTGCAAACACTTTTTCACGTCATGGTGTTGTTCGATAAACAATGAAGAATATACGTACGTGATGGACAAATTCACGGCCCAATAGGTATGCAGAAGTGAGGGTGTAGGATCTGTCCAATAGCAGCTATGGAGTGGGATTTTGTCGAGGGCATTCCTCTGGACTACAAAACCTTGCACAACGCAAAGAGCAGCTCCAGTCTAAGGTGCAACTTATTAGCAAGGTAAATTAACCATAATAGGCGCACGTACAACTAATTCGGCTGCAGAGGCACCACCAATCAACCATGCCTATTGAAGATGCAGCGAAACACCCAGCAATCTCTCACCTACTACAACCGTTACTAAAAGTATCGTGACTATTTGTGTTTAGCCTGATATCTCCGTTTCTGACTGAAATCACACACCCTTGAGGTCATTATTCCAAAGTGCACGTAACCTTAAGCTCAGTAATACTTCGACCATCGCCGGGAACACAACCAATATCAACCTCGAGGGTTTCAGCATCACAGCCTTGGATAACGAATATAAATATGTACTCACGGGTTTCCAATTTCAGTGAAAGCCATGCAGCTGGGGAAAATAGTGAGCTTTATCAGTCGAGACGTGACCAAGTAAAGCCTCTGATCCTCTTACGCCTTGTGGATGGTAATATTTTTAGTAAGAAACCAACTCCATAACTATGAACTCACTGAACGAGGTACAAACAACGATAGATGAACTGGACCGTTGGCATCAGCCTGCAAGTTCTGGACCGAGAAATGCCTTAGATCCTACAAGAGATATTTATTCTGGCCCTTGTAAGACATTTACGACGATTGGATAGTCCATTGGGCGACTTACATGAAATACAAGGCAGCACATACGCGAAGAGAGATGTAGATGGCACGTATCATAGTCCATGGACCCCTAAAATGACATGAATGAACCAATGTCTATGGGCGGACAAGATTGGCTACCGATGAATGTGGCGAACCTAACATATGCTCAGACCCAGGACAAGTACTTGAGTAGATATATAGCAGACATACCTCCCGCGGCAGCACACAAAGCGAATCATAAATAAAGAGAGTCAGTACAGCAACTTGTTGAAAATGTTAGTTGTTCCAATTTAATAAGCTCAATGGAAGGCGATGAGCGTACATTCATATTTCACTATGGTTTGCGTGATTCGAAGATCGCGTATGAACTGATTGAGAGTCGGCTTAACATTCGACATTTCTGCAACTGGAGGAACTCCTAGGTAGGAAATTGAGCTTGACTCCACAATGATCACCCGCTTATATACATCACCAAAGGAGGAGTCAATGCGGCATTGATGCAGGCAGTGCTTAACTTGGCCCCAAACATTTTTATCCACTCAGGGGATGGTGACAACTGATACCGAGATATAGTAATAGTGAATTGGATACTTGATACTAAGTTCAAGAGCCGCGCGCGATGACGCCACCTCTAATTTAGTATTTTAGTCATCCTCTTTGCAGTGTAGCCATGATGCCCGCAAAGTCATCGGCAGCTATATCCAATAAATGTATGAAGGTGTCAACTACCGCTCGTTTATAGATACGAGCCAACAAAATTGGTGAGATGTACGGTCAGGACCCTCCCCCCTAATTTACTTGTCGCTAGGCCAGTTACATCGTTTCATCAACCGGAGGCTTCCAGGTGAAATGATGGTGCCAAGAACTTAAAGCACCCGGACAGTCAACATCCAGGGTGTCCTTATAGGAAAGCAAGTCATCACCAGGTCTCCTACATGCCTAAGGATACAACGCGTTGCTAGATAATCATACGGTAACAAGGTAAACTCTAGGGATAAGAGAGGAAGTGATGTGCGCTTGCTGGGTCGGTACTATAGTCCATCTTTAAATCTACTCGAGGAGCCAGTGATTGTGGAGAATGTGGAGAAGCCAATAGGTATTCTTAGGTTCTTGGAGCTCGTAGACATCGGGAGAATTCAAACGGAAGAACTGCGAAGCAACGGCCGAGCGCCACAATCATATCCTCATATCATTACCAAAAATATTACATCAAAGACCAAAGCTTCCTACTGCGAGGTATCCCAAGCCTCCAAACTCCATCTCCGCTGGGAGCAGGTCGAGGTATTGGGTTTTCCTCGCCCACTACGCCGAAAGCTCACAGCCAGCCCTAACGAGGCTGCATCGCTCACACGGATAATTCTGTAAGCGATCGTGTCCTATCCATTGTTCCTCACTGCGAGTAATACGATAAAAGTGATACAAATACAGCTTTTAATTAACAGCTTCAAGGCTACCCCAAGAATGGACGTGCAACGCTACTACGCTTGGTATTTGGAAATTGTCTTCACTCCTTGAGAAAAGCTGCATCTCTCTTGATCCCCCCCAAATCGCCCTCTAGTTGCACATTCCTTAAGCTTCCGACTTGACCTGAACGACCGTTTTACAAATTGCAGCCCAAAAATCCACCTTGGGCCTTTCAGCAGGGTTCGGCAGCCCAGCACGCGTGGAGCCGGTATTGAATAGGTTCTCTTGGCAAATACTCTTCAAATTCGCCGGCACTGTTGTCAAATATAGCTTGAAGAATCCTACGTCCTTGGTCATGTTCTCAGGCATCCAAAATTCCCAAGGGTCGATACCACTTTCGCCGTACCCTATACGAAGCTCGGATCTGGGTGGTAGAACGACGTCAACGTGGTGTGCTGAGGAGGAGGTGCCTGTGCCTGTGCCAGTAGGTGGGAGGTACCACGGCACTATCGAGCCGATTAAACATTTAATCACATCCAGGTGAACGACGATACTCACCGATCGAAAGTTCAGATGGGTCAAAGTAGAAGAGGTGGGCATACAGTGACAGGTCCGTATGATTGTCAACCAGGGCTCCATACCGTTTGTTACCATTCGACTCCACTACAACCGTCGCAAGATCTCCATCAAATATGTTTCCACTAATTGACTTGCCAACAAGCTCGTACTCATCGTTATAGGACATTTCGAGCTCGCTCATTTCCATGGTCACGTTGATTGACGGAACGCTTGGGTTCGTGCGAAGCAAGTAAAATCGGAAATTAATCATGCGCCGAATGACTTCTTGTAATTTCTCTGTATCTTTGTTTTTAATTGTGAACCGCGAACGGGTACCGATGTGCTCAGCGGCCATGGGTAAGTTGTGGTCAATGTAAACATCGTCTCCCTCGGGTGTCAAGACCAAATCAGCCGGGGATGTGTCGTCGACAATATTAACGGAGTGTAATTCACAAAAGTCAGCAGGGAGAGCAGATTTGAGCCATTCAAGATCGGGGGAGGATATTGTAAGAGATTCAGATGGGCGCTCGATAATCTTGCAATAAAACAAGCGACCGAGCTCGAACGGAGAGGAGTCGGGTGGGAATTTGAGTTGGGATGAAAAGGTGTCTACTGAGGAAGCAACGAGTTGCCCCAAGGGTATATTAGGCTGTTGAGGGAGGGATACAAGGTTTGATGCATGTACTGAGAGCTTGGAGCCGGCAGATATCCCTTGTGCGGTCCCAGCGTCCAGTATCAGTTTTCCGCCGCGCTTAGTACCAAGAATGAAGCTCTTGTCACTCCCTTCGGGCATGGTATTAAACAGCCTCTTATGGATCGACGCTCCTTCACAATGAGCGTTCTGCCTAACAAACTGTGAGCAAGGGAACCAGCAGAATAGCCGAGGTGACGTACCAAGGAGGCATAGCCAGTCGATGCATGAGTGACGTATACGTCAGGTCCTCGATATTGTGCTGATTCAGGACTTCCAACAAGCTATTGGTAAATATTCCGTTGGGCTTATCACGGTGCTCGTACGCAGACTGATAGCGTCCACACGCGGCGAGTAGCACATGTGAGGAGTGGTTCCTTCCCGAGGATCCCTGGGTGGTGCTCGTACCGCGCGAGTAAAGTCCGACGATGTTACGATCACAGTATGGCGGGAGTGGGGGAGGATTTTCAATACGACGGGGAATATACCCTTCTTTCTCCGGTGTATATGCATCTTCACTGCTCCTGTTCGCTCCCGCTGCATGACAGCAATCCAAAATGAGCGTCTAATGCGCAATTCGATCCACATGTAACCAAGGGTTCCCCGATCACTAGAGATGTGTCACTCACGATGTTGTTACCCTTCACTTCTGCGATCCGGTTTATCAGAGCCGACAGCGTCCAATCCGGAATCGGTACCACCATTTCCGAGGTAAAGCCTCTGTGAATCCCAAGTTCGGTTTTTATATCTCGCACTTGTGGCTTCATGAGACCCGTATCCGACGGACATATCGCCTCAACGTAGTCACCCACGCCCCCCAATTCCTCCCACCCCTCTGGCCTCTCATATCTTGTCCCGTGTCCTCCGAAATAAATTATAATGGCAGGGTTGTGCTTCCGCGAAGGAATCATGGTTTTGAATTCATTAAAGGCCTCGAGGATGCGGTAACGAGTTGCTGCTTCATTGCGAACGTTGATGATATTCATAGCGGGGACGCCGAGTCGTTGTGTGAGATAAGTGAAGATATCATCAGCGTCTTGGACAGCGCTTTTAAGGTTTGGGAGGTCTGGGGAGGTGTAGATGTTGATCCCAATTATGAGCGCATAGATGGGCGGAAGTTGTAATGCACTGTGTGGGTCTGTGTTAACTTTAGTGTGAGGATGGATGTGGGAAGGGAGTCTTGCTTAGCAGGAAATGTTGGCGAAGTTGGAGAGGTTGGTGATCGCAGCTGATTTCTGGTTATTATGCTCGTAAGTTAGCTGATGAGAGTAGGATATCAGTCGATAGGAGGCTTACAATTCACTCATTTCTTGTTCATTCGCTTCAAGTGACATGCTGGGGGAGTTCAACATAGCTATCGATCGTGGACCTCCCCCCCTCCTTTCCTTTGTTACAGCATCCAAACAGCGTCGCCGACCTGATTAGGAACTGGGCGCTTATATATTTCTCATGTGCATACAACCGCCCGCAGGATCAAACTCATAAAAATTAACTCAACGTCCGAGGTAACAACCCAATGACGTAGGCACCGTTCACCACTCCTCCATCTTTGACACTCAGCCACCTCCCAAAACGATGTTCCTGCCCTGCACCAACCACCAACAATGTCGGGTTCACGTTCCCCATTGCCTCCGGTGGTTCTAGCCACGATGAGGCATTTAGGTTTTCGGTAAAGAATGTTTTCGGTGGCGACACAATCTGTAGGGAATTCACAACCCCAGGGACAGGTATAGTGGTGATGAGAGAGAACGACTTGAGGTTGGAGTGGAGCTTCCACAGACGGATTTGACCCTCCCATGAACCTGAGGTAAATAGGCTTAGAGGAGGCAAGAAGGTGTTAGAGAAGGCAGAGCCCTTACCCGAAGCGAACAAGTCAGAATGCCGCTGCGCAGCCAACGCAGTGATCCATCGTGGTGTTTGGATCAAACCCTCTGTAGACGACATGACCTCATTGAGGCCATGTGCAAGCGGCTGGGTAAATATCGGCTTTTTCTTTTGGGTCGTCCATAGGCAGATTGACCTAGACCAGTTTCGGTGAGCTGCGCTGAAAGAAAAAAAAATGGAAGTAGCGACCCAATAAGGGAACCTTACCCACTATCACCCCCACTTACAAACGTTATTTCGTCAATCATGGCCACGCAGTCCATACTTCCCTCGAGGAATTCCTTTTCCCGTTCCTTATTTTTAGCACTCGCACCGTTTTCGCCTTCCTCCTCATGATCAGCGTCATCATCTGCATGGAATCCACCCTCCAAGATCTCGCGTATTCGACTACGTCCACCGCCGCGGAATACGAGTTGCGTTTCTTCGACGATCTTCCAATAACGTGCCGTTTTGTCTCTACCGCCGACAGTGACGCAATTGTCCCCCCGCAGCGAGTCAATGCTGAGAATGGAATCTTGGTGGCCAAAGAGAGTTTCCACATATCCCATGACGGAGGGCGTAAGATCGTAGAGTTTGATGGTACGGTCAAAGGATGCAGTGAAGAGCTGATGTGTAGATTTGCGGAATACGAGTGCCTAGTGAGAACTCGTGAGTCTCCCGGAGACAGGAGTGAAGCTGGGTAGAGAATACCGATATGACGTCTTTGTGGTTCATGGGCCCATAGAAGGTCTTGATCCACTCTCCCTTTTCCACATCCCAGATCACCAGCCGTCTATCTCGCCCTCCGCTAGCGAGATACTTCCCATCACTACTTACTGCAAGCGTGAGGATTTGGTCTGCATGTCCTTTGGCGATATCGGTTATTTGTGTAGATGCAGGGGCTTTGCCCTTGCCCTTTACTCCACTTTTAGTCGGCGTGGTGTCGAGGGATGGTGGTCTGCTCTTGTAAAATGTTGAGAGCTTTTTGCCGGAAGAGAGATCCCACTTGACGATGGAACCTTCCTTTCCAGAGGTGAAGAGGTATTTTCCGGATTCGGTTGCAACAGCCGAGGTCACTGAGAAACGGTGGCCTCGTGTGCGGAGAATAGGTGGTGAGGAGAAGTTGTACTGCACGAATGAATCAGGAACTGAGCGGGTTGGGATAAACACTAACAAAAGACAACACACAAGATCTGCGACAAAGAGATGGACTTTGCCCGAGTGCTCAAGAACATCCTGTTTAAGTCGCGACGATATGAGCTCTTTATCAATTTCTGCAGCATCAAACTCTCCGTCCGCTGGCCCTGAAAATGAGGATACGTGCGTATGTTTTTCAGGAACGCAAAGACATACCGAGACCCCCTTTGACACTATCAAGGTACAACTGTGCAAGTCTCAGCCGCTTCTGCGCAGGAGTCTCGTCCTCATCCTCGTCCGCGCTTTCCCCCGGATCCGGCTCCTCAGCCCTCAAATCCATATCGTTGATGCCACCCCCATCCTCGTCCGATGTGCCCGAAAGCTCCTCATCTTCCCTTGGTTTCCTGGGTTTTGGCTTTGATTTTGGCTGACTCTTTGCAGCTGATTTTTTAGTTACGCCATTGAGTTTGGATGATTTGTGTGTGTCTGTCCGTTTGCGTTTTCTTTGTTTTGTGGAAGAGAAAAACGAGTCTGGCATGACCAAGTGATCTTTCAGTTTTAATGCAGAAAATTTGGGCCCAACAGTGTTTGAAGGTGTTTATTTCAAAAGGCAATGACATAAAGCAAAGCCCCGTCGACAGCCACAATGACAGCATCGGCAGGTGATTAGTGTGTTCCCAGTAATGAACTGAAGGTGTGAAAAAAAAAATAAGAGCTCAGGGCTGAATAGCAAAAAGATCGCGCAAAGGCTGGCTGGGCTGTGCTCGTACGATAAAAAGTCGGGGAGCCTTCTCTCTCTCTTCCTTGCAACCGCGCGGCCGGGTCACGGGATGATCCCCTCAGCAACCTCGACCTTACGGTGTTGGCCTCTTCGCCAATTCTCCCGTTCCTTTACTTCCTCTGCCAAAGTCATGCGCCCTCTCACCAAAGATACCCTCAACCCTGCCATTCTCAACGTCCAGTATGCCGTTCGTGGTGAGCTCGCCATCAAGGCGGAGCAGCTTCGCGACCAGCTCAAGGAGCCTGGCCACGGCCTCCCCTTTGACAAGGTCATCTCCTCCAACATCGGCAACCCCCAGCAAAAGGGCTTGGACCAGCAGCCCATAACCTTTGTTCGACAGGTGAATATCCCTTCTTGCCACCTGACAACTCCCTCCAACCTGATCCTCCGATCCCCCCTAGGTTGCGGCTCTGACAGAGTGGCCCGCTCTAGCCGAACTTGCGCCGAACCTCTTTCCTCGCGACGTGATCGCACGCGCAAAAGAGCTTTTGCAAGAGATTGGCTCCATCGGTGCATACTCTCACAGCCAGGGCGTCCCCTTCATCCGCAAGAACGTTGCCAGGTTTATTCAAGGTTTGTGGGCCTCCTCCCCCCCCCACTAGATACATCTTCAGACCAACAGAAACTGATGGTTATCGATAGAACGCGATGGATACCCAGCTGACCCAGCGACTATTTTCCTTACCGCTGGCGCTTCTGCCGGTGTATCTCTCCTCATCTCGATGCTCATTTCTTCTCCCACTTCTGGGATCCTGATCCCTATCCCACAATATCCCCTCTATACCGCGACGCTGGCCCAGTTCAACGGTGCACCGATACCCTACTATCTTGATGAGTCATCTGGATGGTCCACCTCGGTCGAGTCCATCGAGTGTGCGGTCCGAGATGCGCTTGCCAAAGGCATTACACCCAAGGCGCTCGTCATCATCAACCCTGGCAACCCCACCGGCGCAGTCCTCGAAGAAGCTACCCAAGAACGCCTCGTCAAGCTTTGTGAAGAACATTCTCTTGTCCTCCTCGCGGACGAGGTCTACCAGGTCAACTTGCACCAGCGCTCCACTCACTCGTTCACTTCCTTCAAAAAGGTCGTCAGCAAAATGGGCTCACCCGTCCCACTTGTCTCCTTCCACTCAACCTCCAAGGGAGTCACTGGCGAGTGTGGTAGGCGCGGAGGCTATTTTGAGTGCACCAACATTTCCGAGGAGATCCTGGCACTCATCTACAAGATGGTCTCTGTGGGCCTGTGCCCGCCGGTGTCGGGCCAGATTGGTGTTGACACGATGGTGCGCCCGCCCAAGGCTGGTGAGGAGAGCTATGCGCTCTGGAAGAAAGAGACGGATGCGACCCATGCTGCACTGGCGTCGCGCACGCACCACATGGCTGAGCGGCTGAACCAACTTCCAGGTGTATCTTGCGTGGACTCGCCGGGAGCGCTATACCTGTTCCCGCAGATCCGCCTGTCCCAAAAGGCTCAGGAGGCGGCGAGGGATCAGGGCAAGGAGCCCGATGCGTTTTATGCGCTCGGGTTGCTGGACAAGACGGGGATTTGTGTTGTTCCCGGGAGCGGGTTTGGGCAAAAGGAAGGGGAGTGGCACTACCGACTGACCTGTCTGTGCCCGGGCGTGGAAGAGTATGTGGGCAAACTAGAGCAGTTCCATCTTGACTTTGTAGCGACATATGGACAATGATGGATTGAATAGAAACGAGGTTCGCGGGAAGAGATGCTGCCCTGTTGACGGCATGCCACCCGTGTTGTGTGCAAAGTTATGACGAGCTTGTCCGACGTCGACCATAACGAGAGGGTCCTCTGGCGAAAAACCCGCAGACGAGAGCCCCAAAAGGCAGCGTGCTGACTAAGCAGCTGGTCTGTGCACTCCAAGTGGTTAAAGGAAGGACCGGGCCTGTCAACTCTCGTCAACAAACCAAACCGTCGCCTTGCACACTCTAGATGATGATTAAATACACCCACCCCTCCCCCTCTCCCCTTCTCTCCCAATAACATCTTCCCCCGGCTCTCCCGGCTGGTCTCCACCAGCGCATATACTCACCCAGAAATGGTCTGTGAGCTCCTCTGGGCCCAATCCCTTGCACTTTGCTCACCCATCCCCCGACCCCCCAGGTCTTCATCGAAAGCAAAAAATACGCGTGGTAAGCTTTCCATCTCCCCTCGCTGCGTACCCCCCGCTCATATTTTATATCAGCGAAACCTGTATCAAGGGGCACAGATCCTCCGCCTGCAAACACACCGATCGCCCTCTCTTTGAGATTAAGAAGAAGGGTCGCCCCGTCACCCAGTGCGAACACTGCCGAGAATTACGGAAAACAAAGCAAGTCCATGTCAAGTGCATCTGTGAATTAAAGACAGATCCTTCCTCCAAGAAAGGTGTGCCCCCCCATCAACAATTTCAACCAGCGAGCGGTTAGCTCATTGATAAGGCGGTTTTTTCCACTCTTTCTTCATTTCTAGCCAGTATCAAGGCCCCAGAGAACGCCGCGTTCCCCCATGGCTTACCTGAAGCGTTGGCCTTGGAAGCGTCGGTTGCACAGCTAGAAGCTCCCTCCTCTGACCTACGTCTCTATGGCGGTATGCAGCTTCTTGCTGGGTGATCACCCCGCGCTCCACCATCGCTAATACCCCATCATAGCAGTAGCTCACAGCTGTTCTTGCGCTGACGGTGGGGCCTGCACCTGCTGCACTCCGAGGAAGCCGGCGCCTAGACCACGGCGCAAGACCGAGCCCCCTCCCCCGTCTGCTTCTGCGACTACTACTGCCGGTCATGCCGGCTCTGATGGACCGGTCACAAATGAACTACCACCTCGTGCATCCTCGCATATCCTCGCGCGCATCTCCGAGCTTCGCCCAGTTCTTCCCCGCCCTAGTGCCCTCTCCAGCAGCCCTCATCATGACCCCTCTTCGGGGCTGTCTCATGGACACGTTAATCGCCATCACGAAAATTCCTTCTTCAGCCCTTACGGACGGGCCTACGATGTCAACCACCCACATCACCCTCATGCTACCCATGAAGACCATCGGTACTCCTTTAGTCCTCTCCCTCCCAAAACTCAGGAGAGCTACGACCGTGCAGCCGCAAATTCGATATCAAACGCGTCTCAAGCCCCCATCACCTTCCCCTCCCCATGCGGTTGCGGTGATGGCTGTCGCTGCCCTGGATGCTCCCACCACAACAATGCTCCTTTCGCACCCTCCCCTACTGCCTATTCTACTTGCTCCAACCCTGCTGCTTGCCATGCTTGCCTTGATTGCACAATACTTTCCTTGCCGCCCGATACTGCCTTGTCAATACCACAGCCCCAGCAAGCCGAGGCCATTGATGAGTGGGTTCGTCAAGTACAAGCAAACCCCAGCTCGATAATGACCAATGTTGACGGGCAATTCGCTGAATGGGATAATTTCTCGCAATTGACTGCCAGCCGTCGTCAGTGTGCTACATGCTCAACCCCCTTCTGCACCTGTGACAATGAAAGTAGTGATAACGGGTCTCCGAACGAGTATCGCAGCAAGTCGGCTTGCTGCCACAAGCCACCTCCCAACAAGTCGGCTGATGCAGGAGCCCTAATACCGTCCCCTGACCAGGGCCAACAGGCGTATAGTTCACCTGACCTCTTCGACTACTCGGTGTTCGGGCTGCCACCTTCCAACGACGCTTATCTAGATACAGCCAATGTCATCGAGGCTTTTCGTAGCCGCTCGCCGTCGACATCTCCCAGCTCTAGCCACGAGTTTTCACAGCTGTCCACGACTTTCCCGTACCCCACTTATATGGACAAGATACTTCCCACACAACAAACCGTGTTTATCAACGGGCGTGGATTCTATTCGGATACATACCTGACTCTAAACTCCGATGAGCGTGCTGTGTTGGACGCCCACTCCTCGTTCTTGACCCTGCCGTTGTCGAGTGTCGATTATTCCGTGGGATCCTACGCAATTAGCAATCCAGACTCGGATGTGTCGATTGACTCGCTGGACGATTTGGGACCTCCAGCACCGCAACAATCTGTATCTCCAGTATCTTCCGAAGAGACGCGACCTCTGTATTGACGATGTTGGAATCGCTCCCATACCGGGGCGGAATTGGGCCGATTTGTCCAGCTTGTATATTTATCGCTCCCGCACCTTCCCAGCGAACCGTGTCGGCCTGCCTGGACCTACTGCTTCTCGTCATTCGCCTTTGTAGCTTTTTCTTGTTACATATTCACTGTCCATTTCTCAGCATGTGTTTTTCTTCTTGATTTATTCTTCTACCGCCTAGTTTTGTCCCATTTACACGTGTACTATCATCCTACCCTCAATGACCCGCACATTGATTGTCCTATTATCACACATAAACATTATTTTACCCTAAACAAGGACTCGATGCATTCATGAACAACAACGCGGGCGACTCTCGTTCCATTTGCAGTGGATCAGCTGCTCTACACCCTTGTTCCCAGGACAATTGAAAGCAGTATGTGAATGACGACAGCGAAAATGGTAAGAGAAGGCCAACTGACCAACACTTTGGGGCAAAAGGCAGTGCGTGTAGTGCGAGGATCAATCGATCAGCCATGGATAATGGGCTGTGTGAGTGCCCGCTGACACCAGTTACGCCTGCCAGTTCGTTCCATTTGAAGTGTGCTAATTATGGGGTTTGGGTAGGTTCGATTTCGTCATCGATCCATTCCCTCCCTTTAATTGTTATACTTTTGGTTACTGGACCTCTCGAGGCCCGATCGGCGATGAGTTGGAATCGCATGTCACCACCAGGTTACACAACACCCCACATGGTTTCCATAACTCTTCTGCCCCAACTACGATGCACAACAGGCCGCCTCACTACAGATCAACTGCTCAACCCTCGATATCGTGCATCTCGGCCTTAATTTGTTGATGCCATCACGAGGAATGGTTTGGGGGGTTCCCCTATCACGCTACTCGAGTGTGTGTGTGTGTGTGTATTCTCGAAAGGAAGGAGGGGGGTTTAACGTTTAACAGTCGGGGCTACTTCTTTCCCATTTTACCACAATCCGGATAACCTGCCCGGAAGTTGATCATGGTATTCCCAGCTCTTGGGAAGGAGGGAGGGGGGGGGGGGCCACGGGTGGACGGGGTTCTGAAGGAATGAATGTCCTTGTGGCCAACTTGGGTACTTGGACTTGTCCTCGTGGCCTTTGGAAAGGGGGATGGGGGCGCTTGTGTACGTGCACACAACCCCCCGAGGATTTTCCACACTTTGACAGGTTGGATAGTCTAGGAGGTGGCGGTGGAGGAGGAGTTTGGTTATATAATTCGAAATGGGTCTGAGGAGGCGCCAAGATCCCCATGGAAGAACTGGGGGGAGGACGCTCAAGCACTTGTGCTGAGTAGAGAGGATTAGGAGGTTGAGGTGGGTTCTTGAAGGAGAACAGTTTGAACTTGAGTTTTTAGAGATGTGGCTCTGAAAGTGTGAGTAAATGACGGTACTACGTAGGTGGGCTATGAGCATTGTCGCCTTTCAATCAGACTTTCTTACGTTTGTCGCTCATCAATATAAACCTCAACGCCTTATCGTCCAACACCTCTGGGCGCTTCGTCGTGGATCCGTCTCCCAATGGGTGTTTTAACTATAAGAAGCCTTTGCTTGCGGCGCTCTGCAAGAAAGGCATAACTCGAGCGTTGGCCCGTTCCCCTCGTCCGCGCTTCTTGTCAGTCACTGATAACATCTCTCCTCCGTATAAACTCAATGGGGGGACTCCGTTACTGGCCAATCATTTGATTATGCCCCATCTTCCATGAGGTATGATCCTCTCGGGTTATAGTATTATTGACTCTGTTCTGCATATTCCTCGTTGCAAGGGCATATGGGTAGTCGCGCAATACCCATTTTACGCACTTGTTGAGTGGTATTCAAACCCAGGCGTACGCTAATGGCTCCAAGGCTTGGTCATAACCATCAGTCCGGCTGTTGGAAGTATATTTTCGGAGTGCAAGTGTGTGCTGTTACGATCGGGATAACACCTATTATACACTGGTTCGGAATATAAAGGGTCTCGCCCCCAACAACAAAAGCACCTATGCTTCAATTTGGGCCCCCACGGCACTCGGGATATTCGGGGTGTCCTTAAAGCTTCCGTAGGACGTCCCGACGGGAGATGGATTGACATGTAACCTCGACCCACTTGGTGGATAACGTTTACAAATAATATTTTTTAAAATAAAGAAAATCTAAAAACACTGTTTTTGCCAGGGACAGACGACTTCTCAACCGTTTACCAGAGCACGAACTTTGACCGTTGGCTCTCCATATATTTACATGCTCACAAGTAACCGGCGTAACTCGTATAAAACTGCTCTCTCAGAGGCCTCTCTGCGACAAAAATATACTTACATACGCATTAGTCGACGGCCCACTATTCAGCCCCAACCGTTCCTCAAGACAACACCGTCGCAACGCTGTCTTTGACACTTGCACACGAATCCACCCCGGGAGGGGAGGATTTCAGGGGTGCACCTAGAAAACGAGGGCGATTAACGTCAACATTTCTCACCGACCGGCTAAAAGCCAAAACGCCGGATTTCCTTTCTCGGAAAAAGATCTACAAATGATATACGGACCGAAGACAAATGTCATGTGGTTGCTGAAAAGACAAAGCAATGACCTCAAATGTCCACTGATCCCACTGGCAACCCTTCATGTCGGTTCAAGCTACGCCTAGGATTGTCGTTATAGGGGGTGGCATCATCGGATGCACAACAGCCTATTATCTCTCTCTTCAGGGGAAGAACCAGATAACCCTTCTTGAGGCCTCCAGGCACGGGGTCGCACAGGGAGCATCGGGAAAAGCGGGTGGTCTAGTAGCCAAGTGGGCATACCCGAAGGAGCTTGTCAAGGTATCCTTCCAAGAGCACGTAAAGCTCGCGGAGGAGCATGGCGGAGCCTCTCGCTGGGGGTGGCGGTACGTCAACTGTGGGTCGTGGGAAGGTCAAGGGAAGGGCACCGGTGAAGGAGGTGCCAGTGCAGCTGGTGAGGGATTGAAGAAGAAGAGCCTAGAAAAGACACTGGGGTTGGCAAGCGATGGCGCCAATACTCGCCGCCGGGAGACAGGCCTTCCGGACGATCTCACATGGGTCTCGGAGAGCCTTACTGATTCGTACTCGCCTATGGCTCCGGTGGGTGATACCGCCCAGGTCCACCCCTACAAGTTCACCTCGAGCATGCTAGAACTTGCAAGAGCGAACGGCGTGGCATTTGTGGCTGGCCAAGCGACGTCAATATTGATGGATGGAAGTACAGCGGGCGGACTCGGCCGTAAAGTGACTGGAGTCGAGTATCGAGATCCCTCCACGGGAGCGACGACGACAATTCCGGCTTCACATGTCATCCTAGCCGCTGGAGCTTGGTCGCCCAAACTCCTCCCCCACCATGAGGTCCCTATCTCTGCAACTCGAGCCCACAGTATAACTCTGCAACCTAGGGAGGGGGTGACCATCGCACCATATGTCCTATTCACGGAAATCAAGCTCCCAGCTGGGTCGAAAGGGATAGTGACAGAAGTCTCACCCGAAATCTACGCACGTCCTGATAACGAGGTCTATGCTTGCGGACCCGGCGACGACTCACCGCTACCGGACGTGGTGGATGACGTCGAGGTAGACCAAGATGCATGCGACAGCATCTGGAAGCATGTTTCGGGCATTTCTGGACCATTGCAAGAGGCCATGGTCGATAAACGACAGGCCTGTTTCTTGCCCGTGGTGAGCACAGGAGGTGGACCGCTCGTGGGGGAAGCAAACAAAATTGCCAAGGGTCTGATTATCGCCACTGGTCATACATGTTGGGTTAGTGGGAGTTTTCTGCCGTCGCCATCGCCATAAGACCCTGTGGCTAACCATGGTAAAGGGTATCTGTAATGCTCCAGGAACAGCCAAAGCTGTTTCGGAGTTGGTCGAATATGGCGAAATTCGATGCGCCAACCTTAGGAAGCTACACCCGTCTCGTTTCGTCTGAGGCGAGCTCTGTCACCGACGTGGAAATAAGTTACTTGTTAGTTGTCTTGCCTTCCCAAGTGACTGATGACCGACGGAAAATGAACAAACAGGTTATAAACTGTGTAGCTCATGATGCAACGTGGAGTTGGCGGTGCCGGAGTTTATTACCTAGTCCTTGAGGAGATAGATTAACAGCATAAATGAGGTAGAATGACTCCATTGTCCGCCCAAATGGAATCGACTTCGGCACACCAAAACCCACCACGTCGGGTACAGCAATAGCTTGCGGCGCTAGATTTGAATAGGCCCTGAAAGTAAAAAGGAAATGAATTCATGACATGACTCATCCCGAGCACATATGTGAAATGGTTGAAAAAATTAATTTAATCGCATCTGACAGAGTGCAACGAGGACCTTACACGTAGAGCGCAGCAACCGCGTTCCTGGCTAATGCTCTATAGCGGGTCCATAAACTAGTCCGGCGTCCCAAAGTAGGCTTAGAATGAGGGCTAAGGCGGGACACATTGCAGTAGGGCATTCCCGGAAAAGCTCAGGAGCCAAGCGACAGCGGACCAACTGCCGAGATGTTTCAAGAAGCAGGAAGCACCTGCACTACATAGACTTCCCACTGGGGTGAGCAGCCACCTCAGAAGAAGCAGTGGCACAGGAACCGAGGGACTGGACCGGAGAACCTTCCGCGATCATGGATAGAAGTTGACATACAGAGAAAGAAGGAAAATATCAGACAACTTTCTCGCACAGAACAGGCACGGTGTAAATACGCATCTGGGAGGATTTGAAGGTAGTATGACCTCCGATGTCATAGATCAAGCCAGGATCGCACTTCGTACTGAACCCCGTCGAACGCTGGAGGAAAGTCCGCCACGTCGTCAGGTTCTGGAACTCAGGTGTCTACGCTCCGGAGAGAAAATGGTCGTGCTCGGAGGTGATTAAGTGAACCTGAGGGCACACGGTGCATTGTCGCTTGGGCGCATCAGCTAACGGCTCAACTCGGGACGCTGGCACTTTGATGAGGTTCGAGGGGTCCCCAGCAGGGAGAACAATAATTAAGCGTTCTGATCTGGCGGATAAGGTTCGTGGAGGTTAAAACAATGAGACAAACCTTAGATCTGGGTTGTCGGACAACAGCTTCAAGCCAGCGAACGGACTGCGCATATCACCATATCCCCACACGGTATCAGATGTAAATCACGAATTAGACAGTCGAAGGCGACAAAGAGGGTGCCTCGTGGCAAAAAAAAAAAAACATATCAAACGCCCCTTCTCAACACGCTCCACTTTGCCACAGCGGTCGGTATAGCCAATTAGCGCTGTACCGTATATATACAGTGCGTCTTTTTTCGTTCCCACTTCATTCCCTCTCCGTTCCTTTATATCCCCCTTCCTTTGACTAACGCTTTCTCTCCCAGTAGGACTTTACGCCTCTGATTGATTCCCTACGACCCATCCTGTGTCACTCCATCCGTCGGTCACACCTACCGTCTCTCCTCGCAGAAATCAGCCTTTGGCTCTCCCGAATTCCTTGAAGACCGCCATGCCCTCCTTCCTCGCCCAACAGGACCCTCATGAGTGTGTAATATTGTATACGTTCGAGGTGTGACCTCTCATCAACGTTTCTTTTTAGCGCCCTCTGCCGTTACTTCAATGTTGCAAGAGCCAACTATTCCGAGGGTCCGCCTGGAGAGAGGTTTGAGATGACCCTCACCACCCTCCATGGTGCCCTCTACCCAACTCATGCCCTAGCCGTCACCCAGATCAATGCACCCCCAAATTCCCCCGTACTTATGCTCCCCGCAGATTCTGCTCTTTTTGCCGAGGGGTTCGGTTACGAGCTCCAGTGGCCGAGCGAGGACACTCTGGAGGGAAATGCTAGCGTCAACGAGTCACCAGTTCCAGTGCAGCACCATGCAGAAGGGGACGTAACTATTTCTCTCCCAGTGGCTCGGATCGCCGTCCCACATCTTGGGTCTCTGCCTCTACTCCTGCTATTCGGATTTGGACTGGAGACGGATCTCCAGCTTATCCCATGGCGCCTCCTCCCGAGCCAAGTAGTTGAAGAGTTTCCGGCACCGGCGGCCATGGCCCAAATATTCTCTCGATTCCGTGAAGAGCACTTCGAGCGGTTTTATATGTACATCAATGGGATTTGGAAGAACATTCTGTTGCTCAATCCGATAAACACTCAGGTCGTGCAGATTGTTTCGACTGCACGGAGCGTTGCCTCCGATGCGCGGCGAATCCGTCAGCGAGCTGCTCAACAACAACAACAGCAGCAGCAGCAGCAGCAACAACAACAACAACAGCAACCACAACAACGGCGCTAAGTTTTATCCAGAATTCCAAAACCGGCGTGCGAGCCCCAAACATGACAACGTGTGCTCGTGCGGCTGCCTAGCGTGGTTTTGAACATTTCTTGTCACGATCTTGTCGTCCTACTCGTCTCCCACTTCCCCACGCCTCTCGCCTTTGCCCCGGTCATCCGACCCAGGTGTAGACAGGAGACAATGGATATGTAGTGGCTCAGATCACGCTGCCTCTTCTTGACCAATGGTATCAAGAATACACCTTCTGCCCACAATTTTGGTATAATTGTCCCTGCTTGTATCACCTCTGTATCCCCTGCCTCGCATGTCACCATTTATAATGTTTCTCTTGCTACATCCTAGTCAATGCTTCCGTTATCTATAATATCCGTATCTTGTTATAATTTTCACAAGGGTCCACTACAATACTAGTTCTAATGACCTGTTCCCAAATATCGCGCTCAATCGCCCATGTGATAGGACACTACATTTCTTTATTTTTGGACTGGTCTCACAATTCGGGTGAGTCATCCGTCGACATCATTTCAGTGTGTAGTGGACTGCTGAACATTCTTTGTACTGCCCGCTACTAGATCCAGCGACTATCACCACTGTATGACCATCTGCCTGGGTTAAGCAGCACGAATTTACGCCGCTGAGAACTTCCATCCTCGCCTGAGCTCGGACTGCCAATGCGAATTATTTCTCTGCCAAAAACCCATAACTCGATTACAATGTCAACTAAGAAAGATCGGACCGCTTGTCAAGCTAAAGGCTAGCACAAATGGATACAGGGAGCCCGGAAGATGATGGTCCGTAAATTATAGCTCCCGGTCTAAACGGGTCGTCAAGTCCAACACATAGCAGCATCACAACAGTTGTTGAGTACAATGTGTACTAGTCGCCTGAGTCTGATCATCATTTTATTACTGTGAGGTAAAGGTGGCATGTTGTGGCACGCTGTCTAGAATTCGGTCGGACATTAAGGTTGATGGACATAACTTGCTTGCACTGACATACATTTGTCATGTTCTGTTCCTCACTCAGGTTGACATCGGAACAAACCCGAGATAGGGTGAATATTGACTATTCCAGGATACCCGCCGCTGACGATGGATAAGGCACTCCGCTGACCCTGCTATTGGTTCCGAGACTGTGTTCCGCTTTCGGATTCCTTCGTAGGGTGAACGGAGTCCGCTCGGTCGCCGTTCCCTGACTTTGTTTTCTACCTCAGTTTTGTAATGGAACGAGCGAAATCATGGGCATGTATTATATAGAGCCTAGCAGGGATGCATATGCCTAAGTAGAGTATTAACTACATGCAAGGAACCCGTGAACAGAAGGATAATAATAATTTAGTAACTATGCAGATGAGCGAAAGCAATTGGACGAAAGCAGCAATTGAACGAAAGCAACTGAACGAAAGCACAACAAAGCAAGAAAAAAAAAAGTGATCATGTACAAGCCGAGGTAGCAGCCGGCTCCTGCCCACCATCTGCAGGGCTGGAGCCAGATTGCTCATCCTCGAAGGCCGCCGCTGCCGCCTTGATAGATTCCATCGTCTCAGGTTTCCCAGTGCAGACAGCCAGCCCCATCAATAAAATCTTCCAAGCGAAATCCATCGAGCTCCATAGCTCGTCATCAAAAACGCCCAGCGCGCATGCGTTCTGCCATATCCCGTGAACGACTGTCATCTGCTGAATCAACCCTTGCACACTAAATTTGGTTCCTAGAACCTTGGCAAAGGCTTCGTGTTGCTCGGGTTGTTCAACGAGTTTAGGGGGGAGCGATAAAGCTATGAGGTTGCGGAGCAGGACATCGGCACGTTTAAGATAAAGATATTCCAAGAGGATTGGGAAGGTTTTGGGGGAGTGAAGGAGTAGGGGATGGACAGGGAGATTAACTTCCTTCGAAGTAGGGTCGCCATCTGCTGAGGTGGCCGAGTCCGCTGCAGGAGGGAATGGTGGAAGCTTGGCACAGTTGGCAGCAAGGATGAGACTGTGGACCGGAAAAAGTGTGATCTTGGTCTTGGTGTCTTTAGAGTTTTTCGGAGGAGGTCCATGGATGGCCATCATATGCGTGGGTAGCACGGACGCCATGTTATCGATAATGATCGTAATCTCCCTTGGCAAAGTGCCTTTGGATAAGAGGTCCTTGTCTTTTGCAGTATATTTTCGTAGGACCTGGTACATGCTGTATACAGAACAACATGAGTGACAGCACTGGAATAATTAGCAACTCGACTCGCCTTGGGCCCATGGTGCCCGCCATGAGAGTGTCCCGAATATAGTGGAGGTTGGTCTTGGCGAGTTCGGGGTCGATAACTTCGATGGAGCTCTTGGGCACCTCGAAATAGTCGGGTCGACCCAGATATAGGGGAAACGTAATGGGGACGGTCGAAGCTTGAGCCGGTGGCGAGGCGTCCTTCATCTCTACATCTGCCACTGGTGACGGTGTACGGAGGTGCACACTGGGAAAGTTCATTCGAATGACATTGGTCGGCGACTTGACTGCCTTCCGCCTCTTGGCCTGCTCGACGGCGTATTTGGGCGTCTTGGATCCATTGGTCCGGGCGCGTCGACGGCTAGCCGCAGCATGGAAGCTGGTACGAAAACTATTCTTGGTGGGAACCGCATTCTCGTTGTCGACGCGTTTGGTACAATTGGCTTGAAGAACCATATGTGCCAGCAAAGCAGAGACGGGGAAGAGAGGGTTGGGGGTGCTCGGAGGTGCTTGTTTGAAACAAGAGTGGGTCCCATAGCGTTATATAGGACTGTTCGGGTCGTTGATACTGAAATATGGGTTTGAACCAATCCATCAAACCAATCCATGGAAAACTTCCTTTAATGGAAGTTGTGGACGCTCACAAGGGGACCCACAACTTCTATTAACAGTAGTTTCAATTTAGCCCCCGAGTCCAATCGCTCCAGGAAAGAGTGCAATCCCGCCCAGATGAGACACAATAGAACCAGCCACAATAGAATCGCTTGAAAACACGCTGGAGCATAGACCGCCCCCGATTTAGCTATTCGCAAGGAAGCAGATGCAGCGAAGACCCACGCACCATTCACCTCTTGCACGACTGCCGAGTCAATGCACGAGCTGTTTTTTTTTTTAGAATATGAATAGCACATAACAACGCATGATCGAGAGTTCGTTGGGGTTGTTGTGGGTGATCATGACGGTTCCTAAGCTTTACAGCGCTTTCCCGTGCATCAAAAAAAACGGACAGCAACCCACACAATAAAAGCGATCCGCTACTACTCGCACCCCTGCTAGAAGTGGACCCATGGCACAAGGACAAAGGAGTGCGTGCATTCCAGGAGACTTGAAGGACAGCATCGGTTCGACCTTATGGTGGGCACCCATCCCAACACCTTTGGGCGAATGAGGAACAGAGCATGGTGTGACAGGGAACTCCAAAGGCACAGCGTCTTGAGCCGGGCATCCTACTTGAGGGCAGACGGTGATGGTCTGGTGCAGTACAGTGGTAGCGCTCGTAGTCGAAATGGGCTGGATTTGATCTGATCCTGTTCGCATTTCGCACACTCCTCTGTTTGGGTCACCACGGTTGTTGAACTCGGTGAACCTGGACCGCTCTAATCATACTACAGTGACACGCTGCATTTATAGCAACCATTTAGTGTTGTTAACCCCTCCGAAAAAACTCTAGGGTGGCGGCCACACCGAATAAAATGGGGAGGAGCTCATGACAGCACCAAGCATTTCATTGAATGGGTAGAGCTTTCTGGGCGATAAACGATTCGCTGCTGTTGAATATTCGTGGTTAAGGATGAGGATTTGAACACCGATCGGACCCAAATCTAGAACGAATGACAAAATCTTTTTGCATCTCTGCTCGTGGTTTGAGTGACGGGCGTTTTATGCGACTTGCACGATCCGTCCCTTGGCAGATTTGTTCCACCATCCCGAGATGTTGCATGCCGACGAGCACACCTGTTGGACAGGGATCCTTATACTTTACGAGGTGTCCGTGTGAGAAAGGCACGACCGGTTCTCGAGTACTTGAGTTTTCTAAGTAACAGAAGGTTCTCTAACCATTTTGACGACGGAATTGAAGGGTGCCTGTATTCCATGAGGCTACACCCTGAGATCCTATAGGGTCTCACCACGCCGGTGAAAGGGCAAGCAAGAGCTTGGACAAAGATCAGTTCGACATCCGGCGGATATAGCATATATACTGCGCTTTTACCCTCGCGCAGCCGGTAACCTGCCGTAGTTTTCCTTTTTCTGCTGCTCTCGTTGATGGAGTTGCAGCGAGGGATGTGATTGGTAGATTGCGCTTTTGGGAAGAGCGGTGAGATAGGTAGTTCTTACACTTGAATGTCAGATGAAGCTCTCTAGCCGTCGAGCTCAGAGATAGGAAAAATGCGCAGCTTACCCGGGGTGAAATGAAAGGAGGCTGGCATCAGTTCAGTAAGGATGCTCAGTTTCGTTGATCGAGGGTGCGCTCAGGCTATTCTCCAAAACGTTTCCCACGCTCTCCGTCCCTTCGCCCCATGCATACCCAACCGCAGACTTTGACTCAAGCGTACCGTCTACGGCTGCTGCACTCGACTTTCCCCGAAATTGAACCTGGATACAGTCATTGGGCAAGAGTTTACTGAAACGGGGTCCTCCGGTGTCGTCAACTCAAGTGCAGTAACCTCGACCGGTATTTGGAGCACCGCGCACCCCATCCGCTGGCCTGGTAAACGAGGGCTATCAACGAAAACTCGCTTCAAAAAACGAAACGGTGGCGCGGAACACCTCTCTTCACAAAAGTAAACGGGCCTGCCTCAGGGGTTATGTGCTGCTTTGCCCTTATTATTCCTGGTTTGCTCTATCCTGGCTCCTCGGCCTGAGACCCAGGTTACTACTCGCCTTGCTTCCTACCCAGGGCTCTGCTATACTTTTTTTTTGAAAATTTGCCATTCTTAGGTATTCATCGTGATTATGGTGGGGCTAGGTGGGCGCGACAAAGCGAGAACGGGGTGCCCAGGCCAGATGAAGTCAGAAGCGTATGCCCTACGGAGGAAAATGTGACGCGCTTTAAGCCAGGACGATGTTTTCTACCGTCAACACGAGGACTCGAGGAAGCGAGAATTAAACCGATAGCCCACAAAATCACGTTGCAGCTGAAGTACAAAAGTGAGCATGAGGGGTTTTGTAGCCAATTCTGGTACAAAATAATCTTAAAAGAATCTAGGAAAAAATGTAGCGTGCCTCAAGTTCGCAATCTAGGGGGAGAGATAAATTTCATTCCTTTGAAACATTTTAGCGAAGTCAACTCTGCAAGGTAGGTCTAAAATAGATGCCCCCGTTAATGAACGATGGTAACATGACTCTCTCCTGTCTCCCAAGTGCTAGCCTCGGGCGCTGATCCGCGGCGGAGGATTTGAGACTGAGCTTGAGAGTATTAAGGGATTTCATGTTCGCACGCAGTCGTACCGGCATCACTTCTATCTGGACCCCGAATTCGACGGAACCCAGGACCCAGCTTCCCCCACGCCTTTTCAGCCTGTGAGCTTCATATAATTCCCAGGACTTTGACTAGCCAAGTCTCTGCATCAACGCACCCCAGGAACAGTCTGCTCCCCATGTCTTGGCTATCCTCTTCTGTGAAACATCTCTCTAGCATGGTACAGAGATGGCTCCCTGATAAAGTCTCTGCGAAACTTGGTCTTAGCGGCCCCAGGTAAAGCTTTGGTAACACGCCCTCTGCGTTGGTCTTACCCCCCTTGCAGGACAAGGTCTCTTCAGTCGAACCCTAGAAAACCGAAATCAGTGGATACGACTTATGATAGCATGACCCTTTCGTCCAATGATCCCGAGTGGTTGCTATCTGTCTGTCGCCCTTCTCCCCAACAGACATTTTATTCCATCGTGAAGAATGTGGAACACGCAGACATGATCTTCACTGTCGAGGGTGAACTGGTCTACATTGACCATCGTTTCCCCATGGTGTCTCAACACGTGGGTACTCGGCTACCATTCACAGTCGGGAAGGGAGATGTCAAACGGCTTCAACAAATCATCCAAAGCGCTACCCGTTTCCGTTACTACTTGACTGCCACACAACCGGATGTCCCGTCAATTGATGTTCACATGCAATTGAACGAACTGCATGTCCAACAGGAAACAAGGGAAATAGTCACTGCAGGCCCCAATATCCTCCAGAACGAGCCAGCTTCTGTGGTTGTCGACGACGCGAAGCGTTATGGGATGACCATCGAAAACCTTACTGGTCAAACACTGTACCCTCATCTATTTTACTTTGACCCGCTAGCATTATCTATTTGTAAGTATCGCTTTATGCCTATGTTACGTATGCTCACGCCTTGAAAATAGTCGATTGGCACCATCCGCAGACTCAACCTGGTTTGGCCACCCAGCCTGACAACCACCTACCGGCACACTCGTCCCTTTGTATAGGGTACGGCGCAGGAACCGCATCACCGTTCAAGTTTATACTTCGGCCGGGACAAACAAAGGACATTGGGTTCTTCAAACTCTTCCTCACGACCTCCCCAGTCTCCCTTTCCGCCATCGTACAGGAATCGCCTTTGGACGGGCTGCCTGGGTCAGATATTCAGGTATCTTTTGATATTCTCCCATCTGCCGATTTTTGGGCCGCAAAGTGTGCGACAGTCATTCAGTGTAAGGACTAGGCTAGGTAAGGTGATCGGTTGATCCCTTATCTCTGCTCGCTGTTATTTTTCGTCCCCGGACTATTATTCATAAAGCTACTATAAACGAAAGATACTTGTCATGCTATAGGGACGAATGATGTACATTCTTCGTGTCATATCCTGACGTTTTACATTGTAATGCGCTCGCTACTCTACCCAGATCTAGCTAATAATGGTGTCTTTGCGTTGCATTAGGCGGGTTCAAGGAACACGGAAAATGAGAGGAGAGTTTTATTTTAAAAAATCGCAAGGGGTGAAATTTTGTTGACGGCCGCGCAATAATATGGCAATGCAATTTCCGAACAGTCCATTAAGCGGGAACACCCATACGCCAGATTTTCCAGCAAGTGTCCATGGGTTCCTCTTGTATTTGTGGTAAATGGATCACGTGAGCGTGTCGCGTGTCGAGTTGATCGGAACATCAAGGCAGATGGCAAGAACACAAGCCTCATCCATCACCTCAAGCTCGGCGACCCCCGGATCTTTTCCATCATCATATTCCGAGGAGCGTATGATTAGAGAGTGATTCAGGAGGATCAAGGGAGACAACTTTTCCGGAGGAATGAAACATCTGAATTCCCAGCGTAGTAATGGTTGTTGATTAAAAGGTGTATTTGTAAAGTGCGAACATGAGAAAAATATAGGCGTTCTGTTACTAATCAGCTCGGCGGTGATGTACCAAAGGAGGGGATGCATGACCGATAACTTGGCAGCGGTGACAGTAAAGGAAATATACTATGTGAGTGATTGCGCATAGAGTGCGGGAGCAGTGGTGGGTTCGAACCTCGAAGAGAACTCGAAACACCAGGTGGTGAGGCCTAGAGGGGAACGCAGATGAGTCACCTCATGCATTCGCCAATCGGCTCACTGCACGGTCACAACTTCTGCATAGATAAAGTAGATCAGCCTTGCTCTGAGTGGGGGCGTAAGCCTGGGGTTACTACAATCCTTCTATTGTACATATGCACAGACTGGCGGCTGAACACATAAGCTGAGAACAAAGGTAGGACTTGAGCCTGACAGTAGAGAGGGAGGGAAGCAGACATTAGTGGACACTGGACGAGGAGCTACTTCTGGCACCTAAGGCATGCCCGTGACGGTCACGTCTTGGTGCAAGAAAATGCACCCCGGCGAGGCACGGGCCGGGTGCTGAACCTTTGCTTCTCCAACTTTGGAGTGTTACTTGGAAGAAATGAGTGAAATGTAAACCTCCTATTGACCAAATCCTATTCTCATCAGCTAACTGACATAATAACCAGAAACCAAGTACAATTGGCATCAACTTCACCAACCTCACCAGCACCTGCTAAGCAAAGCTCCCTTCCACATTCACCTCACACCAAATTTAACGCAGACCCACACAGCTTCCTTGCAACGTCCGTCCCATCTATGCGCTCATAATTGGGATCAGCAGCTACACCTCACCACTCTACCCAAACCTCAAGGCCCCTGCCAAAGATGCTGATGATATCTTCACCTACTTTACATCCCGACTCGAGGTTCCCGCTAGCAATATCATCAACCTCCGTAATGAAGAAGCAACCCGTAGCCGCATTATCGAGGCCTACAATGAACTCGGAACCCTGATCCCTCCGGGGGAAAACGACATTGCCATTGTGATTTATTTCGCGGGACACGGGACATCATATGAGAAACCCAAGGAATGGGAGGATTGGGTGATCGTGGGTGACTATGTCGAGGCGATATGTCCGTCGGATATGGGTGTCGTGAAGGTGCAAGAGCGAGAGACGAGAGACGATTTCGGGAATCGAAGAAGCACTATTCCGGAAGAGGTGCCAGTGACAGCGATTCCATATCGGACGACAGCAGCTCTGGTAAATCGACTCGCAGAAATAAATGGCAACAACATCGTGAGCGACCCATCTCCAGTGGTCAAGACTTTTGTTATTTGCAAATCTAATTGGGCATTAGACGCTCATTTTGGACTGCTGTTATGCAGCGGGAGCGAGTAGGGGTGAAGATGCATCCACACCAGAGAAAGAAGGCCTTGTCCTCCGTTGTATTGAAAATCCTCCCCCACTCCCGCCACACTGTGATCATGACATTGTCGGGCTTGACTCGCGTGGTATGAATACCATCCAAGATTTTTCGAGAAGGAACCACTCCTCACATGTACTCCTCGCCGCGTGTGGACACCGTGAGTCTGCGTACGAACACCGTGGTCAGCCCAATGGAGTATTCACCTACAACCTGTTGAAAGTCCTAAATGACTCCAATGTCGAGGACTTGACTTATACGTCACTCGTGCATCAACTGGATATGCCTTGTTGGTATGTGGCCTTGGCTATTCTACTGGTTCCCTTACTCACAATTTGTTAGGCAGAAAGCTCATTGTGAGGGAGCGGCAATCGATAAGAGGCTGTTCAATTTCAAAGTCGAAAGGGGTGACGAGAGCTTCATTCTTGGTACTAAGCGCGGTGGAGAGCTGATACTGGACGCTGGGGCTGCACAAGGGATATCTATCGGCTCAAAGTTCTCAGTATATGCGTCAAACATTGTGTCTCTCCCTCAACAACCTAATCCAACCTTGGGGGATCTCGTCACTTCCTCAGTAGATATCTCCTCATCCCAACTCGAGTTCCCACCCGACTCCCATCAGTTCGAGCTTCACTCCACGTTTTATTGCAAGCTTATTTCACGCCCATCTGAATCTCTTAGAGTTTCTTCCCCCGACCTTGAATGGCTCGAGTCTGTCCTCCCTGGTGACTTTTGTGTCTTGCACTCCATTAATATTGTCAACGACACATCCCCGGCAGATTTGGTCTTGACACCCGAGGGAGACACACTTTACATTGACCATCATTTACCCATGGCCGCTGAGCACATTGGTACCCGTTTGCCACACACAATCCCTAAACGCGATACAGGGCGCTTACAACATGTTATTCTGTGCGCGATTAGCTTCCGGTTCCACTTGCTTCGCACAAACCCAGGCACTTCGTCAATCAATGTGTCTATGGAAATGTACAAGCTCGAAGTGTCCTACAACGATAAATTCCAGGCTTTCCGCAAACGAGTCGGTGAAAATTTATTTGTGGGGGACCTCGCGACGGTCGCAGTAGAGCCGAATAGTCGTCAACGGTATGGAATCCTAATTAGCAATCACACAGACGTGTCACTGTACCCCCACCTCTGCTATTTTGATCCATCTGAACTCTCGATCGGTGGGTATCGCCGCTCACCTGGATATGATTCAATGTTTAATCAGCTCGATAGTGCCGTGGTACCTCCCACCCATCGGCGCAGGCACAGACTCTGCTGATGTTGTTGTACCACCTGGATCCGAGTTTCCCGTAGGATATGACAAAAGTAGCGTCCACCCTTGGAGATTTTGGGTGCCGGAGGGCATGACCAAGGACGTAGGATTCTTCAAGCTGTATTTGACGTCAGTGCCGATGAGTTTGGAGAATATTTCCCAAGATTCCCCATTCCATGCTGATGCTGATTCATCGCGTGCTTGGGAGCCCGGGCCTCTCGAAGAGCCCGATATATGGGCAGTGATTTGCAAGACGGTTGTTCAGTTGAAGTGAAGTCGGGAGTCCAAGGAATGTATGATTAGAGAGTGATTCAAGAGGACCCAAAGAGAAGTAACTTGTGTCAAGGAATGAACGTAACTTTCAGATTTTAAGTGTACATACTAACGCTGTAGATCCGTCTCGGGGTAAGCCTTGGAGCCGTTAATTGCGTCGAAATGTGGGGTCCATCCAGTCCGATGCTTGGGCCCACTTGCACCCGGTTTCCCCCTTTTTGTCTATTTTATTTTATCCCCATGGCCACTGTAGGTATGTTACTCAAATGTACATTCTGTGCAACCAAGCCGTTTAAGGGATCAAATCATCTCATCTGGACCTTCTTACAATCTCCTCCCTGATCTTGAATGGCTCAAGTCTACTCTCCCCTGGCGAACTTTTGTGACTTGCACTCGATTAATATTGTCAATGACACATCCCCGGCAGATTTAGGTCTTGATACCTGAGGAAGACACGGTTTACATTGACCATTATTACCCATGGCCGCCCGAGCACATTGGTGCTCATTCGCGATTCACAACATAAATAATAATAATACAGGGCACTTACAAGACGTTGTTCTGTGCGTGATTAACTTCCGGTTCCTACTTGCTCCGCACAAACCCAAGCGTTTTCGTCAAATCAATGTATCCATGGATTTGTGGGAGATTTTGCGACAGTCGTTGCAGAGCCGAATGGTAATAAACGACATGGTGTCCTAGTGAGCAATCATACAGACGTGTCACTGTACGCCCACACCTCTTCTGCTTTGATCCATCTGAACTGTCGATCGGTGAGTATTGTCGCTCACCTGGATATGATCGAATGTTGAATAGATCGATAAGAGCCGTGGTACCTCCCACCCACTGGCACCGGCACCGGCGAATTTGAGGAGTATTGCCCAAGGTTGCCTGTTCCATGTTGCGCTATCGCGTGCTGGGAAGCCGCAACTCCTTTCGAAAATTTGGGTTTTGGGCTACGATTTGCAAAAACGGTTGTTCAGTTGAAGCCGGGCGCTTGATGAGCGTACGATCGGGGGGTGATTCAGGAGGATCCAGAGAGAAGTGACTCTTCTCAAAGAATGAACATAACTGTCAGACTCCAAGCGTAGTAGCGTAGTAGATCCATCCTCGGGATAGGCTTGAAGCCGTTAATTGAAAGAAGCCGCTCCCGTTATCACTCGCACTGCCCGACGGATGAAGAAAAAGGAATATGACCGTTGGTTGGATTATCTGCGTGAATGCACGTGTGAATATCCGGCTTCTCGTTGGGACCGGGCGCGAGCTTTCTCAGCGCGGTGGTGGGGAAAAATCAAAGACCAATTATTCCCACTTGCAAGATTACCCAAGCCTCCGCACTGAGGGCCAGGCTCGAGTCTTGGATTTATTGGTGGTGATTATTGAAGATATGATTGTTGCTTCGAAGCTGTTCGGATTCCTCAGAAGTCTACGAGTTCCAGGAATCTAAAAATGCCTGTTAGCTTATCAAACGGGATTACGTTCCTACAATTGTTGGCTCTAGAAATGGGGGTTGAGCATGTACCACACCGACGACAGTCAATTGCAGACCGAGTTGTGGTCGACCACTCACGAGTAGAACGATGATCCGTGAATCGATCACGTGAGCGTGTCGCGCGCGTTGTCGAGTTGGCGTTTTCATGGCTGCAATGACGGAGACAACAGCCATTCTCTTCAACTCTCACCCACCCTCCACTCCTTCAAGCGCGATCAGCTCATCAAACTCTGCAAGATCCACGCAATAAAGGCCAACGGCAAGAACACCGACCTCATCCATCGCCTTAAGCTCCACGCACTCACCCTCCCTCACGACGACCCCCTCAGCATCGCCACTCGCAGCGAAGAAGAGCAGACTTAGCACTACATCGACTAAAAGTAGAGCCAAGGGCAAGGGAAAGGCTCCTGCATCTACACAAATAACCGACATCGCCAAAGGACATGCAGACTAGATCCTCAAGCTTGCACTACGTAGTGATGGAAGTATCTCGCTAGCGGAGGGCAAGATAGACGGCTGGCGATCTCGGACGTGAAAAAGGGAGAGTGGATCGACACCTATGGGCCGTGAACCACATCGGTATTCTTGCCCGGCTCATACTTGTCTCTATATCCCACACCCTCCATCATAGAAACCCTCTTTGGTCACCAAGCTTCCATTCTCAGCGTTGACTCACTGCGGGGGTAGAGACAAAACGGCAGGTCACTGGAAGATCGTCGAAGAAACGCAACTCGTATTCCACGGCGGCAGGCGCAGTTGAATACACAAGGTCCTGGAGAGTTTATTGCACGCAGATGACGACGCTGATCGTGACGAAGGCGATGAGTGGGAGCGGTAGTAGGTGGGTTACTTAATTGGGTCGCTACTCCCATTTCTTTCGGCCCAACTCACCAAAGCTGCTCCAGGTCAGTCGGTTTATGGACAACCCAAAAGGAAAAGCCGATATTTACGTAGCCGCTTGCGGAGAGTCTCAAGACTGCCTTCCTGGCGCCTCTAAGTCTATCTACTTAGGTTCATGGGGCGGTCAAAATCTGTCTGTGGACACTGGAAGCTCCACTCCAAGTTCAAACCCTTCTTTCTCGTCGCCAGTATACCAGTCCCTAGAGTTGTGAATTCCCTACCGATCGTACCCCCGCCGAAAACCTAAACGCCTCGTCGTGGCTAGAATCACTGGTGGTGGTTGGCGCAGGGCAGGAACGTCAAATAGTTGAGTGTCAAAGTTATGCTTGCGTTGATATATGCGGCGGTTGTAGTAGGTTGTAGTGTGCGCACATGAGATAAATATAAGTGCTGTATTACACATCAGGTCGGCGATGCAGTACCAAAGGACGGGATTCGCGATCGATAACTTTGTTCAACTTTGTTTCTCCAACTCTGGTGTGCTACTTGAAAGAATGAGTGAAATGTAAACCTCCTATCGCCTGATGTCTTATTCTCATCGGCTAACTTGTAGACGTGATAACCAGAAACCAACTGCGATCATCGACTTCACCAACCTCGCCAACGATCCTCGCTGAGCAAGGCTCCCTTCTACATCCATCCTCCCACCAAGGCTGACGCAGACCCACACAGCTCCTTAAAACTTCCGCCCATCTATGCGCTCATAATCGGGATCAACACCTACACCTCCCCAGACCACAGAAACCTCAAGGCCGCTGTCAGTGACGCTGATAGCGTCTTCGCCTACCTCACATCCCAACTCGGAGTCCCCGCTATGAATATCATCAATATCCGCAATGAAGCAGCAACCCGTTACCGCATCCTCAAGGCCTTCGGTGAACTCAAAGCCCTGATCCCTTCGCGGAAACACCACCCTGCCATTATAATTTATTTCGCGGGACACGGGGCAATGTATGAGAAATCAGAGTGGTCGGGGGATCAGATGGCCGTGGATGACTACGTTGAGGCAATATGTCCGTCGGATGTGGGTGTCGTGAAGATACAAGAGCGAGAGGTGAGAAACGAATCCGGGATTCGAAGAGACCTTACCCCGGAAATGGTGGTACCGATTCCGGATTTCACGATAGCAGCTCTCATAAATGGGCTTGCAGAAGTGAAGGGTAACAACATTGTGAGCGTCACATCCCCAGTAACCAGGACTTTTGCTGTTCACGGATCTAATTGGGCATTTAGACACTCATTTTCGATTGTTGTCATGCAGCGGGAGCGAGCAGGGGTAAAGATGCATACACACCGGAAAAAGAAGGGTTCATTCCCCGCTGTATTGACAATCCTCCCCCACTTCCTGCACACTGTGATAGTGACATTGTCGGGCTTGGCTCGCGCGGTATGAGCCCCACTCGAGGATCTTTAGCAAGGGATCACTACTCACACGTGTTACTTGCCGCGTGCGGACGCCGTCAGATTGCGTACGAGCACCCTAATCGGCCCAACGGAATATTCACCGACAGCTTGTTGAACGTCCTGGATCGGCACGATGTCGAGGACTTGACGTACACGTCACTTATGCATCGACTGAATATGCCTCCTTGGTATGTAATCTTGGCTATTTTGTTGGTTCCCTTCAATGCTCACAGTTCATCAGGCAGAGTGCTCATTGTGAAGGAGCAGCAATAGATAAGAGGCTGTTCAATATCAGGGTCCAAGGGGGTGATAAGAGCTTCATTCTTGGTACTAACCGCGGCGGAAAACTGACACTGGACGCTGGGACATCACAAGGGATATCTGCCGGCTCAAAGCTCTCAGTACATGCATCAAATCTTGTATCCCTCCCTCAACAACCTCATTTAGCCTTGGGGTACCTCGTTGTTTCCTCGGTAGACACCTTCTCATCCCAACTCGAGTTCCTGCCCGATTCCCCTCCGTTCGAGCTTGGTCGCTTGTTTTATTGCAAGATTATCGAGCGCCCATCTGAATCTCTTACAATATCCTCCCCCGATCTTGAATGGCTCAAGTCTACTCTCCCTGGTGACTTTTGTGAATTACACTCCATTAATATTGTCAACAACACGTCCCCGGCAGATTTGGTCTTGACACCCGAGGGAGACACGGTTTACATTGACCACCATTTGCCCATGGCCGCTGAGCACATCGGTACCCGTTCGCCATTCACAATTAAAAAAAAAGATACAGAGCACTTACAAGAAGTCGTTCGGTGCATGATTAACTTCCGGTTCCACTTGTTTCGCACAATCCCCAGGGCTCCGTCAATCAACGTGTCCATGGAAATGAAGGAGCTCGGAATGTCCTATAACGATAACTACGAGCCTATTGGCAAGCCAACTAGTGGAAACATATTTATGGGAGATCTTGCGACGATCGTAGTAGAGCCGAATAGTAACAAACGGTATGGAGTCCTGATTGACAATCATACAGACCTACCACTGTATACCCACCTCTTCTACTTTGATCCATCTGAACTGTCGATCGGTGAGTATCGTCACTCACCTGGATATGATCAACTATTTCAATCGGCTCTACAGTGTCGTGGTGTCTCCCACCCACTGGCGCAAGCACAAGCACCTCAGCGCACCGCGTTGATGTCGTCCTACCACCCAGATCCGAGCTTCGCGTAGGGTACGGCGGAAGTCGTATCGAACCATGGGATTTTTGGATACCAGAGGGCCTGATCAAGGACGTAGGCTTCTTCAAGCTATATTTGACAACAACACCAGCGAATTTGGGGAGTATTTCCCAGGACTGCCCGTTCCATACTGCATCATCGCGTGCTGGGAAGCCGCGAAATTTCGAAAACCCTATGTTTTGGGCAGTGATTTGCAAGACGGTTGTTCAGTTGAAACCGGGAGCTTGATAAATGTACGATTGGAGGCTGATTCAAAGGGATTAAAAGAGATGTAACTTTTCTCAAGGAATGAAAATATTTAGATACTAAGCGTAGTAGGTCCATCCTCAGGCTAGCCTTGAAGCCATTGATTGAAAGAAGTCGCTCCTGTATCACTCGCACTGCCCGGGTGGAGAAAAAGGAATATGGGGCCGTTCGTCGGATTATCTGGGTGAATGCACGTGAATATCCGACTCCCCGTTGGGACCGGCTGCGAGCTTTCTCAGCGCGGTGGTGGGGAAAAATCCAAGACTCGGGCCTGGCTCTCAGTGCGGAGGCTTGGGTTATCTTGCAGTGGGAATAATTGGTCTTTGATTTATTGGTGGTGATTATTGAAGATATGATTGTTGCTTCGAAGCTATTCGGATTCCTCAGAAGTCTACGAGTTCCGGGAATCTAAAAATGCCTGTTAGCTTATCAAACGGCATTGTTGGCTCTAGAAATGGGGATTGAGCATGTACCACACCAACGACAGTCAATTGCGGGGGATTATCTCATCCAGAGAATTGCCCGTTGACATTGGTCATTAAAATGGTCACCGAGCTGTGGTCAAATTGACCACTCACGAGTAGATCACGAGTAGAGCGATGATCCGTGGATGGATCACGTGAGCGTGTCGCGCGTGTTGTCGAGTTGATGGACGCGTTTTCTGTGTGTGTGTTGTTGTCCTGGGCTGGCGATGACGGAGACAACAGCGATTCTCTTCAACTCACCCGCCCTCCACTCCCTCAAGCGCGACCAGCTCGTCAAACTCTGCAAGATCCACGCAATAAAGGCAAACGGCAAGAACACAGACCTCATCCACCGCCTCAAGCTCCACGCACTCACTCTCCCCCACGACGATCCTCTCAGCATCGCCGCTCGCAGCGAATCCACCGATGATGACGACTCATCGGATCTTCCTCACCATCATGCTCCGCCCCGGCCTAGCGAACAGTGGGAAATAGTCATGGAAAGTATTCAAGAGGTTGAGGAATCGGCTTCCTCCCAAGGAACCCTCACCTCTCTCCGCACCGCCCAATCCTCTGGCGAATTTGGCACCAATGCCTCGAAAAGTATGATCCCCCATCCGCTTTAAAAAAAAAACAGAAAAGCTAAACGAAATCCAGCATCAACAGTAAGCTCCTCAATCAGAGCTTTGGCCACCTCTCTCGGCCTCAAACGGACCACCACCACCACCACCACCACCACCACCAAGCCCACATCCACAGTCTCATCCAGAGCCACCCAACTACCTGACGCCAACAATGATGAACTGACTCAGCACGCTGTCCCCTACTCTGCAGTAACACCCGCAACACCACCGCTCAACGACAACTTTACCTTTGACCCCGCAACCGCAAGCCACACCCGCATGTCCGTCGCAGCCAACGGTGATCCCCTCCCGGGATGTTCTCTCCGACCTGGCATCCCCGCCCCCGCTAATGCTCGTCTCAGCATGGGCCTGGGTCTAGGTGCTCCTTCTACACCAACGAAAAAACAACCAACCACCACCATCCGCCTCGTCTCAAATTCATCCACCAATACCAACACCGTACTTTCATTAGATGCTTTCCACACACCAAAGTTAAAACCCCTCACCCCGTCCTTTGATCTCATTATGAGTCCAGGAGGACCAGCCAGCAGCACGTTGGGGAGCACACGCCCCTTCTGGGCTCCCGATGCCGGCCCTGGACACGTCCAGAATATCTATCCAACCTTGACCAACGATGATCTCCCGCCCACTCTACCCCCTACTCCGATCAAATCACCAAGGGATAAACACGCCGTCTCTCGCGAAGGAACCACCTCCCTCATGGTACCAGCAGCACCCACCAACACGGCGACGACCCTCACACCAACCAAACCAGATCCCTTCGTTTTCGGCTCCCCACTCCCTCAACACGCCGTCTCCAACACGCAATTCCGCACCGCCGCCGCCAGTGTCCTCGAAGAAATGAATCAACGCCTCAAATCCGAAGGTGTTGATAGCGTCGGATTAGGACATCATCGACCATCTCGTACCAGGTGCTCATTCTAAACAACAGCAGCAGGCAGCAGAGGGAAGTAAAACCTCTACCGGGTAGACTCAGCTCTACGACCGGACGCGGTGAGGTTACACATAAATTCAATGGACTCCATCAGGCCGAGTTTGACAAGATGGAGGGGATTGATGGGATGGTGAAGCGCAAGGGGATCATGTCAGAGTCTCTGGAAAAGAAGAATAAACCATCGGGTTTGGATGTACCTCCGACCGTTATTGTGGGGAAAAAGAGAAAGTCGAGCGTGTTGGGTGATTCGGAAGAATTGCCGAGGAGACCTATGGCGGGTCCAGGAGCGGCTCGTGCCGGTCGGACAAGCGGAACGACAAGGGTGATCAGTAGTGGACGCCGCGCCAAGGCCCTGCCCGGTGCTTTTGGTGATAACGATGACGATGACGAGCCAGAGGAGAGAGAGGGGAAGAGAGCGAAGATGGATCCGGACGCTGTTGCTACGCATGGAGAGGACAACGACAAGGGTGAGAATGCAATGGAAGTAGATAGTGGGGATCAGGAAGAGGAGAAGAGGAAGGCGAGGGAGAGAGAACGAGAGGCTATCAAACGAAAGTTGGAGATAAGCCGAGCAAAGAGGAAGAGTTCGGTTGGTGTCGGTGTCGCGGCTGCTTCGGCAGCGGCGAGGAGGAAGAGCGGGAGGGTTAGCGGTGCTGCAGGTAATCTCTCGACGCAACTTTTTTTTTTCCACAACCTCGATGCTGATAGGTATGCTCTGTTTCCGCGTTTAGCTCCAAAATTCAAACCTTCGCGCTTTGGATTCTTGGCTTCGGCCAAGAACTTGGTTGCAAGCGTCTGGAACCGCGGAAAAGCCGCACCGACGAGCAACATTCCCATCCCAGCAGCCACAACCGCCCAAAATCCTACCACCAAGCAACAAAAACCAAACGTGTTGAAGAAAACTACACCTGGATTTGCCCCTACCAAATCGTCAAGTACAGTCTCCACGACCAGCGGGACGAGCAACAGCCGTCTGTCTTCTGTTGCGCAAGCGTCTCAACAAAAACCATCCTCGAGGTCGCGCTCGCCTATACCGCCGTCGTTTGGTAAACCGGGGACGGTAGCCAGTCGTTTATCGAGCACGAACACGAACACGACGAGCTCAAGGATGAGTTCCGTTGTGGGGTCCTCTAGGAGAAGAATCTCGCGTGCGAGTTTGGCAAGTAAGTAATACGAGGATGACGGGTGTGTCGTCTATTGGGACGAGGCTTTCTACTGCCTCGTCTTCGACCGGGACTGGAACCTAGCAGCAGCTACCCGTAGTCAGTGGAATTGGGAGTCTTGGTGTTGTGAAGAAGAAGACGCGTTCGTCGGTTTCAAGATCGAGTTCATGTTACGAGTTCTCGCTTGTTTACGCCTACGGCGAGTTCCCTGGCGAAGACCAAGAGGACCACCGTCAGAGGCTGGGAATGGGTTGTTGAAGGCTGCAGTTGAGAATAATGCTGTAGCACATGGCGGTAGTGGTGGACAAAAGAAGAAATCTTCTCTGCTTGGTGCGATTACGAATAGCCCCAAGGTACAGAGGAGTCGTATGGTTTCTCCGTCGACCCCGTTGTGGTCTCCCAAGTCTCCCTCGCCTGCTACCCCTGGCAAGATCTTCAGTAAACCGGTCGTGAGGAGCGTGTCGGGAATTCCTGTTCCCTCATCACCCAAGAAAGCTAGCGATGGAGATAACAAGGAGAAGGATAGTGCGGAAAAACCGACTGTGGCGCCGCAACTGACGAGGCAACGAACGATGACGGGTCGGAAACCACGTATTTCGAGGTCCAAGGTGATTGCGCGTTTGGCGTCTCAACGAGCTGCCGCAGCCCGGTTATAGCGCTGGTGGTGGTGGTGGTGGTGCTCGAGCTGGTTCTGGCTCGGGGGTCAACAAACCTCGTTCATCTGCGGGTGCGGGTTTACATCAGAAACGTGCGAGATCGAGTTTGGGTGCGCAAGCCTGGCCGGGCGAGTTTTACTGGTTCTGGTTCTGGTGGTGGTGGTATATCGGAGAAGGAGAGGAGTGTGCTTGCGAGTGCGAAGAAGCGGGTGAGGCAGAGTGAGTATGCGAGGAGGAGGAGTAGTAGTCGTGGGACTGGTGTGGGTGTGGATGTTTGACGAGGGTGGTTGTTGTGTGAATGGACTCGCTTTTTTTTTCGTTTATATTATTGAAATATGTATTATGTCCACTAGACGGGGTCTGTGGGTTTCTCTCTTGCTTTTTTTTTGTGATATGATTTTTTTTAAGTAGTGGGAGGATGATGTTGTATTCGTGACTCCCCTTCCTGCTTTTGTTTCGACATCTTGTTTTTTCGACTCGAGTAGACTCGAGTTTTGTGTGTATTGGCACATTGGTGCCCTTTTTGTGCTGTTATGTATAGTAAAATACACAGTCAAAAGAATCTATGTTTCCTTGTAACCGTAAATTTGTATATGAGAAATCGAAAATGGAAACTGTAAGACTGTCAAAGATAACCGACCGGCCTCAGCCCCGAGCAAGTTTTGGATGAGAGGTTGGGGTGGCCGTTTTGAACCATCACTTAATCCTCCCGCCAACACCCCCATTATTGCTGCGTTTTTAAGCGTTTACCTGTGAAACTGGTGCGGAACCAATGTCCCTTTTTTCGTCGGCCTTATTTAACATGTGACCAAACATCAACAAAGCGGAGGAGATTTGATATCGGGGTTGTCGGCTAGATAGACAGAATCTCCTGATGAAATACTTTTCGACGCGAGGAGACAATCAACGACTCTCCTTCGAGGAGGTACGTCTCTTTTCAAAGGAGAAAACGCCAACTCTCTCTCTCTGAGACACACACAAAACCTCATCAGACTGTCCTCACCGGCCTCGCACCCGACGGCGGTCTCTACATCCCGGAACACATACCCCAGCTACCGGCCGATTGGAAATCCAAATGGAGCTCATACTCCTTCATCGACCTCTCCGTCGCCATCTTCTCACTCTACATCTCACCGGACGAAATCTCACCGGACGAACTACGCACACTAGCCGATAAATCCTATCACCACAAGTCCTTCCGACACCCGGACGTTACCCCGCTTGTGAAACTTGGTGATAGAAAGTTTATTCTCGAGTTGTTCCATGGTCCTACGTTTGCGTTCAAAGATGTTGCGCTGCAATTCCTTGGACATCTTTTCGAGTTCTTTTTGCTTAGGAGGAATGCGAGGAAGGCGTCTGGTGAGAGGTTGGAAAGGTTGACGGTGGTTGGGGCGACGAGTGGTGATACTGGCAGGCACGTCAGTAGATTTCTCCCTACCTGTTATTTTATCGTGCTGACTGGTTTTTTTTTTTTTGATAGCGCAGCCATCTATGGTCTCCGAGGCAAAGCCAACATCTCCATCTTCATTCTCCATCCCAAGGGACGTGTGTCTCCCATCCAGGAAGCTCAAATGACTACCGTCACTGACGCAAATGTCAACAACGTCGCAGTCCAGGGTACATTCGACGATTGCCAAGTAGGATACCAAAAACTTTCCTTACCACATGTCCAGCGTAATGCTTACTTTTACACAAGGATATCGTCAAGTCTCTCTTCGCCGACAAGGAATTCAACACAAAACACCGCCTAGGCGCAGTCAACTCGATCAACTGGGCTCGTATCCTCGCTCAAACCGTCTACTACTTCCTATCCTATTTCCACATTCAGAAACACCTCCCTCCAGGCCTCTCTATCGATGACATTGAGATCCAGTATGTCGTCCCCACTGGAAACTTTGGAGATGTCCTAGCAGGGATACTACGCAAAACGGATGGGCTTACCCATCGGAAAGCTCGCAATCGCTACAAATGCCAACGATATTCTCGCGCGTTTCTGGAAGAGCGGGCGCTACGAGAAATGTGACTCGACACATTCCGGTCAGGGGCTACCCACTGATGCCAGTGGTGTGAAAGAGACACTCAGCCCTGCGATGGACATTCTCGTATCCAGTAACTTTGAAAGGCTGCTGTGGTATCTTGCTTACGAAAACGCCACTGGTGTTGATGATGAGCAGAGGAGGGCAGCAGCCTCGAGCACCATCGACGGATGGATGAGCAAGGTCAAGACGGATGGCAAGGTCGAGGTTCCCAAACTTGTCTTGGAGGCCGCCCGCAGGGATTTTGTTGCGGAAAAGATTTCCGACGAATCGGTGAGCCATAATTCCAGCCAGCCATATACGCATGCCCCGGATACACAATTGAATCTGTTTTTAGACGCTGGAAACCATCTACAAATACTTCAACGCCACCCCATCATACATTCCTGATCCTCACACCGCTGTCGGATTGGCTGCCGCAGATATGATAGCCTCTAATAAGTAAGTCACACATCTATTAGCGTCTATCACCCTTTTTTTCCTTGGCGTCTAAATAATTATTCCCAAGCGTCCCCTACAACGTATCAGATTGTTCTTTCCACTGCACACCCTGCCAAATTCTCAGAGGCAGTGTCCCGAGCGTTGGACGGTGCGCCTAACTTTAACTTTGATAGAAGTGTCCTCCCCTCCGAATTCCGCGGCCTATTGGAGAAGGAGAGGAAGGTAATTCAAGTAGAACGACCGGAGGTTGCATTGGTTAAACAAGTTATCGAATCCGTCGAACAACAGGTGCCCAATTAGACTCGGCCACGAAAAGGCTATCCGTGATTCGTTGTCGGCTGTTATAATGATATTTGTACCTTTACCTGGTGATAATCTGTAGTGCTACTGCTTCACATCAAAGATGCTAGCTACCAAATGAGCTCCTATCGACAATTACATCGGCCTTATCCCCCAGCCTTTGTGTGTGCATGGGAGATGAACTTGAGACCATCATCTATCTTGACAATTGTGATAAATGCATTCGGTGCTGTGGTATGAAATGTTTCACTACCCGAACAAGTGGCGGACACTGGCAGACAACAGGGATAATAAGCCTAAGAAAAGGCCAGGCGGGAAAAACTCTACCCCTCTCCCTCTCCGCTTGCTCTATCATTCCTTGTAAACGCCGAGACCCTCGTCAAAACGAGTAGAGACCGACACTAAGTATGCCAAGTATGAGTGTCTCCCCAACTGTAGACTGCGGGAACGGACTAATATCTTTGATGGGCTTCGGCTGCCGAATCATATCCTTCGATGGTGATGCCTCCCAGACAAAGAAAAAAAACAGAGGGGAGAGATCAGGCGCACACCATCTAGTAATTCCAAAGGCGTTATGTAGACTCCTGATGAGCTGAGTAAAGAAACTATAGCTTGGGAAACATGCGCTTCGGTTCGCTCAGCTGCCCGCAGCCGCACCCTCCGAGAATACACATGGAGGTTAGGAGTTGGCTTCCGGAGCCCAAAGCTGAGGTTGTAAGGCCGACATAGTCAGCATTACATACTTACTGTGTGTACGACTCAATTGAAAAGGAAGGAGGTTCGCGGTACACGTATCTCCTGGAGGAATAGCCCACCGTAGACCTCCCAACTTGGTCGCGCCATTCTCTCGAGGTCAAACACTTTACCCAAAAGAGAACGTTTTACAACGTGGACACGCCGAGAGCTGTCGGACGTTTCAGCTTTGTAGTATTTATGTCAGCCAGAGTTAAGGCCATTAGGAAGTAGCCAACGGGCAGATGCGTGATCTATATTTTTGAATTGTTGGGCTTGTGAGCTTGGGATCGCAAGCCGGGCAGATAGTGGGTGTTCACCAGAAGGAGCTACGGGATAGACATTTCCGCTCGTCTGAGGGTGCCTAACTAGCTCCCGCCCCGGGGTTGCCTCGGGGAACACGAAATGGGATGAGATTATTTCCGAATGACTCGAAAATATAAAGTCGGCACCCATATAGGCGACTTCAGACAACAGTCATAGGGATGAGCTCCTCTAGGTTCCTCTGTTATACGACCCCACGCGATAAAAAAAGGGTCGCAAGCACACACAATATGTTGTTTCATTAAGGTTGTGGTAACCGCCAACAATTGATTGATATGTCTCAGCCTGGACGTGGACACCGATCATCGATCAACAAGGGAATCCGCACCCCCAGACTAGTAGGAATTTGAGAGCCTGGGGTTGTAAAATTAGCTCCCATGTGCCCAGGTTATTTTAGTTCTTCCCGATCGCTATCCTGTCAAGCTGCAGAACTTACCAAGCTCATCCTTGGCGAAAGTCTGATGAGTCAACGAGGCATATCGGAACTGCGACTTGGTCCACTCTTGCATTTGGGTGTTCATCAAGTAACCGTAGTATCAGCCACTCGGTAGTTGCGCTGATTGATCCCATGGCTGTGAGTGAAAAGAGATCCTACCACATGATTTCCGGTCACAATATCCATGTAACCAGAGTAGTTTTATAAGTCGGTCAAGCGTCATGATCTAGTGTCATTCCTCTCTAAGCTTACGACAAACTCGAACTATTCCAGGCAGATGGCTCCCTTGGGGACAACAGGTGGCTCTCCGGCAGGACCTCAGTTCGGTGTCCCTCATCTCCAGTCCAAACATAGCTACCGGGTGGAAAAGGGCCGGAACTCAATCCCGAACTACATCTTCCAGCATTGAAAAAAAATGGCACCCAGAGTAGCTACACAGAACCGTATTCGTCAAAGACAATGAGGTTGGCATCCCCTCCTGGCTTCGGAGTGGGGGGGGGGGGCGCCGGTCGGTAGGAGCCGGGATGGCACACGATCTATGTCTTCGTGAAACGAGAGGGGTCGATATTGGACACACAAGTGTCCAAGGCCGCCGCAAGGGTTGTGTATGGGGTTAGCCCAGTCTCCGTATAGCCAGATACCACCGGAGGAACTCTCTGTAGGGGCTGCTGGTCAGCCAATGGTCCGTACGCGGTATTGATCTTGACTCACGCAATTAAAGGGGTTTCTTAGCCATTGGTAGATTTCCGTGGAGTCTGCGAGAAGTCCTTGCCCAAATCCCCAAAAACAGGCTCAAGGCCGGATTCAAGGTGGACGAGCTCATCAGAGATCAATGTGGAGAGTGATATTTGGGTGTTCGTGAGGTTGGTCCCCTTGCCGAAGCAGAGCTGTGCAGCGTATAGTGCATGTGCAACTTCGCTGCGCTTTTCTAATTAAAGGGTTATGTGACCTGGTTAATGATTCACACTATCAAACTCCAATGACTTACGGTCAAAGGAATCATATGCCTGCGCCAACTTGGGAAATAGAACCGCCCAACACCTTGCATACGTGCCTTATTAGCCAAGAAGAGCCTCAAGGGAGAGGAGGCTGCGCACGTACAAGTTTCTGGTGTGTGAGCTTTGATCGCATGGGCCTTCTGCCCGAAGATGCACCCAGACGCATCATCGTATACACAAGGTGTGTGGGATCAGGGTTTGTGAGCCGGCCGTTCTGTAAAACCATTCAGCTCTAGACATTACTTTGGGTCAGCTCCAAAGGCAACTAACCAATGCCGAGAGTCTGGAATATATTCAGAATACAAGCAAGTCGCCATTGAGGGCCTCCACTCACTCTCGCATGCTTATCTCAAGCTCGTGGATCTTTGTAGATAGATCCCTCAACTCCTTTTGGCCCATATTCGTACGAATGCTGGTAAATTTCGAGAATTCGGTGTTAAAAGCAGGCCAAAACAGCGCTCAAGCGCATCGCGTGTTCGACGAGAGAGCGTATGAGCTTCGCATGGTCTGCGGAGATCTAAAAACAGACATTCTAAGCGAATGCTATGGGGTGGGTTGGGGAAGGTGGCTCACCGTCATGAACGATTGTAGCACTTGCAGCGGCTCCTCACTCGAGCGTGCCAATTCGTCTGGTCTCCGTGCTGTCATTGGTAGAACCGTCGTGCAGAACACTACGCCGGGTTCGAAGTTGGACTGAGCGTGGATTCGCAGGCAGGTCATGCATACTGGATGACTCACTCTTGAGACGTCCTGAAATGATACTTGCAGCGGTGCGATACTTGCCATAGGAGCTCGGAAAAGTCCTAGAGAGTATGTCAGGGGAGTTGAAAACGAGTATGTTTGGCCGTGATGACGGACCCTTCGCATAGTATCCCATCTTGGCCTAAGCGGCACAGTCAAGCCCTGCAGGTCCAGCGTATGGACCATCTTGGAGACGGCTTCAAACTTCCCCATCAGATCTAACATTATCTTTGCGAATGCCTTGCAGGCGTCTTCGATATCCCTCTGCACGTCATGGTCGACGAGGGCCCTGCTGGCTTCTGTATACGAGAGGGACCTGGATTTGGAAGAGTGTGACATGGGGATGTCGAGTTGATAAGAGGGGGAATCAAGGTGATGAGAAGTTGAGAGTGCGTTGGGAGGGTACTTATAGCATGTTTTCCGATAACACGGCGAACAGTGAGAAGCCAAGGATGTTACACCCGGAGATGTCGAAGATGATGTTCGGGCAAAAAGCTACATCCCGCATTGAATGGCTGTAGGGCTGTGTTCTTGACATGCTCTCAAAGGCGCCTAGCTCCTGAGGATTGCTTGATTGATGTACGTGTCTTCTGCTGAGATCTACGAGAGATCTAATTGCGGGAGCGTCAATCGCCTATTGATTGATGACATGACACTATGAGTTCGCGAGGATAGGGAAGAGGACCGAGGGTGATAAATTTTTATGGCTTACCGTCATAGAACTCCACGATTCTCAGGTTCTCCGCTACCGAGCAACGGCCTCGGCTGATGCAACCCAAATCCTACGCATCCGCTCCAACTGTCCTGCCGGAGTCGCAATCTGGGCACCACCACTGGATTACCCGGACACACCGTCACCCCTGCCAGGCAGGTCATTTACCATGACGCCCTTTATCATGCCCAACTGCAGCATAGTCATCTCAATTTACCAAATCATACCCAACATCGTCTTGGTAGCGAGGGTGCAGACCCAGCTCTTGGAGGTAGTTTTACTCCCATCTGTTGGTAGCGAGCTTTTCCCGCCAAATATTCGAACCGGACAAACCCGAGAAACCCAGTCCCACGAGATTCCACGTGGTCACACCCGGGGAGGCGCTCGCAGGCATTTTCCGACAATATTATCCACCGGCAATGATGCTAACATTACCGGTTAATCAGAAAACATCCCCTCGCGCCCAGTCAATATCCGAGTGGAAGCCTTTGCCGCAGAATTGAGACCCAAGCCACAACCTTCAGACCTTAAGCCTCAGGCCTCAGGTCGCACCCGATCTAGAAGGACTGTGATCAGGCAACATTCAACCTGTCTTTCGGAACTCATTCTCGACAGCTCCCAACAACGGATCAATCAGCCTTGCCCTTCGGATGCCGGAATACTGAATTCACTCACTGTCAAGAGGCATTCCGAAGGATGTGATTATCCGTTCGTTAGAATGAAAGATGACTCGCGTTAGCCAACATATCCCCATGCGCAGTTAACCTCCGATGATCGATTTATCGAAGCATCCCAACACCCTTGCTTCAATGCTATTCCAATTTGAACAATACTCAAGTAAGCCTGCTAATCAATACACACATGGCCCAGTGAAAGTTTAGTGTTCAAAGGTGCTTCTTTACTATGGAGCCTGTCCAATGTTTGTCTGATCATCAGGCCGAAACGTCAACAGGCTATTTTCCGCCACGGCCATGGCCCCCCTTAAAGGTGGCCCTACCTGTCACGATGGATGGGATGCCTTGTTTCAACGCGAAACCGCTCAAGGTCTAATCCTCCACATTTATGACAGCTAAATGGCATGGGGAGTCACCGACTAGCCGTTGTGTTCGGGACTCCTGACGTTGTCTGAACGGAAAGTGTCTATTACGTTCTAATTTTGGGTCAGCCTGATACACAACACGTTAAGCACAGCAATGTATAGGAAATTTGGTACTAAAGATCAACAAACACCCTATACGCACTAGAATACCTACCATCAAGTTCTTGATGACTGGTTTACCTAAGCACAAAACCCACAGCGAACCTGTGTATGTGTCCCCGTAGTGACGTTGACCTCTGGGGCAGATGATTATCCGCAGCAAACGCTTCCGTACGCTATTCAACCTCCAGCAGCACTAGCACATAGTGCAACAAAAACCAAGAGCGTTTGGTATAATAGATGCAGATGCATTCAATAAGCGCCAGTGATATCGAATGACTACTTGTAGTTATCTGACTTCAAATCTAATCATACTTATCATTAATACCATCAGCACTCACGTATGCCGTTCCCGAATTCAAGGCAACTCGACCAAGGCAACGACGAGACTACTGCCCACGGTAGGACGTATCAGCCCTCTTGTCGATCTGTCGATTTTGCGATGGGACCTGTGGTGAACTTGTCCGGTGTACACGAGTAGGTGCTATATGCCAAATCCGAGTTGCTTAACCCTTCCTCTTTCACTCTGCAGTCAATGGAGAGTTATCCTCGCCGAGGTATCTATACTCAGGCCAGAAGGGCAGATGCGAACACCCTGAGGTAATAATAGTGCCCGTGGATTTCCAAATCCGTCTAGATATACTACGCGGGCTATCATTCTTGTCGCAATTTACACGAAGTGTATGTGGCAGACGGTGACCGCTACTCGTCCAGCATCATTTGAAAAAATCAATCGATCTTTTTTAAAAGTGCCGGCCTTGAGAAAACGACGAGCATACCATGCCTTTAACAACCGCCATATGCCCGAGTGTCAATTTTTGTGCCTTGGAGTCGCATTCCTCATCATTACTGCCACCCGTTCGCTCATTAGTACATGAAGGGTAATATGGCATCTGAAAATGCACTAGCAGGCCGCGTCATTGTGCTAGCTGAGGGTCCGAAACTCGGGGCTGTGCTGTCTGACCCGCCCCTCCTCTAGTCATAGCATCACTGCGGAATCGCGCCTGTTCCGAATGAATGTGTTCCACGAATAGTGCGTAGGCAAGACTGCTTGCATGCTCAGATAAACTCTGGAAAATTCGAGATTAACTCGAAGATCTTGTTCGAGCCATGTTCTAACTTCTTCCCAACCCCGAGCCGTCCGGCTGCCACAGAATGTCGGCGAGTGCTCTAGATGCGGTTGGCCTACGCTGTGTATTGAGCGGATCATGAACGAGTATAAGCGTTTCTACTTCAAGAGCGAAGTTTCTCTATAGGATAGTCTGAGAGAACTGATGGCTGAAGATAGGTGGGAATATCGAGGAGTCTGACGAAGGGAGACTAGGGTGGGAACAGTGATCGGTATGGGAATTTCCGCTTTAGTAGTGAACAGTTGATTTCGCTTGAGGAATCTTCTGATGGAGTTCAGAAGCGGGCCAAACATATAGGAGTCCCACTGAAGTCATTTCCCGCAGCCAGGAATAAATGCTGCTGGAGTCGGGTGTGGTTGATCACCGATGTTGATTAAGGAACGGAAGGCGGGGTGATGAAGAGATGGTGATATGCGATGCTATATCAAATAATCAACCCGGCGGTGCTACGAAATCAACCCTAGTGAAACTGGAGGTACAAACCATGGATTGGACGGTGCTGGTGGGTTGATGAAAGCCAAAGAATGGACGGCACAACGTCGGTCCCGGTGTCGTGGTAAAATAAACTTGAGAGCGGGGGGATGGGAGCGTACCCGAAAAAAAAGTGTGATTATGGAGGTAAATAAATGTTCATACATGCCCACTGCTGGATCTGGATGCGAAGACTTCGGAGGAATATCACTCAAGCCTCTTGGTAAATCAGAATGTTTGTGAATAAGTTTTTGCGTCTCTCGGCCGTAAGCTGGGACCGTCTTCTAGACCAAGTTACTCGAGGGCTTGTGAGCCACACGATATCCGTCGTATTGTGACAACTTTCATAACGAAACATGTCAGCAAGTGATAAATCAACTAGTGGTTTGATGACCATTGTATCTCTGAAGTTCGCCTCATAAAATAAGTCTTCGGCATGTATAGTTCATTTTCTGAATAGATATGTACTCTGCAATGTAACTCATCATCGAAGCCTTAACAGGCAGAGAGGTGCGAGGAGGGCGAAGCCCACCCGCCACAACGCCAACAAAATGCAACACAACAACAGCCACGCATCCTCCAACACATAGTACTGAGCGGAGCTTTGACTTTGGGTGAAGGAAGTTCTGCAGTGACGAGAAGGCCACCTTGAATGCACCAGTGTCAATGTGTTCAGCGTCGCCGGAGGCATGGATGGGCTTGTTGCACCTGCCATGGCCCACTCAAATGGACGGCCCCCAGATTATATTCCTCATATGCTGCAGAACACTACTCATCGTGATCCCTAAGGACAATATCCCTCAGGTGCAGCCCTCTTTCGGTTGTTGGTGTCCATGCGTTGGTCGATCCAGCCAAGTGAGGTAAAGGGCATATACTCAGATTCCGTATAGATATGTGTTACTCTTGACGTCGGCCGAATCTTTAAACCTAGACAGAAGAAACCTTGTCTTGACCAACGACGTCCCCTTCAAACCCTCCTGGGATAGATACGCCCTTGAACCTTCGATACAGCAGCTATTCTTAGTGCAGAGGTCGATATAGAGAAATAATAGAGTTGCATATCGCCCGCCAAGCCTGAAGGGGGGCGGGGGAGGTGGTTTGGATATGAGCGTGTATGGGTTCGGCCCCGTTTATCCCTGTGGCTATTATAAAGAGCCGGGTAGTTGAGCGGAGTGCGCTTGGATCCACCGGACCAGGGTAGTGATGAAGAAGTAGTCACGATATGTGCCGCTATGGCAAGACATGAACATCTGCAGCAGGAGAGGTAGCTGGAGGGCTGAACTGACTTGGCAGCGGTGCATGGCAGTGCTATGGCTATGCTCGGATCATTTTGCTTTGTGGTGATGGAGATCTCGGAGAACGTAATCAGTCGAAAGGAATAAACGAACTTTAAGCTTTCCTCCTAATCCAATAGAAATCACTCGCTCTCTTGACTACTCCTCATATCAAGTTCATACCTTGACATTCCTACTCCACTTACTGAAGCATAGTCTGCACCCTTCGCAACTTTATAGGCCACAGTCGTCCATTGAATGATTCGAGTTTCAAAATTGCCTCTACCCTCGACTTCCTGCCAGCTAATTTCGTGACACGACTACGCCTTCTTCCTTGCATGCGTCTTAGACCTTTCTGGTACTCTGACCACAGACATTTGGACTCTGGGAATACAATTCTTTCAATGGAATGTAAGTAAATATAGACGATCACTAGCGCAGCAAAAACGGGGTAGCAGTGATAGAGATAGGCCCAGTAATTAAATTCGTTAAGTGTACAGTGAGAACTGTGCAGCACGTATCATGCACCATAATGTACATAGGGCACCCAGAAATTAAACATGTCATGTTTCGACTCTCGTAGCGCTTTCACGGCTTCGTGCAGTGCATGCGCTGCCCGGTCACTGTTTGGCTCTCTTTCAGAAAGAAGGATCTCATACACTTTTGCAGCAATTACTGGAGCTGCTTCGTCGGGTATCGCCCACATTGTCCCAATGACATTCCGATATCCCGCCCCTAGCATTGCAGCTGTAATGTGTACCGCCTCATCTGACGTTTTTTCGTCTCCAGCCGCTGTTTGACAAGCCGACAAAAATGCGAGGTCGGCATTCGCAAATGACTTGGCAACAATATCTGTGATGGCCAAGCGTTGGTCATGGAGGCAAAAACCACTCCGCGTGGGTTCTTGCTTGTCCTGGATAGCGTGGCACGCAAGGTGAATCCAGCTGCCGTTTGCCATATGATTCAACACCTGCTCCCCCGTTGCCTGATCATTCCGAAGTATTTCGAAACTCCACCTAGAGCCTGCAGGGAAGAGCTTTCCTATCTTCACAATCTCTGTCTCGGCACCCGGAAGTGGTGGTTGGTTGGGTGTCTTGGTCATGGCAATCCCAACAAGTTGATTGAATGGCTGTTGTTTCACTGCTCTTGCCTCGAGCAAAGCATTGACTGTTGGTGTGTACGTTCGAGATAACGTAGTTAAATGTCCCATCTATATCGGCTCCGGTTCTGCAGCAGGCAGCATGAAGTGGAAGGAAGGTGAGAGGACCAGTTGGGCACCACCAAATGCGAGTAAGATTCGAGTAGTTAGATTGAGCTGTCTTCAGCCGATGTCAGCAAATACATCCTGCGAGGCTAAGGACTCGTTACCGTCATGCCCAAAGCTTGCAGAATAGGATACACGATTTCCGAAAAGATTTGCGCGAGGATATCCGCCATGCTTAAACCAATTATTGAGGTTGGTGCACCTGCGCGGTCCCCTCGTTTCTGAGGGCGGTAAGGGTTTGCGACATATAGTCTCAGTGATTTCTGCATATTCTCTAAATCCTTGTAGCGAAGTTTGTCCAATGGGATATGGACCACCCGATCTCTGCTTTGGTCAAGCACTAGTGCGTCGCAACGGCGCTGGTGGACGTTGATAATAACCACGGGTCCCGAAGCCAGCAGCTTTCGTCATGACCGCAACCTTCTTCGGGAGAAGAAAGTATTCAAAGTCGGGAAGTAGTCGTATCTTCTCTACAAGCTGATCCCATTTCTCTGCGAGGCGATGATGATTTTGAGTTTGTGTTTCAAGCGATATATTAACCTCATTAGACGCATCCGTGGTATGCCTTCGAGTAGCTGCGCTCCGAAGCTCACCCGAGACTTGTATGAACTCGGCACAAATATCTGGGTGTGCTTGACGGAGGTCGTCGACTGAAGTTCGGAGGTTAAGCAACTGGTTCCAGACAACTGAACGTCCTTGTTCGAGCCACTCAAGCGCGAGGTCCAGATGGCCAGCATCTAGGGCGAACGCGGCGGCCTCCCGGGAAACATCGTCGAGATTTTTGAGTTGGGAATGGCGTACAGCAATGGGATCTCCAATCCAGGCAATTTGTGGTATGAGCTCAATGGAATAGCGGTAGGCGACCAGAGCAGAGCGGTGTTCCCGGTTGGCTTCTAAGCGGGCCCAATATCGAGCTGCACGGAACCGGAGTGAAGGTAAACCAGCCTTGGCGGTTACAGCTGCTCGAAAATGCGAAATTGCTTCGCTAACGTCGTGAGGCATGCCCTGTGTGCTCAAACCGGCTCTGAAAGGAAATCCCCAGGTTGATGTGCCACGATACGTTGTCGGGATGACCGTCCGGGCTGAGCGACACAGCTTTCTGTTGATTCTTAATCGCTTCCTCAAGGTCGCTCAGCGCCCTTGTGCGCCCAAACCGACTCCAGAAGGAAATCCCGAGGTTACTGAGCCGCTGTGGTTTGTTGGGATGGCCATCTGGAGTGAGCAACGCGGCTTGCTCTTTATTCCTGATCGCTTCCTCGAGGATCGCTTAGAATTCCTGTACGTTCAAACCGACTCTGAAAAGAAATCCCGAGGTAGGCTGAGATGCTGCGGTTGGAGACGATGATCGTCAGGAGTGAGTGACACTGCCTGCTGTTGATTCTTGATTGCCTCGTCAAGGTCGCTCAGTGCCCCTGTGGACCCAAACCGGCTCCAGAAGGAAATCCCGAGGTTGTTGAGCTGTCGTGGTTTATCGGGATGATCTTTAGAGGTGAGCAGTTAGAGCCTGCTGATCGTTCTTAATTGCCTCGTCAAGGTCGCTCAGCATCCCAGTATGCTCAAACCGACCTATGGAAAGAAATTCCAAGGTTGCTGAGACGCCCCGGTTTGTCAGGGTGATCGTCGGGGATAAGTAACAGGGCCTGCTGCTGATTTTGAATTGCCTCCTCAAGGTCACTCAGCACCCCCGTACGCCAAAACCGACTCTGGAAACAAATCCCGAGGTTGTTGAAATGCTCTGATTTGTTGGGATGGTCATCTGGGATGAGATATATGGCCTGCTGGAGACTTGCTGATTGCCTCTTCAATGTCGCTCAGCGCGCCTGTGAGCCCAAACCGATCCCGCAAAGATATCCCGAGGCCCCCAAGATGCCGTGGTTTGTCAGGGTGATCATCTGGTGTGAGCTGACACAGCCTGCTGGAAGTTAATAATTGCTTTCTCGATATCGTCAAGCATCCCTGTGTACTCGAACCGACTCTCGAAGGACATCCCGAGGCTACTGAGATGCCATGATTTATCGGGATGGTCGTCTGGGGAGAGCGACACGGCTTGTTGTTGAGTCTTGATTGCCTCCTCGAGATCAGTCAACGCCCCTGTATGCTCGAATCGACTCAGGAAGGATATCCCGAGGTTGCTGAGGTATCGTGGTTTATCGGGATGACTATCCAGGGTGAGTGACACGGCCTGTTGTTTGTTCTTAACCGCCTCCTCGAGGTCGCTCAGGACTCCTGTGCGCTGGAACCGACTCTGGAAGGAGTTTCCAAGATTGTTCAAGTACCGCGGTTTGTCAGCGAGGCCGTCTGGGGCGAGCGACACGGCCAACTGTTTATTCGTGATTGCCTTCTCGAGGTCGCTTAGTACTCCCGTGCGCTCAAATCGGTATTCGAAGGAAATACCAAGGTTGTTGAGATACCGTAGTTTGTTGGGATGAGCATCTGGGGTGAACAATACAGCCTGTCGTTGACATTTAATTGCCTCCTCGAGGTCATTCAGCCCTCCGGTGCGCTTGAACCGACTCTGGAAAGAAATCCCCAGGTTGTTGAGCCGCCCCGGCTTATCAGGATGGTCATCTGGGGTGAGTGACACCGCTTGCTGTTGGTTTTCGATTGCATCCTTGAGGTCGCTCAGCACTCCCAAGCGCTCAAAACGACTTTGGAAAGACATCCCGAGGTTGCTGAGATGACGCGGTTTGTCGGACTGATCGTCTAGGGTGAGCGATAACGCCTCCCGCTTATTCCTAATCGCCTCCTCAAGGTCACTTAGCACCCCTGTGTGCTCAAATCGGTTCTCCAAGGAAATCCCGAGGTTACTAAGCTGCTGCTGGTTTGTTGGGATGACCGTCTGGGGTGAGCAACACCGCCTGCTGCTGGTTGTTGATCGCGTCGTCGAGATCGCTCAACATCCCTGTTTGCTCAAATCGCCCTTGGAGAGCAACCCCGAGGTTGTGTAAACGCCCTGGCTTGCTGGGGTGGTCATCCGGGGTGAGGGATACGGCCTCCTGGAAATTCCTGATCGCTTCCTCAATGTCGCTCAACATCCCTGTATGCTCAAATTGCTTCTTGAAAGGAAATTCCAGCCATAGCGAATTTCCTTGCTCTGGATGAGCTTTTGCGGCCCCGGCGTCGCATGCGTGTAGAGAGACCATGACCCATGACATTCGACGCGCTGTGAGTTCGGCAATGCTGACATGACACGCAGGAGACTATCAGTTTGATGCAAAGAAGCATCTGAGAGACAATTAGGGTACCTATAGTGATTCAGACAAGACAACTAGGAGCACAATAAGCAGGAGCTCAAAATAAGGGGTGCCGGTGAGCCTCGCACTCACCCAACGGATAGCGCTGCGGGCAATAGTTGTGATGTGGCTGTGTGACGAGCGCCCGGCATAATCGGGTGGGAAGTGGACATTGGCGGGGCAATTCAAAGTGACGACATGGAAGGCACGCGTATCAACCAGAATCGGCCACTTTACAGTTGGCATAGGGTCCTCTGTTGTATGACATCTGAGATGGTAAGTGAAAACGGGGGCGATGAGGAGTCAAGCCGGCGCCCAGAGCGGCACGAGAGGATCGCCCGGGAGGGGGAGCTGCGGTGGTCGTGTTGCTGATCGTGGACCCTGACTAGAGCTTTGTGAACTTTGTTGATTTGATGTGGGGAAGTTTGGTCATCGGCTACATGGAACAGCGTCGGATTTCGGCCAAGTACGAAAACGCTAGTTTGACATATTCTTGAGAAAATCAAAGCCCTCCAATGTTGACTGATGATAGTTTTCCTGACCCTGGTTGCGGGCCATTATGATATGTGGCTACAGTTGTTTTCTCGTGCGAGCTGTTGAGAACCCGATATCACTTATCGCAAAATCTACTGCGTGTGTTCTTATATTTCTACTGGATTTTTTTATTACATATAGCCAAGATGCCCTACTATTAATATATGAGATGAACAGCGGAACGGAAAGCGATGTAGACCCCTTGGACGTTTAGGCACGCTAGAAGGCATAATTAACCTGCGATACATTACATTCAATACCAAGAACAACTCACCCTCAGGGTCCCTCTGCTCAGAGCAGTAGAAAATACAATATTTCTCGTCTGGTGATCAGGATGTACTCCAGCCCCCATCGGGCCTTTATCCAACAAGTCCTTCACCCAATTGAAATCAACATGATTCCCCTCCCTATCCGGAAGGAAATTCTCAACAAATCCAACAGATCTGTGGCCAGTGTGTTGACATATCGCGCTGACCATGTCAAGGAGACTAGACTTCTCTTTCGCAGTTTTGAGCGGCGCGTTGGATATAATAACAGGGAATGGAATGCGAATCGCTATGATTAATTCCGATGCAGCGGTGCCGATGAGGAGGGTGAGCGGAATAAGGAGCCCATTAGCATGAGAGAGAACACAGGCGAGTCTGACGCCTATGTTGGACAGCTGCAGCGACTTCCGGAAAGTAGCTTCGAGTATGCGCCTATATCCCTTCCGTGTAACTGCCATAGGCACTGCGGCATCTTCGAGGCTGATATAGGGCATCTCACCAAGGGATTTTGATTTCCGTTTCGTAACCTTGTGTGAGAGAACGAGGATATGTGTTGTGGTCATCCCTTTGTGGAGTGCATACACCCGAGGGCTCTTGACTCTACGGGGTTTCATGTAGACGGGAAACACCCATGAGTAATATCCCTCCAGTACCTGGAGAAAGATACTGAAAAGGATAAACGCTCCCTCTCTATACTCGCGGCGCGAAAATCCCCACAGGCCGAAACTGACTTGAAGGAGAAGAACACAAACGACAGCAAGGTGCTGCCAGTCAAAGGACTGGGTGAACTGCGCTTCCCCTAATTCGACTCTCGAGACCCCAAAGGGGCGATCCTCGTATGTCATCTGGTACAATACGTGCATCCACGGGGCCGTTACCTGCCTCGTTGCACCGGATTCAATATCGGTGAGCAGCAGACCCTGAATGAGTTTTCGATGGGGAAAGTCATCATCGATTGGGTTCTCTTGCCAGCCCAAAGACATAGGCATTGGGAGGAATCGGCAGGCTGGACGAAGCATATGTTTGATGCCCGTCATGCGCTTGGGCATCATGGTGGCTGCGACCTCGACATAGTTTGGGGAAGCTTTTTCGAGCTGGAGCTGGGTCCGGAGGTTGTCGATGTTCTCTGCAAGGCCCATGGTGCTGTTCGTTGGATCAACACATGGGCAGCTGTGGATGAAATACGTTTCACAGCGTCTAAACGATGATGTTCACATTGCAAGGGCTGAACTGTGACTTTGTTCGTTGCGGGGGACATTTGACACTGGCAGTCACGCAGGTCACATCATCCCGTGACAGAATTTGCGTCGATCCTCTTACCGCATGCCAGAACACTCAGGCACAGGCTCATCGCAGCGGAATGGCAGAAAAAACAAACCGAAAGCCAACCAAAGAATAAAATCAGCAAAAGCCAAACGGCTGGCTGAAAGCCAAAAGATCGAGGGTGTGGATAAATTAGCTCTGGAATACGTGAGTGGGCTGTTGCTGATGTACAGGTCCTGGGACTGATCGGAATAGATGTAGGTCGCGCCAGATGATCTCAAGCTGTTCGCAGACATGCCAATTTCGGTGAATACGAAACGAGGTGGGCGGGTTCAATGGCCAAAATAACGACTTGATGTCTCACACGGCTTGCGCCAGGTTTAAAGAAAGCATACTTTGTGGAAATGACGGACATACAAGCAAAGAGTCTGCCGGTATCCCTCAAGGGCAAGGATGTTCTTGGAGCTGCTCGGACGGGTAGCGGAAAAACACTAGCATTCTTGGTCCCCATCCTCGAGATTCTCTATCGCCGTAAATGGGGTCCCATGGACGGTCTCGGAGCACTAGTTATTTCCCCTACAAGAGAGTTGGTGCGTATCTGTCTGTACCTGATTAACACATTTTAACTGGGAAACAGGCCGTCCAAATATTTGAAGTATTGCGTTCTATTGGAGGCTACCACTCTTTCTCTGCGGGTTTAGTCATTGGTGGCAAGAACTTGAAAGATGAAAGCGACCGATTATCGCGAATGAACATCCTAGTAGCCACACCCGGCCGACTACTGCAGCACATGGACCAAACAATTGGTTTCGATGCCGACAACCTCCAAATGCTAGGTACGCTTTTGTTTTTTTTTTCCCTGCGCACTCTCCAACGTAGCGCAACTCTTACCCATACTATCTTTCACAGTCCTCGACGAAGCCGATCGCATCCTCGACATGGGCTTCCAACGCACCCTCTCCGCACTCCTCTCCCACCTCCCCAAATCACGACAAACCCTCCTCTTCTCCGCCACCCAAACCCAATCCGTGAACGACCTCGCCCGTCTAAGCCTCAAAGACCCCATCTCCATCGGCGTCTCCGAACCCGGCACATCCAACAACCCTATCCCCTCCACCCTCGAACAACACTACGTCGTCTGCGACCTCGACCGCAAACTCGACATCCTCTGGAGCTTCATCAAAACACACCTTCAGACTAAAACCCTCGTATTCATGTCATCCTGTAAACAAGTTCGATTCGTTTTCGAGACCTTTTGCCGGATGCATCCTGGACTTCCTCTCATCCACCTACACGGGAAACAGAAACAGAGCGCTCGGCTGACTATGTATAACAAGTTCACAACAACAAAACACGCCGTCTTGTTCGCGACGGACATTGCTGCGCGTGGGTTGGACTTTCCTTCGGTGGATTGGGTAGTACAACTCGATGCACCCGAGGACGTGGAAACCTATATCCACCGGGTTGGGCGTACGGCGAGGTATGAGAGTAAAGGCAAGGGACTATTGGTCCTCTGCCCAAGCGAGGAAGAGGGTATGACGGCTGCGTTGACAAAGAAAGGAATCCAGATCGACAAGATTAAGATTCGGCCGAGTAAGACGCAGAGTATCGAAAACCAATTGCAGAACCTGGCGTTCCAGAATCCAGAGATCAAGTACCTGGGTCAACGGGTATGTATTGATTTATAGGCTTTCTTGTTCGTGGTCATTGAGGTTTCTAACCATCCGGTTCCAGGCTTTTATTTCGTATTTCCGCTCTATATATCTTCAAAAAGACAAATCAATATTTAAAATCGACGAGCTTCCTGCAGACCGTTTCGCAGAATCTCTTGGTCTTCCTGGGGCACCAAAAATAAAGTTCCTAAGCAAGGAAGCTGCAAAGAAGCGGAAAAACGCATCAAGAACGGTCGAAACTGCCAACGCAGATGTTCTCAGGGAGAAGGAAAGTTTAGACCCCAGGAAACATGAAATGGTTGGAAGTGACGAGGAGAGTGAAGACGCCAGCGAGGACGAGGATGGTGAAAGTTCTGAAGATGACGGGTCTGGTAGTGATGGACCCCCGTTGGATGGTGCAGACACCAACGAGGCTCCAATCACGTCAGGAAAAGCTCAAAAGGTTAGTTCTTTTCGTTCAGTACGCTCAAGGTCACTTAGAGAATACTTCTAATAGCCTGGAGCGGTCCGCACAAAATACGATCGCATGTTCGAGCGCAAGAACCAAAACATCCTATCCGAGCACTACCACAAACTAATCTCACATGACCCCGCCTCTGATGACGATGACGACTTCATCACCCTCAAACGCGCAGATCACGACCTCTCTGATCTACCCTCCACCCTCAACCTAAACGACGATCCTCAGGCCAATCTATCCAAACGAAAACAAAAAATGGGTAAAGCTAAGCGTGCAATAGCCACCGGCGGCGTGAATACCAAACTGGTCTTTGATGATGAGGGAAACGCACACGAGCTGTACGAGCTGGAGGATGGTGATAAGTGGTTTGCCGAACGTGGTGGGATAGCAGGGGCAAAGGAGGAAGGCAAAAAGTTTGCAGAAGGAGAGAGGAATAAGATGAAAGTGACGGATGTAATTGACAGAGAGGAGGCGAAAGAAAAGAAGAGAGAGAAAAAGAGGAAAAAGAAAGAGAGGGAGGGAACGGTGAGCATTTCACGCTAGCCGTCCTTTTTTGAGTACTGATGAATTTGTCAGATGCCGGGACGTGGTGATGCAGGACTCACTGCCGAACTTGGGTCGGTGGAGGACGATGACGGATATGTTTCGCCCGAGTTTGATTTACCCTCCGAGAGTGAGGAGGGCAACAAGGAATCGCCAGAGGCTTGGCGGCCGAATAAGAGACGGAAAGTTCAAGTTGATGACGGGATGGATGCCGATGAAGAGCTCACCTTACGGCTTCTGCATCAGCGTCGATAGCCCTATCTTCTGTATAGACTCCATTACTCCTTTGAATTCGTGAAGATAATTGATCATAGTCCACTGCCGCTACCAATGACGACCGAACCATTGGAAGGAAGCAGATTATAATTCTTCTTGGCAAGAGTCGGAGAGTACCCACTTATTCTTAATACTATCCTAAACTATATTGTTGTTTCTTCATTTTAATGTTCCACAGGCTTACCCTCATGGCAGACGTATCTCAGCTATGGGGTACAGATAGGTAGTTACAAACATAGTGTTTATAGAGCCCAGTGCCCTTTATCAACACCATGGCTCTACTCAGTATTGTGTAAGGTGCACCCCAGGCGCTTGCTCTCCAGATAGCCTGGTAAGGGAATGCCAATTGGGCAGCCACCATTCTTCCCGCCCCTCTTTGCTGTTCTTGCACATTAGGCATCAATACATCACTGCTTGTCCGGCAGCAACAGATTTTAAACAGCAAATTTTCACGTCAATTCTAGCCTTCAAGAGATTGATTCAACTCTAAAAAGGGTCCAAGAAATACAAAGGATTCTGCGATGGTAGAATGATAATATATAACTATTGTCCAACACCAATGCCAATCAGACGGTGATTTCGTGTCCAGATGCTTGTAACGCAGAAATGGCTTGTTCCAACAAAAATGCAGAGCCACCGTGTGGGTCGAGGGTGTCCCCGTTCTCCATGTCGTCTAGGAACTTGTTGATACACTCAGCTGCCCCTGATAAATGAGCGATCTTAGCACACGCAGCATGAATGGCAAGATAATTCGGATCTGGAACTGGGTACTTGTCCGGATCTGATGACGTTAATATGACATATTCCGGATATTCCTGAATCCAGAAATCATTTACTCCTTCTAGCTTATATTTGTTCTTTTCTCCCTGATAAGAGCCGTCAAACACAATATTAACGTAGTCGAGTGATCCGCAGTTAGGTCGGACGTACTGTTGCAACAAACCAAACATTCAAACGATCGAACTCGGTATGGAAATCCATACAAAGAGTCATCACGTTTTCCAGACGATGGATTGAGTTACCGTTTAAGTCATCGGGAAGACTTTCATATCTAAAGTGACGCATGACCGCCCACATCGAGGCTGCATAATCCCGCTACCAGACAATCATTACCAAGAGTTATGGAAGAAGTTAAAAAAAAGATGGAAATACTTTGCGTGATCCCAGTTCAACGTCCTGGTTAGTGGACTGACCAAAGATATGTGCCAAGTGCGTTGCTCGAGTGCCAAGCCCCGAAGCTCTAGCCTCGTCCCTCAGTTGTTTGATCTCTTCTGCCATGCGAGTGTCGTATCTCCCAGTCACGACGCAACGATACCCATCGCGGATGAGGGCCTTCCCAGCATCAGTGAGCGATCATTCAGATAGAGGGTATGACGTACTAGCTTTTTGGCGTGGGTGTGGTCTTGAGAGACCTCGTCCAAGGTATCATGGACCATGTCTGCAATTGTATCAAACGAAGGGCGAGATGCATGATTTGAGGGCATTGGCGTGCGACGCTTGGTGGCTCTGACTGAGTTCCTGCGTCAAATGGTACATCGAATGAGTAGCTTCGCAAACGTACATGCTCGGATATAATGGTCAAAATACATTTTCCCAACTTGAAGAATGGCGTTATCGTCTGCCGCAGAGATAATCTCTTTCACGACAGTGACCAATCCGTGATCTGAGACCACATAGTGTATGAGATAGCCAAGGATTCGTATGTAGATCAGGTCGTTTCCAATTTTCTTCCCATTGTTGACGGCCCTTTGAAGAGATTTCTCGACCCTCAGGCAGATATTATAGGCGCTCACACCAGTGGGATTATTTTTGACTCTGAGAGGAGGTGCGGCTGGTAAAGGCTGAGTCATGAGGTATGTCGATAAGATTATGGCCAAAGAAATGAAGTGACCCTACTCAGGTCACGTGTTCTCCGGATCGAGCTACATACTACCCTGCAACCTCGGTATACATAGTTTGGGGAAGTGTTGGAGTCGATGTTCTCAAAGATGATGTTTACATCAGTTCGTTGGGCCCTTGGCATCCTATGATGTCGGTACCCTCGACTGATCGTGGGAATATATCCTGTTATTAACCAATTTGATCCAATGCTTATTCACATTTTCCTTTGATGCTTTTCATCTGAAAAATATGTAGACAGTTCAGCGTTTGGGATGATTGAGTAAATGAAATAAATTATTTGTTGATTAAGATATTTTCCTATCATCAGCCAAGTCATCGTCAGCGGTCTTAATGGTATGTACTGGGCCCTTGAACCAATAGCGTCCGCCATATTTCGGGAAGAAGTAATAGCCAAGAGATAGCAAAAGAATACCACCAGCAACGACGATGGTATAATTCATGCTGTGGGATGTTGCCCCTGGTGATGGAGGGAACAAGAACACGACAATCATAAACAACATGTATGCAGAGGCAACGAAAGCCACGGGTCCACTCTGTCAGACAGGGGGATCAGTCACTGATAGTCTATGATAGCTGGCGACCACGTGCACTAACCATAATGCCTAGGTTGAACGGCCCGTGAACAAATTCTTGGCCCCCGACGAATCGGGCAATGATCGGCGTCACGAAACCAATATACTGGAATATTATTGACATCGTGAAAACGGCGGTAATAGCCAGGGGGCCCGCGAAAGAAATCAATCCCAGTAAAAGGGAAAGCAAGGCGCAGAAGAAGACCGCATAAATGGGTGTGTTCGTTCGTGGGTTCAAGTTATATAGGATATCGGAGAAAGGAAGACCTTGATCTCTCGAGAAGGCAAAGATTTGACGCGAGCCGGCAATGAGCTATAAATAAATGTCAGAAAGCTAGAGTAAGCGGAATAAATGCGCACATAATCCATTCCAGTCATGAAAAGTGTGATAACCATAAATGCCCAAATAACGATGGTACCAGTAGGCCCAACACTATTGGCAAAAATCTACAAATACGCCTGCACTCAGCGGGAGAACCTAACGGAAAAAGATAGTGATGGAGATTCACAGTAGCCACTGGCTGTCCTATCGGATTAGCAGCAACCGCCTGCAAATCCGGTCCAATGTGGATTGCGAGAACAATGTTGACAACTTTCAAAACTGTGTCAGGATATCTTGTTCAAGTGCACCTCGGGGGATTAACTCACTCCATCCCAAGATAGAACTCAAGATCGTTGCGCACATGATCGCAAAAGGAACGGCTCGTGGCGCATTTCTAGCCTCCTCACTAATGTGAACACTAGTATCAAAGCCCGCTACATGTCGCCTGAGCGCGAAGAAGACACGGGAATTTCAAATGTCACTAACCCACTGTCCAAGCTGGAGCCAAGAAGCTAAAGATGAACGCGAACCCGTTGGGCCAACCAGAGACTAATAGCACACCAATCATTACTCTAGGCATCATGGTACCACAAGATTCGTACCGTTTTCAAAGTGTCCGAATGCAAAAGATGCCTTATTGACCAGCTCCCGGGGAGTTGTGACTGGAAGAGCGATGATAACGGCCAGGAATAACCTGTTGTATGACGTCAAGTTCAGTTTAGTAGACAGCACGTTGGGCTGCACTTACGCGAGGTTCAAGAAAACGTAGAAGTATTGCAACCGAGCTACGACCTTAGTGGCAAGACTTGCCAAGATGGCGTGGAGGAAGAGCATTGCACAATAGACACCGCTATAAGGATGGTCATTAAACCCTTCTTGAGCACTGTGCAGTCTCTCAACCTACAAAATTTGTGCGTTTGTTGCCTCGAATTTTCCATTGGAGCCTAAATTTACCGCGGCCATGAGCTGAGCGGCGCAGCCCCAGTCCACACTAGCCATTCCAGCGATATATGCCGATGTATTGACATCTGCGGCGACCCCAATTCAGTCAAGAGTGACGTATGCTGTCAAAAGAGGAGCTCACAGCCAACCAGCCACGAAAGCAGTTTTCGATAGCGTAGTGACGAAAATTGGAATGTCCAATAATATAATCCGCCGGCAGTCGGTGCGGCAGAGCCAAGTTCAGCCATGGCCATGGCCACAAAGATCAGGAACACAGAGCATGTAAACCACTAAAAAATCCGGGTAAGGGTTTCGCTCCGTTGAACGCTCAAGGCACAGACTTACTCCCCAAACCATACCAACCGGACCACCATAGGGAATCGAATACAGCAATACGGCTCTGAAAATGAACAAGATCCGTCATGTCTCTGCTTCGGTGCCACATATTACAAGAACCCACGCAATCGATTGAACAACGCCCACTATGGTGAACGACATTCCGAAGAGCTCCACGCGAGTGAAGTCTCTTTTGAATTCCTCTTTGTACCCAAGCCGAGCAAGGACATCCCGATCGTTAAGAGAGCGTTCGCTGTCAGTCGCGGAATGCTTCTCATTCGTAGAGGACATGACGGGGGAGAAAGCAGAGCGGCCGTCACTTGGATTCTTACGATATATAAGATAGGAATCACGGAAAACGCGGTATGATCACGTGTTATATAGGTAGGATTTGTTCAAATCAACCACACGACTTACCAGGTGAACGGAACGGTTGTGCCATAAATGTTGAATTGATCTCTTGTGTATACATTATTGTATCGATGAAAACAGTGCACCATGCGACTCATATTAAACCACGTTCTCAGTATAAAGACGAAACGCTTGTTACACCGGTAAGCAAGCGCTTGTCATGTTAGCATTCAAGGTTAGCATTCAATAGAATTCAACCAAGCGCGTCAACTGTGCCTCCTCATCTTGGTCTTGGAGAAGCGCTCCTTCTAGGGTCTACGACAGTGGGACAGTGACATCAGCCTCCGACAGAACTAAGTATCCTAAGGTACAACTGACCTTGCTAACAGACAGATACTTCTCAACCAGCTCCGCGCCAAGAATCTCCTTCATCTCTGCATCTGCCGCCAAGTAGTTCCTCGCCTCTTCAACGTTGAGTGGCATCCTTTTTGTAATGCCCAAGACTTGCCTTTGTTCTTCCGTCATCTGCCACGCACACAGGGGACCGGGGCAATCCTTAATATCCAGAGGCTTCTTCACTTTTAATCCGGCTATTCCAGCGCCAATGATAGCCGCCAACGCGAGATAAGGATTCGCTGTCCCGTCTACAAATCGCATTTCGAAATTCCTCGAGTTCGGGGAGGTAGCGTTCGTCAGACGAATAGGAGCCTCACGGTTCTCAGTGCCATAATGGACATAAGTACCGCCACTCCAGACACCATCGGCCACACGTTTGTAGGATGCGGGGAGTAGGAAGGGTAATGGCAGGCAGTGCAGGCAGATGCTCGATCACACCAGCAAGGAACGCAGACTCAGCTTTGGACATCTCATTGACAGGTTTCGTCAGTTCACTGCCGGAATGAACGGAAATGTGAATATGTGCTGCAGACCCAGCGCTTGTCATGAATGGTCTTGGGGCAAAGGTGGCGTGAAGGCCGTGTTTTGACGCAACATTGACTATGAGCTCGCGAGTGAAAATGAGTTGATCTGCTGCATCAAGGGGTCCGAGGGGTCCACCGACAACTTCGTATTGACCAGGGGCTGCTTCAGAGTGGAGCATCTGTAGAGATAGACCGGATGCTTGCATGGCGTTTCCGATCTCCTGAAGGATTATTGACTCCTTAGTTCCGGCTAGGAACCCGCCAGGGGCAGACCATTGATGATCATTGGAGGGCTTCACGGGGTTGGTAGAAGAGAGAAGGATAAACTCAGACTCGATACCAACGAGGAAGTCTACATTGCACGACTTCTTGGCAATCCTGCAATAAGATTAGATGATGCAATTTTTGTCTTGATGGTAGTATGATGCTTACTCGACGACTTTCTTAAGCGCCGTCCTGGGGCAAAGTTCAACTTGTAAGCTCAATGAACCATCCGATCCCTTATAAGGTGTTTTTTCTTCAAATATTCCGAGGATGCCAAGATGATCATCGGTGAAAGGCAGGGGTCGTAGCGTGGATAGGTCGGGTACGTAGACATACTCTCCAAGCGATGAAAACCCTGGTGAAGTTATGAGGTAGATGAGGCCGAGGCCAACTTTCGCAATGTTCACGCCAGGTCTGTTCGAAGCGAGGAGCTGCTTGAAGTAGCCCAGAGTCACAACTCTGCAACGCCTCACATTGGCCAGGTCAACCCAATAGATACGGACGTAGGCTAGCCGGTATGGGAATGCAGTAGAAATAAGAAAATTTACCACTCACAATATTCTGACTCTAGTTGATTGAGATTGTAAACAATTTTCTCCAAGTTGTCAGGTTTAAACGCAACACCGTGGTTGTAGATGTCCGACATAATGAAGGAGACGCTGAGGGCAATGATCAAGGCTAGAGGTCAAGGTGTGCTTTAATACTTGGCGTGATAAACCCAGGTATAGATTGGGACTAATTTTCGAGGTTAAACCAGGAATGACCTAGGATATATTGGGTGTTTGCTGGCCCAAGCCAGTTCTGGGTCTGGGTCCAGGTATCCTGGTCCCTAAAATCCCACACTAATCGGCGAAGCCTGCCGGGGGTCATCTGCTTTGTGTTATATGAGTCCGGCCACCCAAATTTGGCAAGACGTCGTTGACAAAACTGCCAGCACGCCAGCTCCAAGTCTCCGCAGGCTCACATTCAACGTTCAACGTTCAGACGCTCAGCCTTCAGCGCTTGCAACCAGCATGCTCACTCGGACACTTTTGCACTCCCATATGGTGATACAATGTAGTTTGGATGACATTTCTACATGATATATGCGAACATGAGCCAGCCTCAGCATGGCTATAGGCGCTAGAACAGTGTAAGTATTGCTATATTTAGTACCATCACATGGGTTTTATCTGGGTTTAGCCTAGTCCCATGGGACACAGTCCCGACTAGGGTTCACCTACCACGAGGGACCACCAGAAATGAAAATTCGGCTCCGCACAAGCTCCTCTGATACTAAACGTTTGATAATGCAGCGATAACGGGGTGTTGGCCGCTGTCCCCGTCTGTGCGCCATTCCTGGCGCCTCGGTCCAGTGAACTGGCAATTATTATATTCTATACTACAACTTGTATATGTGGTCTGCAAAATTAAATATGTTGGCAGCATATATGGAAGACAACCCCCGTAGTGCGATACGTGGCTCAGGGCTGCGCTTGAAACGGACAAATTCGAAGCTTTACTTATTCGGCCTCAAAGTTCTTTTTTTCTTTTCGAGCCAGGCCCCTCTCGGTGTGGAGCAACAACGACGAATGGGTCGTTATCTTTCGGAACCGATTCGCTTCGGAAGTATCAAGTATCGAAGGTTGCCACCACCGACCGCATCTCAGGACGCATTCCATGAATCAAAAATCGGAAGCACTTCTGTCTGTTTTGATCATCCAGCACATCGCTGGGTCATGGCAATATGCCCTGAGGTTTGGGTATTACAATTTTAGGTTCTAGATGCCCGAGACAGTTGAACTCTTTCCCACTCTGTGCAGCCAGGCCTATTATAGGATCTAATATGTAATTCTTACTTGTTAAAATATTTTATTTGCATTTTCAAAAATACATATATGTTAAGTATAAAATTTAACATATTTGACTGTCCAATAGTCACCATTGTATGGTGAATGACAGTCAGACGCCCTCTGTGCAGCCAAACCTATTATAGGACCTAATATGTAATTCTTGCTTGTTATTGACCATCAAAACTGCAAAAATAAATATTTTAACAAGCAAGAATTACATATTAGGTCCTATAATAGGTTTGGCTGCATGGAGTGTCCCCGGGCCTGTCGGAATACAATCCAGTAGCCTATGTCATAGCGAAAGTCATAACCTAGTCAGAGACATCTATTTCTGGAGCAACGAAAGATATCACGCTCAGAACTTGTCTATAACCCTCAAGATCGGGAAGGATAGCAATTTTCTGAGATTTTAGACCCCCCCACGAATATACTAGATTGCACATACTGAATATCATCATCGTCATCACCAGTGAAAGTAATCCGTACTCACGATTACGACGCTGATTACGACGATTATAAGTCTCGGATCTCTCAATCCTTTTTCTTCTCCCCCAGAAAGCTTCTAGATGTTCCCCAGAGCGTTTCAGAGTTGACTAGACATATTAGGTCTGGCGTGACCCTGACTCCCATCCTGAAATACATTCGGCCTGCCCGTCCACTCGTGCTCGTGCAACCTCAGCTACGCCCCCCTCCACACACAGCGGTTGCGATGTCCGGCTTTCCCTCATCTGACCGCCCGAATGAGTCGCCGTGGACGATGTTCGCTGAACACACGTGGCTACAAGGCGCTTTCCTAGCTGCTGTCGCATTTGGAATGCAATTCATCCTCTATGTCATGACTGTCTTCTTCCTGTGGAAGCTCAGAAAACCTCAAAATTCCATGAGAAACATTCTTTTCATCGGATATATTTCAATCATCTTCGTTCTCTCGATCCTCTATATGGCTGGGCTGTTGCAGTTCACCCAGCTTTCCTTCATTGACGGACGGAACTATTGAGGGTGGACCAGAGGTGTTTGAGAACGTGATGTTCTCCCTCCCGATTGATATGCTTGCAAACGTGATTATGGTGTTAAACAGCTGGTTTTGTGACATCATCAATGTGAGTTTACAACATTCGTCCTTACACTGAGTTGTTTAACATGGCTCAACATAACCAGGTATGGAGATGTTGGGTAATTTACCAGGGCTGTCGCGTCCCCTCTTGGGTCGTAAACATCATTCCAATACTGTTGTACATAGGCTCCGTAGGTAAGAGCAGCTCAACATCCCTCGGGTAGATCCGCAGAGCAGGAAGCTCATCTCAGTTCCCTCAGCCTTTGGCATCCTCTTCCTCAAGCAGGTCGGGACGGTCTCCCAGTCGCCGTGGGACTCCTCGGGAATCAACTACACCATCCCCTACTACTCAATGTCTCTATCCCTGAACATTCTTATCACAATTCTTATCGCCCTTCGTCTCCTTGTCTACCGCCATCGTATCGTTCAGGCCATGGGAAAAGGCCAGGGCTCACAATATACCTCTCTCGCCGCTATGATTGTCGAGTCTGCTGCTATCTATTCGAGCTTCGCTCTCTGCTTCATCGTGCCATTCGGCTTGGATAGTCAAGTCTCCCAACTGTTCCTACAACCGCTGTCAATCGTACAGGTAAGCTTTGGAAGGCTCAGAATCGTAAAGCTGAATGACTGATAAGCGCCGCAGGGTGTCTCTACCTTCCTCATTTTCTTCCGTGTCGCCACCGGTAAAGGTTGGTCACAGGACACCTATGTCAATACAGTAGGGGCCAGCACTCTCGCAATCCGGACAGTTGGCGGATCAGTCAACTAACAGCCGACCAACGAGGAGAAACCCACTCTCGATAGGCGGTTCAGCATCATACGAATCTAAAGATGTCCCGACTCGAGACGAACCCATAGTACTAGGAACAATAACTTCAACTCAATCATCCGACGATTGGTCAAATCAGAAACGGAGTATCAATAACATAGAGATCTCCAAGCGCGTCCTAGTCGAGGAGACGATTTTGTGAAAATGTATGATTTTGCTTTGATGTATAGTATAATGACTGAATCTACTGTGCTTTTGACTGGGACTTTTTCTTGGATACCTGACTTGTTGTTTCTGCGCTTCCAGGAGTGGTCCTCATACCCAAGTCGCGCGATCCATTGTCGGAAATAGACCTGAACGGCCCACACGACACAACGGCGCTAGCGCAACGGGCTCAATATGAGAGCCTCAAAAGGACTCTCAAGAGTCAAAGTATTCACATGGACATTTGTTGCTGTAGCACATGAACACTGTCTTGTAGAATAAATTTTTGTACCTTATTAATATCGCTCGTGGACCTCAGTGTCACGATATATATCTATTTAGCCGCTCATTTTGCTCAGTCCCGCGCTATGCCTCATCATCCATCAGGGATCGGCTCGCCGGGGGAAGCTGGCGCTGCTGACGAGGGTATAGTAAGCTGATTTGCTGTAGTCTTGAGCCGTATGTGTGGAGGTTAACTGATATCATGCAAGGATAGCCACAACCAACCGCCGAAATAAGTTATAACCGTTACACCAAAGGGGTTATAACAGAACAGCTTATGTGTTCTGCTACCGGTCAGTATATATGTACAATAGAGGGATTGTAGTAAGCCCAGGCTTACATATCATTCATCAACCAGATTCCATCTAGGAAATACGCCAACTCCCCTCCCCTGGAATTTTCCTCGGTGCTCAAATGGGTAACATCCGGAACTCCGTTAACCGTGTACTTGCTATGCCCATCACGAAGCCGAAGCTGCAAGCGGGAAAATGACACTCCGGGAACTGGGCATCAATATCAAAAACCAAGTCGCTGACCTTCGTTCGTTCGACCATGCACGTAGTCCAAGGTTACTGCCACGACTTTGGGCGGGGCTAATTTGAAGTCGAGTCGTTCATAACGGGATTTCACCCTATCTTTACAAACTGAGACGTGACCGTATATATATATATATAATATATTTTTGAGCCTTGAGCACGGGCTGTTGATTTTAATCGCAAGGTACTGAGGTTCCTGTGCTGGAAGATAAGGGTGGTTTGGCATTGAGCAAGGCCGCAGCCTGCTCCGGTTGAGCAAGCGCGATGTCATTTATCACGTGACCTAAGCCACGGCAGCGGTGATGAGTTGCAAAGTTGGTGGTCAACAAATCTCCTTTCTCCCGACCAAACACAGTGCTACCTCGTCGTCTGGATCAATGACGGGGATATCGGCTCTTCCACTGGCCCAGGAAGAGGGCAATGGCCAGCAACGCTTCGGAGGCACATCAAAGATACTGGGACCCAAGTGTGCACACCTTCCGACGCTGACCATTGGACTGTTGGGTGTGCAGATCTTCTGGAGTGTGGAGATGTCCTATGGTGGGTTGCATCTGATAGTCCTATGTGTTGAGCCTCAGGATATTCCACGCCATAGCTTCACCGTATCTCCTTTCGCTCGGCTTATCCAAATCAAAAATGGCCATAGTATTTATTGCTGGGCCTCTTTCGGGGTTACTGGTTCAGCCTCTCATAGGTTCGTCTTCCTGTGGTCAGAGGCCGTTCCTCTAACACAAGGTCCTCCCAGGCATTCTTGCCGACAACTCTACCTCCCGGTTCGGAAGACGGCGACCTTACATGATGGCTGGCACAGCTATCTGTGTATTTGCTATGCTACTATTGGGCTTCACGAGATGGTTTGCTGCAATATTCACAGGGTGGGATAATGAATCTGTGCGTCACATTCTCCCTGGGCATGCGAATATATACTTATGCTCGAACAGAATGATATACTCACAATTTGGCTTGCGGTGTTCGCTATTTATCTTATCGACTTTTCTATTAATGCTGGTACGCACAAAAACATTAAATATTATCGGTGTGAGCTCACATGCGTTGTTGACTCCAGTAATGGCTGTTGACCGGGCTCTACTTGTTGACACCCTCCCTTCGTCTGCTCAACCTCAAGGAAATGCATGGGCCGCTTGTATGTTGGCTCTCGGAGCAGTCATTGGTTTCTTTTTGTAAGAGCATTCGGCAACGGTCGACTATTCTTGTGTTCCAACAAGTTTCTATAGTGGAGGCGTGAGTCTCAAAAATGCCTTACCGTTCTTGGGCAAAACGCAACTTCAAGTTCTTTCTGTGATTGCCTCATTTTTGCTACTAGGTGGTCATTTGACAATGACCACACTAATAAAAGAGAAGGTTTTACTTCCCAATCCTGATATAAACGGGTAGGTGTATGACTGTTCAGTATTGTGCCCCTGTTGACACATACTGCGTTTAGGAAATCGAATAAAAAGTCATTCGTACAGGAGTTGAGATGCATATGGAGTAACATCCTTACACTACCACGTGTCATTCGACAAATCGTACGTAATTACCGCGCTCCGAGTTTGCCACCTCCCTGACAGACTTCACAAGTGCCTCATCCAATTCTTGTCAGCGATTTCTCTCTGACTCCTGAATTGCATAATGACCATACCTCCCCCAGCGCATGGCTAGCTTGGTTCCCAATCCTCTTCTACACCACTATCTACGTCAGCGATCTCCACAAACGTGTTTCTCCGATTCCCTCAACTGAAGATGCCGCGGCTGCCCTGGATGCAGAAGCCACGCAACTGGGCTCTCGAGCGCTCTTCTGGTCTTCGGTCGTCTCACTCATAGGAAACATTGTCCTCCCTGCCTTTGTGACGGAGGTCGCAACACACGAACCCCATAAACCTCATCTGAGATTTGGCTATGGAAGGAACTCGGCAGATAGGTGGTGGAAGAAGTTAACCAGAGTTCCGTCATGGCTGAAGATCCATATGGCAAGCTTGTGGGCGGTTGGCCATTTGGTATTGTCGGCGTGTATGTTTGCCACGCTGTGTGTGCTCCTTTTTTAAATCCAAGACTGTAGAACAGGATTAATGGTTGTGTAGGTTCACGGAGAGCGTTGCTGGAGCGTCAGTCTTGATCACTGTGACAGGATTCTCGTGGGCCGTGACACAATGGGCGCCTTTTTCATTGGTAATTTAACGCCTTGCATTCAAAGATTGAAAGCCTAACATAAACGTGCCTGCTCAGCTTGCAACTGCCATCTTAACGGAAACAGCAGAGGACGATGACACTGCTATCCGGTTAGCAGACGCTCGGGCACGTCCGCGACGGGTAAACAGCAGCGATTTGGATATGGATGCTAATGCAGATGAGAGGAACGTGTTCTTACCTGGGGAAGCATCGGACAGTGAGGACGAGGACAGGGAAGAAACAGAAAGAAGAGAAGAGCGGAGGAGAGTGTTGAGCAACTCAGGTGCACAGTTGAGCAGGGCCGATGTCAGCGACATGGGGAATGGTGGACGGTACCATGCCGTGAATGGGAGCTGGGATGGGGCTGCGAGAGAGAATCACAATAAGGGCTTGAGTGCGAAGGCTGGGATTATACTGGTTAGTGACTCTTGGTCTTGACCCACCTATTGGCAGACTAATGGAACGAACGGAAACTTCAGGGCATTCATAACATTTTCATCGTCATCCCACAGTTTCTCGTGACAGGTCTATCGTCTCTCGTCTTCGCAATATTTGACCCCCAGAAAACTGGGCTTCCGCAACATCATGGTGCACCCGTTCACGGACCCATAGCCAACGGGACGGATGTTAAATTACTTATAACTAATGTCACAGAACCACTCGCGAGAGCAGCGAGAGGGGCTGTAGTGGAGCTGCTAGAGGTCAGGCAGGAGGGAGGAGTACCAGGGGATATTGTGAACTGGGGCGTACCAAGGGTCAAACTCGGTCGCTTACATCTTCAGGTATACTTATCTCTCATATCTAACGATAAGGATCTGATATATCACTCTAAAGGTTTGGAGGGCTTATGGCAGCTATTGCTGCTGTATTATCATGGAGGTTGGCGAGGGAGTTAAGACATAGATGATTGGATATTTTTCTTATGCTTTTTTGGCTGTGCTTTTAGTGTACTCATCGTTATTCGTCAGCTAAATACCTTCCGTGACCCCTGAGGCTTAGTCTAAGCCGAATTCTTGATGGGCCGCACAGGAGCTGGATGGTTGCATATCCCTGTCGACTGGCATGGAACGGGGATAATTCAGGCAGCAGGAAGAGCTACTATGAACTAAATTCGTTCGGGGCAAGCAATACAGGCCGGTTATTGACTCTTGAGTGCAGTCCTCGATATCGCTGAGCAACACATCGATACTGACTCCTGAAACAAAGCCTGAGATTGGTATGCAGCCCAGATTGTTTGGGTGTTCATTTGGGGCGAGCAACGCTGCTTGCTGTGGATTTTAACTATAACTTCAAAGTCCCCATGTGGTTGAACTGGCCCGAGGAGAGCAAGCGATGGATAAGACACCATTGCTCTGCCGGAGTGTCTGTTATGAACAAGTAAAAACCGCTTACCACTCGGCTCTGAAAGGAAAGCCCAAGATTGCTGAGCCATCCCCGGGTTATTGGGGTGTTCGTGGACGGGATAAGCCTAACAGGTGGGAGACTTGAGGCAGGGTGAGATTGTAGAGCAGTGATATATAGACAAAAACCCGAGGTAACGTTGGTACTTGACGAGGCCTAGCGAGACGAGAGAATAGTAGTTGTGAGAGACGATTGTAGAATGCTGAACACAAAGAAACAAGGTAAAAAAATATTACGGATCATGTGATACGTAAGCATGAGTTGCATGAGTCTCTGTCCTCCAACTATGTCCACAATACTTCTGGAGCTTGAATACAGGAAAAAGCTGGACCGCAGTTTAGATGCTTTTTATGTCACATACCACCACAGAATACTGGCAATGCGGCTCTTAGGCACGACCGTCAAGTGTTACCCGCACATGATACTGCCAGCTCTTATTCCAAAGCTCTTACATTCATTCCACAGTGCTGTGAAGCGTTAATTCTGAGCACCTCGGGTCATACCATTCTTCAAACCCGATATAAGGCAGGGGTTATCACTTCTCTTTTCTTTGATTTCCTAGGGTCTTGGATGACAGAACAGAAGCTGCATTCAATCCTCTCCGAAGCAGACAAGCAGACCTAGCTTTCCAATACGATGCTCTGGGTCCATTGTAAACATGGTAACTGACGTTACAACAGAAAATCTACCTCGAGGCGAACGGGTTTAGACCAAGTCGTTATTAATTTGCATGGATGACGCATTCCCCCAGCGCTCCGAGGGTCGCCCCTGTAACCTAAGATCTCAATCATAGGCGGCTCGGGAGATTTTTGAGACGTTCCATCGCATGGGTATCAGGTGGCGCATTTAAAAATTGCGGTACATGTGCATACATTGGTCGACGTTTGGGCTTAGACTAGTATCGAAATGCGCGCAGTTAAAACCAACCAGGTCGGCATCATAGGCCCCATCAACAGCTGCGGCAGAAATTGACTACAGATGAAATCAGAATCTAGCTTATATCACATTGTCCTCATGGATTCCGGTACAAGATAAGGACGTAACCGCCAAAGTCATCTCACAACCTCCAAATTTAGACGATACGGCGCATAAATATATAAACTCTAACTTAGGTGTAGCAAATCGCGAATTACTATAACTACCACTCCGGAAACTTCAACATCTGCATGGACTACAACCCCTGACACAATAACTTTCCCCTCCTCACCTGCGCCCTGCACAACTCTATCTCCGTCGGCACTGCCAATATCGAGGCAAGTAAAATCCCTGCAGAATCCGCGAACCCAATCGAGCCAATCTTAAACTCCCGCTCTTGTTTCGTACGTTCAAGGTCGTGATTAGAATTAGGGTCTGGGTGCTCTTGATTTAAACGATAAAATACGCTTACGCTATGAACCGTTGTAGTAACGCGTCAATGGACATTGGGAATGAGATGAAATTACTAACTAGGCTAAGCCACCACATATGCCTTCGATGCTGATGAGGATGAAGACGAAGAAAAAGTTGAGTGCTTCAGACTTCGTCCGAGAAGAAACCGACAGCGGATTCGAGGGCGAGTAGTAAGAGGAATACCTGCTTGTGTGATTGCTGGTAGAGGGAGGAGGCGGGCGGGGAGGGCGGGTAAACCTAGAGAAATGGAGGAGCGGGAGAGGAAGACGGTTGCTTGATAGACGAGCTATTGAATGGTGTCGATGATAAGGAGAGGATGTGGTGGGGTAATTGAAGAACCCACCTGCCAGAGTGGGTAATAATCCCGGACGGAGTGTATGATCTTGCTTAGTAACCAATGTTTCTCGGGTGACGGGACTGGATACAAAAGCGTAGGCCCAATTCCCTGGTAGTAGAATTAGACATATTGGAACTGCAGTCAACCTTGAATGAGCTTACTTGATTAATGGTATACTCAAACTACGAGGGGTTAGAGAAGGAACCTGCAGAACAAGGTGAAGGAACGTACTAAGTAGACGCAGACTAAATAGCAGGGTCAGTTGGGAATTCTTACAAACTTGGCTTGACTACTTACAAAGGGGAAGCATATACTTCATTAAGAGGGGCTGTACGAGTAGCCATTTATCATTTATAGACAACGCAACTTTGCTCTTGGGGGCTAGTGGCAGCGTATCCTCTTCACTGACATCATCTTCTCCTGCGAGGGGGGAATAAGAGTGACTGGAAACACCATCTGAAGAGGTGAATTGGTTGTAATGCGCGAAGGCCGTGTTACGAGGTAAGAGGAAAAAGTAGGTTAAGGGTATAATCAATGGCATAACCTGAAAAACTGATAAGATATCCCGGCTAATGGGCTGAAAATTTGATTCACCGAGGAGAGGCCGACACCAACTCGGATGCCTAGATTCCGTAGCTCCCACCATAGGAAGGCACCGACTAATCCCGCTGCACCAGTTCCGGAGGCGAAGTACCTGAAATTAAGCTTAAGTAAGAGAACACATGGTAGTGCAGATCCCCGTTACCCGACGCTACGGCCGCCTATAGAAGGAGGTGCATATGTCGTGGACAGCTGAAGAAAAGTCATCTCTCCCAGACCTAGTCCAAATGAGAAATTGATCCTAGAAGAGGCTGGAAGGCAAACCTGAAGAAAAGGATGCCAAACAGATTCCGAGAAGCCTCATTGACAGAGAATCAAACAGCGCAACTACCTGCAAACGATTAAGCTTCCGTATCTGGAATGAAGAACTGACGCTTACAATCATTCCGGTTATGCTCAATATACAGCAACTAATGAGCCTCTTTGCATAGCGTACCCGGCCCTTCAGAATGTATGGCCATCCGACCTTGGCTACTAATGCGGGAGCAATATTGCAGAATGCGATTATACCCTTCGGTGTGGAGGGTGGGACGAGATCCAGAGCGGCCGAAAGAATAATGACGTAAAGAACTAGTGTGTGGCAAGAGATTACTTATGGGCAGCACATACCCGGAAAAGGGAGGAGGTACTGACCGTTGTTAAAGAGGCCAAACAGGAAAAAGGAGATGGAAAGGTTTCGAAGCAGGCGTCGTTCACGAGCTGTTCACAGAAACTTGAGTCTAGTTTCGTCGTCAGTCATGTCCGAAGGGCGCACCTGGAATATCGGCAGTGTCACTCGTCTCTACTTCGTTCTCGAGCAGTCGATCGTTCTCCAAGCTCAGCTCACGGTTGCGAGTGGAGACAGGTGAGAGCTGCATGTCGATTTGTTAGGCTGCCTTAATGTCGTTTCTTGTGTGTTGTGTTATAGGCTCCGGGTGTCATCACAGTCCTTGGGCAAGGTGCTTGTCTGTGGCTGTGTCGGGTCACGAGGCTCAAGCGCGTCGTTTCCGGCAACACAAGCGACTCAGACAATGAACGAATTGACTGTCCACCTCTTTGCCCGGGATCGCTCCCTTGGCTCCTCTGCATCATCTATACTTCAGAATGGAAGAAATGTACTCGAGCAAGCTGCCACAGGAGACAATACCTGGTACTATCCCCGGTCTACTCTGTCTCGTACCAAGGAAAATAAAACAGGTGTGTGACTCCTATAAATCAGTACGCTTTCAACCCATCACTGGTGATTAGTTTGTTTCAGATATGCACAGAATCCTCCACAAATAGAAAACTCACCACAATCTGCACCCTTGAACCTCAAGGATTGGGGTACTCCTGTTGAAAGAGAGGAAGTTTTTCGCATACATGAGCTGCTGGACTTCGAGAGCACCAACTTCAATAGCGCTGGAATCAAAATCAATGCTAGACCTGCGCCGACACCTTCAGATCTTGCTCCTTCCGCAAAAAGAAGAAGGCGGGTCGATTGCACGCATCAATATCAGCTCGTACCTCAGGTCAAAAATTCATTATCCAACTCCTCAGTTCATGGAATCTGACCGAATGTAGCCCCACTTCTTGCCCTCACCTCTACGCGTCTCTAGTCGAAGTGTTAAGATAGGACCCTACAAGAAATCTAAACCAGTCATGATTGCTCCATACACCCTCCCCCTTACACAACTTACAGACTGGGACCGTTGTGCCTGGTTGATACCTATCCGGGGCGTCCCTCCTTGGGCCGAATCGACCTCAGGGGTTCTGCTAGATCCTTCCTGCGAGGCTCCCATTGCCCCAAACGCCCAGACGAACGAGATCACCTGGACTCATAGTGCCGTTTCACACTTTTGGACATTCCTCCTTGCCCTCCGCGACGCTGGCACCCTCGGACCCCTTGGTCTTTCATTTCATCCTTCCCCTTTGCCTCAGAACGTCGATAAATCAGCGCAAGTCTCGAAAACCATGAGTACCGTCAAACACCCAGAGTCGGAGACTAGCAATACTTCTGCACTTGTCCGTCCGGTTTCCGTCTCGACGATGGACTACATCAAGATCTACCACGAATGGCAGAGAACTTTAGGGCTTCGTAAAGTGCTTGACGCCTGGGGATATGAAACCGACCAGCGCAAGATTCGACTCTTGGTCGGCGCCAAGCTCGTACTCCTAGACGATAGATCGCGAGGGATCATGGTCCTATGAAGCAAATCTGCTTATTTTTGCTTACATAGATATTCTATTTTTATCACATCCTCATTGGCGAGCAGTGTGGAACGGGACTCCATAGAAGTAGGAGCGATATTCCCGTGGTCGATGGTCACGGGTACGTCTATTTCCTCAGTTCCCCCACGCTTCTCACACTTAAAACATGAATAGCTTCAACAAGTGCTCTAGAGCTCCCTTCCACCACTCTCCCCCTCCCGTCTCCCCCTCCCATGGCGACACCATCTACCCAGTCGACAGAAGGTAACCTTACGGATGACCCGAGCGCCGGTCAACAAGAAAAGCGGCGTCAAGAGGAAGCCGATGGGACTCTCCACCAGACACAACTCGGGCCGAGGGCGCAGAGGAAACACTTCTTTTCACCTTTGGATTTTACGTGGGCAGAAGCTGTTCATCGTGATGCCGAGTTAGTGCAGTATACTCCAGAAGAAGAGGTTTGGCTACATCGCCATCCATATTCCCCTTCTCAATCCAATTACTGGTTCTTAGAAACGGGTTCGACGAAAGGTTGACAACAGAGTTCTTCCCCTTGTCATCGTTAGGTAAGTATATACTTTAATGGTCTGCTCGACTTAAGCCAACACCACCACTGTAGCTTTGTCTGTGTGTAAATTTCGGGTGTAGTTGATTACTCGTTTATTTAACCCCTATCTAGTTAATCAATTTGGTAATATCATATTCATTTCTCGAGCTCCCTATCTGAACCGGTTTTTTCAGACCGCACAAATATGTGAGAGCACATCGCCCTCTCTTACCTCTGTTTACCAATCTATACTCAGCGGCAATGCCCATGTGATACAAGCTTTTAACGATAACTATGTGGGCCCGTTACACAGGCCTGGCGAGCTAACCTGATTATACCCCACCATTTAGGATATTACAACCAATAAGCGATGGACCCTAGCCCTAAGCATATTCTACGTCGGATATTGTAAGTGGTTCACAATTTTTCCCACCGCACACTCCAAATATTTGCAGGCCTACTAGAAATGCCTGCCAACAGTAAGTTTCTCTTCGAAACTTACTGTTTGATCCATAAACTTATTCTTGCTCAAAGTTCTGCAACGATACATTGGAGCTAATAGATTGTAAGCTCGAGGAACACTTCGCATGCTCCATGGATGAATTTTCCCGTTAAAGCTTCTTCCTCTCATTGACGTTCTGGGGACTTTGTTCCCTTTCATTCACGTATGCCAAGGGATATGCAGGCCTACTGGTGTTACGGTACAATACTTTCATGCGGTCTCTCATACGGATTCATGATTGACATGATCCCGTAGGGTGCTCATGGGTATTGGTGAAGCAGGATTTTATGCAGGAGTGATTTACTACCTGTCGTTCTGGTACAAACGGTATACAATTCGACTTTCTCACATTTGGCTACTTTCTCACTATCGTGTAGGAGCGAACTTGCTCTACGGATCAGGTCAGTTAGGTTCTATAGCCTTGCATTTCGTCCCATAACAGCTTAACTCTTAGTCTGGGAATGACTGGGACCCTACCTGGCGCTATCGGGGTATGTTGAACACTCTACCCTTGTCCAACAACTCAATATCACCCGGGACAGGGGCTGCTTGCATTTGGCCTTGTGCGCGCACACACGTCTCTACTGACAGGGTATGATCGCGTCATTGTGCTGTACCCTATCTCATACTTACGCCTCCTTAGATGGCAATTCCTTTTTCTCGTACGTCAATGGTTCAGACAAACGCCGTCTTAAGGTGATAGAACTGTTCTTAGATTGAGGCTATTCCAACGATCGTCATGGGAGTTGCCACTCTTTTCTTTCTTCCCTCGTTCCCCTTCTCTGCTTCTTTCTTGACCCCTCGTGAACGAGCAATCGCGCAGGCTCGGCTCAATCGTGACCAGAAACCCCAGTCACATGGCGGAATGAATGGGTGGCAGGGTTTCAAAGCGATCATATCAGATCCGAATGCTTGGTTATTCATGACTATCTATGCTAGCTGTAAGTCTCCTTATCGTCACTGCGACTGAACGCTGATCTTGTTTGGGAATCAAGTCAATGTGGGCGTCGCAACGATTTCTTACTTCCTGCCCACCGTACGTATAACCTGGTGAAAGTACCTTTCATTCATTAACAACTCGTTTACTTGTGTAGCTTATCAAGGACCTTGGGTTCTCCTCAATTAATGCCCAAGGTCTCACAGTAGCACCCTATGTCGTTGGCTGGTTTATGGTGTTCTTACAATCATGGCATAGCGACCACACTCGGGATCGCGGATATCATATAATGTTCTCAGCAGCCCTTTCACTAATCGGATACATTATCCTTGCGACTTCCGTGCAAAAGAGTGTTGGAGCAGCCTATTTTGCGCTATTCCTTGTTGTTGGAGGGAACTACAGCCTATTTCCACTTGTCATGTGAGTATTATGTTAACTACCCGAGTTGGGATTTGTAACTTGATGACGGAATAATCAGGAGCTGGGCTGCGAATACTTTCTCTCCGACTTCGAAGCGCGGTGTCGGAACTGCATTTGTCGTGTCGATATCGAACTGCGTCTCAATGTGAGTTACCATGACCTCCTTTTCCCCCCCGGTTGGATTGGACTGACCCAGGCACGTTTCAGCGCTTCCCCTCAAATTTATTTTGATCCAGAAGACGAATTCCGCAAAGGACACGCCATATCTGCAGCGTACGTCTTGTGTATACCGTTACGACCCATCCCCTTTTGACTGACTGCGCGTTTCAAGTTGCCTGTTCTTATGCATTGTAGCCGCTTTTATCACTCGTACGCGCCTCCACCGGGCGAACCAGAACAATCAAAGGCGCTTACAAGAGCTGAGTCAACCGGGTGATGGGAAAGAGAAGAGGACAAAGGACAAGGATGATTCTGCTGAGATGTGGGACAATGATCCCCGATATGTTTTCTTGACTTGATACACTGGGGTAGGTATATGCACTGGAAACCAATTTGTTAATGCCTGATGGCAAAATACTGTATATACAATATCGTTCCCTAAGGTCGAGGCTTACCTTGTACTCCATTCGTGTGCTTGTTTATTTTTTGGGTAGCAGAATCATTGACGCGGTTTCAACGTGCGCGGCGTCTGCACAAGCATAGTATTTTGCTGTTCTAAGATGGGTTGTGGGATCGTCAATCAGGCTCGGAATACGCCACAACGTCATATGAGGACCTAGGGTTGCTGGCCAATGGCGTCAATCGCGCCTCGCCCCGATTGTGACGGATGCCACTTCGTACGACTACACTACAGTAGTTTGCTCGCGTTCCCGCCGGTTGAGTGAGTACGAAAGTTACTCTCACTTTGATTTGTTGCTTATTGTGCGCCCGAGAGTTTTTCTCAACTCATTATAGGTATCGTGATGTTGTTCTGGGTCTGCTCCACATGAGATTAATTGCTATCTCTGGCTCCCGCTAGCATCGCCTAGCTTACAACGCACCGATAGCTATGGATCACGTCCCCTCTACACGGGAGCAAATCCAGTGTAGTGAAAACCGGGCCAAGGCTGAGGAAATTGCCGCAGCTGGAATTACCTTCCTCGATCAATTCGAGTGCACCTACGCACCTAAAGACCTAGAGGGGGCGATCACGAATCTCCAGCAAGCTGTGTCACTCGCTCCAGACGATCATCCTGATAAACCAGGGTGGCTTAACACCCTCGGAATTTCTTTCCTGAATCGATTTGGGCGCATAGGGGAGTTGAGCGACCTCGAGGAAGCGATTAATAATCAGCGGCAGGCGGTATTGCTCACTCCAGATGCTCATCCCGACAGACCAAAGCGACTCAGCAACCTCGGCAATTCTTTGGAGAGGCGGTTTGAATATACGGGAGAGTCGAGTGATCTCGAGGAGGCCATTGAGAACCAACAGCAGGCCTTGTCGCTCGCCCCAGACGGACATCCCAACAGACCACTGTGCCTCAACAACCTCGCGATTTCCTTCCAGAGTCGGTTCGAGTGCACAGGGACGCTGGCTGACCTCAACGAGGCCATAGAGCACCTCCAGCAGGCTGTGTTCCTCGCCCTAGACGATCATCCTAATCAGACAAGGTACCTTAGCAACCTCGGGGTTGCTTTGGAGAGTCGGTTTGAACACACGGGGAAGCTGAGCGACCTCGAGGAAGCACTCAAGAATAAACAACAGGCGGTGTCACTCACTCCAGACGGTCACCCTGATAAACCAAGATGGTTCAATAGCCTCGGAACTTCGTTGGAACGCCGGTTTGAGCACACGGGGAAGCTGAGCGACCTCGAAGAGGCAATTAAATATCAACAGCAGGCGGTGTCGCTCACATCAGACGATCATCCCGACAAGACAGGGTACCTCAGCAATCTCGGGCTTTCCTTTCTTGATTGGTTTGAGCGCACAGGGATCGTGAGCAACCTCGAGGAGGCAATCAATAATCATCAACAGGCTGTGTTGCTCACCCCTGACGGTCATCCTGACAAGGTCGCGTATCTCAACAACCTCGGAATCTCCCTCTGGAGCCGGTTTCGCTGCGCAGGAACGCTGAGCGACCTCGAAGAAGCCATCAAGAATCAGCGACAAGTGGTTTTGCTCATCCCAGATGGCTATCCCCGCAAACCAGGATACCTCAACAACCTCGCGGTTTCCTTGGAGAGTTGGTTCAGGCGTACGGGGGTCCTGGACGACCTCGAGGAGGCAATCAAGAGCCAACGGCAAGCTGTGTCCCTTACCTCGGACGATCATCCCAGCAAACCAGGGTGGTACAACAACCTTGGGGGTTCTTTGGAGAGCTTATATGGGCGCACAGGGGTGCTTAGTGACCTCGAGGAGGCAATAAAAAATAAGCGGCGAGCCGTATTACTCACATCAGACGGTCACCCCAACAAACCAGGATATCTCACTAACCTCGGGAGTTCCTTGGAGAGTTGGTTTAGGCGCACAGGGACGCTAAGCGATCTTGAAGAGGCCATCGAGAATCAACGACGAGCAGTGTTCCTCACCCCAGACGATCATCCCAATAAACCGAAGTACCTCGACCACCTTGCAACTTCCCTCCAGAGTCGATTCGAACGCACAGGGGTGCTGAATGATCTTGATGCGGCAATCAAGAATCACCAGCAGGCGATCTCGCTCACCCCAGACGGTCACCCCGACAAACCCGGGCAGCTCAACAACCTTGGAATTTCCTTCCACACCCGGTTTGGGCACACAGGGATGATAGACGACCTCGAGCAGGCGATTATGAACCAACGACAAGCAACATTGCTCACCCCAGACTGTCATCCTGATAAACCAGCACACCTCACCAGCCTCGGGGTCTCTTTCGAGAGTCGCTTTAGCCGCACGGGAGCGCTGGACGACCTCAAAGAGGCAATTGAGGTTCACCAACACGCGATTCTGCTTGCCCCAGATGACCACCCTAACAAACCACGGTTCCATAATAACCTCGGCATTTCCTTCCAGAGTCGTTTTGAGCGCACGGGGATGATGAGCGACCTCGAGGAGGCCATTAGGAACCAACAGCAGGCGATGTCACTCACCCCGGATGAACATCCTGACAAACCAAAACGGCTTGTCAATCTGGCAGTTGCCCTCCGGCGTCGGTCTGAGCGCACAGGAGTACTCGATGACCTTGAGGAGGCAATTAAAAATCAACAACATGCCGTTTTACTTATCCCAGATGGTCACCCCGACAAACCATTGTACTTAAACAGCCTCGGGAATTCTTTCCAGAAGCGGTTTGAGTGTACGGGAAAACAGCTTGACCTCGAGGAAGCGATCAAGAATAAACGACAGGCCATATCGTTCACTCCAGATAACCACCCCAATAAACCAGAGTGGCTCACTAACCTCGGGACTTCCCTGGAGAGTCGATTTGGGCGCACAGGAATTCTGAGTGACCTCGAAGCAGCAGTCAAACACCACCAGCAGGCGGTATTACTCACCCCAGATGATCATGCTAGTAAACCAAATCGGCTTTACAACCTTGGGACTTCCTTTTGGAGTCGGTTTGAGCGCACAGGGATGCTGAGCGACCTCGACGAGGCGATCGAAAATCAACAACGGGCGATGTTGCTTACCCCAGACGACCATCCCAACAAGCCGAAGTACCTTAATAACCTCGGGCTTTCACTCCAGAGCAAGTTTACGCACACAGGAGTCCTGAGGGACCTTGAAGGTGCAATCAAGAATCATCAACAAGCTATGTCGCTCACTCCAGATGACCACCCCGACAAAGCACGGCGGCTCAATAACCTCGGGCTTTCTTTCCTGACTCGGTTTCAACGCACAGGGACTTCGAGTGACTTCGAGGAATTAATCAAGATTCAACGAAAGGTGGTGTTGCTCACCCCGGATGGTCATCCCAACAGACCGGGGTACCTCAGCAACCTCGGGAGTTCCCTCCACGATCGGTTTAAGCGCACGGGGTTGCTGAGTGATATCGAGGAGGCAATAAAGAGTGAACGGCAGGCCATTGTGCTCACCCCAGATGATCATCCCGACAAACCAAGGCAGTTCAATAACCTTGCGCTTTCCTTACAGAGTCAGTTTAAGCATACAGGAGTCCCGAATGACCTTGAGGAGGCAATCAATAATCTACGACAGGCAGTATCACTTACTCCCGATGGCCACTCCCAGAGACCGCTGCACCTCAGTAACCTTGGAACGTTGTTGCAGGACCGGTTTAGACGCACAAGAATACCGAACGACCTCGAAGAGGCCATCAATGTCCACTGGCAGGCTGTGTCACTCACCCCGCATGGCCATGCGCGTCAACCGGATAGGCTCTACGAGCTTGCAGCTTCACTCCAAAGTCGGTTTGATCACACAGGGCTGCAGAATGATTTGGAAGAGGCGATTTCAACTTTTCAGTCGGCTGCGACCTCCGGTGCCGGCCCAGTGCTGGACCGATTTTACGCATTCCGAGAATGGGCTCGCTTAGAGGTGAAACGGGATCCACCTTCTGCCTTGACGGTGTACGACCAAGCCATCAACCTCATTCCGCAAATCGCTTCGATTGGAGATCCCATTGCGATACGTCATTTACAACTCAGCAGTCTTGGTGATGTTACGAGAGAGGCCGCCGCATTCGCTCTTGATGCTGGCCGCCCAGACCTCGCACTTCAGTGGCTTGAACAGGGGCGTTCGATTGTCTGGAATCAACTACTCAACCTCCGAACTTCGGTTGATGACCTCAGTCAAGCATATCCAGATATTTACGCGGAATTTACCCGAGTCTCGCATGAACTCCGGAGTGCGGCTACTAGGGGGCACATCATCAACGCATCCGACTATGTCAACATTTCGCTCGAAGAGCAAACTCAGCACCATCATCGCCTTGCAGAGAAATGGGATTTGCTCGTGGAGAAGATTCGATCGCTTCCAGACTTCGAAGACTTCCTTCTTCCAAAGAAAGTCACAGCTCTGATGAAAGCCGCCAGTGAAGGTGCTGTAGTTGTCATCAACGTCCATCAGCGCCGTTGTGATGCATTGGTGCTTGTCCAAGGCAATGACCAAGTACGCCATATCCCCTTGAAGAAGCTTCGCTACGAAGATCTAGAGAAGACGCAGAAATCACTGAGAGTGCATCTCCCCCGCCAGGCTCAGAGGTGGGAGGATCGTGCTGGTGCACCTGTCTCAGTGGGTGGTTCACACATAGTAGGGATTCTCGAGCAAATTTATTCGAGCACTGTTTATCCTATTCTGCGAGGGTTGGGCATGACGGTAATGGGTGCTGGCTCTAGTGGGATATAGATACTGATGTTTGGTTGTAGACAGGGATATCCAACCCCTCAGGCCTTCCCCGCATTTGGTGGTGTCCAACTGGTCCCCTCACCTTTCTTCCACTCCATGCTGCCTGTTGCAGAACCAGCGCTGGGATAGACGGGACATTTAACTATGTTGTCTCATCATACATACCCACAGTCAATGCTTTACTCGAGGCAAGAGCGGCAAAACGGCAGCCATTCAACCAACTTGTCGGTATCGCCATGACCGACACACCCGGTCAACACTCCCTTGCAGGCGCTGAGAGAGAAATGACGAGGATCGGAAACCTGTTCCCAGCAGACTCTCGGCAACGTTTTGGAATACTTCGGAATGATGAAGCTACACAGGAGCAGGTTCTGGCCCACATGTCGAACAGCAGCTGGATTCACCTTGCATGTCATGCGGTCCAGGACGAGCAAGAGCCCACGCAGAGCGGTTTCTGCCTCCACGACCAACGTTTGACTATCACGGACATCGCTGCCAAACCGTTTGCGACTGCCGACTTTGCGTTCTTGTCGGCTTGTCAGACAGCGACTGGAGACGAGAAAGCATCGGACGAGGCGGTACATATCACGGGTGCGATGCTGGGGGCGGGATATCGGAGCGTCATTGGGACTATGTGGGCGATTCCCGATGCTGTGGCTCCACTAATTGCCGCGAAAGTGTACGAAATTCTTCTTTCCAGAGGAGAGCCGAATAGCGATCAAGCAGCGCGAGCACTACATGAGGCTGTGAGAAGAGTGCGAGAGTCGGGCCATGACTCGTTCGAATCCTGGGTACCTTTTGTACATTACGGTGCATGATGTATACTACATTATCCCTGTTCTATATCGAGATCTGAGGCTGCTACCTTTCGTTATAACGGTGAATCTGGTGATGGTATGAGAAGAAGGCGAGCTTGACAAGCGGGTTGGTCGCGTACTAAGGCTCCAACTCGGAACTGCGATGGAGAGACTTTTTATTTAGGACGCAGAGCTTCCTCAGTGGGCGCCTTCAATGAAAGGGGTTTTGGATTCTAGCATCCATGTCAAACGAATGGGCTCATGTAAATAGTGTTTCTCCCGACCCTGCCATGGCCTTATCGATGAAAAGACATCTTTGACATCCTAGACTAGTGGTTGATTCTGCTGATGCCCCCTTTTCCTTCAGTTTCTTGATATTTCAATACCGAATGGGGCGAGCGAGGCAGAGCAGTGGGTGGCATTATTCCTGCGGATGAACAAGAGGCCCAAGGCGATTTGAAGAGGGTAAAGAAGCCACCAGCCAGAGGGGAGAGGAGGGTTCAAATGTCTTTTCCTTGTTTATAGGCACGTTCCTTGGGCCGTCGAAAGTGGATCATGACGACTATCCAGAGATCAGATTAGCGTTCTCCTAGTTCACAAGCCTATAAGCGCGGAGTCGTGATAGACGGCGACCCTTGAACATATCAGTCCGATTATAGAGTCCATCGCACTGTAGCCCCTGCCTTCTGGCCATTTGATCTACTTCCCATATTGAAAGGACTCGCTCGCGATTCGAGGTATGGGTGCTGCACTCACCTGAACGTGGGCTAAGTTGTTGGGCTCGAACAGCGCTCGGAGGCCAACGCCATCACGAACACTGATCATCTGTCAAATATGAGCTGGTTTCCCATCACACTGCCTGCAGCGACACTTAAGTATTGAGTTTTGAAAGAATCTATCACAAGCAATCACAAATAACAATAAGGCCACGTTGTCCTTTGAAGCCCATCATTGCGGTGTGATTTGGCGTCAATTCCGAGTCACGATGGCAATATATATCCACAGCCCCAGCCCCCTGCTGCTCCCCATATACCTCAAGGACCCATGATCATAAGCTCTACACCTCCCGATTCCAAGCGCGTTCAGAACCCGGATGCCGAGGGAAACGACCATCTGCGACTGAATCCAGGCGAGCCAGAGCGCAAGCCGCGCTCGGTAGGCAAGCTTTGTGTATGGCTCACTATTCTCATCGTTGGCCTCGTTGGAAGCATCGCGGTGTATTTCTTCATCACTGGGGTGATATATAACCTCCGACACCCTCATTCCAATATGTATTACGACAAACCGGAGGCGCAGATTTCGGATTGGTCAACGGTCGTTCAGCCGTTGGTCAAAAAGGAGGATCCATTTGATATTGTTGCGTCTGTGTGGATTCGGGATGACGAAGGGAAGGATGGTGTGATTAATATCGATGGGGAGGAACGTCCTGAGAGGCTAATTTACTCCGGTACTATCTTCCGGGACCTCACGTACAAGAGTAAGCATAAGTTTGCGAATGTGAACTTGCGCGTGCCAACGAGCCACTTGTGAGTATTCGCTATTATGAACGCGAAGCGACTGCTTATGTTTGAATGGTTCCATAGCAAGCAGCCAAATATCTCGAATTACGACCTTCGCGCGTCTTTTGTCCTTGTTCAGCCGCAACATCCGCCGTGGGTGGATAAAGTACATAACCTTACTAGTTGGAAACCAAAGAGTCTCCATTCACCATCCATGAGACCTCTGTATGCCCTATTACTCCAGAACTCATTAAATTTACTCACTTTGTCCTTCGTTCGCGTAGGGGGCATAACCCGGGACTCGTCGATGAAATATATGACAGCTTCGGGATTACGATACCACTCATCCAGTTCCATGATATCGCGGGCGGAAACGCAACTGGCGAAAAGGTCGCAACGGAAGCACCAGAGCTAGACGTCTTTGATGATACAGAGGAAGAGGAAGAATTCGCCGCAGAAGCTGAATTAGAGAAAAAACATGAACGCGCAGCACAGAATATGTTGGATATCCACACCCTGGAATTTATGGGCGCCCGAACACCCGAGCACCATCCGCTTATCGTTACTCGGTAAGAATATATTTATCAATGCAACGAGTCAGACTACTTACCAGACTATATGATAGGACCCATCTTACAATCGTTGATGAGACGCACACTTATAAGCGCAAGCCATATATGTTTGCTCAAAAAGAGCTCGCGGATAAGACAGTGAGTATATCACTCCGATGCAGCTACGCGGTTTCTCAGCCTTGAATCGACTAGTGCGAGCATCATTCAAACCCGCTCTGGTATCAGTGTAAAAGAAACGTTTATCAGAATGGCGTCTTTGAGACTAGAGTCCATATTTCAGGACGTTCTGAAACCCCTGCATCCAAGAAATCAAGAAACAGATCCTTTGAGTATTTGTATGCACCCCACATGAGCGCGCTAGGGCAGTCTGCTGGTCCCAAGGTTTGCTGGTCTCAGCACTTGAGTGATATATGTACCACTCACGTCTTCGTCTTCTGCTTAGGATCTTATCGCCGTCCCCGCTGGTGGAGAAGCCGCGACTGAGGGCGTGAAACTGACATCCGGTATGTTGGTCTTTCATACTTGAGTTCCTCTTGCGTATTTGAGCCTGAGTTAGGTGAAGAATATATGAATGTTACATGGAGACTGTCCTTCATGGCCACTAAGCCAGGAAATCACCTCTTCCAAGCATGGATTTCGGCGCTCTCTAATTTCAACTTGAGCACCTCAGATAATGAGCTGACGTATGCTCAACACCGTCACGACTCAACCCGTATGTCTATTTTTGAAATCCCTTTATTCCGCTATTCTTACACAAAATCTCGCGCAGTGGGCCTGTTTGGCTACAGAATCGATGAAAACGCACATCCTCGTCGCAGTCATCTCATTGGTTTCATCTCGTACGTCCATTCCTTCCTCCTCATACTATGAACCTATTCTCATGAAATTTTGATTCCTTTTTTCCTTGCTCTAAAATGATTTAGTTCAATCATTCGTGCGTTTTGCTGGTTCATGACAATCCATTACTGGTACACGCGTACTAGTACAACTGGCATTTCGCGATTCGGGACGGCTTTGGTCGCATGCTACCTGATAATCGATGCCAATCAGGCGATGCTCATGTCCGTCTTCAGTCCAAAAGGAAAAGGACACTGGCTCTCTAGAATTCCGATGTCTTATGTCTTCCTTTTGATACCTCCTTTCGTCATGCTCAAGGCTGTATCAAGACTTGAGTTCTCATCTAAAACTGGAAAGGAAACGGAGAAGCGTCGCGTTTCGAGGGTGTATTTGGCAAAGGCAACACATTTAGAGAGGGCAAGTGAAAGAATTGAAGCGAGAGTTTCTTGGAGAAAAAAGGTTCTGGTGTGTGGTGTTCAACATATTATCATTATGCCCAAGTACTGATCGAGCTCGATGTCAGTTCCTTGTTTTACTATTCGGCATAGCTCATTTCTTCGCTGGTCCTTACGCGTACTTCGTCACACCACGTGTTCCACCACCAGCACCCACTCCTCATCCCATTCATTCTCTCTCCAACCGCATACCCGCCATTCTCCAGCATGTCTACTCCCTCAGTTTAACTTTGGAACTGGGCGGCACTATTTTTCAGTTCATCATGAACGGTTGTTCGAAAACATATGCCGGGAGGTACAAGGTAGTCACGTTCCTGTTGCTCGTTGCGAATGCACTGTTGTTCTTGGATTTGCTACCGCACGTCGTTGGTACAAGTGCGCGAATAGGTGGGATTCTTGTGAGGGAGGGGCTGGGGCTTGTCGTTTCAGCTGTGGATTTTGTGCAGGCTACGAGGTACAAGAGTGCGAAGGCCGCGGAGACAGATGCAGCAGAGGAATGAAGTTTTGGGTTGCGTCCAAGATTCTCAGTTCTACTTTGATTATATTTGTATATCTAATTTCATCGTCAAAATGAAGCCTCTCCCACCTCTTTAACTCTCTCGTCTGGTGTCGGGATTCCAGCCCACTACCGATGCAGCTGGCGTGATGTTATTAGTTGTTGATGCCAAGGACTATGACTCGTTTCGACTTCTTGATGATCCCCTGGATATCACCCATCATTCAGCGCCCCGGTAAATTCCCGAACGCAGAGCTAACCACAGGCGTGGAATCTGAGCGTATAGTAGCCAAAGCTGGAAGCTATTAGACAGGAAATCCGTGATCGCGAAGCTTCCTAGGGGTGTACACACTTCCAACGTCACCCAAGGCCGGATGAGGTTGATAAGCCTCCAGCTGCTGGGATCGCGTGGTTACATCAACAATCACTGTGCAGCTTGTGGCATCCCGGGTTTATATCATCATGGGACCTCAGATGAAGTATTATAAGAGTGGTACCATGCGAGTTGTGAGAACTAATTCGGGTGTGTCAAATGACCGTTAGGGCCCTAAGCTCTATGTTTAATTTCCGTATGAGATGCGAAGTAGATTTTAATCATAACATGCGTACCCTGAAGTTGGGGCTTGGGGGGTATAGAAACATCGTATAAGGCAATTGAGAATCTCGAACTATTCACTCTCAGCTCTTTTGTTCGTCGCAAATCTTGGCTGGCGCTAATTTCAACGCTTTATCGCACATCAACAGCATTTGCAGTTGGACACCTTGGCATGACCCTTATCACCTGCCACTTCGGGATGGCATCTCGAAAATGTTATATATCCTCTTTGCCCCCGCTTCGAACCTGCTTACCCCTTACATAGCGCCATGCTGACCGAGCCCTCTCTTCTGGATGCAGAGCAAATACCAAACTCGAAATCGAAAGAGCAGGACCAACAACGGCCTAGTCCAGGCCCACGAAAACGCAAGCCGCGTTCAACTTGGAAACTCTGTCTGCTGATATCATTTACTATCGTTGCTCTTGCTGGATGTAGCCTTATTTATGCGGAGTTCCGGAGGTCCTGGTATCATATGCAGAATCCACACAGCTGGCTGTACTATAAGAAGCCAGCGAGCGAGGTCACCGACTGGTCGGAAGTCGTCAGGCCTATAATCTCCGAGGACGATACATTTGATATTATCGCATCCGTATGGGTTCGGGATGAAGAAGGACGAGAGGGTGGACTCTTCATCGATGACAAATTACGGCCAGAGAGGTTGATCTATGCGGATACTGTGTTTCGGGATCTCCGCCTCGGGGGGAAAATTGGGTTTGCGAACGTGACTCTGCAAATACCCACGAGTCACTTGTAGGTCTTTATTCCATGTGCAGATTAATTCCACTGACATGCACTACCTCGCAGCAAACAGAAAAATATATCCAACTATGATCTTCGTGCATCTTTTGTCCTTACCCAGCGGTATCAACCAGAGTGGGACAAGGGCATGAAACTTGATGGTGTGTCAAAGAATAATCAGTTGGAAGCCTTACTCTCTCCATTCACCTCCCGTACGTTACTGGTATGCATTGTAGGACTTTAGTACCACGCCAATCCGCAGCTCACTGGTTGTATTTTTGTTTCGCAGGACGAGACCTCAGTCAGATCGGGAACGGATCTATGACAGCGTTGGGATTACGATACCACTCATCCAATTTCACGGTATCGCAAGTCAGCAGCCCAATAGAACGAACGCGGAAGAGCTGTCAGGAATCAAATTAATCAAATCCGAGTCCTGCATCACCTTTGAGGTCTGATAGTGATTCGGCTCCGAGTTTGGAAGGTGATAACAAGATTATTGTTCAAGGGGAGAAAAGAGGGCAAGGGGGACAGCTTCCACCTCGACTTCGCCGGCAACCATCCCGGAACCGTGTCAGAAAATCACCCTTATATTGTCACTCGGTTAGATTAAATCTCTCTGAAATTAGGTCTTAATATTGACCGGAACTGACTTATTTCCTAGTGCCCACCTGGGTATTATTGACCATACGAAGCTTTTTGCTCTAAATGACTATAGATTTGCGCAACAAAGAATTCTACAGAGCACGGTACTTGAGTTATTCATTTGGATCGACGAGATCTGTAACGACTAATTGTCATTTTCCTGCTTAGTGCATTGATCCGGAGACTAAGTGGCTATATCCATCGCCACGATGGTACCAATGCACCAGAAATTACCACTCGAATGGAGTATTTGAGACTAGTATTCGGGTGTTAACCTTTCGTCCTGAGCAATCATCACCAGGGTGGGAGAATCTGTACGCTCCCCATCTAACTGCATTGGAGCTCGGACCCGGTCCAAAGGTATTGTCTAAAGACACTTCTTTATTTCTCAGTATACCGCTAAGCGCTTACTGCTGGTAGGATCTTGTCCCAGTCCCTCTCGATCGGAACACCACCTCGGATGGACTGCTCTCGGAAACACAAGGTTTGTTAGCCTCCTGAATCTGAGTATGTGAACGTGATAACATAATAGGAACAGGTGAAAGCTACATCAATGTGACGTTGAAACTCTCCTTCTCCAGCTATAGCCCTGCAAATAACTATATTTTGGAACTCACTAAGCCGCCCATGGACGGTAAAAATATGACTGCCCCAAATAATGATCTAATGTATGCACAACATGAGCATGAGGCTACAAAGTGAGTACTTCCTCCAAGCGTGTATGTCGTCTGTTGCGGCAACTATTCCAGTTGGATTGCATGGATACAAAAACCACGAAGATGCACACCCACGCCGCCTCTTGTGCTTGAGATAGTCGTGGGGCATGTCCACCAATTTCCCCCTTAGTGCCATGAACTGAATTAGCTTTGCGTAGTATGGGCGCCGCTGTTCTGAACTGGTTCTTCATCATACATTATTGGTATACTCGCACCAGTACAACCGGGATTTCGCGATTCGGGACACTTTTAATCGCATCATGTTTCCTCCTGGACGTCCAAGTCCCCGAGCGGATAATTGACCCAAAAACTGTGGCAATTCGGCCTCAGATGATAATCATCTGCTCACTTTCGTACATCGAGCTGTTGGTCATGCTTAAGGCTGTATTGAGACTCAAATTCAGCTCTCAGAGAGGGAGAATGAGGGGGAGGAGCTGTGTTCCGAGTATGTATATATCCAAAGCAACACACTTGGAGCGGGCCAGCGCCAGGATTGAAGCAAGGGTGTCCACGAGAACAAAATTATTGGTGCGACAGTGTAACTGCTCAATTCAACGTGTGTTGATCAAAGCCTCACAGTTTTTACTGATCCTGTTCTTGGCCTCATACTTCTATGAGGCCCCGTACAACTATCTCATCGAGCCGCTCGTCCACCCTAATATGCGGGAAAGCTACCGCAAACTGTTTTTACTCGGACCACACGTGCCAGTGCTACTGGAGGTTATCCACAACCTTGACGTCGTTTTTGAATTTGCTGGACCAGCCTTCCAATTTGTCATGAACACACATTCGCAGACATATGCTGGAAAATATAAAATTTCCGCAGTGCTGGTACTCATACATAACCTGGGGCGAGTAATGAGAGTGGCGCCAAGCATCGTCGGGAAAAGTGCAAGACTAGGAGGGTTTTGCATACGGGAGGGCGTCCACCTTATGGTGGCTGTGGTAGATGTCGTACAGGCTGTGATGTATAGGAGTGTGAAATGCTCGGATGCGGATGGAACGGAGGAGTGAGCCCTGTCCGCAGCGTACACTATCCCTTATCAATTATTCTTTCTGGCGATCCTATGGATATTGTCGGTGTCTGTATTTATTATGTATGCATGCTTCTATTCTTAATAGATGCATGGAAAATTTTTCATCCCCCTCCTGCAGAGCTGAGGGGAACCACGGGGCGGTAAGGGGACCTGGGGCCCTAGTGGTTTAGGCCTATCCTATATCTAATCTCGCCATCAAAAGGAGAAACCCTTCCGCCTCCTTATATTCCTCATCGGTCGTCGGGATTCCAGCATATCCACTACCGATGCAGTTAAAGTGATGTTAATGGTCGATATCAATATCTATGACCCGTTTTCAACTCCTTGATGATCATCGTGATACCATCCATCATTCAACGTTTCAACGCCCAGGTAGAATAAAATATAACCGCAGCTGCTAGCCGCAGGTGTAGAATCTGGGCGTACAGCGGCCAATGTTGGGAGCCAATGGACAGGAAACCCACGATCGCAAATTTTCTTGGCGATATACACATTTCTAACGTCACCCCAAACAGAATGACACTAGTAAGCCTTTAAGTACCGGGATTACATAGCTACTCAACGATCAATGTGCAACGTGCGACATCTCAGGTTCAATCATCATGGGACCCAGACGAAGTATTATGGGAGTAGCACCGTGTGAGTTGCGAGAACCAATATGGGTGCGTTAAATGACATTAGGTTCGGATGGCTCGATGTTTATTTTCCATATGAGATGCAAAGTAAATTTTAACCATAACATACATGCCCTTCCGCTGGGGCCCAGAAGCGCAGAACCACCATATAAGGCAATTGAGAACTCCAGACTACTTGCTCCTAGCTCGCCGCAAATCTTGGCCAGTGCTAATTTTAACGCTTTGTCGCACCTCGAGGCCTCAACAGCGATTGGACAGTCTGGCATGATCCTTATCATCTGCCACTTCTAGATGGTGTCTCGAAAATGCTATATACTCCTCTACCCCGCTTCGAACCTCTTAGTACCCTCTATACAGTACCATGCTGGCCGAGCCCTCCCCTCTCGATACAGAGCAATCATTAAACTCGAAATCGGAAGAGCAGGATCAACAGCGCCCTAATCCGAGCTCGCGGAAACGCAAACCGCGTTCAACTTGGAAACTCTGCCTGCTGATATCATTTACTCTCATTGCTCTTGTCGGGTGTATCCTTGTTTACGTGGAGTTGCAAAGGTCCTGGTATCGTCTGCAGAATCCACACAGCTGGCTGTACTATAGGAAACCAGCGAGCGAGGTCACCGACTGGTCGGAAGTCGTCAGGCCTATAATCTCCGAGGACGATGCATTTGATATTGTCGCATCCGTATGGGTTCGGGATGAAGAAGGACAGGAGGGCGGACTCTTCATCGATGACAAATTACAGCCAGAGAGGTTGATCTATACTGACATCGTGTTTCGGGATCTCCGCCTCGGGGGAAAGGCTGAGTTTGCGAATGTGACTCTGCAGATACCCACGAGTCACTTGTAGGTCTTTATTCCGTGTACAGATTGATTCCACTGACATGCACTACCTCGCAGCAAACAGAAAAATATATCTAACTATGATCTTCGTGCATCTTTTGTCCTTACCCAGCGGTATCAACCGGAATGGGACAAGGGCATAAAACTTGATGGTGTGCCAAAAATATCTAGTTGGAAGCCTAATTCTCTTCACTCACCTCCTGTACGTTACTGGTATGTGCTGTGCAGCAATGGTCCCACATTGTTCTACGACTCATTGACTGCATCCTTTATTATTCAGGACAAGACCTCAGACACATCGGGAATGGATCTATGACAGCGTTGGTATTACGATACCACTCATCCAGTTTCACAGCATCGCAAGTCAAGAGCCCAGTCGAACGAACGCGGAAGAACCGTCAGGAATGAAATATGAGCTCATACCATCTTTGACATCCGACAGCGACTCAGCTCTGGGATTAGAGGATAATAACAAAGATATTGTTCAAGGAGAGAGAAGAGAGCAGGGCGACAGCTTCCACCTCACCTTTTCCGGTAACCCCGTGTCAGAAAACCATCCCTATATTGTTACTCGGTTAGATTCAGTGCTTTCCTGAATTCAAGGACATATATTGGCCGGAACTGAATTACTGCCTAGTGCCCACCTAGGGATCATTGACCACACAAAGCTTTACGCTTTGAATGACTATAGGTTTGCGCAACGAAAGATTTCACAGAGCACGGTACTTGAGTTATACAATGGATTGACGAGATCCGTAATGACTAATATCATCTATAGTGCTTTGATCCGGAGACCAAGAGACTATACCCATCCCCGCGATGGTACCAATGCATCAGAAGTTACTACTCGAACGGGGTATTCGAGACTAGTGTTCAGGTGCTAACCGTTCGCCCCGAGCAATCATCACCAGGGTGGGAGAATTTGTACGCTCCTCATCTGACTGCATTGGAACTCGGACCTGGTCCGAAGGTACCGTCTGAAGACACTTCTTTATCTTTAAGTACACCACTAAGCTATTACTGCTGGTAGGATCTTGTCCCAGTCCCTCTCAGTTTGGCATCCACCTCGGACGGACCGCTATCAGAAACACAAGGTGTGTTAGCCTCCTGGATTCGGACATGCGAATGTGATGAGATAATAGGAACAGGTGAAAGCTACGTCAATGTGACATTGAAGCTCGCCTTCTCCAGTTATGGTCCCGCAAACCACTACCTTATTGGACTTATTAAGCCGCTTATGGATAGTCATGACATGACTGCCCCAGAGAATGATCTGGCGTATGCACAGTATGAGCATGAGTTACACAGTGGGTGCTCCCTCTAAGCACGTTCACTGTTCTACTTGCGACGATTATCCCAGTTGGGTGGTATGGATTTAGAAACCATGAAGATGCACACCCACGCCGCCTTGCTATGTTTAAGATAGTCATGAGGTATGTTTACCGAGTTTCTCCCTAGTGGCAGGAACTGAATGTAATATGTAGAGCGGGTATCGGTGTCCTGAACTAGTTCTTCATTATACACTATTGGTATACCCGCACCAGTACAACTGGGATTTCGCGATTCGGGACACTTTTAATCGCATCATGCTTCCTCCTGGATGACAAAGTTCCCGAGCTGATAATCGACCCAAAAACTGCGACAATTCGGCCCCATATTATAATTATCTGCTCACTTTCATACGTTGAGCTGTTGGTCATGCTTAAGGCTGTACTGAGACTCAAGTTCGGCTCCCAGGGAGGGACAGTGGGGAGGAGGAACTGTTTTCCAAAGATGTATATATCCAAAGCGGCACACTTGGAGCGGGCCAGTGCCAGGATTGAAGCAAGGGTGTCCATGAGAGCAAAATTATTGGTGCGACAGTGTAACTACTCAATTCAACACGTATTAATCAAAGCATCACAGTTTTTACTGACCCTGTCCTTAGCGTCATACCTCTCCGAAGCCCCATATGGCTATCTCGTTGAGCCCCTCGTTCACCCTAATATACGGGACGGTTGTGGCGGATTCTTTTTACCCGGACCACACGCACCAGCGCTACTGAGGGTTATCCACAATCTTTATGTCGTCTTTGAGTTTGCTGGATCGATTTTTCAATTCGTCATGAACACGCATTCGCAGACATATGCCGGAAAATATAAAATCTCCGCAATCCTGATACTCGTACGCGACCTACCGCGAATAATGAGAATGGCGCCAAGCATCGTCGGGCAGAGTGTCAGACTAAATGGGTTTTGCATACGAGAGGGCATCCATCTTATGGTGGCTGTAGTAGATGTTGTGCAAGCTGTGATGTATAGGAGTGTGAAGAGCTTGGACGTGGATGAAACGGAGGAATGAGCGCTGTTGGCGGCGTACGCTGTATTTATCAATTATTCTTTCTGGCGATCCTATGGGTATTGTTGGTGCCTGTATTTATCATGCCTGCAGGAAAAATTCCATGCCCTTATTGTTGATAGGCGCATAGAAAAACTTCGTCCTTGGATAGTTAGGGCAAGTACTACGGTATACAAACGACAGGCTACCATGCCAAGCAAGCCACCTAACCGGCTGAGCCCCACATTATTAAGAGTGTGTTTAGAGTATATCATTTGAGTCCTATGTAATCAGAGCCGAATTAAGTGGCAGTCTTGGTTAGCTGTTATGGCCGAAGATCCACCAAAAAGTCCACCAGAAAACAAGCGTGGCCGTTATCCGTAATCGCTTCTGCTGATGATGCTCTATATTTATAACACTTTGGGACTCCTTTGGCCTCAAGGCATCTAGCTTCGGCTAATAAGCAGCGTGGAACGGACTCAATGGGATTAGAAGCGAAACTCCGCATTGAAGCGGTCACGAGAGCGTCTATTTCTCCACCTTCTCACACTTAAAATGCGAGTGGTACCGTTAACAGATGTATGAGAGCCTCCCGCTTCTCTCCCTTTCACCCCTCTATGGCGACTCCTTCTGATTCAACAGACAGTAAAATTGCAGATGAGCAGAGCGCCAATCGACAAGAGAAGCGGCGTCAAGACGAGGTCGAAGGGATTTGGCACCAGATGCAACTTGGGCTGAAAGCTCAGAGAGCACATTTCTTTTCGCCTTTAGATCCTGCACAGGCACAGGCCGTCCACCGCGACGCTGAATCGGTGCAGTACGCGCCAGAAGAAGAGGTGCGACTACATCACTTACCCGTTTACTTGATCATCATTCAAACTACAGACTCTCAGAAACAAGTCCGACGGAAGATCGACAGCAGAGTTCTTCCACTTGTCATCGTTAGGTGGGCACATATTGGGATGATTCATTTAGATCCAACCTGACATCATTCTGAAGCTATGTTTGTACGTATACGGAAATCTTGGGCATCGTTTCTGGCTGTTTATCCCCTTCATTCTCCTACTCGCTTAGTCAACCAATTTGGTAATGCACCAATTACGTTCCCTGCTTTTTATCTAATGCAGTCTTTCCAGATCGTACAAATATGTGAGCTTAAACAGCGTTTTCGCTCTTGCTGTGCTGATCTGCATTCAGTGGCAACGCGCATGTGATACAAGCCTTTAATGACAACTTTGTAAGCCCTAACTGGATGATAGATCTTTCTTCGAAGGAACTTATACGACCGTTAGGATATCACAAATAATAAGCGATGGACTCTGGCCTTGAGTATATTCTACGTCGGATACTGTGCGTTGTTATTTTTCTTCGTCTGCATTGTTCCCCGGCCTGATACTCGTAGGTCTGCTGGAAATTCCTGCTAATAGTAAGGCTCTCAGAACCTTCTGATCTGATGCGAGAACTCATTTAGGTTTGAAGTCTTGCAACGACATATCGGGGCCAACAGATTGTAAGTCTAAGCTCAAGAACGTGCAAAGCTCCCAAAACTAACATGGTAATTAAGCTTCTTCCTTGCACTGACATTCTGGGGGATCTCATCTCTCTCATTCACGTATGCGAAGGGCTATGCAGGCCTACTTGTCCTCCGGTATGACATCTCCTGTATTGTTTTGCATACATACTCATGACTAGCATTGCAGAGTGCTCATGGGTATCGGTGAAGCCGGATACTATGCAGGAATGATCTATTATTTGTCGTTTTGGTATAAAAGGTAGGTAATCTTGTTCTTGCTGCCGACTCTTCTCTCACCGTTTCACAGGACCGAACTGGCTCTCCGGATCAGGTCAGCCTAGTTTATTCCTTCACTGGCACTGTGCTTCCAATTCACGCGCTGGCTTTTTTCTTAGTCTGGTTATGACTGGGACGCTTCCTGGGGCAATCGGAGTACGTCCAACACCTTACTAAGTATCAACTAGTCATTCACTATCAAATGAACAGGGTCTAATTGCATTCGGTCTTGTCCGTGCGCACACATCGCTGTTGACAGGGTATGTAGATCGTGTGACTGCACTCTATTCTATATTCACACCTCCCTAGATGGCAGTTTCTCTTTCTCGTATGTCGGCGGGTTTGGATGACCATCCGAGCTCAGCATGGCTGATAGGATTATTCTCAGATCGAGGCTATTCCAACAATCATTATGGGAATCGTCATTCTTTTCTTTCTCCCATCTTTTCCTTTCTCCGCTCCTTTCTTGACTCCTCGTGAACGAGCGATTGCCCAAGCCCGACTCAATCGCGATCATAAACCCCAGTCGCACGGCGGAATGAATGGGTGGCAGGGCTTCAAGGCGATTATATCGGATCCAAATGCTTGGTCATTCATGGCAATTTACGCCAGCTGTAAGTACTCCCTCATTATCACCACGGTCGGTTGTTGAACTCTTCGGGAATCAAGTCAACGTGGGCGTCGCGACCATCTCTTATTTCCTGCCCACTGTGCGTACAATTTGCTTGGGGTACTCCTTGTTCATTAACAATCCTTTTGTTTGTGTAGCTCATCAGAGGCCTGGGTTTCTCCTCGATCAATGCTCAGGGCCTCACAGTAGCACCCTATGTCGTTGGCTGGTTTATGGTGTTCTTGCAGTCATGGCATAGCGACCGCACTCGAGATCGCGGATACCATATCATGTTCTCAGCCACCCTGTCACTGATCGGGTATATCATCCTTGCGACCTCAGTGCAAAAGAGCGTCGGCGCAGCCTATTTCGCATTATTCCTTGTTGTTGGAGGGAACTACAGCCTATTTCCACTCGTCATGTAAGCATCGTATGAACGGTCCAAGATGAGGAAGATTGAAGCTGATTAATGTGATATCCAGGAGCTGGGCTGCGAATACATTCTCCCCTACCTCGAAACGTGGTGTTGGCACGGCGTTCATTGTGTCGATATCCAATTGTGTCTCGATGTAAGCCAGAGCGCCGGTTTTGTTTTAGCAGTGGATAGGTTCACAGAATACGTTGTGGCAGCGCTTCTCCTCAAATTTATTTCGACCCGGAGGACCAGTTCCGTAAAGGACATGCCATATCTGCAGCGTAAGTCCTGTCGGTCAGTGTGTCTATGACCCATCCCTCTGACCAACTCTGCGATCTAGGTGTATGCTCTTGTGTATTTTGGTCACTCTGACTACTCGTATGCGCTTGCATTGGGCAAATGAAAGGAATCGCGAACGCCTGCAAGAGCTAGAACGCTCAGATAGTGGCGGAGAGAAGAGGACAGAAGACGGAAATGCCGAGATATGGGATAACGACCCCCGATATGTCTTTTTGACATGATACGATGCGGTAGATGGCATGCTTAGGAGTGCTAGTGAATGGTTATATCAAACTGATGTTAAAAGTTGATGATAATCACAGAAGTTGTACTCGCTTACATAATATTTCCTCTCCTGCGTAATGTCTCCTTCCACCTCGCTCGAGGAGCTCGCGTCATTCCGAGCAAAGAACCCCAGAGAATCTCAGGAATTCTTTGACAGAGGATCCACGTTGCTCAAAGAAATCAAGAACAAGAAACCAAGTGACGATGGTGGGGGTCCATAAATCTGGTTAGCTACGTCGTTAACACGTGGTTAGTTTGGCCACTAATTGAACAGCTGGGCTTGGCCGCGTTGGACATTGGGAGGATTGACGTAGCAAAGGTATGGCTCAACTGCGCCTGGGAGAGCCAGTCGCCAGGGATATTGACAGGTTACGTGGCTAGGGAGCATGGAAAGCACTCTCCGACCGGGTGGGCGTCGATTCCCCCCGCGTGGTTCTCCTGCAGGGCCTGGTAATGGAATTAACGGAACCTCTTGAGACTGCACTGAAGTTTTACGAATCGGAAGCTCAGAAACAGTCCCATAATCCGGTGAGTAGAATTTCACCCAGTGCTGAGGGCATGCCTACTTACGTCTCCCGCTAAACAGGCATTTTGGAAGCGGCAAATCGCGGTGCTTCGTCAAATGGGAAGGATAGAGGACGCAGCGAACGAACTTAAGTCTCTATTGGATACCTTTTATAACGACCTCGAGGGATGGCTAGAGCTGGCAGACCTTTACTCGTCGTGCTCTCAGTACGTTACATCATTGCATATTGCATACTCACGATCCGCTCACTTCCAACTTCCTGGTAGGTACACGTTGGCACTGCAAGCCCTATCCCATGCCTTACTCCTCGCCCCACAAAATCCCTTCATTTTCCTCCAATTCGCCGAAACTGCATTTAGCGCGGGTGATATCCCGCTGGCGCTTAAAAACTTCCTCATTGTCATTGATATGAACGACAGTGACATATCAGCTCCCCTGGACCAATCGCCTACGGGTATCTGTGTGCGTGCGTGGTGGGGCATCAAAGCTGGTACGTATGCCCCCTCTTTTCCCTGGGCAGCCCTCCTATTTATTTACTTATCGGATACAGTGTGCTCGGCGGCTTTTATGGCCACCTGCGGGGATCTCCATGGAGTCGGCTTCGAAGACTGCAGTACCCAAGAACTTGAACTTGATAGACCAGCTGGCGACAGAACGCGTACTGACAGCATATAGCGGCGAGCGTGGTATTCACAACCGAGATGTGGTGTCCTAGATGGATGACGACAAATTGATTTTTTTTTGGTTGTTTTACGGATGACTTCGTCGTGTGACCTAGCCATATTTATGATGTTCCGTACACCTTCGCTCCCTTGTGATTTGATTTCTATTCGAGCTCTGATTGGGTTTGGCCACTGAATTTGTGGGCTTCACATATCAAGCGCTGGTTGATTAATTAAGGCAACTCGCAGGCAAGCGATTACTGAGTGAACTTTTGAAATTGGTGTGCTAACTTGTTTATGTTGGAATCCGACGGCCATCACCGTTAGCTTGAGTAGTTTAGCGGTGCTCGCATCTATACTAGGATTCGTTGAGCTTCTGCCAGCTGCTAGCGAACAGAATATTCTGAACATCGATTTGCTCTCAGAAGTTGGGAGGGCGTGAATTCATTACGAGTGGAGATCTTGATTCGTCGGGCGTCAGAGGTGGGCGATTTACTGCGGAGGCCTTGAACCCTCCAATAACATGAATTAAAACTCACGAAAACAACGCGCCGCTGATATGCAGATACGTATATCTGGGAAAAGACATCTCAGGCATCAGTGAGGCAAGTTGTTTCCGGATGCCTTGGCAGATTCTAGCTAAAAGATAAGAAAGCTGATGAGTTCCAAGTTGGCAAAACCAAAATCCAATCGCTATAAATACGTGTTGACCAGGTGCCCTACCTTCGCACGACGTCCAACAGGTGGGAGTATATCGCATGTGTGTCCATTGGTGTATTCATTGGCGCCCCTTACACAGAGGTCGGGAATGATTATACACCGACGTTCCGTATGCCTTTGCCTTGTAGGCCTGAATCCACCCGTAAGTGTCCAGGGTGAGCGGGAAGGGGCAATGGAAGGACCTTATGTCATGAATAGCTCATTGTACAGTTTCTTGAACATCGTAAGAAAATGTTCAACACTCATTCAAGCGTGACCAGGCTGCGTTTTAGTCCCAATAGGGGCGGTTCCTTCCATGTTAAGAGAGAACCCAGAGCCATTGATGATCATTGAAATAGCATATCAAATTGTGCATTAAATGGGTAAATGTATAGCGTCACGTGAACTCCGACCCTACCTCGTGTCCCTGGAGGATGGATTTGTACAGCTATAAATCCGACTTCAACACCCACAAATTCCCCACCCCTCTGCCATGGCTGACGCTTTTCGCAGGCTTTCAGTTGTCCTTAAGCGAAGCAAAATCGCCAAATCTTCACCAAAAGAGTCAGGTGCAAGCCTCGCACAGTTCCTGAGCACAACTAAACAGGAGTACCTCGAGGCAATCAAGGATGACCCGAGCAGAGGGGGTCATTGGACCGTTGTAATGGGCAACGAGGCAGGCGGTAGGATGACCCTCCAAGAATATTTTCTAAATTTGTCTCACCCCCTGGTTGATTGACTCCTTGGTAGATCTTGACACTATAACTAGTGCCATCGCTTACGCCTGGGTAGAATCCGAGGTCCATAAGCGACCCACTGTTCCGTTGATCCCATTTGAGCGCGACGACATTGACCTTCGCGCGGAGAACATCTATGCCCTCAAGCAAGCAGGGATTCTAAAGCCCAAAGACCAACTCCTCTTCCTCACCGATATTCCCCAACTACAAGATCCGACCACGCCCTTCCCTTCTTATCGTTTTGCTCTCGTGGACCACAACAAGATCAAGGATAGATATCTGCTCAACAACCCCGAGGCCCGCGTCGTTGCGGTCGTGGACCACAGACCGGATGAGGGCCTGTATAAGGAGACCGCGAACCCTCGCATCGTTCTTCCCTGTGGCAGCTGCTGTTCGCACATCACCTCCAGCATCCTCCCATCGTCCGAGAAACTCCCGCCAAGCATCCCTGGCATACCCTGCGAGCTCGCCACGCTGCTTCTCTGTGGCATTATGATCGACACGGACGGCCTACGACCTGGTGGAAAAGCTCTACAGCTCGACCGGGACGCAGCAGCCACCCTCGTTCCACTCTCCACTTATGCTCCCACGATCACCCCTTCCCTCCGCTCCGCTCTCAATAATGGTGCTAAACCGAATGGCAATGCCTTGTACGACGAGAAATCTGTCAAGGAGCTCTCGGCGACTCTCTCCAACAAGAAAACCGACCTTTCGCATCTCGGAGCCCGGGATCTTCTGAGGAGAGACTACAAGGAGTACGATTACTGTGCCAAATGGTTGCCGGGCCAACCTACTCTCAAAGTTGGCCTGTCGACTGTTCCAGTACCATTAAAGAACTGGGCCAAAGGGGGGACGGTAGAAAAGGAGATCTTGGAATGGATGAATGTCTCGTGGGTTGAGTGTCCATGGCGCTATCACGTCGTTCAAAGACACACCGGATAAGAAGAATTCTAAAGGGAGCAGTGGCAAGCAGCAGGAGAAGAAGGGCAAGGCGCGACGAGAGCAGGTATGGATGGTTCTTGACCCCACTGCCCTCGGCCAGAATAAGGATAATGGCGGAAGCGGTGATAGGAGGCCCTCGACAGGCAAGCAGGAAGTGGATGTGGAGAAACTATCGGAACGACTCTGGTCGCGCTTGGAGGCTGACAAGAGTCTCAAGCTCAAGACTCACACAGAGCTGGAGTTGAACAAGACTGGGACTGTTTTACCGAAGGGTGTCAAGGTGAAGGTCTATCATCAAGGAGATCCGACTCCTACAAGAAAGTATACTGCACCATTGTTGCAGTCGATTATAACAGACCCTGAGGGAGATGTGCACGTCAACGGGACTTCTGAAACTAAATTGTAGCCATGGTTATTTATCCAAGTACACATGCGGATTCTCATTCGTTGTATTATTTTGTTGGATGTATCCTCTCGTATGTCTGAGTCATGCGCTTTTGTGCTCCTGCTTTCGTGTCTCCAAGGATTATAACGTACATAATTGGTATGTTTCACATAGTTGGCGAGTTAGTTTGAACTAGGTCTTGGTTGTACATACGGTTATCACTATAGCAAGTCATCGGATATGAAAGTCTAGGCAGATAAGAGTGATGCGTGATTAGAGTGGCTGTTATTACAATTGAATGAGAGCCAAAAGCAAAAGATAGGGGTGCAGCAATACGGGTTTGAAGCGATAATCAAAATGAAAAGAAGAATTGAACGAAAAGGATTCTTTACACACTCATAGTGTTTCCTCAATATAACTTTTCGCAGTCTGGTACGAAGCCCAGCTATCCCGAGTAATATCTCCGTCGTCGTCTACCTCTCTCATCTCCCGAGGCTTTTCGTCTTCTATCGAAGCCGCATCCAACGCTCGTAGGCGGTGTGCTGAGCGCTGCACTCGCACTCGACTCGGGTTCAGAGAGTTCACTTTCCGTGCATTGGGAGGTATCGGAGTTGGCGTGGGAAATGAGTAACGGACGATGAACTGAACGCTGTTCCTTCCGGTGCTTTGTCCTCATTGCCATCCGAATGCAGATGTGGCCCATCACTTCCATCGGCTTCGGTAGGCGAGGAAGGCGAGGAAGGAGAAAATAATGACTCGAAGACAGATGTTACCGCCGGACTTCTCTCTTCTCCCCCTTGCCCTGTTGCCTCACTTCCACTAGAACATGATGATCCTTCTTTGTCGGTCATGTCGCTGGTGTTCCCAAGACCCAGTAAGTCCTTGGCGCATTTCGCAAAGTCTTTCTCTACGCTAGGCGTTCTCAACAGCTGCCGTTTCCGTCTCCGCAGTAGAGACCCTGTAGGTGAGGAAGGTGCCGAACTTGCCGTCGATCGTACCGAATTGGACTTGGTAAGGGAGGAGGTGCGTGGAGGCGGCGTTACTGCGAGTGATAGTACGACTGCAGACGCAGTCAGTGATGATGACTGTGTTGGTGTTATCACAGGAGGGGATGATATCTTTCTGAGCAGTGCATTGCTATCCGTGTGATTGTTGACATCGGTGCGCATCGTTTCCCTTGAGGCTTCGGGAATGATGGCAAGTGTCCGTTTGAGTCTTGAAAGCGGTGAGCCTGGGCGCGACGAAGCTGAGACCGGCGATACCGGAGGCGATGATTGCTGAACGTGTATGAAACAGATGGGATTTCTCCGGTACCTCGTTCGAAGGCCAAGGTTTCGGCGTATGTGAGAGTAGAGGCCTTAACAGCGTACTCGCAGACGACGCTCTCCTCCTCCTCTTCATCTCCTTCAGGCCATCCCTCAACAGTGTTTCCTGCTCTCGTGGGCTGGGGCACTCTCCGTCGTGAATCTTGTAGTACTTGATGTAGCCTCCCAGCGCAATGGGGGGAAATGGTGTTGCGAGGGCGTCGCCTGTCAAGTGACAGAGGTCCGGTGGAATCTCTTGTACGTCGAGCCCCGTTCGGTCCACGGAAACATGGGATTGCGATCCACGTTTGAGTTTGACGCTGTACACGACTTTTGTTTTAGCCAGTGATGCCATTGAAGGGGTGGGGGGCGGAAGTGAGTAGTAAGGGAGGATGCCGGGCAGAGGGAGAGGAGAGGAGAACAAAGCCAGTATATAGGGGGACACGTATGCTGGTCTAGGAGCCAACTAGTACAAGGAAGGAGATGATGATTGTGGGCATATGGTGCAGCCCACCCCTCTTGTGTTCTGGCGTCAGTAGTCTTGGGGGATTCCCATCCTATAGCAGTTGTATATATATAAGGGACGAAGCTAGCGCTCGAAATGGAGCACCTGGAATCGAGTGTTTCGTATTTGGCAAGTGCTGTGGAAACTAAATAACCATGGGTTAATGATAGCAAAGTGTAACTCCGGTTCGGGTGCTGAGGCGCATCATAACAACTGTTAGATCTCTATCGACGGTTTCAGGGCTTGGCTTTGTCACACTGACTTGTTCCGGCATCCATCTATCTTTCCAGGGCCGAGCCATCCTGACCTCGGCTGAGTTGTACTGAGTGTCACCTAGTGCTCAACCCACATAGCCTCTTAACTTTCGCTGGAGGGAAAATTCTCGGGTCATGTGGGCAATGGTCGTTGTCAAGCCTTCTTCAGAGAGAAGTATTCTTGAACCAATCGCATTTATCGATCCCCATACCAAGTGACTTGTCGTCTCATGGGCCCGGGAAAATGCCGTCTCCCGAAACAACAAAAGTGTCAATCGACACAACAGTGCACAGCGATCACGCGTCTCGAGGACTAGATATGATCCGCCTAGTCCATTTCTTAGCCTTACCCTCGTCAAACATCATGCCGCCTAGATGGAGGAGGAACGAACTAACCAGAATTTTCATTTCGGCTGCAATCCGTCAGTCTCAAACACAATGCTGCCAATAAGAGTGCCTGTATTCCACCCATCCAATGTAAAGTCTCGTATTCGGAACCAAGCTCCACGGCCGTTGGAAGGACTACTCCACAGAAGCACCGTACGAGTCGAACTGCGTATGCCCACCCACAGGCCGACATAAGGGATAGATGTGTACCGCATTCGGTATGTTCAAGAATGACGCACAAGCGATAACAACAATAACAACCAAGTCAGTTCTCGTGATAGCTCATAGGAGGAAAAATTGAGGGGAAGAAACAGCCACATACCACACAGAGCTCAAAATTAACGCTGCCATTGATGATTGCTGTATACACGTTTCTGGCAATAAGTTGAGGTAGGTGATATTGCGGGGCGTCCGCCACCGCTCGCTCTATCACCTGTCGATCCCTCTCTGGTACGTCGACCGTCCCGTGGGTAGGTTTAAAGCGTGTAGCCTCACGCACATAAGCGGCTCTACACGGCCCACGATGAAAAAGAAACACGTCAGTACATGTACAGGTGTCACGCAACGTATGTCGTGATGGAAATAACTCTCCACGTCAAGGTCAATCATAACTCGGCATTCCTCCAGCCAAATATTAAACGCTTGAGCCCTGACTCACCTTTTCGCGAGTAGCACCAGAAGCTGTTTATCGACAGCATCTATTCCTTGTCGAACCTCTTCCAAACTCGAACAGCATCGCTTTCCTCCATCTTCCATCACAGGACTTCCCCACGGTACCGACCGTTCCTCCCCCATCATCGGTATATCAGGTAACGGTTCCCTGTAACATGCTTCTGCAAAGTCGTTACCCTCCTTCTTTGAATGGTAACCTGCTTCACTCGTCCCCCGTTTGCTGACGACGAGTTGTCGAGATTCAAGCCCCGTTGTCACGGTGGAGCTGATACGGCTACTACCAGAACTGGCGTCGTTGTCATCGGCAGCGCTTGATATTCGGAAACACGTCCTTGTTGGGATTAGTGCGAAGGCACAGAGCAGAGAGAAAAGGAACTTGATGGGGTGCATTGGACGGCTATCCGTGTGAGTCGTGTTGATGGTCCTTGCGTGAAGGCTGCTCACCAGCCCCAAACGTAAGTGTTACGCAATGCGCAAAGTGGGACTGATGGATTTGCCACGCAAGTCTATCGCAAGCTGGTCAAATGAACAAATGCAACCACCAGTCTATACAACATGAAAAGGCTACCTTAGTCAACTGGCTATCATCTACGCACACCCATACTTCCAGTAGCCGGATCGGCCCTCCGAACAAGCAAGGAGTACGCCATAGAAGAACTTAAGTGAATTTTCTGAGCAGAGAGCAGGGGCCCCAGTTCTCGCTAATAATGCCGGCAGAAATATACCCATTGATCAAGCGAGACTCGAACCTCTAACGCACATAAGATAACAAGATAAAAACCCGGCGTGAATCCTAATCCAGTATAGCTTCGAAAAATTTATGGCCCACGCGCCTGAAGAAGAACGGTTGATACCGGCTCTTAATGATCTGCCAGTTCTTGGAGACTTTCACACGAAGTTTCCGAGTTCTTCATAGTCGACGTTCTGTTTTTGATTAGTCACGTGATCAAATATGTGGTCAGGACAGAATGCGTTATCTCCAGGGCAGGCCGAGCTTGGAAATTCTTGAATATCTTTGGAGGCTCTCCGGAGCCACATTATCGGTCATACTTGCCTAGGCCAAAATGAGGCATCAAGCATGTGCTGCGGCTCACATGTCCATTCCTCCCCGTGCCCTTATCCCTGGGTTGACGACATGATACCGCCAGTGATGTCTTTCCTAATTATAAACTGGCTAAAGAACCTTAACTATCGAACGTCGATAAGGATGCAACAAGGATAGTCAACACTCTCTGCTATTACACCGAGATCCGAGGAAAACACCCAGGTGGCGGAGGGAACAATGATCCCACCTCGACGAGGCGCAGTCCACGCAGCCACCTGGTGGCAACATGCTGCTATTCTCCGTGTTCCATTTTTCAAGATACGTTCGGCTTGTAGACATAGTGGTACGACTGCGCTCACAGGCACCACGAAGGAAGATATCATTCTTAACACCTTTCTTATAGCTTATAGGATACTTTCACGTGTAGAAATCTCCCGCTCCACTAGACGCCCATCAGATCGAAAGCCCAGTACCCACCGTACTCTGGAGTCCATACCGGGACAAATACAACGCGTATCCCACCAGCAACAAGGGGAAACCTGACCACTACAACGGCTCGCCTTTCGTCAATCTAGAAGATGCTATAGTGCTGTACACTTTCCTTTCAAGCCACCATTTTGGGAGGCAACGTGGAACGTCGACTAGCCTGTGTTCCCTTACCGCTCATTTTTGGCTACCGCTGCTCGATCCCTCTACCTCCCTAATTGGCACAGAGGCATCTATCGCTGTCACAACAGGTTCGTTTACCGACATAATCGATGCAGTTCTACGGCGGCAACCATAAAACTCATTATCATGGTCCCTACGAAAGGTAACGTCTCCGCTGGCGCGGCGGATAACTTCTTAGTGGGCAATGATCAGAATCAACGTGAATACGGCGGGATTTAGTCTGATTTGCGCGGCGGCCTCGACAAGGGTTCATCGTGACTATTTGGCGTGCGCGAATGCGGTGCCGATTGCTGTGTTGCTCTGATAGGATCACGGTGGCACCTGAAAAGTCCAGACTTCTGTCTAGGACGTCCTAATTAAGCGACACTTGGCAGATGGATCACCTAACTCTGGTGTTGGAATTAGGGAGCTAAGGGGGGAGCTACCATGCTAAGGGCACTGACCACCTGTGGGCCTAGTGAGATTCGGGTGCAATACTGTGATGTCTGTGCGACCGCACATTAAAGTAACGGCCTCCTACGCAAATAGAGGAATAAAGACTCAAATTACATGTGAGTATTACTTGGCTACTGATGCTTCGATGTTTACTGATGATCATATTTCCACTCTGAACGATCACTCACTGTCAACAGCCACGTTCTCAGGTCCGCTAAATATATTGATGTCATTTCCGTCTTCTTAAGGAAATTTGACTAGATATAAAGGCCATAGATAGTGCGTACTACTGCGGGTGCAGTAGCTCATGCGTTGACCTCTTTGATTTGAGGCCCTCAGGAGAGCTGTTTAGGATCATCCTAAATGTAAGCGCTATTCTAGCGCATCTGGGGGGAAGAACAAGTCAGTGTGTGGGGTTCTGCACCACTCATGGCCTCGAATGATGTTGGGACATCCGTTTGCTATTAAATGTTGCCCTGAAGATAGCTCATTTCTCACTCAAACGACAATCCTTTGCCCTAGCTGTGGCGTGGGGTATGATGTGAGCCTCCAATTGTATAATCCCGCGTTAATGACAGGACATTGCTTTCTGCTAACAATGACACGGCACATCTAACGATCATGTCGTTGATAGATATCACAATTGGCACAGATCCCCGAGTCACCACTATGTCACCACCATCAGTATGTCTTCGCATTCGATAAAGAACAAATCAACCTGAAACCAGTGGGAATAGTGGCTGTTCTCATCCCGAAACGGGCCCTCGCAAAATTCTTTGTTTAATCTACGATCACAACAAGCGTCAAACTGCTGTTCGGCAACTCTTGGAGCGAATATAAACTAATGAATGCCTTGACTCGACGCCTCGAGCCATCCCACTTCCATCAGTAAGCAGCTCCCTATAATGGCAGCCGTCAGCAGCGCTGGCATGGTATGTCACTTTTGCACATATAGCTTCTGTAACCTAGTATTTGCCAGCCTCTCTGATAAGCATCATCAGCATCCAGGATACAATAGTGACACCCACGAGAAACTATTGGAGCTACTCTCCGCCGGACATTCCTTACGCATATTATTTACCAAAGCGAGGCCGCGAAGGCTCATTCAGGAGGACCCAGGTGTCGAAGGTCCTCTTTGGTTTGGGAAGAGGCCCGATGATCCTTTCCACATTCTCGCCAACTGCCTTCGTTTGTTTATGGCAATCATTCTAGCCCCGATCTACGTGTTTATCCCTCATACCCAGCGCTCTCTTTCGAAACTCGTTCGATACCTCCTATGGGGCACTGAGTGGTCACAAATTCCTGATGCGGTACTCTCCCAGTCACCGAAGCTGTCCTCAATTGGTGCCACAAAGGCGCATGGACAATACGCCGTCTCTGGGAATAAACCTCAGTGGCTTCTCGAAGTGCGTTTTCGCAGCGGCGAAATCGCATCGGAGCGTCAAGTACGTCTCAGTGAAGGCGATACCACCTCCCCTAACACCGGCTCTACATCTGAGGCCCAAGCTCTCAGAAAGTCCATCCAGCAGCGCGGATACACGGCAATTAGCTATGCGATGCAGAGCGCTGAAGTATTGTTCAAAGAGTCCGGAAAACAACTCGACCCCCAGCCGGATATCGATTCAGGCCCTGGTAAACGTGCATATAGCCTACGAAACCGTCAAATCATCGCCCGAGCCCTACTAAACGAATATGCACGCGCTCGGGCCACAGCGGGGAAGCGCGACGGATACGAGTTCATTTGGCTCGACGAATTTTGTCTATCCGATAACAATAAGGCCGACTCTGAGGATCATATCCAACGCGACAGGGACATAGAAATAGGACAGTTGGCAGATATCTTCCGCAGTGCCAAAAATGTCGTGGTGTTTTGTCATATCATCGGCTGCGACCATACTGGGGTTAATTGTCCTTGGGGAAATCGTCTCTTCACTTTAGGTGAAATATTACACACACCACAAGTCCTGCAGATGACAAGGGAGGGTAGCAATGACGTGGTTAGTGGCCAGAAGCCCACGAGTTATATCATCCCGATTCCAGGACAGTCTTTTCGGGCAGATATGCAAGCCAAGGCATCAGCAGCGAAGATGTGGCACCTTTACAACATCATGCAACATGCTACCAATTCCGGGACCGTCACTTGGCAGTCTGCTATCCACTCCCTCGTCGTTGAAGCAATCCGGAGAGACGAGGCCAATCAATTTCATTCACATCACTTCCTCGGTAAAGCCCTCAATGGGCTCCTACCCCGCCGCGCTCAGCTAGAGGATCTACAGGGTCAAAATGGTTGGGCGGATTTGGCATGGCTGCTGGAATTGAATCAAGGGTACTATAATGCAGCAATGCTCGCTGCTGTGTGCAAGCTTGCTCACACTGATGTGAAGGAGTATCGTTGGTGGGGGAAACCGATAGCACCTCGGGAAGGATGTGAGAGGCTAGAACCGCTCGTTACCGCGATTCCGGTCAGGTTCCGCAACAAGCGTACTGGTACCTCAGAGCCAGTACTATCTATCGTCGGGCCTAAATCCGTTAGGCTTACTCACATGCTGAAGCGAGATTCTGGAGGTCTTTATCATAATGAAGCTATGCGGGGACTCGGTTCATGGGTCTTGATTACCTGGACGGCCTGTGTATTCATTGGACTTCTTCTATTTTCGGTCAGCTTTGTTGCTGGTCTAGTCCTCATGGAATGCATTACCGTCGCCCGCGTCATCGTAGAGCTTCTGGCAGGGACCATCTATGTGGTCAAGGATTCGTGGGTGGTGTTTGAACAGGTACAGGACCCCAGAGATTTGGTTCGTTACCTCGCATCGCAGGATGCATCTATTGATGATTTAGAGAATTGGGGAGAGCAACAGCTCGCGCCAGAATGGGAGTCAAACGATGGCGATCGAGGGGCTCACGACGAGGGAAAGCAAGACACGTACCCAATTGTTCTGGCCGATCTGAGGACTGGCTGCACTTGTTCAAGCGAGAGTGTTGAGTCGGCCGAATGACATGGTAGTTCTCGCTGTCCACGGCATTGGCATTACGTGTATGCTGCTTCATAGGGATGAGAAGGCAAAAGGGGCATCGGTGGCGACCAAAGTAGGCATGGCTAATCTGCCTTCGTTCGTTGTTGCACAAGGAACAAGCTCAGGGACCATATACGTTGGTGATCGTATACCCCCTGCTCCAAAAATCATCCCTCGGCTTTTTGTGTCGGTGGTTGATGGTGGTATCTCTCGCGACTTGGAGAAGGGCCATAATACAGGGTCAACTTTGGTCCTCCGCCATCCAGCTGGTGCCATGAGTGACAAGCCGTTTCGGACGAATTCTGCTTCACAGGTGCCACCGCTCTCAGCCCAAGCAACTCTACCCTCTCTAGCTTTTTCTGGATCACTTCAGCCAACTCCTTCTTCTACCTCTTTTTCGAATCCTGCAGAGCCAGGATCGACCGTTGATCTCGATCAAGCTCCGCAGAATGCTCCTCAGGGTGATTTTAACCCATATCAAGATATGAAGGATTAGGTAATACATTCGGTTACGATTTTCGGATCTCGACTGCTGTAATTGTATCAGTATGTAGTAGCAAATATGCGGTGGGTTCATACACGAACTACCTGGTTCACTATTCCCTCGTTTTATACCCATTCATTTTTTTCTTTCCCACTCTTGTGCTTTACCTCCTTCCATAGAGTTACTAGGTTGAGGTTATACGTTCCTCTTTATAAGCAAAGCGAACTGTTCAAACAATCTGCTTTGACCCACGCGACTCAAGTGATGGAACAACAGACTGCTGCTGATGTAGTTGTGGCTCTTTAAAACACTGCTGTGAAGGAACTTGACGTCCTTCGTCAAAGTGCAATTGTGAATCAGCTATATGTGGGGTTGAAGCTGGCGGTGGAAGTTGAGAAGAAACAAAAGAGCGTGGTGAGTCATGACAACTGAATATGCTAGTGAATGAGACCGAGGGTGTTGAACGCCGCTCGGTACGACTACAGAAAGGCCTGTGCAGGCTAATTGCTCAAACCTCCAACCCAGTGCATTTCGACGCTCGTCAGTCAGGAGAATATGTGAGCGCGCCGTCCTGTTCTCACATTCCTGTGATAGACATGTTTTAGAGTATATCATAATCTAGAAAGAAGTATATGTAACCATTCCAAAATGATATTTTCCGTGAAGATCAACAAGGGGCAATAAGGATGGAAATCACTCGTGATTTAAGTAGATGGCAGGTCTTATGCATGGTGGTATCTCCACACGATCAAGATATCAGGATTGTATATGTGTATATTCATCTTTCATGACCAGGAGGTATACTACCTCTTGTGCACCAACTTCCCAAGGTCATTGGAGATTACTACAACCCTAGTGATCACAAGGACATCACCATATACAGATACCTAGCTTATTACATTCACCATTATTCTATTTCTCATTATCTGTAAAGATGATTATTAATTCACTGGGAAAACTGATACCAGTAGAAATTAGCCCCAGTGCTTGCAACAGAACGTTGGCATATGTTGCAGTGTAAATCTAGGCCCTGGAAGCGTGATATTAAAGCTCCCTGTGACGAGGAGGCCAGTCCGATCTTTCATGCCCTGCAACCAACGTGCTCCCTGATACCCCTACATGGGAAGTTTAATGTGTGAAGATACAAGTTATAGTGTATCCACACAGATCGTGTACAGTAACGTCGGGATTATATTAGTAGAATAAAAAATGAGCGTGAGTTAGCTGCTGCCCCCTATGATTATTATTCCTAATTTAGACTTCTTCAGGTTACATTTTCACAAGCAGCCTCGAAAACCGTGATTCCTTCAGGGAAACCTGACTGCCTTGACTAGTAGGTGAGGTCGCAGATGGAATAGATTTAGACAAATAGACAGAAGGGATTGCGTAGAGGGCACTAGTTTTGATAAATTGGGCTCCTGATATGGATGGTATTTGGCCTGGCACTTGTGTTGTTACAAGAGGGATCTAGTACGGCCTGGGTTGGTGATATGCCGGTTGTTGAACTCACCGTGGCGATATACATAAGCGCAGTCGAAGAGATATTGGTACTAGGCAGGTGGTGAATAGGGGAGCCATTGGTACATTTGTGTTTGTAGGAGGTAAGAGTAGAGTGGAAATGCCAAACAAGAGCCGCGCTATAGGAAGAGTAAACTTCAAGGAATAGGAAAGACGTAGGTGTAATCCGACTGAGGAAGCAAGACGCATACTACTTGAACGGTTGAATCCTTGGCAGCTCATACACCTGGAGCGCGAAGGGGATATCACGCTATATGCGCTCCGAGTTATGATCTTGATCCGAATATTGCCCTGAAAGGGTGCTCATATGATACCATTACACAGGTAGCACACAAGGTACCCTTACACAAGGGTTCATCGTGACCATCCGGTGTGCGCGAATGCAGTGTCGACTGCTGTGCTGCTCTGATAGATTACGATGACACCTGGAAAGTCCAGGCTTCTTTCTAGGAGGTCCTATTCAAGCCACATTTGGCACAGATCACCAGAGACTGAGCTCTGTTTTTTGAACTAGGAAGCTAAGATGGGTGCACCCGTTAAGGGCACTGACTATGTGTGGACCAAGTTCGATGCATGTGTAATTCGGGTGCGGTACTGCGATGTTTATGCGGCCGCACGTCAAAGTAACGGTCTGCTACGCAAATAGGAGAATAAGGGTTCGACTTCCAGACGGTCAGCATTCAATATTCACTACTCACTTCAGCACGCGTGGGTCCATGTGAGTATTACTAGGTTGCTAATAATGCTTTGATGGTTACCAATAGTTACATTTCCGCTCTGAACAATCGCTCGCTGTCAACAGCCACGTTCTCAGGCTCTCAGTCCACTAAATATATTGATGTCATTTCTGTCTTCTTAAAGAACCTCGACCCAATATAAAAGTCATATATAGTATGTGCTACTGTGGGCGCAACAGCTCGTGCATTGAGTTGTTTGATCTGAGGTCCTCAGGGGAGCTGTTTAGAATCATTCCAAACATAAGTGCTATTCTAGTGTACCTAAGGGGAAGAACAGTTGGCGTGTGGGGGTTTGCATCACTCACAGCCTCGAGTGATGTTTCAACATCCGTTTGTCATTATATATTACCCCAGAGATAGCTCATTTTTCGCCCAAACGACAATCCTTTGCTCTGGTTGTGGCGCAGGGGATGCGAGCTTCCAATTGTATATCCCGCACTAATGACAGGTCATTGCTTTCTGCTAACAATGGCACCGCACATCCAATGATCTAATGATCATGCCATAGATGAATATCACAATTGGCACAGATCCCCGAGTCACCAGCATAAGTAGGCCTTCACGCTCGATAAAGTGCAGATCAGCCTTAAACTGGTGGGAAAAATATCTGTTCAAGTCCCAAAATAGGCTCTTACAACCTTTCTGTTTAATCCGCGATCGTATCAAGTGTCAACCTGTTGTTAGGCAGCTCTTGGAGCGAATATAAATCTGAATATCTTGACTCAATGCCCCAACCCACCTCACCTTCATTAGCAAGCAGCACCTTGTAATGGCTGCCGTCAGCAGCATTGGCGCGGTATGTCACTTTGCACATATGATCTCGGACTCAGTACTTACCAGTCTCTCTGGTAAGCAATATCAGCGTCCAGAATACAGTAGTGACACCCGCGAAGGATTTTCGGGGCTACTTTCGGTCGGAGGCTCCCTACGCATATTATTTACTAAAGCAAGGCCGCGAAGGCTCATTCAGGAGGACCCAGGTGTCGAAGGTCCCCTTTGGTTTGGGAAGAGTCCCGACAGTCCCTTCCACATTCTCGCTAACTGCCTTCGTTTGTTGATGGCAATTGTTCTCGCCCCAATCTATGTGTTTATCCCTCATACCCAACGCTCTCTTTCGAAACTCGTTCGATACCTCCTCTGGGGCACTGAGTGGTCACAAATTCCTGATGCGGTGCTGTCCCAGTCACCGAAGGGCGCCGCGAAGGCGCACGGACAGTACGCCGTCTCCGGGAATAAGCCTCAGTGGCTTCTCGAAGTGCGTTTTCGTAGCGGCGAAATCGCATCGGAACGTCAAGTACGTCTCAGTGAAGACGATACCACCACCTCCCCTAACACCGGCTCTACATCTGAGGCCCAAGCTCTCAGAAAGTCCATACAGCAGCGCGGATATACCGCAATCAGCTATGCGATGCAGAGTGCTAAAGTATTATTCGACGAGTCCGGCAAACAGCTCGATCCCCAGCCGAATATCGATTCAGGCCCTGGTCAACGTGCATATAGCCTACGAAATCGTAAAATTATTGCCCGAGCCCTACTGAACGAGTATGCACGTGCTCGGACTACAGCGGGGAAGCGCGACGGATACGAGTTCATTTGGCTCGACGAATTTTGTCTATCCGATAACAATAAGGTCGACTCTGAGGATCATATCCAACGCGACAGGGACATAGAAATAGGACAGTTGGCAGATATCTTCCGCAGTGCCAAAAATGTCGTGGTGTTTTGTCATATCATCGGCTGCGACCATACTGGGGTTAATTGTCCTTGGGGAAATCGTCTCTTCACTTTAGGTGAAATATTACACACACCACAAGTCCTGCAGATGACAAGGGAGGGTAGCGATGACGTTGGTAGCGGCCAGAAGCCCACGAGTTATATCATCCCGATTCCAGGACAGACTTTTCGGGCAGATATGCAAGCCAAAGCATCAGCAGCGAAGATGTGGCACCTTTACAACATCATGCAACATGCTACTAATTCCGGGACTGTCACTTGGCAGTCTGCTATTCATTCCCTCGTCGTTGAAGCAATCCGGAGAGACGAGGCCAATCAACTTCATTCACACCACTTCCTCGGTAAAGCCCTCAATGGGCTTCTACCCCGCCGCGCTCAGCTGGAGGATCTACAGGGTCAAAATGGTTGGGCAGATTTGGCATGGCTGCTGGAATTGAATCAGGGGTACTATAATGCAGCAATGCTCGCTGCTGTGTGCAAGCTTGCTCACACTGATGTGAAGGAGTATCGTTGGTGGGGGAAACCGATAGCACCTCGGGAAGGATGTGAGAGGCTAGAACCGCTCGTTACCGCGATTCCGGTCAGGTTCCGCAACAAGCGTACTGGTACCTCAGAGCCAGTACTGTCTATCGTCGGGCCTAAATCGGTTAGGCTTACTCACATGTTGAAGCGAGATTCTGGAGGCCTTTATCATAATGAAGCTATGCGGCGACTCGGTTCATGTGTCTTGATTACCTGGGCGGTCTGTTTATTCATTGGACTTCTTCTATTTTCGGTCAACTTTGTTGCCGGTCTAATCCTCATGGAATCCATTACTGTCGCCCGTGTCATTGTTGAGCTTCTGGCAGGGACCATCTACGTGGTCAAGGATTCGTGGGTGGTGTTTGAACAGGTACAGGACCCCAGAGATTTGGTTCGTTACCTCGCATCGCAGGATGCATCTATTGATGATTTAGAGAATTGGGGAGAGCAACAGCTCGCGCCAGAATGGGAGTCAAACGATGGCGATCGAGGGGCTCACGACGAGGGAAAGCAAGACACGTACCCAATTGTCTTGGCCGACCTGAGGACTGGTGCACTCGTTCAAGCGAGAGTGTTGAGTCGGCCGAATGACATGGTAGTTCTCGCTGTCCACGGCATTGGCATTACGTGCATGCTGCTTCATAGGGATGAGAAGGCAAAAGGGGCATCGGTGGCGACCAAAGTAGGCATGGCTAATCTGCCTTCGTTTGTTGTTGCACAAGGAACGAGCTCAGGGACCATATACGTTGGTGATCGCATACCCCCTGTTCCAAAAATCATCCCTCAGCTTTTTTCGTCGGTGGTTGATGGTGGAATCTCTCGCGACTTGGAGAAGGGCCATAATACAGGGTCAACTTTGGTCCTCCGCCATCCAGCTGGTGCCATGAGCGAAAAGTCGTTTCGAACGAATTCTGCTTCACAGGTACCAGCGCTATCAGCCCAAGCAACTCTACCCTCTCTAGCTCTTTCTGGATCACTTCAGCCAACTCTTTCTTCTACCTCTTTTTCGAGTCCCGGAGAGCCAGGATCGACCGTCGATCTCAACCGAGCTCCACAGAATGTTCCTCAGGATGATTTTAATCCATATCAAGATATGAAGGACTAGATAAATACGTTCATTTACAATTTTTACATCAACCACGGTTATTGACTGCTGTGTAATAGTAGTATCAGTACTAGTAGTAGTAAATACGCGGCAGGTTCATATACGGATGACCTGGATTGCGCTTTCCTCGCTTCGCGCCCGTTCGTTTTTTTTTTTTTTTCATTTTTCCCCCCTATTCTCGTGCTCCATCTCTCCACGTCATAAGTTATTCTTCCATAAAGTTTCTAAGCGAAATGATTGAGATATACCCGGTTCAAGCGGCGGAGAGAATAGATTATGTAATCCTCCTCGTTTGTCCCTGGCGTCATGTTACTGCGTCACTCCACTGTCACCCACGATGTCCACGACGGCGGCCGCAGCTCCCACACGGGAAGCCATCCTCCACCTCTATGCAGCCACACTCCGCACGTCCCGTACCTTCAGCTCATACAATTTCCGCCACTACTTTCTTCGCAGAGCTAAGGACACCTTCCGCGCTATCCAGGTCCGGATATTCAAGCCTTTTCTTCCTGACACCCGCGGGCTTACGAGTTTGGTGGCACATAGGCTGAGCAAGATACAGACAAGCTGCGTACTATGTACGCTGATGCTGTGAAGGAACTCAATGTTCTTCGTCGAAGTGCGATTGTGAATCAGCTATACGGGGGGTGGAAGCTGGCGGTGGAAATTGAGAAGAAACCTGAAGAGACAAAGGAGCGTGGTGATACATAAACACGCTAGTAAACAAGACCGAGGGTGTTGGACATCGCTCGGCACGACTACGGAAAGGCCGGAGCAGGATAAAACGCTCAAATCTCCGACCCGGCGCATTTTGACGCTCGTCAGTCAGGAGACTACGCGAGCGCGCTGTCCTGTTCTCACATCTCTGTGATAGACATGTTTTAGCGTGTATCATAATCTAGAAATTCGTATATTTAACCATTTCAAATGACTTTTTCCATGAAAGATCAGTAAGGGGCGGTAAGGATGGAAATCACTCGTTTGTTGAGTAGGCGGCGGGTCTTATGTATGGCAGTGGTATCTCCACACGATCAAGATATCAGGATTGCACGTGTGTACTTACATCTATCATGACCAGGAGGTATGCTACTTGTCTCGTGCCATTATTTTCAGCTACTTACCAAGCCAATTGATACATCAAGTACTCAAGTGGGCTCAAGCAGTCAAATGTATTTGGTGTTGAGGCGATCATTATACAAATTCAACTGCCTTCCCTTGCACCAACTTTGTCTCTTACACATACATAGCATATTTCTTGACCTTTCTTTTCTTTCTTCATTTTATTCTTTACCTTATATCAGAAATGCGAGATTTACTTTGGGGCGGTGTCTGAGAGGTTGACGGAACAGATGAAACAACCGTACCTGTTGGGGGGTCCAATCCATACCCGGGAGTCTTATTGCTGAGTGTACTGCACCCTGTCCTGAAGAAGGTGAAGATGTATATAGATTCTTCAGCATAGCATGGCATGAACAACCCAGCCGTGGTTGAAAATATGTGTGTCAAGTTTCTACTCTTTAACACCATATTCTGATTTGGCATAATACCCTCAAACCCAACCGAACCACTCAGTGTACTCAGGATGACCGACTTTCTAATTTCTATTAAAGATGATCGTTGAATTCACTGGGAAAATTGGTGCCAGTATAAATTAGCCCCAGTGCTTGCAACAGAACATTGGACGTATGCTACAATGTAAATCTAGGCCCCCGAAGCGTGATATCAAGGTTCCCTGCGAGGAGGCCTGTCCGATCTTCCATATCCCGAACATGCCCCCCAATAGCATGTACTGGTACACAGAAAATTTAGCGTACAAAAAAATAGGTTATTGTTTATCTATACAGACTGGGCACAGCAGCGCCGGGAGTATGCCAGTAGAATAAGAAATAAACGTGAGTTAGCAGGTGTCTCCTACTATTATTATTGATGTACACCCTCTATTTTAGACTTCCTCAGGTGCATTTTCACAAGCAGCCTCGAAAATCGTGATTCTTTCGGGAAAACCTGACTGCCTTGACTAGTAGCTGGGGTTACAGATGGAGTAGAGTTGGACAAATGGACAGAAGGTATTGCGGAGGGGGGGTTGGTTTGGATAACTTGGGCTCCTAACGTGGATGGTATTTGGCCTGGCACCTGTGTTGTTACAAGGGGGGCGGTTCCAACAACTGGCATGACCGGGGTTGGTGATATACCAGTTGCTGGACTCGCTATGGCAATAGGTATAGGTATGGCTGAAGAGATATTGGTGCTAGGCGGGTGGATGAATAGGGGTTGAGCTGGTAGCAATAGGGGAACCATTGGTACATTTGCATTTGTAGGAGGTAGAGGTAGAGTGGGATCGATCGGCTGAAGCCAGGGTGCACCAGGGGTGCTTTGATAAGCTAATCCATCCGTTGAACTGCTCGAAGAGGATACCGAAGCAGTTGTGAGATAATCGTTGAGTGGTTGAGCAGGACCATGGTTTGCGTTACTACCCTGAGGTGTATACACTAGCGTAAACTGTGGGTTTCCGGGGAAAGGGATTGCAAAAGGCTGGTTCACTAGTTGGAGGGCAGCCTGCGTTGGAGGCGGAACAGCCCCGCTGGCGTTTGTTGGAGGAGGGGGCCGCAACATTTTGTGGTAATGCCCATTGTTGTGCTGGGTTCTCTTTTTCAAGGAGAGTGAATGAACGAGCGAGGGTGGAAGTTAGGGATATATATAAGCACGAGTGCTCTCAGACCTCAGTCAACGAAAAGCTACTCACGAATGTAGTTCTGGTGGTCCAAGGCACGTCTTTGCCTCCTAGTCTGCCTACGGCGAGCAGGGCCTTCATCCGCTGCGTACTCTGTATCCTGCGCTATATCCATGTAGCCTGTAGCATTTTCGCCATTCATCTGCGTCGAACCATAGAAACGTGTTCCTGATGCATTTTCAAAGAAAGTCATGAAATGGAGGCAGAAAGGTAGGCAATGATTGTATGTGTAGTAGTGAGCGGTTAGAGGTCCTTAGATCTAGTCATATATCTAGCCCAAGTGACGCCCAAGCTGTGAGAAACTTGATGATTGTCATTTAGGCGATGCATGTATTGCCAGGGGACGGGGACAATGTACTTGGGTATTCGATCGCCTTGCCATCGACTATTGCAATTATTCCAGATTGGACTCAAGGACATATTATCCTGGTGTGCACCGGCCGCAGGACCAATAGTGACAAGGTGGGGACGGATGAAACATCAGAAGGATGGTCTATTGCCCCTATTTGCCTCATGTCCTTCTTCGTTTAGTCCTTTGTCTTCTCGATCCCCTTGGTAACCCTCCACTTTTTCGTAACAATGCAGGTGATGAATTTCAGCAGCTGCCGTCCTCGTATAAGCGTGTTACTGCAACAGAACAAAGACTGGAAAACGAGGGCAAAAAAGGAAAGTGGTAGAAGACACAGGATCAAATTTCAAGACACTAGGGATATAACGTCCAACACCCTTACCTTTGTTCTAAAATTCCTTTGGTTGGTTAGACACGTTGATCACGCCTCTCTCGAATCTAATCATTGGAATCATTTTGGTAGCTTCTGCTATTTGGCACGCGATCCAGGGCCACATTACCACATGCGTCAAGACCCCTGGATACACAGCCCTGGACGCTACACCGTCGATACCTATTGGTCCACATTGGTCCATATATTTAGTTCACAACGAATGTTCTGGTAATCTGTAGAGACGACCCAAAATTGGTGGTTACTCAAGTATTTTTTGCCTACAGTATGCTGTATCTCTCAATCGCAGCTGTGCCATGCTACATGCTGAAGTCACTTCTAACAACGGTTTATCGTGGTATGTGTGGACGGCCTCAAGACATAATCTCTCAGGAAGCTTGGGGTATAAAAATAAAAGAGATTGGTTTAATAAAGTTTATCGTACAGCACAATGATGTCCAAGGATGTCCAACGGGGTCAAACTCCAGGGTTTGATGGAGCGCTTAGCACTCGAGCACCGCCTACAGTGCTCTACGTTGATGCAGTGTGGTTCTTGTGACAATGCCTCACGGCAAGGGCGCCTCTCAATCGTATATATGTATCCGATGACTCTTATACTTGTTCGTGAACTCCTATCGCCCATCACCTATCCTCCTGGTACCATGTCCTTCTTTGCAGGCGCTAAAAATACATCATTTTATGGCGTAACGCAAATGAATGCAGGGAATGCTGTGGGTCACATCAAATCCAACACTGCTCCTCAATTGAAATATGCCGACCTGTTGGCACCCACGGCCGCCCCAGCTACTCCGTCAAGTCTCCCAGAGGTGTCCAACGCCTCTACAGTCTCTGCACCTGCACCTGTGCCGGTACACGCCTATCCCAAGTTCCCCCACAACCAGCCGCCCTAGCGATGCCGGTTTCTTTCCGAATGCAAGCGGGACGCAATTCTTTGGCCCCGTTCAAATGAATGATGGAAATGCTAGAGGCTACATCGATGATAGTAGTGCTGCTTCACCAGCGGATGTCGAACCACCTAGTCCTATTTCGCCTACGACAGGCGGCTTCAATCCTAGTTCCACCACCGCCTACTATTCCCGCTAATTATCAGGCCGTTACCCATCGCGATCGCCCCCGTCTCTGCCCTCGCCTCTGGAGCTCCCGATCACCAGCCGAAAGATGACTCAAGAACCATAGATGACTGCTATAGCTGTGGCCGAGAGCTTTGTTCAAAAATCTTGAGCGTTGCTGGACAACTTGCTGGAGTCTCAGCCATAGGCCCCGCGGCATCCATTGCGCTCGCGATCCTCAAAGGAGTGAAGGTGATTATATCCCCATAGTATTGACTAAGTATGCTGGATGCTCACTCTGGTATTATAGGACGCAAAAGGCAATAAATCTGCCTTTAGAGGGATTGGATTACAATGCTGGGACCTTTTGGAGATCGTGAAACGTAGAGTTGAAGGGGCACGCACCATAGATGCTACGTTAAGGGCGGACGCCAATTCACTAATAGAGTAGGCTCCTTATTTAGTCTTCCGACCGATTCCGTTTATGACCGCACCCCGAACAGCACCCTAGCGATCATTAACAAAGACGTCGAGAAGTATCTCAAGCGCTCTTGGTTGAGAAGGTTTCTGTTCTCCTCTGTGGATACGGATATTCTCCAACAGTGCCGCAATCAACTCGCCTTCGCTCTCTCACGCTTTCAGGTATGTTAGCTATTAACAGTCTCTATTGGATGACCTTTCTCCCGCTAAGTACATATTAATAATGGGTTTTGTTCAGCTACAGACGAGCATTGAATTGCGCAATAATATGCAGACGCTGCTGCAAATACAACAGGATGCCAAGCAGGGGAGCGGCTCAAAGCAGAAACGAGCTCAACGAGGGCTAGAACGGGCGGCAAGGAGGCAAGAGCAAGCAGCCAAAGAACGAGAGCGGGTTGCACAAGCGCAGGAACTGAGAGCACAAGAACAAGAACGTGCTGCACGAGAACGGGAGCAAGCTGCGTGATTAATGAAAGAAGGATGCTAGGCCTTTTATTTAAGTCCGACTCGGCTTTCAGTACCCGGCTATGGCCAAGGCCGCCCGTGACAAGAGTGCCAGGACGGTGAGGTGGAATGTGAAGATATACCCGTGATCTGTGGAGAGGGGGTAGGTTAATGTGTTCTCACTGCTTGTACGGTTACACACCCAGACTTGAAGCTCGATACTTTGGCCTCGATTTGAATTGCATAGTGTATTTAGACACGTAAGATTAGATTAGTAAGGTAGACACTGGCTCTAAGCATGGATTCTAACATGGACACCACGTACAACATCTTGACCAAGATGATTGTCCCCTCCGCAAGTTCATAAGTCTCACATACAATACTATCAAGTGGTCAGCAAACCGATCTCTTCAAAGCTGACGATCGAGTCCGTGTGTAGTAAATGTTAAGAATTAGCGAGAGTTAATTTATGCTGAAAGTGCATTCATGTAAGGTCTAATAGCACTCGACGTACGTTTGTATCATAGTGAACAACATACAAGGGAATTCGACTCTAGGCACTAGGGAGGTTGATAGATTAGGACGTTCCTCGCTGGGCGTGTTCTGCCTTCATAAATATGATATAGGGGACTACGCAGAACGGCCATGCCTCATGCCTTCTTGTCTGTCTCACCCTGCTTTGGCTTCGATGAAGATGACGCCCAGCCAAACCACCTAGTCCACGACCCCCCGTTGTTGTCCGCCGCCTTCCCTTCAACTCCACCCCCACCCCCAGGGACAATATTTTTGGCCTTGGTGTCGAGAAGGCGGGCAGCAGCAGCGTTTTCTTCTGCATGCGCAATTTCTGCTTCTTTCAGCCTCTCCTCGAATTCTGCTTTCTCCTTCCCTCTCTTTTGCTCTTTAAGGTGCTCGGCCGTAGCTTCGTTACGCGGAAGGTTGTCGGCTACATTTGCACATTAAGATATTCGTTCTCTCATTGTAGGTAGTGACGCGGGCGGATGTTCAAGGGGTAGATGGATTAAATAGATCACGCACCGTTTTCAATCATTTGGCCATTTCTCTGCGACTGTATTGCCATAGATCCAGCCAGAAGTGCTAGGACGGTAAGACCCTGGAACGCAACGCGCGCGCGGAGCCAGTATTGCATATCTTTGGACCTCCCGGTACGCATTTTAACCGAGGCCATGATGAGGGCAGTAGTCGTCGCTAGACAGCCTGTTCGAGGGAGTATTACTGACCGAACAGAGCTCAAGCCGGGAAGGAGACATACCGACTGGAACCCATGGATTCTCCGTGAATTTTCTCTTGAATTTTTCAGACCATGTTTCGTGGCCGTAGTCTATTCTTCCAGCCATCTTGGCTGCACAATACTGGTTGGCCTGCTGGTTGGTGAGAAACCATGCGTGGTCGGGAGTTTCCTTTTCGAGCGCACTCGCTTCCGATATCACGTGCAAGGAGATAATCTGCTCCGAACAGTCAACACCTGGCATTCCTCCAAACCTGCATAATTTTGCCGACCCGCCTCGCCTTTCACCATGTCACTCTCACTGAGAATTGAGTTTGGCGGCGGGTTAGAGCTCCTTTTCTCAAACCAACGCTCCCATCGGATCACCATACCCTCCGTTGTGCCAAAAGACAACTCTACATCAACACCAACCCCGGGACAGTCGATAGAAACAAAAGATGCAGATATAACATATCTTATCCACCATCTTCGTGACCATCTGCTACAGGAAAGACCGGAGTTATTTATCGAGAGTGAGACTGTGTAAAGAATTCTTCTTCTCGAATATGGTTCATTTACAATGCTGAGACATTGGTTGATAATAATACAGACGGCCGGGGATTCTCGTCCTCGTCAATGATACAGACTGGGAGCTGGAGGGCGAAGGAGACTACATATTGAAAGACGAGGACGAGATCGTGTTCATTTCAACTTTGCACGGTGGATAAATTGCGGCTCTGAGGGCGCTGGCACCAGGATGACTCAGGAGCCAGGAACCTGGGCTTGTATGGATACAGTGCGTGGTGGGTTTCACGTGACGCCGGTGCTGGAAAAATATATATTAGGTTCAAATCGCAATGTATTGAATTATCTATTTTCATGATTGATGATGTCATATACACCACCAGCTACGCCCCATAAGCCCCTCGAATCTTTACTCACTCGACTGTTGACCATGACAAGCATGCCGCCATTCGATACATCCAACCCTGCAGTTAGGGATTATCTTGCGCTCACGAGGTTCTTTGTTCTATTTCAGCTCAAGAGAGCAACTGACCTATTTCCTCATAGGCTGCAAGTTCTAACGCCCCTCTCGCTCGTTATCAACATCGCCACTGTTGGCGTTTGTTCCCTTGTAGTGAAACCCTCGCTTGGTTCGCCCATCGATGAACCCCTTTAGAAAGCATTTCTAACTGCCCTTCAAAGGTGGCATATCCCGCCTCCGACCAACAGCAATGTCCCCGGACACGACCGTCATTGGGATTTACATACTAGCAATTTACTTGATGCAAGTGGGCTACTGTGTCCTGCTAGTACTCGCCACCAAACCAGAGACAAAGAAGGCGTTAGTTAAAGCCGTTGGTTTCTCACTCGTGCTCTCAAATTTTGTTATGTCGATGTGGGCCATCGCTTGGGTGCGCATCCCTTTCTCCTCTTCGGAATGCCAAAGCGCACTCAATCTCAATTGCGTAGGTGATGCAATGGTTCCTCTTTGCTACAATTCTTCAGGGTATCCTGCTCCTCCTGCTGTTATACTCCAACATCGCTTTACTGGTATATCACGCGCCCGTCTCTACGCGGCCATTCGATACGGCACTTATCCACGCTCCGCTTCGGTTCTTCTTCATTCTCCCATTCTCCCTCCTGTTCCCCGTGTGTCTCTTGTACGTCTCAATCTGCATCTCCATAGTCCTTTTGTTAACTATATATGCGCATGAACATACAGTATCACACTTGGATTTACATTCACTCCCACCATTCCTGGTCCCCCGCCACGCTACTCGGCGTGGCATACATGGCCTGCATTTGGTATCGTCCTTGGGACGAACATGGCTAGCCTCATCGTCATACTTCTCCGTCGGGATATTGTGCTAATGGTAGCGGCCACCTGGATCTGCGTGAGCATCTGGGGTTCAAGACCGAAACCTGCTCCCGTTTATGTGCGTTCAATTCCGTTTCCGTTTCTTCCTCTTCTATTACATCCGGGAAGTTTTAGTGCGTGCTGATGATGCAAATGCTCAGATTACTGTGATCATATTCACAGTTTTGCATCCACTCGGGCTCTTCACATCCGAGGTTTATCGCAGATTTTACCACAGGCGGCCCGTGGCGCTTGAGGGTGGTGATGAACATCCAGGGGTTGTATAGGCATCAGAGTGAGCAAGAGAGAAGGAGGCAGGAGAATGAGAACGCTCCACGAGAAATTAATGAAGATACGATTTGGAGTTGAATGGCGCAGGTTGGTGCAGGTTGTCAGGGGCTTGGCCTACATAAGTATGTAACGTAGGATGGCGCAGAAGAGTGGCGCTAGGTTCGGATGTTTGGATCGTATGTAGAAGATCGCTATTGTGGATAATAGCCTTTTGTCCACGGTTCGAGGAGCTTCAGGCTTTCAAGTCTTGTCAATTGTGTTTACGGTTTATATTGTGATGGGAATGATTTGGGAGGTACTTGCAGGCACTTGTTATGATGCCTCAAGTTGTTATAGGGGGATCAGCGATCGGGATCAATCAGGGGGAACTTTATTTTATTTTATTCCGACCTCATTTGTAGATACGCCGTCGGCCGGAACCTCATTTGAAATTTATCAGATGGGCGCTTTAACAAGGCCACTCCCTTCGCCTTTCGCCGTGAACCGAGGTAATTGGTAATTGCACATGTGATCAATGAAAGGGGGCCATTTCCCTCACCAGATGTATCGTATTCCGTTCGTTAAAAAGGAAAACAGACAAGCAGCGCATGTTTCGGACAACTCGATCGGTAGTGTCTCGTAGACGCATCAACAATAATTCGGCGCGTATCACTCTCTGGTGGTTTTGATCTCTTCGTAAGAGAATCTCTGATGCCATTTCCCCAATCGCGAAAGCTGCTGATGCCGTGTGAGAGGAGATCTCCTGAGCGTTCGTGAGCCCTTTCGCAGTTCCGAGCGATATATCATGCCGTGTCTGATCCGACTCACATGCGGGAGGACGGATAAATCCGCCTAACCATCCCATTGAGTAAACTCAACGATTACTCACAAGAGACGGACGCACCACTCTCAACCCACTTACACCGTAAACTCTCAACTGTGAATCAACAACTCCACCGTCTTCGCGTGGCATCATCGCAGCGGTACCCACGGGGTGATATATCGTCCTAGCATAGTTTCGCATATAAGTTTCAAGTACCTCTCGAATCCTCGCCCTCTCCACACCCGAATCGGAGCTAAGATCAATCCCAGTTCTATTTAGTTCCTTAGGATCTGCGTACTCCTTCACAGCACTTTTCAGTGGCTCCGAGTTATTGAGGTGGATGATGTACTCGAGGCCTTGTAGGAGCAACTCGCGGTCGAGGGGATGGGAGAGGAGGTTGGGGTTTATGGTTGGATCCGGTGGCCCACCTTTCGCCATAAAATCACCAGATCCTGGGGCAATGTGGACAGACCCCCGAGAGAATGGGTGCATGATTGAAGCCACGAGTGTCATGTACTTATTCTTACCCAAATTGTTGGGATCAGGAGGCATTACGCCTTTGGCGGAGAGGTAGCCCAGAAAACTGATTATCCTATGGGATGAGATTAGTCAAGAGGAATGGATTGAGGGGAAAAGAATAAGGGACGAACTCGAGTTGTGCTTGAGCTGGGTCCGAAAGCCAGGCTTTTTGAACTTTGTATTGAATTTCCTGGCCCCGTCGGAGTGGCAGAGGAAGATTGAGCATGTCTAAGTACTTTTCGTTTTCAACATCAAGTCGGTCGACAAGGGTCCTTAGTGTGTCATGTTCGGAGATACTATTGGTAACTTTGGAAACGAGGTCAAGTGAAAGAAAGGCAAGTCCTTGACCGGGGGTTTTTGCGAACATCCCTTCCTTCTTCTCTTTGCTGTTGAATTATAAAAGACGCCCGTTACATGTCAGAATTACGGGAACTACGTACTATAATGTCTGTTGTTTTTCTAGCTCCTCAGGGTTAAGCAATACCTCGGCTGTAACGTGTTGAGGGCCGACTTCAGCGATGACACCAACGGAGAAGTGATCCTCTATTTAATTCACGACAGCTTAATAGGAGCCATGTGAAGTAATTTAACTGGTTTGCTTACGTAGGTTCTCGCCCACGCTTGGGAGGTCAACGAGGCACCCAATCCCATGCTCTTTCAGAACGGCTGGATTTCCGATACCGGAGCACTCTAATATTTGTGGAGTTTTGAATGTTCCTAACCGCCCAAGGGCGAGTCGTCGGAGTCATTCTTTAGCTAAGAATAGCTAGGGGGACTTGCCAGCTGAAAGAATGATTTCTCGGCGCACATTGCGGATTACATGGTAACTTTGGTCCTCTGGGAGGTATACTTCGACACCAATGGCCCTTGGCTCCACAGAGGGGCTATGTTCATCAAAGAGTATTCTTGTAACAATGGCTCCTGTAACACAGAGCAGATTGTTTCGGTTATTCAAGATAGGGTCCAAATAGCCAGAAACAGAAGACGATCTGATCCTGGTGATAGGGTCGACGGTGAGAAGAGGTTTGCAATACCCAATATTATTACCATTGTACTAGATGTTTTTTTTTGTGGTTTTGTGACTGGTGGAGTAGATATATGGTGACGTACCGGTTCTTCGTTTGCTGGAACACCAAGATGATCAAAGGCTTGGAAGAGTGGATCGGTCAAGTTGGAGGTATTAGGAGGCCAAGTTGGTGAGTATGAGTGGTGAATTGGCCCTTGGGTGCCATGGGCAGATTTGTCGAGCCTTGCGACATATGAGTTGTGTGGTGCTTCCGCCCCCTGTCCTTCATCAAACTGTAAACATGATTCACTCTTTCTCAATGTCAGCGCCAAAAAAATCCGCAATCGGACTTGCTGAATTAGATACCTGTTTCATACACCGCAACATTGCGTCCCAGTTCCAACCTTGGTTCCTATAGACGATTTCCAGCACATCATACTCGTGCCTCGAGGGTCGAGTAAGCGTCAGATAGTTGATGAGTGTGGATCCCCCCAGACCCTTTCCCCGGGCGAGGGGTATAATACGGCCGTTTGTATGGGGCTGTGGCACACTGCGAAACGCCCAATCGTACGACAGGTTATGCAGGGTGTGACCAATAAGGCCTAGGGGACTTTCAGTAGCACGTTGCAGATCAGCTGAGCAGAAGAATTTATCCCTACCAGGAGTGTCTATGACCGGGGCAGAGCCAGATGGACCATGGTATGCGCCAGCCTCGATAATACCAACTGTGATGTTTTCGTTACTGGTTAACCTGTGATCGCGGTGATCAACCGACAGTTAACGGCACAGCATTAGAGCGTTTGATATATATTGATGGCAGCCCTGAAATTCGAAATTTGATAATTGAAACGTTCCTCCGCACCTGTGGGCGATAACCAAGCCCGCTGTCCCTCCCCCAACGATCAAATAATCAAAGGGGTTGTTTCGGCCGTCGGCAGTGCGGAAGAATTGAGAGAAAGGAACAATGGGCATGTGCTGTTTATGCTATTGTATTACACTCCGAGGGATGGTTTTTACAGAAGGTGGGGGAGTTCAACAACAATTAAGGACTTGCGTAGAACGCTCCAACATAAATGGAGGAGATTCTCAAGGATTCCCAGCGGGTTTTCCGGGGATATTGGGCGGACCGGAGGATGATAGTAAAGAAAACCAAACAACGTGAGATTGCCATAATGGGAAAGGGAACATCAAATGTCTTTTCACAGGTCACACAAGACCGATTGGAAGGCAACACGCGAAGCCATAAGTACGTGCTGATGGTCGCCCACGGCTGCGTGTCAACGTGTCAGACCCAGGGTTCAGTAGGTAAGTAGCGGCTGTTGAGAGAGCTGGGTGGATACTGGTACACTTACCCTATGCAGGTCGGAGCCACGGATGGCCCAAATTAGACTGCAACTTGGCACATGCGGTGCAGCGTGTCATCATCAAACCGATTGTGATGTCGGTCATACATTGCCAAACATGAGAATGATGAGAAGGGGGCTGCGTTGCTATCCCAAGCATCTTTGTACCATTATTCCAGCCTCGACTTCTCTATTCGCCATTTCTCTTCTCCCCTTCTGGCTGGTTTGGGACGAGAGCCCACCATAGCGCTCTGGTTCAGACAGGCGGCTCTCCATGCCAGGCTTTACAGCATTAATCAAACCCAAGCCCAAGTGGAAGACCAAAGTTTCCAGTGGGACACCCTTCTCGCCTGGCCGATTCGACCATATTACCTCCCCTCATCCCTATGCCTCTCCTGATATAGTCGACATCCGCGAGAATATAGCCTCCTTTGGGTCTGTTGTAGACACCTCCACGGCGGTGATAGACCAACAGCCAAGGCTGCCCACGCCCAATATCAAGCTTGATCTTGACCTTACTTCGGACCCCTTTGATACGGATTGGTTTCAAACTCAATTCACAGCCAGTGTTCCTTCTTCACCATCGCAGCGGGGGGGCGAGCTGAGGGGGGAGGGAATAAGACCGCTCGGTGGTGAGAACCATCGTCTCGGGCTTTCGGAGAGGTGGGGGCCGCGAAGCGTTCCAGCTGACGACCCGAGTGATGGCGATGATGACGTCGACCTTTCAACGTCTGAAGATGATGTATTGGATCACCTTAAAGCTATGGATGTGAGCATACCATATGTCAAATGGCAATCTGTCTCATTCCTTGTATATTAGGCATCGACTTTCCTCAATCTTCCCCCCGAACCACGTCAGGTACGTCCCTTCAACATTACTGCAAGCTCATAGCAAACCAGAAGCCTGTAGGTAATTGATCGATACAGCTCGCCGCTGGGCAAGAAAACGCCTCCCACTCCAATCAGAATACCAAGTCTCGCCATGTATGGGCCCCAAGTCCAAATCATTCGCTCTGCGGACCATAACTCCCGCCCTCTCTCTGAAATTTCCTCCGCCGATTCGTCAGCCGTTTCCGGTCAGACGCTCGCCAGGGCGCTACTGGGGAACAGCTTTGTGTTATCTAGTGACGCCAGATCATCGAGGTATAGGAGTGGCTTCGGGGGCCTCGTCCGCTCCGACTCGGCGACATTACCCCGTGGGGACCATCCCTTGCTGAATTCACCGTACTGGCGGGATCGAGTTCTCAGTGGGACAAGTGACGCATTTGCTGCGGAGCCTAGCGCGCCACCCATTCCTTCAAACGCCGACAAAGTCTACGTTCCACCGCAGACGCCTCGACAATCTGGCATTGAAGTCAAGAAGAAGAATAATATCAAAAGGCACTCGAGCGCAGGAAGCCTTACTTCACCTGCCTCCAAATTCGAGTTTCATGACACAAAATCCCGACCTAGCAGCGTTATTGACTACGGCGAGGTGGACAAGGATATCCAAGTGGCACGTAGGATATCTCGTATCTCTGAAGACCCCGCTTCTATCCCCCCAACCCCTGGCAACTCCGCAGTGCCTCTGAAATCTTCTCCTGGAACATCCCCTGTAGTTCCTGAATCGGAGGAGCATCCTCTTCCTCCCCTTCCGTTGGAGTCACCGCATCATCTCTCTGACACCTCATCTAATCCCAAGTCTCCTGCCGTTTCATCCGAAATTACAGCTTCATCAACAAAAGAATTGGACAATGTTTTGGATTATTACTCATTTTCTGACACCGCCGAACCAGCTGCAGAGCCAGCTGTAGAGCGGCCATTCGCTCCCCCATTTTCACCTATCATTGAAGAATCGAGTTCTCAACTATCGTCTCCAGCAAGCCGGAGATTATCTCACCGACAAACTCCAACGGGAAGTAGGGCAATATCACCATTGGCGGGCACTACCAACGGTGAGCTTGCTCAATTCTGACACCCATGTGACACATCATAACAATGTTGATGCGTTGTGTTTCTAGGGAGGATAGACCTCAACTCCGTACGCAGGCCATCAGATGGTCCCATCATTCCAAAGCACTCGAGTTCAACTTTGTTACCGATTGGAGACCGTCGGCGCTCTATCCAGATGGTAAGTGCAACAAAGTGACATTCTGGCATGTGTGGGTTTATCCTTCCTCTTACTTACAAATTATTTGATTTGTAGCCCTCTCATAGCTCAAGTACCGCCCAGCACCAGGTACAGGCGATTGGTGGCATGAACAGTAGCAGGTAGCATCTCGGGCCAACGAACATCGCTTGTACCGCCGCCACCGCTTAGTCGGGTAATTGGGGGACGCATGCGGTCCGGTAGCGCGCCTAGTCCCATCAAAGTTGATCGTGACTCGCGGGACTTGAATGCATACAAGATTACGGTCTCTCCACTGCATGAAAATTCTCTGGAAACACCCTCGACCGGCGACAGCGACGGCATTGGCGTTCAGCAGACTTTCCCCGAGACACCAAGCGCCTTTAGCCCCTTCTGGTCGCCCGGGTCCAACTCGCCGGGGTTAATACAGGCGTTACCCGAAGGGTATGAGGTTTTGCCAATGCCGCAGACGCCTATGTCCGCAACATTGCCTGGACATGGAAGGGGTGCTCCTGCCAGCATTGAGCAGCAGATATTAACGCGGGCAGCGACAATGGTTCGGACAAGACATTCAAGACAGGCCAGCGTGTCGAGAATGAGGGCCGGCTCCACTGGTTCTCGAATGCCCCCCAAGTCTCAGGCTTCGGCCACCTCGACTCAAACTGGCCCAAAAGCATTAACTCAGGATCAGGGGGCGACTAGCAGTGAAACGAAGGAGATCTCACAAGCTGTCCAAGATCCGCGAGCCCATGTGCGAGGGCTTTCCGAAGACTCTGTCACCAGCAGTATCTCGCAGTACTCTGAGCCGAGTGTTGAACCGCACACTGCGTCCGAGGGAATATTGGCGGGCGTCGCCCCTCTCAAGACTGTCAATGAAATTCGCCAACAAGATTCACCGTCACAAGCGTCGTCGGTACAATCCTCGCCGAGGCTTGCATATCTGCTCAAGGATGATGCGGCCGCTCCCGAACCTTCACCTTCGCCACCTATCCCGCCGTTACCTTCCAACTTTCATACCCATCGTCAACTACCAGGGGTCGAGTTTACAGACCCTTTCAAACCTTCCGTCGGCTCTTCTCGCTCAAATCATCGTTCTCCGGGTTTCTCTCCTCACGACCGTACCGTAATGACCTCTCCACCTGTCGTTATCACTCCTCCAGCGGGAGACTCCTCATCCCCATATCTGAACCACTCCTTACGAAGAATCTCCGAATTTAGCCATACCTTAGAATCACCGCCACCCTATGATGCCATTGCACAAGACCATCCGCCGCCAGCTTCAGTCACCCCAGGCTCTGGAAATTCTAATGTTGAACCATATTTCCGCGCAGCCAGCTCCCAAAATTCTCCCCCACCACACCACGACTCTAGTAGCGAGTATCTACCCCTGAGCAGGAAGACATCCAATGGTAACCGAGAAAGGAGGCAGCGCGTGAGACCTACTGGTCCTCGACGGCCCACCTCCAATTTTATCCATGTGACTGGCGGGAGGACCAGAAACGCGTCGGTTTCGTCCCTGGCAAGCGTGACTCAGGGGACCTCAACCCCGAATCCGAACCTTGGTTCGCCACTGGTACCTAGCTCCAATCCTTCAACTATCAATCCACCTACCCCTAATTTCCGACTGGAACCGAGTCCTTCCTCTGCCAGCACCACCGTCGCCGCCAACAGTAATTCGGGTACAACCTCACCAAAGTCACCCAAGTTCCATATTCCTGAGGTACGGTACCGGGGATTGACGATGGATCAAGCCAAGTGGACTTTTACTTCCTCTCAGCTGCAGACGGTGGTATCGCGAGCTATCCGGCAGTCTGCTGAGGCTTCGTCCATCCGTCTTCTTCGCCTGGAAACCCTTGACAACGACATACCACAAGAAGTACAACGCCTAGAAGCACAAAAATCGGAGATCAAAGGGAAATACCGGTCATTGACTCGAGCCAGCGGGTCCCTTTTTGCCAAGCTCCATAACCAGATTTCAAATCAGGCCGGCAGTAACATTCAGAGGACTGTTGAAGAGCTCAGGGACGTAACGAGGCAGTTGAACGGGTTGACGGAGGAGCTACATTCTGTGGATCAACAGCAAGCGCAGATTCAGAATTTGGTGCAGCTCCATTCCGCGAGTGCGCTTTCGATGGCACTGAGGAAATTGAATGCTAGTTTCCTGAAACAACTAGCACAGACGCAGGATTTGCAGAAACAGGTGGCGAACTTGGAAGATGAGGTCTGGATACTTAATGAACTCAAAAAGAATTCTCCGGAGAATCAACATTCGGTTCAGTCGCATGTCCAGGGGCAAGGGCAGGGGCAAGGGCAAGGGCAAGTTGCGCATGAGGCTGCTCCGGGGGGCAGTACAGAATTGGAAAGGAAGAGGACGCTTTCATCAGTAGTATCCAGGAGGCCGAGCTCGAGAGTCTCGAGGGCGATCAGGATGTCTGGAAATCAACGACTCAGCCAACGTTCGTCAATGGGCAGTGCTGGTGTTAGGTCGAGCATGGTCATGGGTGGGATGTCTGGGACCAACTCGACCTTTGGTGTACCCCCTGTACCACCACTGCCCAGGAGGCGTCCTAATGATATCATCACGGATGCGCCAACCCGCAGTGCGACGGTAAGTGTTGTCTCATTAACAAGCTTGACTTTGACTTAGTTTCTCGTAGATGATTTCTACTGATGGTGGGACGCCGAATACCGAAATCAGAGCGATGATGAGGGCACAAGATGAGCTCTACCATGTCCTCGGGATGTCTCTACGGGGCGAGGGCCGATTGCGCCGATCACACTCTGTGATAGGACTTCCAGGAAACCCTGAAACCCAGCCCCATCCATCTACCCTCAGCACCCATCCTACGGCAACGGTGTCGAGGCCAGGTTCACTGGAATCACATTCGAAGAGGGCTTCGGGATCGAACACTCGGCCTGTTTCTTATCCATCCTCGCTGCTGGACGCCTATAACCATCTGGATGCTGATGTGTGTTCTTTGCTCCTTTACCCCCCTATAGAGGACCATGATCTTGATACTGACTGGTGACTTAGCGAAATGCTATGCTCGCTACGCTGGAAATGCTCTCTCAAGATGATTAATTTATCATGTTAACCTTTTGTACCCGTCTTGAGCAATTATTGTCGCTTAATGCACACAGCTTAATCACTTTGGACTAATTCATGTACCCTGTTTTTGTTGCTCAATGTAATTTGAGGCTTCAGGCCCCATTATCTCAAATATATTTTGACAAATTTGAGACTTTTATCAGGTTTTGCAGACAGTGTCAGTGGCATGTATCATGGACTTATGTATGCTTTGAATACAACTTTTTCTCTGATGCGATGGCTACCAAAATTCTTCAGCCAACACCCCCTGCTCAATGTTTTCGGTTTCATGAGTAATGTCAATCATGGTACAATCCACCATACTGCAAAAATATTCACCCCGTGATCAATGGGCTATAAACCCGAAGGTGATGACACCAGGATTATCCCATAAGAGTCTTACTATAATAATCTTCAAGTATCACATTTGAGTTTACCATCACCAAATTCCTATTTCTATTACAACTTATTACAATATTGACCGCGCCGCGACTCAAAGTGATCTGAAGCATGCAGAGAATACACTAGAACCTGCTAAGTACAGTCAAATGAGCAAAATATACTACCAAAATGAAAACAACAATTTAGGAGTCATCTTGGTCATCTATGATTCAGAGGGATCAAATACTATTGTGACCTTGACAAAAAGGTTACAACGGATTACAACAAAAACAAAGTTTTGCAGGTGATAAGTTACTGTGACCTTGCACATTTGAGAAGACTGTTATAACCAATATCTAAAAGAGGTACAAGGCAACAAGCATCATTCGAGAGATAGACAGCAATATGGAAATAGTTAATAAAGAGAGCAAAAGAGATGAGAAGTAATCTGAAAGCCATTACAAAAAAAGAAAAGAAAAAGAGGGTATCGACATCCCCACTCGACATCTGTCTTACCGACGGATCCGTTTTCTCCTAACGTGAATTTCATCAACAGGCGTGCCCAGCGAATCGTGCCCAGGTGAATGCGTTTCCTGAACTTCGGCTGGCTGGGGAGAAGAAGCATCACGACTGACGTCGGCACCAGTATCCACGTCTTCATCCTCATCCCTCGAGCGCTTCCTCGGCCGAGCGGCTTTAGGCGTCTCAACAACCTCAGAGGCCACAACATCACCATGTTCCAAACTACCACCCTGAAGTGGCGAAGACGGTCGTGCTTCGGTGTTTTCGTCAACTACAGGCACATCGGGTGTCCCATCTCGTCGTTGAGACGGCACGGCAGCCGAAGAATAAGTCCTGTTCACTTTAGGCGTTACCATCGCATCATCATTCGCCTGCTCCTCCATCTCATCAGGAGTTTTCTCCCGCTCATCCTGAGTTTCGCCCTCAGGATCAGGATTGGCACGTGTTCTCCTCTGCCCCCGACGAACAGGACGGGGAGCAGGGCGTGTCCTTTTGCGTTGTTCGGGGTCGGTCTCTATTAGCCTCTCGGCCTCCGATTCTTCGCTTGTAAATTCGCCGGCGCTAACTGTGCCTTTATTGGCTCTTCGTCGCCGACCTTCGGTAGCTATATCGGAACCTTGATGAGCACGCCATTCGCTTGCAAAAGAAATTAGCCTCGATTTACCTTTGTCCTTATTCATCACGTTATTCAGTCGCTTCTCATACAGCCGATAAGGCTCCCATGCCTTCAGAGTGGGCGACACTTCAACTTTTGCCTGATCCAGAACTTGATCCATTTGCGCTTTTCTATCCAAACCACACAAATCAGTCATCAACACTGACAGCAAGCAACGGCAACACTGACATCTTTAGCGCATCCCTACTCTGCACCATGCGCAAAAGCGGCACCAGAACCTTGAAGAACAACAAACACTTCCTCAACCCTTTCTTATTCTTGTTATTCTGATGCGCCGCTAGCCGTTTAATGACCCAGCCCAACAAGTTCGTCTGGATCTGCACGACAAACTGGCCATCCAGGCGTTTAACGATCGAGAGTTGACTGCCGCGAACGACACAACAGGTAGAGAGGAGCTTGGCCAGCTGCACGGCATTATATTCATCCTCGACATAGCCATCCAGGACGAGAGTGAATGCCTGAAGAGAAAACAAAAAGGTTAGGTCAGGAAACCCAGATATCGGAAGTGGCAGATGGTTGGCAGTACCTCTTGAATGGCTTTCGTTATCACAAGTGTGATAAGCTCATTATTACCACCCACCAGGCCCTCCTCCCGAAGAACATCAACAACAACCTTGACACAAGTATCAAAGGCAACTCCAAGACGTCCATAATGCGCCAAAAGCACCGCTCCATGGTGAACATGAATAGCCCCAGCACGGATTGCCCTAAGGAACGTCGAAATAACATCAATAAACAGGTATTCTCGTTCAAGCCATGAACGAGACTCCGTATCCACTGAAATCGAAAGTGAGCTATGGCGCCGTGTACGGGGAAGACAAGATAGCCACACCTTCTCTCCGTTGTTTTTTCTTAACGGCTGACTTCTCCTTCTCCTTGGATGCCGACCGCTCGTTATCATTGCCCTCGTCCTCTCCACTGGCCTGTTCATCATCACTACCATGTTTTGAAGGGGTGCCACCACGGGCAGAGTCATCTTCCAACAACTCTGCGAAACGTTCAATCTCAGCTTGAACATACCCAGCACATCGATACTGGGTCTCATCATCGAGTCTCAACGACAATGGATCCGCTTCCGCTACATCACCATCATTCTCACCATCTGCCTCCAGTGTTGGATGTCGAGCTGATACAAAGAGCACATGTAGATCAAGAAGATACTTGAACGCCTGCGGAAAAGAAAGTGTCAAGAAACAATAACAGTCACAGATACCCCCCTTAACATACCGCACGCTTAACACCCTCCGCGGTATTCGATTGAGTACCCACGGCAAATTCAACAAGTTTCTCCATTAGCGAATCCCGTTGCTGTTTCACAACATCCCTGTACTTCTCCTCATCCGCTGTAAGCTCCTGTCCTGGCTGAGGTCTCGGAAGATCCTTGCTCTTCCAAATGACATGAAGCGTCAAAACATGCAGCGCCTGTTCAACCATCTGCCAAACCTCTCTATCAGGATGCCACACGCCCAAAACGAACAAAAAAAAAGGCTAAAAACCCACGTTCTCCTCCTCTTTGTATCCCAATCGCCCTCTCTCAACAACCGCACTGACAATATCCCACGCACAACTCTGTTTCCCACTCTCGTCCTCTTCCATCCATGCCGTCAAACTCCTCACGCCAAACAACACGCCTATTCTCGAACAGTGAGCAGCGAGCGCCAAGACTTCATCCTCCGCTAGCGTCGCCACCTCAATCTCATCGCGGCCCCCAACAGTATCTCTCAGCGCCGTCGCAAGTTCATCCTCCAGCTCCAGTATTTTAGTACTATTGGCATTGGAAAGGGATGTTGCGTTCATGAGATATCGGATAGTAGCTATTGCATGGCTAAGGACAGTCACAGATGTATGCGACATGAATTGTTTGATGATGTCGTCCCAGAGAGAGTTATAAGACTACACAAAGCACGCATAATCAGTTTGACCAGTACCGAGTGAATTAGCGACAAAACATACCGATATCATGCGCATTTCAAGATAAAGATCGAGATTCATAAGGGTAGGTATTAGCAGGACGTTGGCAATCCGGTTCTGGTCTGTCTGGTACTTGATAAATAGGCGAGGGAGGGCTTTAATAAGCTCCCGCGTAATGTCGTTAGTCACCGTTTCTTCTTCTCCCTGAAAAGAAATCAGTTTCCAAATAGATCAACGGACAGACACGAATCCGACCTTCTTCCCTCCAGCAGCATCCAGTTTGGTCTGACGGGCCGAAGCAACCAAAATCTCAAGTAAAATTGTCTCCTCTCCCTCCTCCAGACGCCAGCTCTCCTGGATAACAGTCTCCAACTCGGGTGGCGTAGGCTCCTTCCCATTCACCCTCCCATTTTGGCCCTGATTATCACCAGAAGAGTGATCAAGCAAGAGCATCTCCAAAATGCCCTCCCAATCCTTCGCCGCCTCCACCTCGTCCCACAAAGCCTCAACAGCAAGGGTAACTCTTCCCTTCTTATCCGTACCCACAAGGGCAAGAACCTCCTTCCGCCGCGAGGCACGTCTTGAAGGACCATCCGCCGACTCGCTCTCGCCGCTCACATTGGTACCGCCAACAAGCACATCATCCCCAGCCTCCGACTCCTCCGCATCCCCAGCAAGTTCGCTTAGAGATTTACTCCACTTCTCGAACAAGGCTGCTAGCGCCTTCAATCCAATCCTCTCTTCGTCCGCTTCCTGCGACTCCTTATGTGCCTTCTTCCTTCCTCTGCCCTTCCGCCCCAGCACAACCCTCTCTTCAAGATTCTCCTTCCAAACCCGTTTCACGAATCCACCAACTGCCTTCCGAACCTTTACTTCTTCATCAAACACCAACAAACACAGCTTCTCTCGCTCCTCTTCTTCAAGCAATGAATGCCCATCGATCGCCCCAAGCACCTGGATCACCGCCACACGAACCGAAAGCTCAACGTCACTTGTTGCCATTTCCAACAGCCTCGGCTTGAAACGTTCCGTAAAATGCGTCAGGGAACCAATGTAGTCTTCCTGATCGTACACAGATGATAACGATTTAACTGCCTCCAGGCGCACGTGCGTGTTGGTATCGGAAAGCACCCAACCAACATAGCGAAGGTATGACGCGTCAAGGAAATGACCAGGGTACTTGCTGAACCAAAGACCAATCGCACGCACACACTCGGCTCGGATGTTAGGGTCCAGATCGCGATACCGATGCACGAACGCTCTGAACCCAGGGTTCAATGAGAACGACGAAGGAAGACTTAGACAACCCACCCATCAACAATCTCCTTGAGGTATTCAGCCAACTTGGTTCTCCTTTCCCTAATTTCGCGAGCTTTTGCCTCAAGCTCTTTATCCCTCGCATTTGCACCTTTGCCAGACCCCTTGCGTTTCTTTTCACCCTCCCGCTGTCGACTCACGACCTCAGCTTCCTTATCTACGGCCGCGGCCGCGTCACATAACGATGTCTCAACCTCGAGCGCCACTACAGTTGCCGTATGCCGGAAACTCCGGATTTGAGAAGATGACATGGCAATAACCCAGGTTTGAAGAGTTGACATGAGGTCGGAGGTGTACAAGAGATCGAGGTCTGCAGCAGAGGTAATCAAACGATCAATAAATTCCGACAGGGATCTACGAAACTTTTTGAAGATGGCGAGTTTCGATGTCAGCGGATAAACAGGCGAATTTTCCTGCTTGAGCACTTCGGTGAAATTGTCGAGGGCATCGACTACACCATCGTAATCAATGGCTTGGTTCGAATCGACAGAATCGTTGCAGCCGCAGGAACGTAGGATGAGATTGACAAGTTCTGCCTGAGCCGCTTCAGGCGACTCTTTAAGCGAGCGAAGGAAGTCTTCAACCGTGTCTTGTAATGCTGCAGCAGGATCAACGATAGCGTCTGAATGGTACTAAGCTCAAAGTCTGTAATGAAAGAAGGTAAAATGATAGACTCACTAAAAAGAGGGTTATCTCCCAAAATCTTGGTCTCCTTCGCGACTTGTTCAGCATCATAGACCTCTCCCTCCTTCACACGCCGACCCCGCTTGCCAGAAGATTTAGTTTGCTTGGTAGAAGCGGCAGCTTTTTGTTTACGAGGACGTTTGGTTTTTGTTTTAGGGGATGCCTGGCCTTTGCCCCTTTTTGTGTCCTTGGTCCCCTTCGAAACACCTTCATCCTCCCCTTCCGAAGCATCGGCATCACCTCCGTCAGATGTATGACCTCCCTCCTCCTCAGTCTCCGTTGTGCGAGGGCGCTTCGCAGGGGGCGCTCCCTTCGACTTGGTATCAACAGCTTTGCTCCGCTTCCGTTTCTGCTTTGGCGTGTGATGTGCCCGGTCTTTGTCCCCTTGGTCTTCCTCCGACTCTACATCTTCATCCTCAGCCTCATCTTTATCAGTGACATCCCGCACATCACCCCCTACATCCTATTTCTGCAGGCTTGCGCTTATGTTTTACCGAACCAGATCCACCTGCCAAAAGAAATTCACCGGGTGGTCAACCAATGGGTAAAAAAAAAAAACCGTGTTTCGGGCTAGTAGTGTGTGTGCTGTACCTGTAGCGAAAGGCTTTACTACTTTGCGTTCTCGCTGTGAACGTCGTGGGCCCGGGGTGCTCGTCGGGGATTCGTCCATCGATAGGTAAAGGGGAATAAAACAAAGTCGCGTCCGAGTTTGGCGTCGCGTTGGGGCGGAGTTCGTGACCCTGCTTATCTAATCTCCACTAGACTCAGGCTGAGACAAACACACCCTGGTTGTTGTTGTTTAATCATTTTAACGTCCCAGAGGCTTACCCTCATGGCGGACGTACCTCGACTACGACACACCCTGGTGCTATTTTACATAGGCATCTGAAATTACAAAAGGCAACCAACTGCCACCATGATTTAGAGGCAGGAAATCCACCAAGACATCACAAAAGTTCTCCTATAGTCGGATATCGCGCCATACTTTATGAGCTTACCACATTTTCAGTTTATAGACCTACAACATTGTCAGTCAACGAGCATACACAAATTTACCAATCAAATTCAGAAGCAAACGTGGTAGAGATCGAGGGAACTAAAAACTCCTGACGAGACTAAGACTTACCCCAAGGCCTTTTACTAAACACCACCTTCCCGTGGTTCGCAACAGGCTAGCCTTAGAACCACCCCGATCCCTCCACTCAACATCATTCCGCTTGAAAAACATTCCGACTTCTAATCACTGTATTGTCCCCACCTTTAGAAACTACCCCGAACTTGACTAATCACCACCACTATCCAAGACTCAATTGTCTTTGACACGCAGCATCCGCATTTCACAAACACACCCTTACACCACAAAAAAAAAACCTTCCCATCAAGCCACAAATCTAATTCCTAAATCAAAAACCACACACCAGACCTAAATCTCATGCAAACTCATCTCCATAAAGGCAAAACGCAACAAAACCCCAACACGCGGGGGCACATCAAACACCCTTGACGCCCATAATCCAAAGTAGAAAAAAACGTAATCAACTCTTCTCCAAGCGCCTGCCCACAAACATGTGCCCCATACAAAGTCCACGGAGATAACGAGATGCCAGATAATGAATGCCCGTTCGGTGTTGTCGGACTCTACGAAGAACAAAAGCTAGTGTACTACTAATTGAACCTCATATTACTAAGAGGCACATCCAAACTCAAATCCGTCGTCTCAGATCCATCCATCTTCGGCTCAGAAAACTCCCGAATATGAAGCAACACCCTCGACGCCAAAATCGAACGCAGCATACGCGCGGCTCTGTGTTTCGCGTATTGTGTGCGTGCATGTGTTGTGTGGACCGTGGCTCGGTTATACCGGGTATCAAAAAAAGAATTGTTTCGTTCACTTACATTACAAAGAGAAATATATCATCAGTCTGTCACGTCAAATGTCAGTGAACGAGCGAAGATTGTGGGTATTAGCCATTGAGTTGGGAGGGGGGGGGGTACGTACGACTTTGAATTGTACGGTTATAGACACGATGTCCAATACTATTTTTTTTAACAAAAAAAACGACAACCGGTGCGTGAGAGAAGAGATAAGAACCAAGACAGCAACGGGCGGGAGAAGAGAAACGGAGTGATGATGACATACAAAATAAGTAAACATAGAAGAGAACACCTAAAAGGCGAACTCGGGTCAAAAAATGTCGTGAAGTTGCCAGAGAACACGATAGAGCTCATACCCTCAGCGTATACATGTTTGATCAGTTGCGAATGCCCGAATACAGATGTATCTTGGGGATGCAAAAACATTTTAGCCCTTGTTTCCATTGGTAGCCACGGCCAGCGGCCAACTTTCACAGTTGAACAGCTTACATTCTCTGATCGTCGGATACGCCATCAGTCCTAGCATTCCTACGAAGCCATGACTGCGATCCACCAAAACATCAAAAAGCCGCAGCAGATAAACTTACCAGCGTCATATACAAGTAACATGACATAATTGATCCACAAAGTCGAGTGTTCGATCCGTGCAAGGCATCCCCCAAAAGGCAGGACAGAAAAAACTGCCAAACGATGCTCAGCTATATCAAGTATGCCCAAAGCCAGTGTAAACCCAACTCACACGTAATGGGGGCGAGCATACGATAAAACGCGATCATGGTATAAATGAACGTGCCAACATAAACAGTCCCGAGAACCCCAATTACATATCTATTCATCTTCCAGACCACACAGGTGCGCATGGCAAGGGTATCTGGAAAGAGGTATCAGATAACAGCATGCCCGAGCGGCCTAAAAACAGCGAAAAGCAACCCACACTCGGAGGCGTAGAGCGCTAGTGTATAAATGACTGTTTTCTCCCATCCGGCGGTCAGTTCCGATGAGAAGAAACCTATCTGAGTGTTTTTTTTTTTTACTTACACCCCGTAGCCTGGAATAGAGACTTGCAACTGGACACCCGTATCCCATATGTGCCTAGGAAGACCCGTGAATTATAGCACTTTTCCCATTCCTGCCATTCTGAGCGCCTGACTCACGGAAATAGTTCAGGATGAAATCCAAGATGGGAAGATACCGATTCACAAAATACATCACTTTTGTCACATTCCACTTTGAGAACCAGACCAACGACACTTCAAGGTTGAAAGTGATTATCCACTCATACACCTGTCAACTTTGAGTTTCAAGGCGCTAATAATGGATGCGAGCTCAACACTACTCACGACGATAAAGGTCGTGGCCACTGGTCATTGGGTTGATTTGATAGTCAGAACCTTGCAAGGCGCAGTACCAACTTGGAACTAGACAACGCACTGTCGATCCACTTGATGCAAGTTAGATTGATATCAGCCATAAATATCTCCAATCCAACGAGCCAAAATCTCACCTTCCCGATCATAAGATGGTAGAAGCCAGCATAAAGCTCTGTCCCTGGTGCTATCGCGGAGGCCATATCACACTTCAGCGTCGTTGGGGGTTCTGGGTTATCGTGGGATCATGAACAGGTGGGTATGCACAAGCGCAAGTACTTTTAACATTAACCGAAGGCCTGAGCTTGTCGGATACCCCCTCCACGGCTTTGTCCGTAAAAGGGTTGCACATGACACTTGCTGTCCTCGTCGAGTCAATTGTTTTGGGAAACAAGCATCAGTCAGTAGTGTTGCCGCGTCCTGAAAGACGTGAGAAGAACAAAAGTCAATATGGGTTTTAAGATGAGAAGCTGAGCTGTCGGATGGGGAAACCGTGTTCCGAAGGATCACCCCTCCCGCATACTTGGTTTCCCAGGAAATCCTGCTTTCTCCTCTCAGATATCCATCAAAGCCCAACATTGCCGTGTTGTCTGATTCGAACACTCGGATCCTTTTTTCTTTCTTTCTGAGAAGCGGTACTACGACACCTATGCGGGACTAGAAGCTCTTGCGCCTCGGGGAAGACATGTACTTATGGCAGGAAGCCCGAACGGCTGCGCCTCCCTCAGGTCGTGCTTTGGAACCATTGAAGTAGTTTTGGCCAGACCGGAGGGGCATCACACTTACTCCCCCAAGCTCTCATCAAATGCTATCATCCTGGAGATTCAATCCTCAACCCTCAGCTTATCATCGTCACCCCTGGCATTAATAGTCATCTCAAGATTTCGAGTCCACCGCCGCTGAGCAGTGAAACCCGGTTAAGGCCGAAAGCCAGCCTTCTGGCACCAGGTATCCACCAATCCAACGTGGGGAACCATTGTGGCTCGGATTCGTCCTGGACGAGACGGTTCTGATATTCTTGCCACCAAGGAGAGCCGAATAGACCATTAGTGGCGGAAGGATGAACGTTGGAAAGCCGTGAGAACGTTGCGGGGTTTATCTTTCCACTCCCATCATATCGTCCACCGAGTTCTTGCCCCACTCCATCCCCAATCGAGGAGAAGGGCCACAAGGTTGGGTTTGATAGTTGGTCGAGGCACACGGTGAAACGCTACAGCAGTAGCGAGAGGGGCTGCCACTGCCCCCCCCCCCCAGCGGGAGATTGGGTTTTGAACGGGCCGCAAGACACCTCGAACGGGACAGATATCAACGTGCCAACGTTCATTGACTGACTGATCGCATTTTAATGCCCCTTAGTATCACAATAGATAACGAATCCGTCCATGGTAGAGCGTTTATTTGCAGGCGAACGTGTCCCGCAATCAGCCAATCAGAGGCGGCTTGGTAGGTCGTGTGCTAGCCATTTCCTGAACTGCGGCTGTTGCACGTTTCTCGGCACACGAGCAGTAAACGAAATAACGCTCCGATACCCACCTCGGGCGCTGACATATCAGTTCCATTATGGCTGGCCCTTGCGCCCTTCGACTCTCCCTTCCACCCACCTCCTATGTCGCTTCCCTACACCGCAAGCTGCAACCCCCCGCGCCGTGTAAAACGACCTCGCATCGATACACACCCACCCGGCTCTACCACCGCTCCTCGCGACGCAGACGACCCGCCACTCTCGCCTGCTGTCGCTCTCCAGCCCAGGCCAATCCTGCCTAAGCGAGCTGCATCCTCCGGCAGACCGGCTAGCGGTCACGGGCATTCCGCCCCCGCTGCCACTGCCACTGCTGGCTCAGCAGCCATCCCCGCTCCTCCGAGCGAGGACGTCTTCAGCGTCCCCAGCGTCCGTCACTGGCCATCAGCCCAATAAACGTGGCCGGAAGCCAGGCCCCCTGTCCCGTTCAGCTCGAGAAGCTCAGCGGAGATTGAATCACTCTATCATTGAGAAAGCCCGCAGGACCAAGATCAACAATGCCCTTGCAACATTGAAACAGCTCGTGCCTCTTGATTACGGCAGGAATCCGAAAGACGACAACGACTCGGACGATGCCGATGACGCCGATGACGATGACGCCGACTATGGGAGGGAGAAAAAGTCAAAACCCAGGAATTCCGGAAAGAAAGAGGAAAAGGAGAGGGAGTATAAGTTGGAGATACTCGTCCGAACAGTCGCTTATATGCAGGACCTCCTGCAACGCGTGGCTGTTCTTGAGCAGACCACCCCTACCTGCTCGACCTGTAGCACTAGGACAGGTGCAGAGCAGATAAAACCCAAGGCAGGGGCAGGATACGAACAGACTAGTTCCTCGGACGCCTCAGACGATTTACATCAGGAGAGGACCCGTCGCACTAAACGTCCCCGCACGGCGGGCTACAATAGACAACTTGTCGAAGCTCCTCCATTGCCATGTCCGACGTCTCAGGAACCAGTACAGGAGACTACTCTCGCAAAGCATCGTCTCCCCTCAATCTCATCCTGGCTACCTGAGACCCTCCTTGATCCCTCTCTCTTTACCGTCTCACCTGCTCGCTCGGAGCACTTGAGGAACAAAGAGGCAGTTCCCCCTTTACAACTTCCTACTCCCCCTTCTTCCACCCACTTCAATCCATTGCACTCAACGACGACGACCAACGCTGGGTCCGGTACGACGTCGTTCACGTTCCCAAAATCCGGCAACCATCAGAAAACATTCTCCCCAACCCGGACCCCTGAGGACGAGTCTGCTGCATCCATGCTCCTCCAGATTCCGCGGCACAGGTTCCTCACCCGTCTTCCGACCCCTGCCACCGTCCGTTTTATTTTTGGGACCTTCGTCCACGGTAACTCCGCTTCCCCATCCTTCACTCGTTGCCCAAGGGAACCCCGATGCCGCGGACGCCCAGACTCGGGCGAGGCTCACGGAAGGGTTGGCGGTCCAGACACCCGCGAGTTTACTGGGTTTAGTAACTGCATCCTCCTCAACTTGAGGAACGTGAAACTAGCTGTCTGAGGTTTAGTTCGTTTGAAGTTCGGACTTTCTCTTCTTCGGTTTTAGAATACCTTGTGTGCGTCTTGTTAGAGGGTGGGAGCGGAAGGAATGTTTTGTGATCTTGGACCTGAATTATCACACAAATAGTCAAGTTGACCTTGACCAAGCTTAGGAATATTCATGATAATGCCTGTAACTGCATTCGGTTGGCGACTTGGTGGTAGATTTGATCAACCCATAAACAGAAAGCACCTCTGTGCGGTGAAAGATCTCCAGAAGGTGAGGTCAGGGCATATGCTCGTTTCTTACTGGCCATGAAAAGCCAACTAGTCAACTGTGGATGCTATTTCAGGATTGACGTTTATTTGTCCCATTTGATGAGACGGGGCTGGATACTTCGGAAAAACCACGGTGGCCACTGAGTAATTGACACATCCCTCAAGACCCGACCTGCCAGCGTCGTAAATGAAAGGACCCACCGCACAAATGCCTATATGATTGTGATGATGTCAGTTGAGTCGGCGAGGTCGCAGTGCTAGTACCAATAGCTCCCTAACCACTTGTTCAACAACACCTGGGCTGACGGCCGAGAACTCCACTTGTGTGGTGGGTTGAGTGGTTTGGATCTATGCAGCCCTGCTAGGCACCATTGAAAAAGGTGGGGCTTTTGGAAGAGTCAGGATAACAACCGGACCTTGTTGCGCCACGCGACTACCCTTGGAGTGAGATAGTTGTGAATGGTTTGTTCTCTCACAGGCTTGTAATATATGTCGTCGCAGCACCCCAGCCTATATAAGGAGGCCCGTGTGCCGCCAAATAGAAACTGGAGGTTCGAATATCTAATGATTTGTCGATGGCATGTTAAATTTTCAGATAAAGAGGGAGAAAACAGGTCATTCCAGTTTAGGAGTCTTAACCAGAACATTCAGGTCCTACCTAAATAGCATCTCCTATAGAATAAGAGACAGATAAGATATGGAATGCTGAGACATCGAGACGACAGAAGCCCATTTACGCCCTTAGCCCCTCTTCCTTCGTTTACTCTCAAGGCACTTCTAATCACTTAAACTGTAGTCCCCACGCGTGGCATTCAACCTGTCGCCAAGGGATGTCCGGCTACATAGCCCTTCGTCGAGGCCAACGCCTTCAATAGTCATCTGTAGATCGCGTGGAATCGATCTGCTGTGAGATCACTTTCCCTTAGAATTGGATTCTTCTATAATTGTTTAGCAATGTGTTCAGTGGGTGTAGTTCAGGACAAGACACGAATGCTGCGGCTTGGTGTTCGGAGATGCTCTCGTTCCGGATGCTTATCATCATCCCAAGTCCCCGTTCCTTGCTATTGCCCCGGCCTCCCAAGAGATCATGAGGTGATGTAGAAATGTGTAAATAATTAAATATCCAACCATCGCACATACAAGAGATGCTTACCAGGGCACCTGAACTGCGCAATGCTATGAGGTCACGCCTGGGAGAATTACGTTCTTATGTCTCGCATTTCAAAAATTCGCGTCCAGGAATCAAAGACTAGTATTACTGTAGCTAGTTGCTCACTGAACATCAACTCTTCCCCGTCGCCTCAAGGTAAAACAAAACCATCAAAGAGCCCGAGTGCTGATCCTTGCCACCATTCGATGCCTGAGTGAGCGCAAAGTGGGAGACGATGGTACCCACCGACTTTTACGAGCCGGGCAGTGCCGTGTGGAGCTTCCACGGACGCTCCTTGATCAGCCCCGCAGCAGTACCCTATTACGAACGCGCCTGCGCCTCATGAGGCAGTGGTCTTGGCTGGTGTCGATCTACGCGCGCTTTGCTGTTGCAATACAAAAGGAGAGGTATGAAGGATCAGTTAACCCAGGTGGATCCGGAATGAAGCTCGGATACTTCTACAACCTTGCCTCTTTTCTTCCTGTTATCCTTGCCCAAGGCGCACCCAACATCCCAAACTGTCGTTGCCTCTACAATCAATCGTGTTGGCCTAGTGAAGAAGACTTTACCACTCTATCGGCCCAACTCTCTCAGCCCCTCATCCGACCGGTACCCTCCGCTTCCGTTTGCTATCCTATCGGCAACCCTTCTGGCAACTGCAGCCAAGCCCAAACCAACTGGACCAACGGAAATTGGCGCGCCGACCAAGCTGGTGCTTACCAGAACACCAACTTTGAGACTTTTACCAACAGGAATGGCAGCATTAGCGGATGCTTCTTGAATACCACCCTTGGTTTACCTTGTGAGCAGGGAAGCGTCCCTCCTATTGGTGTGGATGCCCGGACTGCAAGTGATGTGCAAGCCGCCGTCAGGTTCGCAACACAACACAACCTCAGACTTGTGATTAAGAATACAGGGCAAGTCCAGATGAAAACTAGTGTGATATGATGCATGTTACTGATCTGTGTTTATTATAGACACGATTACCTTGGTCGTAGTGCCGGCCGTGGTGGATTCATGATATGGACTCACAACATGAAGAATATCACCTACAATGCAACATTCATCCCGGAAGGCGGTCCAGATAACGAAACCGTGCCAGGCATGTCTCTTTTTTGATGCGAATAGCCCAGCGAAATTGCTTAGGTGTTGACTGAACAGCACTGACTGTCGGAGCCGGGGTGCAGTGGAGAGAGGCATATGCAGCTGCGGAGCAACAACAGCGCTTCATTGTCGGTGGAATATCCGCAGGTATGTCAGTAGGAGCAGCAGGTGGATGGGTTATGGGAGGCGGACACAGCGCATTCTCTGCAAAATATGGCCTCGGTAAACCTGTTCACTCCTTCTCACCCGACCCAGTCGACTCACCCGATTCTCATTCAGGTGTCGACAATGCTATACAATTCACTATTGTTAGAGCCAATGGTGACCATGTCGTTGCCAATGCTAACCGCAACTCGGATCTCTTCTGGGCGCTCAGAGGGGGTGGCGCAGGCTCTTGGGGTGTTGTTACATCCGTCACCTATCGAACTTATGACCTGGTGCCGCTAATAATGACCGGGATTAATGTTACTTTCACCGATCCTCAGGCTGCCCAGACTGTCGTTACAGAGTTTGTTCGACTGCACCCCGTACTTTCTGATGCTGGCTGGGGTGGCTATTCGGGCTTTTCTAACCAATCTCTCCTTGCACTATTTGTGGCTCCAAACGTTTCTTGGGCAGACGCGAACTCCACTATCGATCCCTTCTTCGACACTGTCAGCAACACGACTGGAGCTACTGTCCTCAACACTTTCTCCCTTCCATTTGATAACTTTCACGTATGGGTGCGGACCACTTTCGGTGCGGCTGCTGGCGCAGAGCAAGTCGGGGGCAATGTTGAGCTCGCGTCTCGACTTCTTTCGCGTGAAGCTGCGGAACGACGAGCTGAGGAAACAGCGCGGCTGTTCCTTACTTTCGATTTTATCGCCATCAAGTATGTATCTCAGACTTTCCCGCAGAGATTCAAGTTGATGGTATTTATCCTTTCCTCCTACTAGCTTTGTAGCAGGAGGTGCTGTGTCTCGCGTTGATCCTGATTCTGTTGCATTGCATCCGGGATGGCGCGATGCAGTTGGTCTTGCATACACAGCTGAGTCCTGGCAGGATGGGTCTTCAGGTGAAGAAGTGCGTCAGGTTCACCAGCGAGTCGCCTCCGAAGTTAGACGACTAGAACCCATTTCCCCGGGATCCGCTACCTACATGAACGAAGTACGTAGAATTGATCCTTCCTTGGTTTTTGCAGAACGTTGACATATGCATATTTCCAATCTCCTCGTAGGCTTCATTGTATGAGCCCGATTTTAGAAGGTCATTCTTCGGAAGCCACTACAACAGGTTAAGGTCCATTAAAAGAAGATACGATCCTACTTCTTTGTTCTTAGTTGCCGAAGGCGTGGGATCAGAAGATTGGAATGCTCTTTTGACCTGCCGTGCTTGAGGGTTGCTTTTGCAGTGGCTAGCCGAAATAAGGGTGTATTAACTTTACTCTATCTACGGCTTAGTGTGCCCCGGTACGGGACATTGTGACTTATTTATGAGTCCTAGTATGCTTGCCAGTGTGTCGCTTAGATATTTTGCAGCCCTTATGCTTGTAGGACCCAAGCCGTTCGCTTCAGGAATTCAATTGTCGCTACCCATAAAGAAAGATAGGCCCGGACATCTTCACATCGTAAACTTTATCTTTTGGTCTCCGCGAGGTGTCACCTTACACATGTGTCTACACGTTCTAGGCTCTGAAAAAGGAAAAGACTCTTAAATAGAAAACATGACCCGAGGACGCCCCCGCTGCTTTTTTTTCTATACAAATCGTCGATTTTCGACTGAGCTCCACCTGTGTTTCGGGTCGCTGACCAGGTGGTCACGGTGACGATCAAACAGCCCCTTTCTACGCCGCTCTAAACAACGTATATTATCTATAGTAAACCTTTGCATTTCGTGTAGTGCAGTACGTTATTGGTCGCGGCGATCAGAATACCACGGTCGAATAAGGCGCTTAGCAGGAGTCGTGCCAGACTCGCGGCGAATGAGCTCACTGAAGTCGATCATCTCGACATCTCTAGTTTCGTAAAGCTGTATTATACAAAGCTACACTCCACATTGGGTAAAATATATTTGATGACTTTTATTTTGGTAAAGGCAAGGGGTGACAACTCGAAGCGCTTCGACTTGGAAAGCGCTGTGACGGACAAGCAAAATCTTCTTGGCTCATTCTTTTCAAAATGAATGCTTTTGGGAGAATGGAGAGCGGGGAGGTTGGATAGGGCGGTCAATAAATTGTAACGCGGATCTCTAAGTCGCCCCAATTGGATTGGACTGACGGTCCTCTGATTGTAAGATCTCGGGCCCGAAGATCAAATCGATAGCAGCTTCAAAGTCAATACCCTATGTACATACGGGCTTGGCATACTTGGTAGACGAACAATCCCGCGACCTACTATTATTCAAACTAAGCCTTACTTTGCAATGAAGGTTGGAGTCTTTATGCAACTCAAGTGATGTTCATGTGACCATGGACGAGCGAACAATGAGCCAGCCACTGGTGTTCCCCTCGCACAAAGCGTAAGTATCCAGACTATTCATTGCCGTCACATCATCTCGGGCTCCTCGGCGTGGAATTCAGCTAAAATTTCAGGTAATGCTTGTGATACTATTGGGTCAGCATACAAATCATTTGCATCGGGGTTGTGGATTCCTATCACTGCAAATGGCCGCTGCTCTGGCTTTTTGAAACAAAGGCCGCCTCTCGCGTCATGGTTTTTGGAACCGAGCTGGTTGGATGCCAACAATGAAAACCGAGAAAGTCATCGCTTCGTAACTCGTTTGATCTCCCCTTGAGCCAGTGCCTTTGTTTGCACCTGCTTCGAGGTGCTACTCCCCTTCCGATTAGAGCGGATCACTGTGACAATGTACAGTACTTCAGCCACCCGACCTCTCCTCGTAATCACCATCTTCACTGAAGTGCTATAACGCACGGGTGTGCTTATGTCGTTCGCAATCAAGAAATTTTTCTAAATAGTTCAAGCGATCAGGTTTCATGCAACGCAAGGAGCACTGACAGCTGTTGTAAGTCTCAACAACCCAGAGTATTTAAATTGCCCTTGTGCACCCGAAAACACCTGCACCCCAAAACGCAATCACTCACTCATCATCCCACAGTCGTCAACACTCTACCTCTACCCGCTCTTAGTCTGTTACTCAGGCTTCGACTAACCCAGAATCCATCTCGCCATGCAGTCAGGCCAATAAACTGTATTTATCCATCTTGACTGCCTTCCATAACTGTGACACAGCACACGGGTCGGGCGCTTTGTCGATGATTGGTGCCGAATGGCTGCCTTTTGCCCCTATCAGAACCTAAGCGATGTTTCACGTCAGCGCAGCATCCGTACAATGCTACGCCTTCAGCTCACCCCGCGGCCTACATGACATAAAAATATGATCTTGATTGTTTAGCCGGAGATCTGGGAAATAATGAACGAAAGTCTCAACAAGGGCCAAAATTTTGGTGGGCGATTCTGTCACTGGGACGTTTTGTTTATGGCTTCTTGCAGTGGCCCTTCAAATCGATTAGGCCCCTCTTCGCCTCCCGATGACGGGTCACAGTTACTGCCTAGATTATTTTTGGGGATGGATACCACCGCTCATCTCCCTTCCCTCCCTGCTCCTTGTGTTCATGACACATGAAACTTTTCCCCCGCCACCAAAGAAATTCCACAGATTCTGTATCAAGACAGTGGTTGCCCCCCAACTCAGGAGATGAACAGTCCATGTTACATGATTGATCACACGGAAAGATTCTAAATAGTATATTCCATGTATTATCCGCCCGTACCCAAGTAGAAATTTTGAGGAAAACAAACTATCATACTACGAACAAAAAACAAATACAGTAAGTACTGATGGAGATGAAATCAAAGTGAGGTACATAGATCAGTTGCAAACTGTAGATAATTTGGTGGTGTTACGCATTGACTCTTTCGACCGCACACTGAAGCCGACACGTTGAGCATGGAAAAGTGTATGTAAATCGAGAATCATTGCTCACCGAGTCGATGACTGAAGAATCCGCCAAAGCGCAGTTCACCGAGCCCAAATATTCGCGCGTAGGACTAGTCCGAGTTGGGGCGGCGTGTTGCAGATGAAGCGCGGGATGTGTGGGACAGATGTGCGGCGATAGGCGGCCAGTAACGTACCAAAGCCATAAAAGTCATACATATATACAGTCACGCTGAGACGAGAATGGCACAGCGATATCAGGGGAGAAGGAGCGAATGAGAGGTCGTCACATCAGTGGAGTAAGGGTGGATGATGGCATGGGAATAAATGATGAGAGTCGCACTGGCAGGTTAAGTCACCAAGCCAAAAACAGTTGGTTCGTGACGAAACTTGTTTGACTCGTGACTGCCGTGCAATCCACGGACCAGTTAGATGGCTGAAAAAGATAAGCCCGTTTGCGAGCTGGTGCGGGTAAATGGTGAACGGGGGATTATAGATGTAGCAGCAGCTCGAATAGAAGACTTCAATAGAGAGATGCGAAAGGTATTCATAGCCCGTAGCCTCAACACCAGAACGGCTGGCCGGCAGGAACCCCAACGAGAGGTGGCGGTTGGGTCGACGTCCACGACTGATGGGAGGAATGATGCGGTGTCTGCGGGGTCCCGGCCATTGTCAATCCTTGTGGTTCTCCAATGAAATTGTTGGGCATCATAGCGTGTTGGGGATGAGTACCGACAGTCATGGCCTGAGCGCCGTGTTGTAACATCTGATGTTGGTGTGCCTTGTCATATAACAGTTGAGGCTTTTCGTATATTGGCGTTCCAGGGACACTACCGTCCAAGCCAACTGCAATCTGATGAATATTGTTGGTGTCGTAGCTGTCGATGCTCGAGACGGATGCAGGGTGGAAATAACCAGAGGCCGCGTGGGTGGCGTCTGAGTGAGAAACCCCAAACGTGGGCGGACTTGAGCCATGAGAGTGATTGTCCAATGATGAAGAAACGGTCAACGTCGGGGATTCACTACTTTCCCCTCCTGAGTGGCCGAACATAGGAGGTTGTGATTGTAGTTTATCGAAGGCCTGAGGTTGGGGGTTCTCCGTAGCAAAGGTTGGACGAGGGTTCTCGAATGGAGGCGCGTGCCGTGAGTCGGGTCCAAATTTCGGTGGATTGCCAACAGCAAAGTTTTCCATCGATTGGCCGTCAGGACCGCTGAAATTGATCACTGGGCTATCAGTAGCAAGCTGTGGAGCGGATGTACGATTCTCGGGACTGCTGAACTGGGGAGCGTTGAAGGGCGGCGTAGTGGGTTGGTAAGGGGAAGAGGATGAAGTACTACTTGCTTCTCCCGGTAGACCGCTATTCACACCATTTCCATAGGTGCTAATTAATGTAGAGACCGGCACGGTGCCTGCTATAGGTAACGGGTGAACTTCAGGCTATCAATAAAAATATGTTAATCACGTACCTGCACTCTCTTCAAAGCGATACATAGGTTGGGAGTGGGTATGGTCAAACGACGCTCGATGCCGCGCTAGATGAGACTGGTGCTGAGCTTGTGGCTGAGGTGACAAAACGGTGTCAGCACGTCTCAGCTTGCGAGTCGAGTTTGATTCTTACCATAGACCGGCCAAGAGACATACGATGCTGTGGTTGCAGCTGGGGCGGTTGGTGTTCTGGGGAGAATGTTGTGGGCGAGCTGACGAAGGATCCCATACGCTGTTGGGGCTGAGCGCTTGAAAGTGGGTGCTTAATCTGAGTGGAGGTGCTGAGCTGTGCCGTTTGCTGAAGCGCAGATAAACCAGAGTTAAATCCCGTTAGCCTCATTCTCGTTCGTCCTCCGAGCTTCACTGCCTCAGTACTCACCTGCCCTCCGCTCATCTCTCCACCCTGAGCATTCGTCGCCGCGTTATAAGCTCGACTACTTTCCCTCTCCCTCTCGTACCGACTCTCCCGCTCATACCTAGTCTCACCAGGACGAACTGGTCCGCTTGGAAGCATCCGACCCTCCCGCAACCTTATGCCAATATTGGGATGCCCACTAGAGGACTTCAAGTGTTTTGAGGGCGTCTCCGCTTTCTTCCCCTCTGCAGCCTCAGCACCCGACGCAGTCCCTGGGACTTCCACCTGGGAGTGTTTCCGCTTGAGAGTAACCTGCGGGCCCTGCGACGAGATCTGTAATTTGCTAGTAGTGGGTACCCGCCGCTTGATCATCTCCCATATATCCCTCCTTTCCTTCCCCAGAGCAAACTCCCTCTCAACTAAAATTTCCAGTCCTCTCCTCACCTCCGCTTCACTGACGACTGAGACGGCGGTCGAAGACTGGGTGATAACAACAGCATCTAGCACCAACCTCTCCAACGGATAGAAATCCATTAGCACAGGCCCTATTGTCGAAAACCCACCAAGATCTTTGGAGAGCGAGACGTGTAGCTTGTTCCCCATTCGTAGTATCGCCTGAGCAGCGCCGAGACAGGATTGCGTGGCCATAGCTACTGCATTGCCTTGGATTTGCGGCTTCTCAGTGGAACCCGTTCTCCCAGCGGGTTTGCCAGAACCTGACGTTCCTTGCCCTTGCCGTCTGACGGCAGTTGAGGAGCCTGAAGAACTTAGGAAAGGAACATATGCCCTCAGCACCAAAAGTTGAGCGGTAAGAGAAAGTTCCCAGCTGTGGCGCTTTTGCTCTTCACTGTCATCATCATCTTGGGGAAGGGACTCTCGACTCCATTTCCTAACTTCGTCCTCGAGTGTGATAGCTTGATCAAAAGTGTATCCGCAGCAACAATCGGGGTGAGATAACCGATGTTTGACGCGCTGCGCTAGTTGGACAAGTCTGGGAGGAGTTGCGATCAGTCAATGAAAGGTGACGGAAGTTACGACCAGCGCCACAAGGGGCATCGCGACAACAGCGAGAAGAAACATAAGGGATACTCACCGACAACGAGCCAAGAAGTACTTCTTCGTGCCATTCTCGAATGAGTAATCCGCTAGCTCAGGGAGCTTGGCCGAGTACGATAACGGGGAGATAAGGGGTGGATGACCAAGAGCATCTGAAGTAAATCTAGTAGCGACGGTCAACCCATACACGAGAAGAAATAGCTGAAGGAAAGACATACAAATCATAGAACATCACATCCCACCAGATCACTCTCTTGATATCGTCCCATATACGCTGTCTTTGTTTCCGAACCTCCGAACCGGTGGTTGCGAGGCTCTCGTCCTCTCCCTCGGGCCAAGCGGCCTTCTCCTTACCGAGCCCTATTTCTCTCGCAATGTTGACCATTTTGCCCACCTGAACAGCGGTGAGAAAGAAGGGAAGAACAGGAGAACTAGCTGAAACTTACCAATTGGAAGATAGCTCTCGGCTTCCCATCTACCATGTCTTGCTCACTCTCTAGCCTCTCTGTGACATCTGAAGAATCCGGAGTGACCAACAACAAATATCCAATGCCCGCAAGACAGGCGACCAAGTACGAAATCTTATCTCTCGTGCATTTCCTTGACGACGGGGCGTTCATTTCCCAAATGGACAAAGCCTGCTGAGAAATGGCGTAGAGGAACCCGGCATTGACATTCTCTGAGCTAAGAACATCGGGGGGACAAACCGAGGCACCGATAGCCAAGATAGCACACAGAATTGCGAAAAAGGTCAAGCCCTCTTCAGATCGCCTTTTCTCTTTGCTAGCGGAGGTTGATCCTTCAACGTCGGATCCTTCGTCACTCACGTTTCCGGAGTCCGCTCCGTTGCTCGGATACCCCGAGCCGGGACGACGATTCAGAAGTCGAAGGGCCTTGAGCTCAAACTTTCGCCAACCACCCGGTATAGGTAGTGGCCGTTGACCGAGGGCAAGCTTCGCCTGGGCAAGGACACGCATACATATTTGGGTAGTGGGCAGGAATTCAAGAAGTGCAGGGGTGACGCCAGCAATTTGATGGGAAGAGGACTGGGAAAAGTTGTACGCTGGAAGAGACCCATGAGGAGGCTGTGTCACGGTTGAATAGTATGCGTTGACAGGGGGGAGATATGGTTGAGGATTGGGGTGGCGAGAGTGAGGGTACGTTCCAGGGTTGGGACGAGCACGAAGTCTCATCTGCTGTTCCTGTTCCACCGGGGAAAGTTCGGTCTTGATTGTAGGGTTCGATCGTCCTGGGGCGACCCGGCCAGGGCGACTAGAATCCATCGAATCCAGCCAGATAGAACGGACTTCGTCGAGCGTCAGAGCAAGGGGGTGGGGAGAGTCGTGTACGTGCGTCGTTACTGAGGTGGGGTGGTGGTGGTGGTGAAGATGGCTATTGGGGGGGAAGGGAATATTTCGACTCGAAGATGGATTTGCTGGCGGGGGGATAAGGGAAGAGCTCATGGGGCCGGCGCCTGTTGTAGCACTCTGGGGCTGAGCAGGGGGATAGGTTGATTGGAACGTTCCAGCCGTCATCTGTGCTAATGTCGCCTCGACCTGCATTAGGCGGTTGTTGAGGGAATGAAGGTCAACCTTCTCAGCGGCGGCAGGTGAATATATGCATCGTGCAACGGTGTCTCGCTTGGTGCAGCTGCTGCAGGGAGAACGGCGATCGCACTTGAGCTTGAGACGTTTGCACTGGGAAGGAGAGAAGAGGTGAGATAGAAGCGCATATAGTCAGGTGTAGCGTACCTCTGCACAGACAACAGTGATGCGCGAGCGGATCTGACTATAAAGAATGATGGGTGAGCGTTATGGGGAGCGTTGCGAAGGAGGGTGAGCTCACGGAGTGTTCGCTGTCTGTTGCGGCTGCTGGTCCATGGGGGCCGCGATGGTGGTGGAGGGAAGGAAAGATGAGGGCTGGCACAACGTCCTCAATTTGTTTTCTTGAATGGTGTGAGGGCCGCCCGTAGGGTGCGACTGACCTGCGTGACGAGATATGTCACACCACTCCGTCACGTCTCGTTATACACCACCACGATCACGATCCATCCGACTCGGATCCGATTCCTCTTTTGGAAGGCAGATCTCGATCCCGTACCTGTCCAGATTTGGGCCGCGGCGAGCTGCCGAGTCTTTCCTTCCTCTTTGCCTCAGCCAAGGTCGAGAGTGCACACAAAATGCGTCTGTCCTGCTGCCCGTCATATCCGAGCCGGAAATGACTGGGGCTGCTGGGCTGCAGAATTACTCGCAGCACATTATCTATCTGAACCAAACCAGCGCTACGTGACACCCGCGGAGCGATGGGTGCTGGGACCGTCCCTGTGCTTGTACCCATCCCCTCAGGTCCATGAGCAGGAGCGTGACATGATTCGCTTCCCCTCCAGGCCCATTGTGCCAGGTCGCTGACACTCTGCTCATTTCCATCGCAGTACAAGTGGAGCCACAACTGACTGGGAGTACCTGGCACAATGCAAAACAGGACGTGTCCATTCCCTCTCGGGTCTTTCCCAAAGATTACATACGACGATGCTGGAATTTATTCATATGTCATTCAAAGACAATGTACCATTCAGGCAAGAGCGCGTTCGGGAACCTCCTTGAGCCGTCGGGATATCAAGCTTCAAGCTTCATCGACCCATTTTCTCTATCACAAACCATGCCAAGGGCTCTGCGATTCAGGCTCCTGCCCAAGAGCTAGTTTATTAAGGGTAAAACGCCCTTCCCACCACGGCTATGCAGCAAGTGGTCACAAGCGACCGTCTCAGGGCGAGATCACTCAGCTAAGCCTTGTTGATGGGGATTGGCGTTTGTTGAGGCTACATTGTCCAAGCAAAGTGAAAGTTGACACCGCGATTGAATTCAACGCCTGTGTAAACGAGCGGTACCCGCTCAGCCTAGTCCATAACTATACGATCAGATCCCATGCCTGACTTGAAACCGTAACGAACAGTAAGGCGCCACAAAACATTCCCGCGCTTTGTCGTTCACGATACCAAATGGATGCCAAATAAATGCCACAATGCCGAGATTCAGGTAGCGCTTCGCAGATATTCCCCAGCCCTTCCTGCCGCGACGAGCGGGCCAGGAACGACTCTCAAAACAAAGTATATGGAGAACGTCAGCCAGAGGGTTGGTGATCAGCCTAGACACCGTCCTGACAATAGAAGCGGATTGATACATAAGAATGAAGGCTATTCGGTCAATAGCTGAAGCCGGTTTGTCGAGCCTACAACTTATGTACCACATTTCCTACTAGACACACGCATTGCAATCATCCAATATTCGACGGGGCTGGATGGGATCATGAGAACATTGTGACCCATTGCTTATTTATGTTATAATTTAAAATGCCACCAACGCTCACGCCTAACTAAGCTTTTCTATAAGGCGAGAACAGGATCGACAATGTGCAACAAAAACCCTTTAAATACTTGAGCGCTTTACATTTAAACTGTCGGTATCGAGTACCTACCAAGGCGTTGCTATAACGTGCCGGACCGTCAACACATAACTTGATCATGGACGGAGTAGATCATACTCGCTCTCACTATTCTTGCCAAGCCAAAGGGGATTCGGGAAATTCGAGGCCGGTCCCCTAACACTCGCGCCTAATTATCAACGGTTCTCTCCAACACCCTCGCTCACAGAGAGGGCCACAAATAGGCCGCTGAAATTTCCCCCACAATCCAGGCACAAAGAAGTCTGATTCACCACCTATCAATACCTCTTTCATTGGACTCACGCTTCTCTTCATCACATACTTTAAGGATACCTTTAACGGCCATTCGATATACTTTCCATCCTTCCTACTCCGCTCAGAACCATCCTCATGTGTATCAGCGATCTTTAACCACTACTTGCTCCTACAATCCATCCAGTATTCCCACACACCAGCACCTGAACGCCTTTCGCCACAAACACAGGCTTGTGCCACAATTCTGCTCCAGGCTAACGGGTCGACGTCGACCATTTGGACTATTTTTCACTCGACCTTGTCCAACAACCACCCTCAAGTTCCTTCAACCATGTGGACGGCGTTTTGGTTACTTATCCCTTTCGGCTGAGGTCAATCGTGAGAGACCCATCTGCTTAAGGGCCAGCAATCCTGATGCAACATTCCGCTCTGACTCCACTCGTCAGTGTTCCCCGCGTATGCAATCAGGGGAAACATATCCGCCGTAGCCATTGCAACCGAGACTGCAATGGCGCTCCGTGCTATTGAAGAAGCTCAAACATCGTCATAGGTATACCTACGTATTTATCCCGTGAATTGTGGCGGTGGCCGTGGAGTTTGTATCAATAACGAATGGTGATTGTACCTGGACCTCTTTCAGTGCCAAACTGATCATATGCTACCCACCATGCATTCAGTGGGACCAGTGCCAAAGGCAGACATTACGCCCGACCAAACCACATTTATCGTAAATTATCAACGCCATTCATTAGCAGAAGATCACCGTCACCTTCCAAATGGGGCCAACCTCCAAAAAAACAACGCCTCACAAATGATCGTTCTGCAAATACATGACCCGGTAGTCTCGCTGAACTGTAATCCCAGGAACTTGGGAAGAAGCAGATTCAAGAAGTGATAGTCAAATCCGGCTCGAAGCCCTGGTACGTTGGGCCAAGCCAGGCGCGGACTCCAAAGCTGATTCTGTCAACCAATCCCTTGTGTCATCTAACCGAAAGCTTACGACCATGCGCTATCAAAACATCGGCAATGATACCTGGTTGATATGTAAGTGCTCAGACTTTTACGCCGTCGACCCCAAAACCTTCTCATTTCCCCATACCATAGGTTCATCTCTAACGCACTGCAATCCACGACAACGGTGACACATCAAAAATGGTTAGTCTATATGTTTGTTGTGGGAATGCGGCTCAGGAAGCCACCCAAAGTAGCCTCGCGGGAATCCGTAAAGAAGGGAAGCGAGAACAAACATCGGCTACTGCCGTTAAGCTACGTGTCCCACGTGTTTGATGGGCTCGGGCTTTGTCGGTCCATCAGTGCACACAGACTCATCACCAGTAGTGATGACTTCGCTAGACTGTTTTAACGTTCAATATCGAACCCGCAGACAATCGGGCACTAGTTGGCCCGCAAAGAACCCAAATACATACCACTGTCGCAAACCCCGAACATTCTTCGATGAAAAAGTGCAACGCTACTAACGGATCCATTGCATGGCATCAGTTTTCTGATTTCGCGCTATCGACTAAGCTCAACCCGCTACTTCAGAGGCTATGCATAAACGAGGTGGGCAAGTACATAGTTGGTTCCGCGATCATCGATCCAATCAATCACAGATGAAGCTCATTTTGTCGGCCACCACGTTTCTTGCCTATGATATTTTACGTCCCCTTCGAGCTGATCACCCGCTATTATTAGCGTTATCACCACCAACTTGGCGTTGTGCTGTGATTTAATTTTAGTGATCTCGGTTGAGAAAGATGTTTAATAGCGATTCCACGGGTCCAAGGACATTCGGCACTCACCTCAAGGCCCCTAGGCGAATGGCTGACCGCAGCAGGTGTGTTCCATGCCCACTCGTGGCAAGAAGCAATTGCCCCCAAGTCACTTAATAATTGATTATCCATTGATTTCTGGGTCTCGATCCCAATGTCTCCATTCTTACTCAACGGCACATTCCAGCAAGGTACCGGAAAGGTACCTACTCTTCGAAATCAAATCCAGATTATGCTCGCTCCTGGGTCACAGACGCCCACACTTAGGCGCAGCTGCATTTCTTGGTGGGGCTACCAATGAATTGGATCCGCTTCCCCTCTCATATATGTTCGAGCGTCCATATGATCCGTTAGCTTCCCATTCCAAATCTCCATAGTGACTGGGGCTCAAAAGACTTCATTTCTTGAAGCCTAAGGCTTGAGGGTTGGCAATATGGGACAGGTAATAAGCTACTCGTGTGTTCACTTATCACATATTCATTCCACCTGAACCAATGGGATGGCTGGCTCGCAAGAAAATAATTCCTTTCCTTGCTTCTTGCTAGTCTCCCTAATATTGATGCACAGATGTTAATCCTGTTGATATCAGAAGAGGCCACTGTGTTTGTTTCAAGTCAAAATACTCCGAAATACCCGTCTTCTAAACACTCATACAGACCTGTATTGAACAGGGCTGAATCTAATATTTGGGTTATTGGACTAACAATCAAGAGTCCGCTCCAAAATTCATTAATCTTCCTGGCACCGAAGTAGACTACTCATTGCGCTCAAGACATATCACGCTCCTGGTACTATTAGCCAGCCACGGTCACCCTAGCCCCAATCTACAGTATCAGAAGAATCGGAAGATGATGCTGTTTCCAATGGAAACCCACTCAGAACCCAGAGCCCCCCCCTAGCCAAAAAGCGAAGCCGGGTGGTGCTGTAGAACGACAAAGGGGAAGCTCCACATATTATTACTTTATAAAGGCAAAAATAGGGTTCTAATTGTTATACGGCAAATGCCGGGCAAGGACGAAAGGAAAACCCTGAAGAACCCCTGCGCGAAACAGGGCCCCCTTGGCGGCTACTCCTGCAGGTCCGTGTGCTTAATCTATTCAGGTTCCTCTCAGCGTGTACGCTATAGGTATTCCTGTTTACTCATGCTCATGTACCTGCATTGCTATCAACATCGATAACAATTTCGCATGACAAAGCTTATCAGTGCAAGCTCGCAACCGAGGACGCAGGGAAGCGGCGCCCGGACAGGAGTCGAATGTCAATACATGATGCCGTCCCACCTTGACGGAGCCAACAACCGTTCACTTTCGCGGGAGTGGAGAACTGGTGTGGTATGGACTCCTAAGCATGCATTGCAAATATCTTTCATGTGAAATTAGGATTTCTGAACCGGACCGTTAGTATAGCTCTTGGCACCCAGTACCTGGCAAGTAGTCAAATAGAAGTACATATAAATAGACATTCACAACGTGAGTTTCTATACTTCACTTGCGAAACACGCCAGCTGAGTCGAGAAATTTCATCTGATCCAAAGCCCGCAGTAAGAATATTACGATATATGTCCACTATTGGCAGCTATCCGGAGAAAACATCGCCTCGATGCTATGGTGATTAATGTTGCATTTGTCGACAATAAGTCAAGGGGAAGGGGGCCAGCGCCATTTTCGTACCTGCGGTTCCGCGAGACTTCCAGATCTTCAGATATGATCTGACCATGTCACACTCACTCTCTCGTAGAATGAAGACGGGTACGGGTGCGAGTGCGACATTTCGATCGGGCTCGGCCCGCTCTGCTCTTGGGCCATCATATTATCATGTGATCGGCGAGGATCATTGTCCAGAGCCGCAAGATGACAATATAAACTCGCAGTCATCATCAATCATCAATCAGCTCCGGGGGGGCTGGGCTCGGGCGCAAACTACATAATATGACTCGATATTAACCGTCAGTTCCTGTACATTAAAAAAAAAACAAAAACGCGGCTGTTTCCGGCTAATCTCCTTTTGTCATGGGGGGCTCAGTAGGTTTTATGGATGTAAGAATTAAAAATGGCATGTGCGCAGGTTCATCCGTGATTCTGATGAACAGCTCTTGGTCGGTCTCAAACATACTACCTTTTGGTCGAGTGATGCCTTCTGCTTATTGTCACAGTATCTGAACGTGGACGCTCATCATCATGCAACATGATCGTGTATCATGTGGGAGCAGCCTTCTTGGTTACCTGAGAAAGCAGAAGTGGCACAACGTGTCGTACCGCTTTTTAGATGGCAGATAATGTTTTATTGCCGTCCTTCTCCTTCTGTACTTAGATATTCCCACTTTCCAATCCCACGCGAGTACTTAGAGAGATTGCAATAAGCTCAGGCTTACATCTATATCTCCCAAGACGGTTCTAGGATGTCAATTCCCCTCAAAAATCGTCCATCTCCCAACAACCAGATGCATTTCCGAGTCATTGATTAGGAATCCCAAAGTGCTTTCTCTACTGCTGTAAATCATAGTCTGAGCGTGCAAAATAAATTTGCCCACATATTTCCTCGGCGCCTAATGGAGGCGCAACGAAATATTGAGTCGCAGTGTCGGGGAAAACCATTCAGCAGGATACATGTACTATACATATTCCTCTTAGTTTTCTAGACATGAACAAAATATTAGATTTAATTTTAAATATATTCGAATTTATTGCCAAACATCGGATCAGTAGTGGTTATTATTGCGTATTCATTTCCGCGGTTTCACTGATAAGTTTTTTTAAAATTTTTTTAAAAAATTGAAGGCTCTCCTCTCCCAGGACGAGTAGAGTGTAGTTGCGAGGCACCCTTAGTCGGTTCAATAGTGACTTATTGAATCGGTGTCAAATCACGTGCAGCTCAAAGAAGTTTCTGTTTCGCCTTCCCCCGTTTTTTGTTTGTTTTTGTCATCTTGTTGCTGCGTCCGCAGTACAAGAGTGTTCGAAACAGGCTGAACGGTATGCATTGCCCTTTGCGGATGCAGTTATTCTGCATCGGTTAAAAGACACGGGTGGTCATGATCGGGAGATTTGGTCGCATACAAGATGTATACATTGGGTTTGTATAGAAGAACATCTGTACGAAGAACAAGGTAACTACCGAAGGAAATGATATGCAGTGAGACCCTAAAATTGTAGATAGGCCGATGGTAAAAAAAAAAAAAAAATGTGGTTGCGAAAAAAAATGAGAGGTGACCCGAAGGAGGATGAATGAAAAATTGGGGATGATAGAGAGTGTCCTGTGCAAGAAAAAAAAGAAAAATGCTAATAAGCGGTATCCACAAAGACATGGGAGACATGTTCCCTTCTGAAAAGGAACTGGGTCATAAGGGGGTCACCCTACCGGGTCATCAGCCTCATCCTCCTCACACAACAACAGCCTCTCATCCACCGTATCATCCATCTCGTTCCATCGCATCATATCTTCCTGCAAGTTCTTTTCGCACAAATGCCTCATTCACGCCCTTGAAAGTCCACGCCTCCTCTTTTAGCATCTTTAGCGCATCCAAGACCCACACCTGTGGGTCCCATCTCGCGTCGTGCTTGATAATAGGAATGTGCTCAAACATCTGTTGGAGCTCTTCCAGCTTGTCTTTGGGAAGGTTGCCCACATGGCAGCCTCCGCGATAGGCGGTGACGCCAGATAGAGATTTTGTGATAACGCCAGGGACGTATGTGTACGAGTCCCTATTGCCCCGGATCTCGAAGGTGTGGCTGGTGGAGTTGGAGACAAGGACGATGAGCGACCAGTGCTCGTTGCGGTTCGGCTGGTCAAACTGGGCGACAATTATGGGCAGCGAGCCCGGGGCAATGATACGGGGAGGACTGGGGGAGCGGGCGGGAGAGGCTGTGGGGGCCATGTGAGAGGAAGAAATCAATAGTCCTCATGGACAAACGGGTTGGGCGGAGGCGCAACACTTGACAAGCAAAAGATAGTGATTTCCTTTTCAGGAAACCCTCCATGTCATTCTGTCCCTCCGCCGCACGCTCCTCCGCCGCCCACCGCTCCCCGCCCGACATACTCGCCTATGCCCGCAAGCGCAGGGCAGACTGGAAGCGCAGGCAGGGCGCCCACCCCTTCCTCGACAACCTCATCGTCACCGTGCGCGGCGGCAAAGGCGGCGATGGCTGCGCGGCTTTTCATCGCGAAAAATTCAAACCCTTCGGCCCGCCGTCAGGCGGCAACGGCGGGCGCGGGGGCGCCGTGTATTTTCTCCCTACGCCGGAGCTCACCACGCTCTCCACAGTCCCGGGTCGTATCCGAGGCCACAACGGAGAGCACGGAAAGGGCACATGGCAGAACGGAAAGGCTGGCGAGCCCCTGGTAATCAAAGTGCCGTTGGGTACCGTCGTCCAGGAACTCCAGAGGGCCGATCCAAGAAGAGCCAAGGACGAGTGGGAGAGCGAGGAAGAGTCCATGGCGGCGGAGAAATTGACAACGAGCTCACGGGTGGAACGCATGCGCGAGAAACGATGGGTGCACTATCCCGGATACGGAGATTCCAACATTCAACGGGACGACTATAAAGAAGCCGAGCGGGCTGTGTACAAACTCGAGCGAGAGCGTCGGCTGGCGCGACGCCGGCGACTTGACGAGAGCCCCATCTTGCTTGACCTCGACAAGTGCGAAACCCCGCACGCGCCCTCCTCGACAACCGAAGCCGATAATGCGCCTCTAGGTATTCGACAGGCCGAGTATCTGGGTCACCTTATCGCACAAGGTGGCCTTGGCGGTCTCGGGAACCCTCATTTCGTCTCCATGTCCAACCGAACCCCTCGTTACGCAACTCGCGGCCACGAGGGCGAACGAACGACTCTCTTTCTCGAGCTCAAACTCCTTGCAGACATTGGTCTCGTAGGGATGCCCAACGCAGGCAAAAGCACGCTCCTCCGGGCTCTCACAGGCGGCAGAGCCAAAACCGACGTCGCAGGGTATGCATTTACAACTCTCAACCCTGTAATCGGCATAGTACGCGGCTCAGAGGACGGCACATTCGAAGGTGAACTTGTACCCAACGGAACGGTTTACGACGAAACAAAGGTAGAAAAACAGGCCTTTAAGGAAAAGATGAAGCGAGGGGAATTTGCCAACTCTCCAACGAGAAACCAACCTGGCCCTCCTACGGCATCATCACCTCACGTTGATGGTCATTCAGGCTCAAAACCAACAAGACCCGGCCACCACTTTGATCTTTACGAGTCCTTTCGTTTCACCATTGCAGACAACCCAGGTTTAATTGAAAACTCTGCATCGCCCTTTGCACACGCTGGCCTCGGCCACTCTTTTCTTCGCGCCATCGAACGCTCTCCCGCTCTCGTCTGCGTTGTAGACTTTTCCGCCGAGTCACATTCCCCCTCACCCCAGCCAGACAACCTTGCACTAGAAGCGGATCTGGAAACTACTGAAGCCCTGACTTTGAACAACGCAGCGGACCCACAAGAGAGCAACCGAACATCGCAGTCGGGTGTAACCGATCCCGTCACTATCGAAGTTGATCCCCGCCGCGCTATCCAAATCTTGAAAAGTGAACTCGAGACCTATCAACAAGGAATGTCCTCACGGATAAAAATGGTCATCGCAAACAAAGCAGACCTCGTCGCCGTTGATCCTACTACACCCACAGCATCGTCGACCTCTGCTGTAGAAAACGCTAAAGCGCGCCTACGCCAACTCGAGGCGTATGTTAAGGAGGAGCTTGGTGAGGATGTGGTGGTTGTTCCGGTGTCTGCGAAGTATAGGATGAATCTGAGGAAAGTGGTGTCACTAATGAAAGGGTATGTCGAGGAAGCCCGGGGCCTGAAGCGAGAGGTGAAGGAGTGGTAGGTATACGCCTAACTGCTCGATGGTAGCTGGTTATCATTAAGTTTCGTAGTTAATTAGCAGCGTATTTGGATTACACTCTAGTTTACAGCAATAAGATCGCAGCAACAGAGACGTGTGCATATGCACTGGCTACAGAGGTGCAATTCTCAAACCGCAAGTATACTGCAGCATTATCGAAAGAGGCTTTCCGCGTCCTCAACACACCGTCTTTCCATTCTTAGTCCAGCAACAAAAGCATGCATGCAACACCCCATCAATTCCATCAATACAGCCCCGGCCTGGAGCGGTATTCATCTCATGACATCATGACCCTCGAGTCCCGTCCATCAATATCAAAAAGCCTATGACGTCGACAGGGGTCAAGGCTTGGAGATTCTCGGTCCCACCCCCCCCCCAGCTCTGATAAGCAAATGACCCTGGGACGGGGACCAGCGGGGACCATGGATCAATGACATGGGGGGAACAAGGCTGCTTAGCCCCTCTGGTCACAAATGACGACATAGGAAGCGGAGCGAATGAAATGGAAGAATTGTGCTCGAGGGTTCATGATTGAACATAGTTGGAACGGCTGTTGTATCGTGGTCGAAGCTACGGGGTGAACCAAACATTAAATCCTCTATCGATGCAGCTCGTTGTGGCATGACGTATATCGGAACAAAGTATTCGTTTCCTTTCATACCCTAGTCGTGGCGAACCCTAGTTATCCACTTATCCCCGTTGTCGTGACTATCCAGGTGAGCCCCGGGGCAAAGCCCCTAAAAACACCTAATACACCCGCGGTGATGGATATCAATGGGCAAGTACGAGTTCACTGTGGGTCCTAAGGATATGTGGAGAACAGCGTACCTGAGAGCATTGGAGCATGCCCATTGGACACCATCTCATCTCACCAATTCCCCGAGAGGTCTAGGTAATCTCTCACATCAGACCGAAAAATTCTGAGTTTCTGTTCAGAAAGGTCAGTAGTTTGGGTAGTGGTGTCCCTTTCAGTTATGGAGTCCCGTACTCACGGAAATGGTCTCACATCAACAGTTCTTTCTCGAGTAAACTGCCCGAGGGGTAATCTCTGCCTGCACAATTTTCCTACGGCTTTTGTGAACAGCGAAACAATAAATATAGTCCCACTTGTGTTCGTACTAGTATGAACGAGAAAGGTGCATTCCAAGTGCTGAACAGGAAAATCTAACTCTTAGAACCGTAGGAGTCAACAACCTGACTGTGGTAATCCTTGTCGACAACTAGTGCAGGATGCACTGCCTTCAAAGCTCTGGTATTCTAAAGAATGGCCAGATAAAAAGCCAGTGGGAATTGTACAACTCATTACGACTCAGATATCGCCGTAAGGGATCGAGGAGAAGCGATATCTAACTATTAGTTCAACTACCGCATGAAGGAGTGTATCCACAAGCGCAACGCGCAAGTCACTGAACATCTGCGGTATTAGAGAGGTGAATGTCGCCAGGTGTTCTTTGCTAAAGCACCATAGCAGCTAGAATAAATTTGAACTAATTGGAATTGTGCCCTCGGGGAATTTGGTAGGAGATTTTGTGCCACGGAACATTAGAGAGATGATGATCGGAGTCTGTTATATTAGCGTGTATCTGAATCAATTGAAACCACTATAAAAGCGCCGGCAGCGGCCAGCAAGGAACAAATAACAAAAGGGCTCGCATCGACCCCAGAACCGTCAGGGGTAGTGACACAGGTGGCCAAGGATTCGGATGCGGTTGGGGATAGATTCTGCAAGCGCAATGTGCCAACAAAAAGCAAAACGTTCCGACAGGATTACTTGAATCTGCCCGGAGGCTTCAACTTAGTGGGGTCTTCTGGTCGCTTCTCTTTGCGACGATGCAACCACTCATTACGCTGCTAAGAAATAACATAATTAAAATTGTTCTAAATATCAACTCCCCTAGAAGCTGAACTAGGCTTATAGATGACTCCGTCGCTTGTGGTTTAGAAACTCTCACCTGTGCGATGATCCTCTATGTTTAAGTACGTAACACATTCAAATGTATTCGGCCATCCTTCCCTTTCAGAAGGAATGGTTTGCTCAACTCACAGCAACTAGAAGCAACATTCAGAGTTTCAGCCACCCCAAAAGAATATATTAGCTATACGACAGGGCCGGGTGGATGGGGAACATTGAAATCATACAGCGGCGTCCATGTTATCCCTACGGTGTGCCGCCGGAAGTGAAAGAGGGTCCAGAAGATGAAGAACACAATTGGGCGTGACATCACGATTTATTCCATCCGCCTGCGCGTGCGATCGGCCTCTCTGTAAATGACCTAGTTGTGTTCTGAGGCCGACATTTTCCCCTTGTCAACTCAATTGCGAGATCAACACCAGGAAGGGCCTTGAATCCAGTCGGGTTTAGAATCACCAATAGATTACGGATGTTGTCGGAAGTAAGGCAGTTAGTAGGTCAGTAGCCGGGTGGGGAGGGCAGTCGTTGCCCTCAGAACCCACCTAGTCTCTGCACGCCTAGGAAACAAACACTCATGAAAATAAATCCTACATTGACAGAGCATCCACCAGTAGCAATCACCTCTCTCCCGGAAATCGAAATCCTCTCCGGAACTAAATCTTCTTTACCTCAATCAAATCCAAGCCTCCCTTCATGCCCGATGACTCGAAACAACTAACGACGGGAGAATCGAGCTCAAAGATCCTTCCGTTCAGTTCTTACTGTGACAATAACATCTCGAGCGGACTCTCCACAGAAGCTCGCAGACCAGCTCTCAACGACTCGAAACTTGTGGGGGAACACCGGTCGAAGTCTCAGATACAAGATGTGAAGATATGAAACCATCGTACAAATTTCGTTGGAGATCTATAGCTTTCGCGAGTCTTCAACGCGTTTTCCAGCCATATACAGCTTATATTACAGGGAATGGAACCCCAATCTAACCTTGTCTTTATGTTTCCGGGATCAGTAGCACCGAGCCCTGCGACTGATGTCCGACAACACGGGTCCATTGGGGGTCTATCAATGGCTAGCCCTTCTACTTTACCCCTCATTCATACAAAAGTTCCTCAGTAACTTGTTTCAAGAAAATGAGCACCTCAAGTCTCCCATCGCTTCAATATAGAATAAGTGTTCTCAACCAACTTTGATGTCCACCCGCTCGGGTATAGGGGTAAACACCTCGGGAAAGGGAGTGGGCCGTCAAAAATCAGAGTGGGTCACTGCAACTGCAAGCATCAGTTTATATATTTGTTTCCCCCGCTATCAGCGGGGAAATAAGCGTTAGATCTGTTTCAGTGCCGACTGGGTGGTTTCTATACCGCGCGGAATGAGTGCTGCAAGCCCCCTCCCCCCTCTATTTTTTTTTCGAAGCCAAGGACTACTGATTATATTTTTTTTCTTGTCAACTTGAAGCCCTTAAGGATCACAGACCTAAATAGAATCCAGGGACAACTCGGGATTGCAGGGGAGGTGCAGGGATATGTCGCCACTCAGCCAACGACAGTCGATTAGAGGCATATCAGCCTCCCCTTGGAATAAATCCGGCGGCCGAAGAGATACTTCTCGGACAGGGAACCCGAACCCTGCAGCTAGTTATGTACATGAAGCTTGAGGTGTCTGTGATTTGGGGTCGGGTAAGAGTTCAACTTCACACATCAATAGTCCTGTTGTGACCTTTGCCGCCCTGAACGGCGCCCGTGTCCTTCCATAAAGCCCTGGCCCAAAATAATAATAAAAAAGAAAGCAAAAAGAGAACCGGAAGCGGACTGTCACGATGAACGACCACTGAGACTTTGAGCAACAGAAGCCCGAGAAAATGGCTCGTTAATGTCCACGGAATCCCACCAGAACACGCTTTTTGTACGCCATCAAAACCACATACGCTTAAATAAGGTATAGCTGTCCCATTCGTTTGGATTCGATACTCTCAAAGTAGGGGATATCAACCAGCCATTAAACACGCGCAACGCTCGGTCTTTCTAACCGCCCCTTCTTCGAGAGTCCGTGGACGCGAAACGCCTCGATTAGGGGGTCTCGAGATCAACCTGGTCGGAGAGAACGCAAGGATTCATTAATTACCCCTTTCCAACCGCAAATCCTACTCCTGCACAACCCCTTTTTTAAAAAACGTCCTGGCCACTAGACCCTATACTTTCATCTATACTAACAACTCCCTCCAAAGGTCGATCTCGAAGGAACACAGCGACCCCGATATCGGAAATGAAACGACCTGAAGGTGGCAAAGCCCGCTGAAACCGTGAATATATGATCAAGAAGGCACTGAGCGTCCATAAAGTGCAATGAATTTAGAAACATCTATAGAGAACATAGCCCTAACGCCCAAACGGGGTGTCGCTCCGTAGCAAGTCAAGGCTGTTCTTTCTCCCCCTTCCTATATGAAGATTCATTATAAACAGGTGGTATGGAGATTGAATATTGTTGGGGGAAGGGGGAAGAAGGAAGGACCCTGGCTCGGGAAGGAACGTTGTTGATAGCCTGCGAGCTGATCAATTCGTTGTATTCAGAATTCGATGTCCGTGAGCAATCCACCCCTTGCCATGAGATTATGGCCGGAACATACGAAGTTGCGTCTTGCGTCGTGTCGGATTTCGGGGGTCTTCGCGTTGCCCTGTCGAGTCAACGGACCAAAGAGCTTGTTGCGATTATATTTACACAAGGTATCATATTTCTCAGCCTGAGCAACAAAGTGATTCAATCCTATACTATGAAAGGGTGTTACCGTGAAGCTAATAAGCTCTAGAAGGTACTACCAAGATCCCGAAAATGATCACACGAGCGCAACGGACCGAGATTATGGACACATGTAAGTTAGGAGGGGATTCGATTTCATTCACGTTGTATCAGCGCTAAGAGCCCTAGGCCACCCAATAAGGCGTACTTGAGCTGCGGGAAGTCATTCTGTAGGGTCCGAAACAAGCGCCTTGTAAGGAAATAGATATACGAGAACAAGAGGCGGTACATACCATCGCGATTGTCACGTAGCCAATGTAAGGAAGGAACCTAGATGGAAACATCAGCCTCGATAGCCACTCAAACGTCCACAACACAGGACTCACCCTCGGACCTTGCCCACAATATGCTTCTTTTCCAACCACTGTAAGCCCTGATACAATTCCAAATCATCCACATGGTTATTGTCACCCTTGGTCAATAGTAGCTGTCGGTCCTTGGGCTTCTTCTCGTCGTGTGTCTCCAGCACCCGGTGCACAATGGGAATATCAGCGCCAGGGATCTTGTATACGGTGATATCGCCAGTCTGGTACCGTTCGCTCGCGGGGTTTGTCAAAAAGAGGAGGTCACCGCGGTAGAACGCCGGTTCCATTGATCCACTTTCCAGGTTGAGCAGATTATGAATGGCTATTGGAGGTCGCGTACCTGAGAACAACGACAATTGGAGATTCCGAGTTTGTGACGAGACCAAGGCCTTTCCAAATCATGAGGCCCGAGGCGATGACTGAGGCAAAATTCAACAACTGGAGCAGAACATGGCGAAAGCCAAGCCGCCTGAAGGTTTTGAGCTCGTCCGCAAACATAGGGAGGTTGTGGTTGTGGTTGTAGTCGTGTAAAGGGACACGTCGGTACTCACGCGCCGGTGCACGTGGTCGACATCAAATCTTGTCTCATGAATTGGCATCGGATGTACAGAGTAGCAAAACAATTAGATACATAAGACCGAGCCCGACTCCATCCTTCGTCCTGCGACGTGGCAGACGAGCAGGGGCTCGTATGATTATGCTTTTGGGCGAAAAGGCCTTTATTTCTCCGGGTTGGGGTTCCTAGGGAGGCAGATTAGTCATGGTTCACAGGAAGTGGTAAAGGATAGGTAAGGAATGGATCAGATAGGAGCGAAAGACAATGAAAGATGCATGGTCGTCAACACGGTAGTTCAGCGTGAACTATGCAAAATGCGTTCGTATCATCAGAAAATGGGTGCGGTTTGTTCAACGAGAAACGGAATGAGCATCCGCAGCCCGTTTGCGTGGCATATTATTGAGGGTGATAATCAGAGGTCAGACTCACATTCTCCGCTTGCCTCCCATTAGTGTTGTCACGTTGACGAAGCTGGGGCATGATAAACACTCAATTCTCTCCTTCAATATCATAATATTACTCACCGACGGTTGTACAATAGACGCTTCTTGGCACGGCCTCTGGGTGATTTCCTCTTCTCTTGCTTGTCGACCTTGGGTGTTTGGGATTTTACTTTTCCAGAGCGGGCGAGAGACCCGTGACTACCTGTAATCGCATGCTTGTCGTCAATATGGTGTAATTGAGTAGCGGCGAGGGGCATACCTTTTCCCATGTTGTCTTGAGAGTATGGGGGACGTCGAGTGCGATGATGGGAATCCTCTGCAGATGCCTGTACAGCTGTGGCTGATAAGGTTTCGGCGTTCTGCGTAGTAATGTCACGTGGATCAACTTTCCCAGGTCGGGCTGCCTTGCAAGCTGCAAATAGCATGTGACGACGCCGGCCAATATATTGTTTGAGAGGTTGTCTATTGCATTGTCCTAGTACTCAGAAGAGACCGCGACGACATGAACGCTCAATATTCCTTACGGCGTAGAGTCTCTCTCGGAGATGCAAGAGCTAAGTTATGACCTAGGGCCTAATGCTTAATGGGGAGTAGCAACACCGTGGGTTGCGTTGACGAACATTGACGCGTTCTTGATGCGACCCACATGGGAAGAGATAGAAGTAGCGATCGAGTTTCTGGCAGAACTATTGGCCGGAACGTGTCAGCGTCGGGAAGAGCTTATGTCTCGACTTGAGACTCCCAACATCAGAATCCCTGCGATGTTCTCGGCGGGCTATCCTGCATGATGAATCATGTACAAGTGTCAACGCTCGTTGATCATGGGATCAATAGCAGTTGCGGTCGGGCTCTTTTAAGCGTTGTCCAATCCATTGTTCTGTCATTTTGCATAAACACCCGCAACTAGGTTCAATCCAATCCGGGACGAATTTTGACGAGGCATCTGCCGCAGCCGATCAACAAGCCACACTTGGGTGTGCCTGCGAGAAACAAGTCCGGATGAGAACGAAACGATTGTTCCTGAAGTTGGTAACCAGATAGGAGACGATCAAGGGTTGATGATGTATCATTATATAGGAACGGGTCCTGTCATCACCGCAACGAATAAAATCTTCCTCCATCACAAGCCACTTCACTCTTTTTTTTCTCCCACCCTGCCTACCGCACACCACTGGTGCACCCCCCAGCGCCCCTCCCAATCGTTTTAAATTTCATTCCTTTGTGCCTGTCCACCACTACAGAATGCTCTCTAAGACTCTTTCTGTCCTTGTGCTCGTCTCCTCTACCCTCGCAACCGTCTTTGTATGTCTCTTGGATCCCCTTTCGCTGAGTCGTAGGCTAATACTATTCTAGGTTACCGCCCCGACGAGTTCTACCGTCTACCATGGAGGGCAACCTGCCCAAATCAACTGGCAGGACGACGGCAGTGCTCCTAGTTTGAAGGATTTCGGTCCCGCCAAGATTTCCATTTATGTTGGCAATGCTCAGCAGCAGGTAAGTTTTGTGTCATTCGCACCAGCTATGAATCCGATTGTTGACCACATGTGATTTTTCAGACCCTCTTACAATCCATCACTGGGAACCAGGATGTCTCCACCACCAGTACATTATCATTTACTCCTAATCCCCAGATAGGACCCAACGACAACAACTAGTGAGCAGTCCTGTTCACGGTCCGTCTTACTGTACTAACGCAAACCCAGTTTCATTCGCTTTGAGTCTCTGTCGTGTACGGATCCCAAAAACCCCCTCATTCCTTGTCTGGCCTTCTCCGCTAAATTCACGTAAGCCACACAAAGACATTATTTCGGGCCGCCCCTCTCACCTCCATTTCTGGGTAATACCTATAGGCTTGACAATATGAGTGGAACGTATACCGACGCCATCAAAGCTCAAATCGCCGGTCAAAGCACCGCTCCTCTCGGTGGACAGCCCGCCCCAACCCCTGCTGCGTCTTCCCCCGCTTCTGGTGCTCCCGCCGTCCCTTCTGGTGCTCCTGCCGTCTCTTCTGGAACACCGTCCCGTGCTCCGACTTCCTCAGCTGCCCGTAGTTCGACGGCTGCTGCCGCTGCTAGATCCTCCGGCGCCGCTCTAAGTACCCAGGCTGGCTGGGCTGGTGTCATCCTAAGTGCCCTCATTGGCGCCACCGCCTTTTAATCAAATTTGTAGCCTGTGTTTATCTGTACTTTCGTTGCTACCTTCATGCTCCTATATCTCTGCGATAAGGTGGCCAGGGGCACGTCCGGTTCCGAATGTGAAGTGTTCTATTGATGGCTGTTTTTTTCTCCCCTTCGCTTCTCTGTCATTATTGGCATAACTTATGTTATGGTGGTGATGACTAACGTCATGGCCCGTTAAAGAATTTGTAGAATGTGTTCTTGTGACACCCAGCAGGTGCACTATTTAAACGCCTACTCCAAGTATATTTGCCTTTAATAGATCTGTTTTTCTATCTATGATCGACATTAGGGAACGTATCCTTGAGTTTAAAAATCGAGTTACATGGGGTGCTGTGGATGGCCCGAACTTGGCTTTAGCATGGCGCTCAATGGGGGGGGGCCTTCCCAGCTGCGTTCTGGAACGGTGTACGTAGGGTCTCAGGGCAGCAAATTAACCCTTGTCAAAAGTACTTATAGCCGCTCTGCGACCGGAAACAAAGTTTACCAACGAAGGATAAAAGTGTTACTTATCCTCCTTATCTCCCAACCTCACTTTCTCTATCTGTAGCGCACATATTTTTCAGGTTGGACAACTGTGAAATATCCTTGACCATATTGTGTTACTTGGCCTTTTTCCGTCTGTCCTTTTTGATGCTCTGTATGGCAACGGCATACCGGAACCCACCCAAAGACAGATTGTTTTGCAAGCGATCCTTATCGACCTTCTTACCGCCCGGGATTACGGCCGCAGCTATTCAAGCGAAAGATTTGTACCTGGGCTGCCGGGCTCCAACTTGGACGCATAACACTTCTCTTCAACGTTCAACCTTGATCAAATACCCTCGCTCATTGCGAGTCTGACTTGACACTTCTGTAGGTTAGAAACAGACTCGGGAGAACATCATCGGCACACAGGACATCCACTCCGACCGGTGTTGCAATATTGTCCTCCCCTCCGAATTCTTCCCACAGCGACTATTGCCACTAGGCCAATCTTCAGAGCTCAATCTCAATGGTCACCTGCCAGTGTCCGCCAGCTTCGCCACGGACGTCCCTTGTTCTTGGAAATATACCAACAGGTGCTTGGCGCTATACCTTTACTTAGTCAATCCATTTATGACCGGCATAGCCATTCAGCAAATTCTCGGAAGGATAATTATAATGCCGAAGACAGGGCCTTAGACGGGAGCTGGACTTGCATGTGTTTGCCTAACGTCCACACCCGCCCGGGTATTGCTGCCACCGTCTACTAGGTACATACAAGTTAGTCGATGATCATCTGGTCCTCCAGTTGTTCCGAGCCCCTCTCGCACGGGGTATACTATACTAATGCCCCCGTAAACGTGGTCAACGCCTTCTCCGGATCGTTCTTCCCAAACACCAAGGTCGAAACCCCACGTGTACGAAGCCAAGGTCGCTGAAGAACTGGGCGTCGAGCTTCGCAAACCTGCGAGCTTTGCCCGTTCATCAACCACCTTGATGGATTTACCCGAATTTGATTCCAAGACTGGTAGAAACCTTGAGACTGAATGTCCGGATATGCTTTCTGTCGGATCATCCTCTCGGTTGCATGGGATTGCCTTCATGTTCTGCCCCGACATGTGACACCACGACATCCGCTTTACCGCTTATTTTTAGGGCACTGTGGCAGCAGACCGTGGCGCTTGAGAGATTGTATTTTCGTAGGGCCCTTCTGGTACCCAGAGAGAAAGTGGCCCATAGTATAAAGATGCCGCTCATGGGAGTTCAGACGGGCAAAAGGTTTCAGGAGCCACAGTCCACCGAGTTCCCTAGTCAACATGGTCCTTGAAACAATCGTTGAATCGCTCTTATTCTCGCACTCCCTGCCCTCGCTCAGCAACAACAGGTCTGGGGTCAATGTAGGTGAAAGTATTTATTCTTCGGCAAGGAGATTGCTCATCCCATGCCCTTCAGGCGGCGGTATCGGCTGGACTGGTCCCACACAATGTGTATCTGGCACAATTTGTACCAAGGCCAATGATTGGTACTCGCAATGTCTCCCCGCTAGTGCCACGCCCACAACCACTCCTGGGACCCCTCCACCGACGACAGCTCTCCCACCGACGACGGCCCCCCCGGGCACTACTGTTACTGAAGCACCAATACCTACATCTACTCCAGCAGGGTGCCCAGTCCTTCCCGCCAATCCTACTCTCCAGTCTAACTCATTCCTTCCCGACCCCTTCACATTCTTCGGCGGGACAAAGGTTACGACCAAAGCTCAGTGGGACTGCCGCCGTGAAGAGATCTCCCAACTCTTCCAGAAATATGAGTTGGGCACCTTACCCCCTAAGCCATCATCCGTGACCGGTACTCTGTCTGGGAGTACTCTGACCATCAACGTCTCCGAGGCCGGAAAATCTATTTCTTTCAGTGCCAGCGTCTCATTTCCCACTGGAACCGGACCTTTCCCTGCCATCATTGCAGTTGGTGGGATGAGCATTCCAAAACCATCAGGGGTCGTCACGATCACCTTCAACAACGATGATATGGCGGCTCAAGTAAACACTGGGAGCCGAGGTCAAGGCAAATTCTACCAACTCTACGGCGCGAATCACTCAGCCTCCTCCATGATGGCTTGGGCTTGGGGCATCTCTCGCATCATCGATGTCCTGGAAACGATCCCCACCACCACATCTCATATTGATCTCACCAAACTGGCCGTTACGGGATGCTCGAGGAATGGAAAGGGTGCCCTAGTCGCCGGTGCATTTGAACAACGTATCGCTTTGACAATTCCTCAGGAGTCGGGATCTGGTGGAGCTGGATGTTGGCGTATTTCGGACAGGAATGCTCCAGAGTGGCATTACTACCCAGACTGCTTCGGAAATCGTCCAGGAGAATGTCTGGTTCTCGAAGTTGTTCGAGCCGTTTGTCAACCAAATTCCCGTTCCTTCCCTTCGATCATCACATGCTCGCCGCACTCGTTGCTCCGCGTGCGCTCCTAATCATTGACAACACAGGAATTGACTGGCTTGGCCCAGAGAGCGTTTGGGGATGTATGAAGACCGCCAACAAAGTGTGGCAGGGGCTTGGTGTTGCCGATAAGATGGGTGTCAGCCAGGTGGGCAACCATAATCACTGCGCCTTCCCCAGCAACGAACAACCGGACTTGGATGCATTCATCAATAAATTCTTGAAGAATCCAGTCTACAAATACGAATATCATCAAGACAGATGGCGCCAACAACCTCGGCTTTGTTGATTCCCAGTGGATCAATTGGAATGTACCGACTCTAACGTGATCCATTTTTGTTTACTGCTTCTTTTTGCTCTCGTAGTTAGCCCTTCACGGTTCTGATTCTAATATTTATGGAAAAAACCGATTATTTTGTACACATTACTACCACCTAGGTAGCTTCGTTCTGAGCTTCCTCAATAGCTAACTGGAGCAAACAAAGAGAATCGGTACTTTGTGATTGGTCGTTTGACTCTGGATCCACAACATACATCCGAGAAGCGTCGGTATTTTGATGGTCAGAACCTGTTGATTGCCAAGTATATATCAGGAGACGAATTCGTGTCGTTGTGGCGCAGCCAACTAATCGCCCCCAGTCCTTGTTGAACAAATTTAGTGGGCTTTTTTAATAGTTAATCTAGCTGTATCCCAACATTTCGGCTTTTCCAATTGGTAGCTTCTCTGATAGTCGATGCAGTGGGTCTAGTCTATTTTTCCCTATCTGGACAGAGCTCGCGTCTATGAAGACCCACAGCTGCAGGCGAAGTGATGGCTGCTATCCATCATCGATAGGGCTCATCACCAAGTACTAACTACAACAAGCACAGCATTAGTCCCGCTAGGATAAAGCTTCTTCGATGTGGTAGGTTTGAATATTTCCGAAGCAACGAATTCATCGTGTTACCCCCACCTCCTCTGTTACCTATTCTAACATGGACAGTGCTTTATTGGAAAAACTGCCAATATCTACTTTGCGTTTGGTGGTAGTAGGCCGGGTACGTCCTTTCCTTTCGACGTACCTCAGTCTTCAGAAACTATGGTTAAATACTCTATGTTTTAGTATCTTGACAGTGCGTCTTGGAGCATTGTGCTTCTGATGGATATTTACATAGAGCATTGTGTCATGCAGTGGCCTCAATCTCACTTTTGGTGAGTAGCCCAACATTCATCCCTTGCAATATTTGAATTGACTTTTATCCATCAACTCTAGGTATTCGATTGGCTGATCACCTTCGATATGGAAATGACATTTATCTGGTACTCGAAATGGACAATCCCAAAAGTCCTTTACTTGCTCAACCGATACGTATTGGTGACAGTAGACATAGCTTTGGTATACTGGCGTGAGTAACTCTTCCATCCCAAAGAGTGCAAGAACGTACAATGGAACTTCCTGCAAAAGGTGGACGTATTATCGATACCACCCAATGTCGGGGTCTGTTCCGCGCAGAAGGGGGTAAGTTTAAGTCCTCCTTGCCGATTCACTGAAACACTTACCCGACTCTCAAAGTAATTTATCACATTGGCTTACACGTGGCAGAGTGTAAGCTCTCGTTGCTTCCCAATCTTTCAATCACTCCATGCCTCATAGACCTGATCGCGTTGCGGGTGTGCGTAATTTGGCAAATGAATAAAGCCATTGTCACGACGCTTGCTATCTACTACGTTGCTACTTTCATCTACAACCAGATAGCTTACCTCACCTTGCTGGAGAAAGCGCACTGTGAGCGTTTCATTTTCTGTTTGTTATTACCAGTTCCCTGATCAACCATCCTTTCCATTCGTGGCTGAAAATGCCTTCGACCCCAAACAGTCTTTGTGGCTCTACCACTCGATGGGTGCCTAGCAAAATTAGAGCACCCCACTTTGTTTAGAAGCTTTGTTTTACTAGCTGTATACGATGGCGGTGAATATCTCTAGTTGCCCCTTGGTGATTCGAACTGACTTAGCTACACAAGCTATGCTGGTCATGGTATGTTGGCCAGCGATCAAAGAATGTGAGCTGAGTGTACAGTACTGGGTCCAATTGCACTAAGATATCAAGGTCTCACGCTCGTGTGCAGACAGGCTCGTGGGTCGCAGTGTAACTAAGTTCGATTTACTCATGCTTGTTTATGGAGAAGGTGAGTACGGTGTGTCTGTCCTGCGGCTTAAGCCGTGGTCTAGAGACCTGGTTTACTTATAATTAAACCTAGGTGTACTGTTCTATGTATACTTACTCAGTGAGTAGACTCGTATAGCTATAACTATGGAGGCTCATGGGGGGTGAAGTGGTATCCGCCGCTTCAATAGCCTTAATGGTCAAGATTGTAAGTCATGCTTTGGACATACTTAATCGTCGACGATAATCATCCCTAACACTGTTCAACTGAAAAGCCTGAGAATCCTCTTCTCTTTACCTTGTGAGTCTCTCCCAGATTCTGCATATCAAATCATTTAATCTCTATTATTTGAGCATGACCCGGGCCATCCGTTCAATCCTAGCCGCTCGGGTTCTCCTCCATATTCGATCTTGGTCCTATAACCAGACACACCCCCGGTTTTCGCTGAGGCAGCTTCCTAACGGGAGTTCGGCTTGAAACTGGGGGCTATTCCTTCACGCCATAAAACCACGGAGTTTCGTGGCCTTGACGGTAGTGGTCCAAATTAGGAGGCGCATCTGTCCAAAGATATTCTGAAGGGCTTTTCAATCTCCTACTTTCTCTCCGCCTGTTCGGGTCCCTCATTATGTAGCATAGCGATATGGTTACTCATAGGGTATTCTTACATAGTTAGTCTCGCTACAAAACTATCTATTACATCTTTTTCCCCTAGTACGCACTTTCATTTTTCTATAATTATTTATCTTGTCTGTTCGGTACGAAAAGCCATTCACAACATATCGGGCTCTCTTTGTTAAGTAGTGTCTTCGAAATAAATAGGTGTTAGCAAAATTTATGCAGCGCGCCTGAGTTGCAGGATCCGTACCTCCATCCTCGTCAATTGCCAACAGCAAGTCGTGTCACTCACTACTGGTGGTTATGCCAACAAACCACAGTATCTCACTACTCTTGAGATTTCCTCTGAGAGCCGATTTAGGCACACTGCATTGCTGAACTATTTGGAGGTGGAAATTTTACATTTTCGACAGCTGCCACTTCCCACGCCGACCTCATATTGCTCCGATGCAATGCATCCCGTCACTAGGCTTGCCTACATCGAAGTAAACCGTGATCCTCCTAATGCATTGGCAGCATACTACCAAGCTATTAATTGCTTGGACTGGTGGTCTCGTTGCTACTCATATTTCTCGGCTTACTGGCCCTGCTGGTATTCCGGGAGAGGCTGCTGCGTTCGCCCTTGATGTTGGCCGATCAGATCTCGCGCTTGAGTGGCTCGAGCGAGGACATCCTGTTGTCCGGAATCAACTACTCCTCACGCCTACCCCGATCTTCGCATTGAATTCATACAAATCTCACATGAGCTCCGAGATACAACTATTCGGGGGCACAACCTAAATATATTCGACAATGCTAAGGGATCTGTTTCACTTGGGGCGGGAACTCGGCGCCATCGTCATCTCGCGGGGAGGTGGTATTTATTTGTGGAGAGCATTCAATTACTTCTGGATGTTGAGAACTTTCTTCTTCCAAAAAATCTTTGTTCTCAAGTAAGTTATTGCCTCAGTTCCTGTGGTCGTCATCAATGTCTATCAGGATCGTTATGTTGCATTAGTACTCAGACGAGGTCCAGACCATGTACTTCATATTCCATTGGATAAGCTTCGTTTCCAGGGATATAATCAAAATGTCATAAATTTTCGAGGGAGACTTCATTGACTTACCCTATCGTGGCCCTCCGCCCAAAAAAAGGAGTCCGAGTCTCACAGGGATTCTATTAAAACTCTAGGCGTGCGTTGTCGACCCGATTCGGAAAGGTCAAGGTTAGACGGTAAATGTCATTTGTGTTAGCAGGAAACATACACTCAACTGACATCTACTACAGATGACTGCAGGATTTGATCGATGATTCTTTGGACCTTCCCCGTATTTGGGGGTGTCTAGTTGGTCCCCTCACCTTCCGATCGCTCCGTGCCGCCTGTTGTGATATTAGGACCAAAATTGAAGGGACGTTTGGCTACGTTGTCTCATCATAGAGTCGGTGCTTTACCGAGGCGATGGTAGTAGAACAGCGACCATTCAAGTAAATCGTCGGCACTGCCATGATAAATACTCCAGGGTATCCTTTTCTTCCAGACATCGAGACGGGGATCACACATATAGGGAAACTCTTTTCTGATGGCACCAGATAGCGATGTGAAATACTTCGGAATGAGCAGGTGACAAGAGGCCAGGTGCTGACCCATATGAAAAACGCCAATTGGATTCACTTTGTATGTCATGCCGTCTAGGACCACCAAGAGGCTACCAGGAATGGCTTCTGCCCCGACGGCCCACGTTTGACGATCGTGGACCTCATTGTCAGGGAATCTAGCAATACTGACTTCGCGTTTTTGTCAGCTCGTCAAACGACGATTAGAGACGAGAACGGGTCGGACGAGGCGGTACTAGGGGCGGGTTATCGGAATGGGATTGGGATGATAGAGGAGAAACCCAATGAGAGGGTTCCAAGAATTGCGGCGAAGGTGTACGAAGTGCCTTTCTCTGCAGAAGAACCTGATAGTGACCGAGCAGTACGAGCGCTGCATGAAGCTAGGAGAGGGGTACGGGAATCAAGCGACAATTCATTTAATTTCTGGGCTTGCGTACATTATGGTGCATGATGTTGTCGGGAGTGCAAGCATATTTTGTATTGCTACTAGACAAGCCTGAGACTACCGCCATCGTGGGAGGATGGTCTAGCCCTGAGGAGCATAGCAAATATCATGCTCCAGGTAGAACGACATAGTTATGGGAGGGAAAAAAACAATTATGTGGAGGTCCTGTGGCTATTAAGATGGGCATATAGTTTCGCCATCACGTGTCCACCCACTACCTGTGAAGTGTGTCCTCAGAACGGGTAGAGAGAAAGGTAGAGGAGCACGTACACAAGCCGATCTCTATTAAAATGATTTCTGACCTCCAGTTGACTATTGCCTTGGCTTTTGACTTGGCCAAGACGCGGGGATGCATCTTGTGTGCGTTTATATTGGCCTCCCAGGAGTTAGATGGTGGGACGGCGAGTGTTGCAGATACTGGGAGATTGGAGGTTTTGGAAGGTAGCTGTTGGTCAGGGAAATGACGACCGTCAGTTCAAGAAAGACGAGTGGCAAAGATGTCGGTGGATTTGGGAGGAGAGACTATCGGGATAAAAGATGACGGAGGCAAATGCGGTAGCAGCTAATCAGGTTGCGGGAGTCAAGGAAGTCACTGAAGAAGTGTTTGCCCGCCAACACCGGCGAAGAAGGTCGATTCGTTGGAGAAGTGGACCGATCATCTCTTGATGGAGAGGTTGAGTGCAGGTGGCAGACCGTAGGTGTCCGGGTGAGCCAGAAATATGCACTGGTTGTAAGATGAGCACGACAAGGTAGGCTGATAGCGAAGGACTGTGTACGAAACGCATAAAAGCGGAAAATAGGTGAAGGGGTGAGCTATAGTCGTACCGGGCGCCAAGGCCAATAAGGACGTCTTTTTCCCACGTCACATCGCTCGCCTGTGCCCTGACCATTTGTACGCGACACGATGGCCCTCTTCTAGTTTCGCTGACTCGGGGACCCTTATATAAATATAGAACATATCCTAACGAGCGATCTGTTGCCTCTTGGATGACCGGATGAAATCTGATACTCTAGATTGGAATTCTTTCCCCCTGCCTAGGTCGCCATTCAGCGGTGCGAGCTGTCTAAAAGCAGTGCGAAGTATACGTGTCTTTCCGATAGTAAAAGTTCATCCAAAGTGCCGTTGAACACCGTTACCCTGTCTCTTATCATCCAGTCGGAGGTAAGATATCAAATCATAACATGGTAATGGCTCCCCTGTTCTAGGGTACAGGCTCAATGAAACGCCCTGGCGCCTTAAAGATGGGATTGCACTGAGCAGTAGCATCGGTCTAATGGATCAGAGCGGGTCTCTGTGTGGAATGCAAAGCGAACCGTGTAAACGCGGTCACAGAACTTCTATGTAGCTCTACATATACATATATACGGTAACCCAGGGTCAGGTAGTAGCACTCGCAGTATCCTTTCGTCCTTGCTAGAAAGTCGATCGCGACTGAAGTACTGTCCGATATCGTTGCAATCATCCGATTCATAGTCACAGGTCACGGTTCTCTACTGTTGAACTTCATTTAGCTACCAAGTAATTAGTCAAATGTCTAGAGTAAAGCCGTAAGGCCCCCAAAGCTACCTGTTGTGGGTATTTGTGTTGTCACAAATACCATAGAAGCTGCTGTATAGAGATTATGAACCACCAAGAGGGCCAGAAGGTGATAGACAGAGTTTCCTGTGAACACATATAATCGATGCATTATTGGAAGTCAATTTCTGATAATTCAGTTGGATCAACGTCCTTCACGGATCTGATTCTAGACTCACGGGAGTAAATGAAGAGAGCTGTTACTCGTGGTCGGTCATTTGGATCTAGTAAATCCGTCCGAGAAGTGTCGGTATTCTGATGGTCAAAACCGGTTTATTGCCGGGTCGATGTTTCCGGGGTGTGAGTCAACAAATTGCTTCCAATCTTCGTGTGAGAGACATGACAGATCAAGTATTTAATATCTCGATGCGAAAACTGTGATATTAATACCTGTGAAAAACAGGACAAATCAAGTACCACGATAACCATTAGTAAACGCACATGAATAAGGACTCCATGATGCTCACTGAGATCAGGAGCTGGGCCGAGCTTGCGGCGCAACACTTTGCTGAGCGAACTTCGTGGTTTTTTTCTATGATCAATCCACATAGCCGGATCCTAACGTTTCGGCTTTTCTCAATTGGTAGCGATCCTGATAGCTGACACAGCTGGCGTATGTTGATCTGTCCGTCTGTCAGGATAGGCTCCTTGGAGTTTGTGTCTATGGACGCCTATGGTTGCAGGAGGGGTGGCAGCTATCCATCGTTGACAAGCCCACCGCCAAGTACATCCGCATCAAATACAGCGTTGGTCCTATCAGGGTAAAGCTTCTTTGATGCAGTAAGTTGGATTATATACGAGGCCACAAACTTATCTAGTTACCCCCATCTGTTCTGTTGCCTGTATGAACATGGACGACGCTTTGTTGGACAAGTTACCAATCTCCACTCTGCACAGTGTGGTAGTAGGCCGGGTACGTCCCTGCCTTTCGATGTACCTCACTCTTGTTCCAGAAACTATGGCTAATTACTCTATTTTTCAGTATCTTGACAGTGCGTTCCGGAACATCGTGCTTATGTCGTGTGCTCACAGAAGACTATGCCATGTAGTGGCTTCAATATCACTTCTGGTGAATAACCCAATATTCATGCCTCGGAATACCTAGATCGACTTTCACCCCGTTAACTCTAGACGTTCGATTGGCTAATCACATTCAATATGGAGGTGACATTCATCTGGTGCTCGAAATGGACAATTCCAAAGGTGGTTTACCTACTCAACCGATACGTGTTTGTGGTAGTGGACATGGCCTTGGTATACTGGCGTGAGTAATTTTTTTTATCCCAAGTGGTGCAAGAATGTACAATGGAATTCACTGAAAAAGGCGGACGTATTATCGACACCGACCGATGTCAGAGTCTATTCCGTGCAGAAGGGAGTGCGTTCAAATCCTCCTTGCAGATTCGCCGAGATGCTTACCTGACCCTTGAAGTCCTGTACGGTATTGGTTTATACCTGGCAGAGTGTAAGTTTTCATGGCTCTCTAATCCTGTAACTCACAACATGCCTGATAGACCTGCTTGCAATGCGGGTATGTGTTATATGGAGAATGGATAAGGCCATCATCACAGCTCTTGGCATCTACTACGTTGCTACTTTCATCTACAACCAGATAGCATACCTCACCTTGCTAGAAAATGCGCAGTGTGAGTATTCCATTTTCTGTTACTTAGTGCCGGTTCCCTGACCAACCGTCTCTTTCATCTGTGGTCGAAAATGGTTATAACCTCAAATAGTCTTCGTAGTTCTACCACTCAATGGATGCCTGGCAGAAATCGAACATCCTACTTTATTCAAAAGCTTTATCCTACTAGCTATATATGATGGCGGTGAATACCTCTGCTTGCCCCTTGGTACTTCGAACTGACTTAGCTGCGTAAGTTATGCTGGCCATGGTATGTTGGCCGGCGATCAAAGAATGTGAGCTAAGCGCATATTTGGGTCTAATTGCACTGAGATAGTGAGGTCTTGCAATCATCTATAGACCGGATCTTGGGTCGCAGCTTAGCTAGTAAATCTGACTTACTCATGCTTGTTTACGGGGAAGGTGAGTGCGACGTGTCCTCTCTACAGCTGGACCCATGATCAAATTAGAGACCTGGTTTGCTCATAATTAAATCTAGGCGTACTGTTCTATGTATACCTACTCGGTAAGTGGCCCCGTATGACCTAAATTACAGAGGCTCATGGAGGGATGAAGTGGTATCTGCCACTTCAATAATCTTGATGGTCAAGATTGTAAGTCATGCTTCCAGACATACTTAGTAATAAGTATCCATAATGCCGATTATGAAGCCTGAGAATCCTCTTCTCTTTACCTTGTGAGTCTCTCCTAGATTCTGCATATCAAGTTATTTAGTCGCTACTGTTCAAGCATGACCCGGGCTATTCGCTCAATCCTAGCCGCTCGGGTTCTCCTCCATGCCCGATGCTGGTCTCATAACCAGACACGCACTCGGTTTTCGCTGAGACAGGGCGCCACGGAACTTCAGTTTATGGGGGCTATTCCTTCTTCACACTCTAAAACCATAAGTTTTTATGGCTGTTAATGGTAGTGGTCCAAATCAAAGGGCACATGTGTCCGAAGACATTCTGAAGGTCCCTTCAACCCACTACTTTTGACCCGTCTCTTCAAGATCTTCACTATTTATTTTATCTCCTCAATATAAAATACTTTCATGACATATCGGCTTTCTTTGTCAAGTGCCATTCTCAAAGTAGACAGGTGGTATCCCATAAAATTTTATGCAGTGTGCTTGAATCGGATCTCCATAAGTAACTATAGTGCGAAACACTGTCGGTGTTCAGCTTAATACATGCCATTATATATCTGGGCTTACAAATAGAGCATGTTAGGGAAGATCTAGCGCTGTTAAGCGGCACGGACTCGAGATAACAAGAGGGTCTCCGTGATTGCTGAGATAATATCGTCCCTGACCGGAGATCCATTATATTTTTGTCTTTTCTTGTCAGGTAGGTTGTACTGGAAATACAAGCTCAGTTTATGATTGTTTACAATGGATCAAGCTGCGGCTTCTTAACAACGTATATTATCTGGGAAGCTTTCTAAGATCCCAATAAGATATGATTCTTCGGTGCATGGACTGCAACCCATGCATACTTTTTCCATCAGCTCTTAGCCCTCAGAGCCACGAATAAGACCTCTTTGATCGTCTGGAAACACCACACTCCTCGCTTGGGATCCCCAGACTCGGTTTGTACCACGGGCCATGCCGACTGACCATGGACGTACCCTACACATCTGTTGGCTCTCACTGTGGCCGCCCGTGATCCAACGAATCTGCCACACCCACTATGCACAAAGATGCTCCTACATTATCACCTTACGCTAGTCCCTTTGAAGTTGTGTATATGCAAAATCCCTATATAAAGATAGAATCTATTCTAACGAGCGATCTTTTTCCTCTTGGATGACCGAGTGAAATTTGATAATCTAGACGGGAATTCTCTTTTTCCATCACTAGTGAGTGACGTAGGAGATCTATGTGTTGTTGAACATTGTCATACTGATCCCATCGATGCAGTTGGAAGTGAGACACTGAAATCATAATATGGCAATAGCTTCCCTAAGACCTGTTCTAGGATGTTTTCAGAATGCACACCAGGCACGGTGCTTTGCTCGGTGATCCCTATTTTCAACTGATTGAACGCAGAGTCTAGGTGCTGATGATCGGACTTTTGACACATTTTTTATGGGGCTTGGGACGTGTAACGGCTTGTGGTCAGGGTGGCCAGTTGTTGTTTGGTCATTTTAACTTTCCAGAAGTGCGGTCAGTGTTCAAGTTTCACAACTGCTTGGCTCAATTCCAATACGGCTTCAGATGCAACCTCAACCCCTCGCAGCCATCAAATAGATAATAGTGCAATTCCATGGGTGGTGTTGTCTGCCCGCATCATCAGTTATACTGATTTGAACATCACGCTGGGATGGCAGCCGACAGGAGTGTGATGGGTAACTCTCTATTTCTGGGGTACAGACTCAATGGAACACCTTCGCATTTCAGAGATAGAATTGCACTTAGTAGCAAGACCATTCCAATAGATCAGAATGATCTCTGTGAAAGCAAAAGTGTAACCACGGATGCAGCTCTATATATAGTGACCCAGGGTCGGATAACTAAGTATAAAATGGAGGCGGCGGGTTACGCCTAGACGCCTACTGGTGTCCAGCTCTTTAGTCTCTTTAGTGTTTGCCGTGCTCTTTCACTCTTGTTAAACGGTCGATCATGGCTGACGCGCTGTCTAATATTGTTCCAGCTATCCGATTTGTAATCATAGGTCGGGTACGGTTCTCCGTTGCTGAATTTATTTCACTACTAAGATGTTGATTTCCCAATAGTACATCGATCGTACGTGTGCTTGCAGGGAACAGTGTCTATCACCCTCTTAATTGTTCATTATTTCTACACAGTGGCTTCCATGGGACTTGCGGTACTTCCAATATCCATAGTAGATGGCTCTGGATGCCTTACAATTTGACCTAGGCATTTGACTGGTTTCTGACGTTTCAGCTGGAGCTCAATTTTATCTGGAAATCAAAATGCAATCACACAAAAGTTGTGTACCTCATCAATCGATATTTACTTGCAGCCGATTTTATTTTGGTATACTTCAGTATGTATGTATTCCTTGATCCCAGGTCATGTAGGGCTTAGCCTCCTCCACTGCAGGGGGCAGTATTACCACTGTTGGCTTATGCAAAGGGCTTTTTCAAGCAACTGGTGGTGTGTGCTAGCCCATGTCCCCATGTATCTGTTTTATGGTTTACCCCAACTGTGAAAGCCACATATCTTGTTGGACTCTATGTTGCGGAGTGTGAGTTCCTCATAAATATAACTGGTTTACTTGTTTTATTCCACCACCTAGATATGCTTGCACTACGGGTGTGTGTGGTCTGGAGAATGAACAAAGCCATTGTTGCAGGCCTCCTATTGTTCTATATTGGGACCTTTGCCTATAGTGCAGCTACCTACTTTCCCTCTCTAGAGACAGCACACTGTAAGCACCCTTACAATCCATCCATTTAGACATGACATTATATAGTTCATAACTATGATTATTAATTGAAATAGTCACTATCGTAAGGCCACTGGATGGATGCCTGGTGCAAATTGATCAACCAAGTATTTTCAAGAGCTATGCCCTCATGGCAATATATGATATCAGTGAGTGAGCAATATTCATTTATTGTCACTCTTGCTATGTGTCACCTGATATAATTGTTGTACTAGTCATGCTAGCACTGATTACTTGGGCAACTGTGAAAGAATGTACATCTGCCTATATATCTCTGATAGGGATTGTTAATGCTAATTGAACACGTTAAACTTATCCCTAAATCAGACATTGCTACAGATAGTATGTTATGGAGATCTAGTAGCCTTACCAGGGTTGTTTATGGAGAAGGTGTGCAGAGGTGTTTAGTATCAGCCCACTAGATACTAACCCAATCCACACATATTATCTTAGGAGTCCTCTTCTATTTTTTCCTCCTTGGTTTGTTGAATTGAACCTATCCATTAGCTTCAAACTCTCCTTATTCTTATTTATTCTAGTTATTTCAATTATTGCAACAATCTCGACTCTTAAGATTGTAAGCTTCCTTTATCTCTACAATCAGGATCACTTCCTCACATTTGCTGATCATAGACTGAGAACATTTATCTCTGTATCCTGTGAGCATCCCTTCCAGTCATGGATTTGCGTGCCTTATGGGGCCCATTTCCAGCATGACACGCAGTGTCCGTTCAGTCCTGGCATCTCGTGTGCTCATCCATCTTCAACAATCATCCTACAAACAGGAGTCAATGCAACTGATGAGCAATTGGTAGTAAGGGAACCTTTTTCACAATAATGGATGAGAGGTTGAGGACTGAAACTTCAGTCTTAAGGACAGTGACATGGGGTTGAACTGTAGCACCAATGAGAATATCTCAACACTTGGAATGTAAGAAATGTGATGGATGGAAAATGAGTAGTTGAATTCTTGGCTGAAAGGCCGGAAGGTGGGTAGTGACAAGTAGGCCAAATGGTGAACACTGTGCAGTTATTTCTATGAGGCTTGCCATGAGGGAATGGCACCATCACATAGGGAGGCCAAGATTCCAACATCACACAGGTGCAGCTTACACATTGCACTATTACATAACTTCAGCTTTCAGGTCCTAAGGTAAGAGTTGGGCAGAAAGCCTCAGGTTCCCTTTACCTAGACAGCCATAGGTTAAGTAACAACATGGATTCATGCAATGTGACCTTCTTGCTTGTTGTTGGTTTCTTCAGAGCATTCACCTTCAATTCTGGTCACAGCAAACACAACTTTGATGATACTTGTTCCTAGCTACATGCAAGAGGTGTCAACCTGCAATCTCTGACTCTGCAAAGCAAGAGGAGGGTTCTGTTGTGCACAAACGTCTGTCGCCTCCACTTGAGGACCAGTGATCATGGGAATGGGAAAGTAGTATGTAAGCATTACCCTTGGAATTTGGTCTGTTTCTCAGCTAAACGAGCCATGATCACGTGAATGGTATGTGTACACATGCCTTAGCTCCTCGGAATCTCAGGTGCACTCATTTATTATATTTGGCTATTTGGTATCTATTTGCTATAGCACTTATAGATAAACAAGTACCCCCATACACATTGCTCGTCTTTTTCAGATGCTGACCCTAAAGTTTCTAATAGGTAGCACTATGAGCACCAGTATTTGTGCTTTACATTAACTCCTTTTCATAGTTGTTTGTCATGAAAGACCCCTGTAGGGCTTCTCACATACTTGAACATGAAGATTGTCCACCTGATGGTGCACATTATACAGCACACTACCCTGTGTTTTATGATGCAATATATTACTCTCTTGCATAGAGATGTTTTTATGAGTCCTATGTCAATTGCCAGCTGGCTTGAAATTGCTATACCTTGTCACATTGCAAAATGCCCTGAAAAGTGCTGTTCTAAATTCTTCACTGTGCCCCTGGGTTGTGCAACTCAATACAACATTGATAATAAGAGTTTTCATGTGGCTCTGGATCCTCGCACAATTTGCTTTACTGTCTCAGAATTTGCATCATCATCATTCACCTACTGTAATGCAATAAGATATAACTTATGTAGAAATACACTTGATAGCCATAATGATATATCTTTTTGCCAAGTGCAGTCTTGTTATATCCGTAACTATTATGTCTTCAGTTCTCCACTATCTCTGCTTCAGATCAGTCCTGTTCCTTTACCTTTCCTTTTCAAACTTTTGTTCATTCCTGTTTCATGTTTATATTGTTGTAATACCTACAGCCTTCCCCATCTCCATAGTTCCCTGTGTTCCCTGCATACTCTATTTGCACTGTAGTTACCATTCTATAGACACTTGTATATAAGCTGTAGGTACTCCAGTTTGTAACCTCAGTCTGAATATTGACTTAGTTCTCATCCTCCACTTCTCCGCTCAATCTCCACCTTGTCTGATTACTTGGTTCCTTGAAATATAGGATTGTGGCAGCACAAGGGCACAACACATATGTTGAGGCCAAAGGTCCACTCTGCACCAAGTCCATCACCTCCATCTAGAGTCTGTGCTAACATAGTACACAACCTCCGCATTTAGCCACCCATACTCCACCCCCGTGCCATAACTTAACAAGTCTATGCTGTCCACAATGCCATCATGGCTCTCATATGCACGAGCCACATATCTTGAGAGGCTAAATTCACTCTTGAAAGCAGATTTGCTTCAGTACTCAGATCAATTCTCAGATGTCAAAAAGCCCCGGGTAAAAACAAATGCCATCCTTGTCATTCTTGAACATTTGACATCCAAACGTGATTTTGTTATGTCCATTCAGCACAATCCTGAATGGGACACATTCTGTTCACAACATTCTCATAATCTTGTTCAATTTAATCTTTGCTCTAGTTGCACTCTGTCAGTTGCCAGTTATTTTGAGAAGGTATTCGGTGCGGTTGTATTCAATTCCATCAAAGCACCTCTTTTTACTTTATCTGGTCAATACAATAATAATGTTCTTGCTGATAATTTGTCATGGCTCTTGCTGCCATTGGATGAACTCACCACCCAAATGAGAGCCTTCAAAAAGGCTGATTTCTTAAATGCTGTGAGAGTAATACCTTCTTTGTTACCCGGGTTAGGGGTCTGCTCTTGAGTCGCAAGGTTGGGATCACAAGGATGTCTATACAGACTTAGTCCAAGTGTCTTACTACTTGACTTAGAGGCGGGCTGGATAAATCTCTGAAGCCCTTTCAGGCAAACTGGGGATTTAAGCAGAACAGTGTATAACACTAAGCTAAAGGTACAGGTGGTTGTAGCTAGGTTTATATACATATTGGTTGTCTGCTATTTATAAGTACCCTGGGTAAGTACTTGTCAAGGCGAGTCATAAGAAGGTGGACCCAGGTAAAAAGAAGGCTTCCTGTGTGAAATAGAAGTTGTGTGTGAGAGAAAGGAAGCGTGAGTGTGAGAGTGTTAGTATTAAAGGGGAAAAAGAAGTATACTACTGTCCATCAGGAAGGTGGCTAAGACCTATGTATAGTCCTTCTTAGGGTTCTGATAACATTCTTGGAGACAGCCCAAATACAATACAACCTCTTTTTCGAAATCTATAAACCTTTTTATCATTCATCTTTGCCAATGGGCTACCACATTATGCAATCTGACCCTCTCTGAGTTATGTTACCTTGTTTTTTTTTTTAATCAACAATTTATAACGTGGTGTGTGGTAGCAGTCTGCAGCAGTTATCTACTACAGGAGCAGTGGCTACAATATATAAGAGAGTTCTACAGAAGGGCCCCGAAGGGGCCCAACAACATCTGTTGTACTGAGTGAGGGCATGTTATCAGAACCCTCAGAAAGGACTATAATTAGGTCTTAGCCACCTTCCTGATGGACAGTAGAATACTTCTTTTTCCTATCTTTAATACTGATACTCCCACACCTACGCTTCCTTTCTCCCATACTCAACTTCTATTTCTCACAGGAAGCCTTCTCTTTACCTGGGTCCACCTTCCAATGACTCGCCTTGACAAGTACTTACCCAGGGTACTTATAAATAGCAGATAGCCAATATGTATATAAACCTAGCTACAGTCACCTGTATCCTTAGCTTAGTGTTATACACTGTTCTGCTTAAACCTCTTGTTCGCCTGAAAGGGTATCAGAGATTTATCCAGCCCATCTCCAAGTCAAGTAGTAAGACTCAAGGACCAAGTCTGTATAGACATCCTTGTGATCCCAACCTTGCGACTCAGGAGTGGACCCCTAACCCGGGTAACAAAACACTAAGCTAATCTCTGTTCCCCACCCTGTGTCTCTTTAGATGCGTGTTGTAGCCCCTTGCTACGTGTGTCGCCAATTGCGACGTGTTTCCCCTCCCCGCCGACATTCTGGAGTTCAAAGGACTCCTTCTCAATATCATCATCTGCGCCACTGGCTACGCGATAGGAAGAATCATCGCGTGGTACATCATAAATCACTCCCCTCATCAACCTTTCCTCCATCTCGAAATACATCTATATTTCGTGACAAACTAATCCGACAAACTGGAGTATAGAAAACTCCTCTCTTATACTCTCAAAATTATCATTGGTTACGTGATTTACAAATTAATCGTACGCCTCATCAAATATCACAATACCACCTCAACTCCGCCCTCCTTCTTCGTCCGAAGAAGAAGAATCTATTTCCAAAGAACAACCTCCCTCCAATCCCCAGTCTGAAGAAGAATACCTCTCAGACGAACAACCTCTTCAATCAGACGAAGAAGAACAACTTCGCCAACAAGCAATCGAAGAATACCCTTTCCTACCCCGATCCCGTCAACAATTCCAAACCCCGACAACTCCTTTAGAAGACTCCCCCTTTCGTAACCCTTACGAAAGAACCAACATACCTCCTCGTTCGACTCGAATTAGCGGACCAGGACCATCACGACCTCAAGACCCAAGAAGGCCTCCTCTCTCAATTCAGCCTTCTCCTCGCTCTCTTACTCCACAAACCCCGCAACCGGTAACACTACCCCCAGCGTCACCCATTCAAACTTCCCCCACACACGCCCCTGTAATCAACCCACAAACAATTATGGGTTCACAAGCCGCCGCCCCAGCTCCAGCAGCTCCAGCACCACCAGCACCCCGAGAAATCGGGTTTATCAAACCTCCTATCTTTGACGGAGATCGAACCAAATTCGACAACTGGCTTTTCACCATCGACGTCTACCTTATTGGGAATGACCTCGTCTATCCCCGAAATTACGACAAGTGCCTCTTTGCACTCACATCTATGCAAAAAGGAGAAGCTCGAACCTGGGCATCTCAATACATTGCAGAACGATACGCTGCAGGACTAGCGCAGACACCCCCGTACCATGGATTCTACAATGAAACACGGGCTGCTATGAAAGCTCGTCTTCGACAAGACTTCCGACCAGCAGATGAATCTGCTTACGCCCACACTTGCTTACAAACTATGAAACAAGCAGGTAAACCTATGACCGACTTCAACTCAAAATTCAAAGACATGGTCCGACTTGCAGACATCCACGAAGATCAAACTCTTATTGATCTCTACCAGAAAGCTATTGACCGCCGAATCGTGATCAAAATCGATACTTCCGAAAACCCGCCACAAACCATTCAAGGATGGTACACAATGGCCAACCGACTCGACGACAACTTCCGCCGAGTAAACGCTCTTTACGGAACACCACGTTCCTTTAATAACAACAACCGCTTCCAATCAAAACAAAAACAAAACAACACAGTTCCCTACGCGAATTACTACGCCCGATCAACCCCTAGGTTTACACCTAAAGATCCCTATGCCATGGAGATAGACAATCTCCAAACTGAAGAATACGAGGATCCATACCCTATAATTCCTCACGAAATCAACGAAATCAACATCCCTTGCGAAGACAATTGCGACGGATCCCTCGAAATCGACGCTGTCCTTACTGGCCAGCAAATGAAACAATACCAGAACCGCAAATGTTTCAGATGCGGATCTGAGAAACATTTTATTGCGGAATGTCCCATGCCTGCACCAACTCGCCACTTCCCTGGCGCCCGAACTCAACCGGTTCGACCAGTTTGAAACCCAAACAGGCCTAAACCTTCCACTTCCACCCCTCGCAAGTATTCACTTGCGGTTGCCGATGTTGCCGCACAAATGCAGCAACTTGTGGACACCTTGGAGCCGGAACTCCAAGAAGAACTACATTCAGCACTGGCTGAGGACCCCCAAATGCGTCCTTTCCAGGATTTTTAAAACGGAGTGATGTCGAACGATGTGCCCCTGCACACTCCCAAAATGGACAAACAATTTCTCCTCTTACGATCGATTCTGTACAATTAACTACGTCCTCGAATAAAAGATCTCTTTTCCTCCCCATTGAGATCTGGAGCGAACGATCGTCAAAACCTGTGGCCATCACCGCCCTGATTGACTCAGGAGCTCAAGGAAATTTCATATCCAACAAAGTTGTAGACCGACTCGGATATCAATGCCAATCCCTGGACAATCCCATTGCCTTAACCAATGTGGATGGATCAAATAATCAACATGGCATGATCCGAGATTATGTCACAATCGACGCCATCATCGATAGTCGCGATTGCAAATTGCAAGCCTTTGTCACCAACACCGGAGCAAAGGATTTCATAATGGGTTTTCCCTGGTTGGAACAACACAACCCTGATATCAACTGGAAAACCAAGACATTTTCTTGGAAACCACAAATCGAACACTCGGCATTCCCACAACTTCTCAAAACTCTCCGCCGACCGATAGAAGCCAATTCCATATCTATGGATTACATGGCCGGACATACCACTACCACCGACGAAGCGCCAACAGAGTACTTCGATATCGACAATATTAATCTCGACGAATTCTCCATGGAGAACGAAATGAACCCTATGCTGTTCACACCAATGGAAATAAACGCGAAAGCAACCTTCGCTACTCAACTCCATAATACCGCTGCCAAACTTACATCCAAACTCCGCGGTAAACTCCCCGAAAAACAAGAAGAAAACAAGATCCCTCGACGTTTCGCTCGATGGGCAAAATTATTCGATAAAAAAGCATCCGAACAATTCCCACCATCACGATCTTTCGATCACGCCATCGAAACAAAACCGACTTTCGAACCAAAGTCGATGAAACCATACCACCTAGCGCCCGCCAAAAATAAAGCGCTAAAAGAATTCATAGACGAGAATTTGCGAAAAGGGTACATCCGACCCTCAAAATCACCAATGGCATTGCCATTTTTCTTTGTGGCAAAGAAAGGAGGAGATCTCCGACCTTGCCAAGACTATCGTTACATCAACGAACATACGGTAAAGAACGCTTACCCAATCCCCATGATCTCCGCTATCATGGATAAACTCAAAGGAGCCAAATACTTCACCAAACTCGACGTCCGACTCGGGTACAACAACATCCGAATCAAAGAAGGCGACCAATGGAAGGCCGCATTCAAAATGCCGCAGGGTCTATTCGAACCCACGGTAATGTTCTTTGGATTGTGCAACTCCCCTGCTACTTTCCAACATATGATGGATACAATCTTTGCCGAACAACTCAACAAAGGCGGAATTATCATCTATATGGATGATATACTCATTTTCGGTAAAACCCAGGAGGAAACTGATCAAATCACTGAACAAGTATTGAAAATACTCGAAGAAAACGACCTTTTCCTCAAAGGAGAAAAATGCGAGTTCAACAAACAACGACTCGAATACCTAGGCATGATAATCACGCCTGACAATATCAAAATGGATCCCGGGAAACTCAAAGGCATCAAGGATTGGCCTATTCCCAAAACTGTCCGTCAAGTACGGAAATTCATCGGGTTTTGTAACTTCTATCGGAAGTTTATCCGTAAATACTCGGATCTCACAAAACCTCTCAACACCCTCCTCTCGAAAAAGAACAAATTCGAATGGAAAACGGAACAACAAAAGTCTTTCAAGACTCTCAAGAGTAAATTCCTCAAGGAGCCAGTACTCCTCATGCCCGATCAAGAAAAACCCTTCGAAATCGAAACCGATGCCTCGAAAGTGGTAAGTGGAGCTGTGCTCTATCAATACGACATCAATGGTAACTGTAGACCGGTATCATTCTTCTCCAAAACTTTCGCACCAGCCAAAAGGAATTACGACATATACGATCGCGAACTCCTCGCCATCGTCCGCGCATTAGAAGAATGGAGACATTATCTCCTCGGGTCCCCTCACCCGGTGATCATCAAAACTGATCATCAAAATCTGACTTATTGGAGGAAACCCCAAAAGATCAGCCGCCGCCAAGCTCGCTGGGTCCAGCTTATGGCCGACTACAACTTCAAACTAGAACACGTGCCTGGAATTAAGATTCCGGCGCCAGACGCCTTATCCTGCCGACCTGATTATGATCTGGATGATGATCAAGATAATACCAACGTCACAGTTCTTCCAGAAGAACTGTTTATTTCCGCCATTGATGTGGCACTATGTAACCGGGTCATCAATTCTCCAAAATACGACCCTAAAACTGCCGAGGCTATCCAACAAATCAAGGATCACCTCCCGAAATCCGCCGACTCCGACTTCGGACTCGTCTCCACCGATAGTGGCAACCTTGTCACCTTCCAAAATCGGGTTATCATTCCTGAGGACCTCGAACTTTGCCGCGAAGTAATAGCGAAATATCACGACCACCCCACCAGAGGTCACCCTGGTGAGCAGGAAACATACTGACTGGCCAAGAAAGACGTTTACTGGCCTGGCATGTCAACATTTGTCAAGAATTACGTCAAAGGCTGCCCCGAGTGTCAGCAATACAAAATTATCCGTCGACTGGATAAAATCCCTCCTCAACCAATATCGGCTTCGGAGACACTTCGCCCCTTCTCCCAAATTTCATGGGATCTCATCACGGGTCTCCCTAACTCCGACGGCTTTAATGCCATATTGTCCGTGGTGGACCACGGCCTTACGAAGGGGGTAATTTTCATCCCTACTTCTGACAAATCAACCACCGATGACATCGCAAGATTACTTATCGAAAAAGTATTCACTAGATTTGGTCTTCCCAACAAAATCATATCCGACCGCGACCCTAGATTCGCCGCAAAATCCCTTCGAGAATTGGCTAAACGCCTCAACATCAAACAGGCCTTCTCTACAGCCTACCACCCTCAAACAGATGGATCCACAGAACGATACAACCAAGAGATTGAAACATATCTCTCCATCTACTGCACCCGAAATCCCCTCCACTGGGTCGACTCCCTACCCCTTGCCGAGTTCTCACACAACTCAAGAACTCATGCCTCAAGGCAAAAATCCCCATTCGAACTCATCATGGGTTATAACCCACCCTCTATTCCCACAATCATGGAAACATCAGACTTTCCATCAGTCGATGAAAGAATTCGAACTCTGGATCACGCCAGAAGAGAAGCACAAGCAGCACATCAACTATCCGCTGACATCGTGCGACAACGAAACAACAAATCAATCAAACCGTTCACAACGGAACAACGTGTCTGGCTAGAAGCCAAGAACCTCAAACTCCCGTTCTTATCAAACAAAATATCCCCGAAACGTTTAGGACCTTTCCAAATCAAGAAAGTCCTATCACCAATCAACTACGAATTGACACTCCCAACACACTGGAAAATACATCCGGTCTTCCATCGAAATCTTCTAACCCCATACGAGGAAACAGAAGCATATGGAGCAACCCAAACTCCGCCTCCGCCGATAATCATCAATGATGAAGAAGAATACGAAATAGAAGCGATTATCAATCATCGCCGACGCCACAATCAACTCCACTTCTATATCAAGTGGAAAGGATACCCACATACCGAGAACCAATGGCTACCAGAAAAGGAACTCCTAAAGAACGCCAAGGAGATCCTCCAAGAATATAAAAGAACTCACAAAACGTGAAAGAAACCCCAGGAACTTTCGAGAACCTACCAAACGCAGAAGCCAAACAGCCTCTCAAACGCTTATAACCACTCTCCAACGATGTCTTCCATCATCCGCCCCCAATCAGCTCTTGCCTCCATCTCCTCTCACTCCACTTCCAACACTGCAAGCTCAATTATTATTATAGATGGATTCACACCATCTCCGACGAACTCATTTTCGGGAGCTTCCATTCCGCCCCCGTCTCCCTACACTCCCTCTGACGCCTTTGCCAACATCTCCGACAGGGACGAAACCCCCGACCCCAACAACACTCCCGCAGGAACCCCTGCCCCAATCCCCGCCTTTCCTAAGGCAACAATCACTATACATCCCGGACCAGCAACAACTAGCACTGGACCACTGGGACTGAATCAAATTAGCAATAGCAATCTCAGGAAGATTGCAACCGACGTCTCCTTTGGAGATAGACTACTCGACCTTGCAATTCAAAGCTCCGACAGAGCTTTCTGGAACCACTATGCCGACATGGTTCGACAAACTCAGGCTCTCAATAGAGCGTTCGAACAACAATGAAAGTGGATGGAATCACTCGAGATCTCATGCCGAGATCGACCAGCTCTCATGTCCGCGCTGCATGCGCACCTATCCTACGGTCCCCCGGGCTCAAACCTTCAGGACCCCATCACCATCGATGACTCCGTCATCCAACCCCAGTCCTCCACCAAGTCCTTCGGACCCAATCCCAATCCTACCCCTGGCCCTAAGAGCCGAAACCCCTTTGCCAGTAACTCCACCATGGCCGCCTTCAAGGCCCTCGACGAGGAGCAATCTAAATGACACATGGCCAAGCCCTTGGCTCACAACACTAAACCCGGCCCTTTGGGTCGACCCAAACCTTACCCCACCAGAACCATTCACTCACGAACCAACTCCAACCCCACCAAACCAGCCAACCCCAAGTACGTCTGTCCTGAATGCAAACGACATGGACACTGGGCATCCGACTGCCCCAATTTTCAATGTATGGGATGCAAACTATATGCTCCCGGACATTACTCCTATAACTGCATCAAATATCAATGCCCATACTGCAAGAACTGGGAACCCAAACACCCATGACAGGCCTGCCCCAAACGAGGCACCAAACCCACCAAGAATATCACGGCCTACTTTACCAAGAATCAATCCAAACCTCGGGTTACCAAACCACATACACCCGTCCCCGACTACCAGTTCCCCGAACCCCATACACCAAACATGGGAACCTACTATGACGACTATATCGACGATGCCGCTATTACGCCGAAAATCGAAGCATTGCTAAAATAGGCCATTATACCCCTATATACCCATGGCCCAGCAATAGCTATGATGTAATCATCTTGATATACCCATAACACCCCTACAATGACCCTACCCGACTGGTATGTCATGTAAGGACCTCTATGAGGCTACAAGGCACCCCAGGAGTCAGCCAGTGGCTACTAAATAGCTACTGTATGGCTTCGAGAGTGGACAAAGAGTACAACAAGCGGCATCGCGGTTGTACACGCTCAGAGATGCACCAGGTATCGAGAATGTTGTCAGTAGGACTCCCTGATCACGAGGGAAGAGCTCACAGCCATATAATGGCCATCGAGATGACCTGAGAAGACTGAGGGCCCCTAACTCGACTACCTCGAAGGGAACACATGTAGCAGCCTAGCGCTGATTGGAACCTTTGAGAGGATCGTGTGGCCAGCATCGAGACACTTGGTAGGCGGATTTTCGAGATACCTCGATTAATAAGGAGCAGTGTCCCTCACCCGAATAAATGGCGTACAATGTACTAAGAGACAATGTATCGACTGCTATATTAAGGGTAGGGATGATGTTCTATCGAGAAAAGGGGAGAATATGGCTATTGCCCGAGAGACACAGACAGAGAGCGTCGGCCGAGGAATGTACACCCGAAGCCGCGTCAACTTGTCTGATCGCGATACGGCGATCGGAAGGACCGCCGATTGTCAGGAGGACCAATTGAGACAAGGGAGGAGCGGAACGGATAGAAAACCTATTAAGCTATGGACGCGTAAGCCTATCAGGCAGCCCCAAGGGGATAGCTATGACAACACAATACGTGCAATAGCATCTCGATGACCGATCGAGTACCTTGAAAGGACTTGCAGGGTCCAATAGCGGATCAAAGGACAAATGATGGAGTAGTTGGACTAGCTCGGACTATCTGCACGACGCGTAAGCAACGCGCGGCCAGTTCAAGATACTAGAAGGGTATAGGAACAGTGTACCAGAATGCTGGGTCGGGAGGAGACCAATAGGGTAGACGCACGGAGACGAAAGGCATGCGTATATGGGTAGAGAACATTCCTGGGCATGTTGAAACAGCTGCAGGCCGTCGCGATGACCCACGAGATGACGCCAGTAGCGTCTCGATGACTCGAAACGAGTCTACAACAGGCAGCCAGGACCAATACCAGGTGGAAAAGCGTTATTACGCAGGGAAATGTCGGACCGATTGTGTATACTAATATTACTCTCTCTAATATTTCCTTATTTACTCAGGCTGTTTCCTAGCTACTAAAAACATATAAATACAGTGTGGAGGAGAGGTGAAAGGCAAGCACTCGCTGCCCCAGCTTCGAGACCACGAGATTCGGGAATTAACGATTTCATTATCTTGTGCTATTGTGTGCATTAAGGCAACTAAGTGAGAGCTTCGGTCCTAGACCACTCAGAAACAGTAGAGACGAACTGTGATCGTCAAGAGAGCTTGTTGAGACTATTGTTTGAGTCCGGGAGGCTCACAGAGAGATATTGAGGCTCAGGGGTAGTTTAGATTCCCCTTAGGCCTAGAGACACAGAGAGACAGAAACCTAGTGGGGTAGTGCAGATTCCCCCAAGTTTCGAGACCAGAGATATTGATATCAGAGACTGTAGCTACAAGCAGAGCCTTGTCACTACTACACCAGAGAACATCCACAGAGTACACTTGGTGCCCTTGGGTATATTTTCGAGAAAACCCCTTATACATTTTTACACCACATAAAACCCCTTTCAAAAGTTGAATCCCTCGTTTCGAGAACTGTCTCCGACGCCCCAGAATCGCATTTCGAGGTATTGGTTGATTTAGGTAGTGGTATTCCGAGCCACACATTACACACCTACCCCACCCATACCATCACACCGCCGATGCCAACAATACCGGTGAACCTGCCGGACCCAACTACCTTTAGCCCTGAACAAAACAGACGATTCTGGAACGCCTTCTTTCCAGATCCACCATCCCCCCAAACCGCACTCGAACTCAATATCCATTGAACCCCAACTCCGCCATTTTCCCCGGTTATACCAGCAGCAATATACATTGAAGATGTCGACTTCTTAGCCGCCTACCCAAGCGACGACGAACCACAAGATCATAACGGAGTATGATCATAAAAACGGGGTAATGTTATCAGAACCCTCAGAAAGGACTATAATTAGGTCTTAGCTACCTTCCTGATGGACAGTAGAATACTTCTTTTTCCTATCTTTAATATTGATACTCCCACACCTACGCTTCCTTTCTCCCATACTCAACTTCTATTTCTCACAGGAAGCCTTCTCTTTACCTGGGTCCACCTTCCAATGACTCGCCTTGACAAGTACTTACCCAGGGTACTTATAAATAGCAGATAGCCAATATGTATATAAACCTAGCTACAGTCACCTGTATCCTTAGCTTAGTGTTATACACTGTTCTGCTTAAACCTCTTGTTCGCCTGAAAGGGTATCAGAGATTTATCCAGCCCATCTCCAAGTCAAGTAGTAAGACTCAAGGACCAAGTCTGTATAGACATCCTTGTGATCCCAACCTTGCGACTCAGGAGTGGACCCCTAACCCGGGTAACAGGGCATCAAGTGCCTGTGAGAGGGGAAAAACTAACTATTGGACTAGAAAGTGAAGGGAGAGGTAGGGAGAAAAGTGCATACCAGTGGGCGGGCTAAGTAGGAAGGAGGGGTGGGGAAGAGTGTCAGACAACATCACCTCTGGGGTTGGGGGGGAATGAGAAGGCCAGGGGGTTGTCCTGGAGGAAGAGAATTAGACTGTCAAGGTTGGTGTAGTAGTTGGATCCACTGTCCTGGGTCCAAGACCAGCATCAAGTGTAGAGAGGGCAGGACCAGAGAATATGGTTGTGCCATTGGAAGGGAAAGCCGCAAGGGCAGGATGTCAGTTCATTGGGGAAGAACCAGGATCAATATTTGCCAGTAGAGGCATGATTAAGTATGCACCACGTTAAGCGGGCCATCAAGGAGGGTGGTTTGCAAGTGGTAGAAGAGAGGTAAGGGCTGTCGCGGAAATAGGAGGGGCGCAGAGGTTTGCCACAGTGTGAAAGGGGTATGAATTGTGAGCCCAGGGAAGGGAGAGTGGAGTCTAGCTACCACTCTTGAATAATGTGCTTGGTACTTAGCTTCTGGATAGATGACGCCCAGACAGGGGATGAGGCTGAGAAGGGTGGGTGGGGATTCGCGGAAGCAAGGGCATGAGCTTGCCCATGTACTGAAAGTTTCCAGCGCAATAGGGAGTGTGTAACGGTGAGTGTGTGGGAGGGGGAGGCTTCTAGCCAAGGGATGAGGAGAGAGGCAACCAATAAGGAGGTATGTTGTCCGGAGGAGGGGGAAGGGGAGAGTGCAGCCCGCACCGCTGAAGGAGAATCAGTAAGTAGAAAGAGAGAGGAGATATCACTACTAAATAGAGGAAGTATGTAAGGGGACCCTCAAGTCCTCCCTACACTCCTCCCTCTGCTCCTGTTACCCCCATGATCCCCCTGAGTTGCCCCAGCCCTTACCATCACCTGCCGTCACCTGCTGATGCCTCCACAAACTGGCACACATAGCCATGTGTCCAAGTGCCTGCTTCCCATGCTCAGCACATCCCCGAGCACAATCACATGATGCACCTTCCCACCCTCCAGTTGCATGTGTGTGTACCCGTTCCCTAGTTCCCGTTTTGGACATTGAACATTTAGTCTGTACAGTAGTTCAGCCACTGCTCCTGTAGCTCGTGTAGCAATGCAGGGACTTCCTCATTTGTTTCTCTGAGGATTTCCCTGCATAGGTGTGTAGTAGCTTCGCGCTTTCTCATGCTTTCACAGTTATTAATATACTGAGGATTTCCCTGCATAGTCTGAGCGTGAGCAATTGTGTTTTGCCTCCCTCTCACTCCAGGTCACCCTCACAAAGTAGGGAAGAAATGGCAAAAGAGAAAGCAAATTGTTCAGAGTCGGTACCTGTAAGGGAACCAGCATCAGTAGAGTCAGAGTGTACAAGTACATTGTTCACAGATGCAACATAGGAAACTCGGGAAGAGAAACCAGTAAGACAAGGGGGGGGGGGAAGATGAATCAAAGCCAATGACAAGTGTACTGGAAGAAAAAAGGGCCCTAGAGAGAGCTGGGTCAAGTGTAGAGTTGTGCCAGGAGGATAAATCCTTTCTGGAGCAGGGGGAGGGGGGGGGGTGAGGAAGGTAATGTGGTGTGCAAACCGGTCCATGATATGGTATCTGGGTTTGGCTAGCGGGTGGGATCGGAGGATGGTGTTGTCTTTGATGGAATGTAAGGCAGCATCCATGAAAACTAATGTGGAGCCTGATGTGTGTCATTGGCAGGTGGTGAGGAAGGGGATAGAAAGTGGGTGATGCTCGGTGGTAGATGAGACGGTGAGGAGTGAGTTGATCCCATGAGTGTGTGGAAGTGATGCAATCCGCATCACGCTCCAGGTGTGAAGTTTGTGGAGGTGGAGGTGTATGGGTAGGAGGCCCGCGATGGCTTTGACTCCTTGGGATGGGGAGGTGTGGAAGGCTCCCGTAATCCACAAGGCAGCATGCTGTTGCGAGGCCCTGAGCTGTTTGAGGAGTCCCTTGATACGTGCTGCATTGTGGAACCATAGAGAGGATCCATATGTCATTAAGGGGACCACACAGGATTGGTATAGGAGGCGTTTGTGAGAGGGGGTGAGTCCTCTGGAGGAGTTGCCAAGTAGCTGCATGGCCCCCAGCAGAGAAAAGGATTTGTTAGCATAGAAGGTAACGTGGTCTTTGAAGGAGAGGTGGGGATTGAACCAAAATCCAAGATATTGCCAGGTGGGGGAGGGGAGCAATGGGGTGTTGCCGGTGAAAGAAGTGTAGCCCAAGTCTAAGGGGGGGAAGACCTCATTGTGCCACCTCGAGAAGAAGAAGGATTCAGTTTTGGAGTGCTCCAAGACCAACCCAAAATCTGATAGAAGTTGGAAGATGATTCTGTATGCTTTAATCAGAGGGGGAGTCACATCTGTCCACTGCTTGCCTCGGGATATGATAAGGCCATCATTGACATAGGATAGAAAGTTGACATTCCTGAGGAGAGGATCGAGGGAGAATAAGTGTTCTGCAATGTATAGAACAGGTGCCAGGAACAGTGAGGAAAGCACCAACAAGAGGGCAGAGCCTTGGACAACTCCTACAGAGCAGTCCATGGGGTCTGAGGTGATGTTTGCACCCCAGGAGAGGGATGTGGTACATCCAACTAGGTATGACTTGAAGAAAGAGAGGACCTGGGGTGGAAAGCCTTGGTGTTGGAGAATGGCAACAGGGGTGGAGTGGTGGAGAGAGGGGAAAAATTGGGCAATGTTGAAGGCGACCACACCAGTGACCATGTTCTTGGCCCATCCAGTGTGGACGAGGTGGGAAAGGTAGAGGCCAGCATCCTCAGTCGAGCGACCGGCAATCCCACCTAATTGGCAGGGGTGAACGAGTGTATGGCGGACAGCCGCAAATTGGAGTTGAGTGGCCAGCATTTTCTCAAACAGCTTGCCCATGGTGTTGAGGAGTGTGATGGGGCAAAAGTCTCCGGGCTTGGTGCGTGATGGTTTGGGGGGTTTAGGAATGACAACAGTGGTAGAGTCTTTGAAGTAGGAGGGCCAGTGACCATATTCAACACGGCATTGGCAAAGGCAAGGAGGGCAGAATGGCACAAAGGACAGGTGACTAGTTTCTTCAAGTGTCGCCAGGTGATGTGGTCAGGACCAGCAGCAGAGCAGTTGGATGTTCCTGCTAGAGCTTCATCAAGCTTGGGAGGGGCAAAGAGAACCCACTCCCGCGTGTTCTGTTCAGGGAGGTAGTCCAGGCCTGAGAGGTCAGTGGTGCGGTCCTTGGCATTGAAGAAGTGAGATCCCAGCGTGTCGAAGAGGTCCTCCTGGGTAACACAGGGTTTGGAGGTATGGGGGTCAATGACAGTGTCAATGGCTGGTAGTGAGCAGGGGCCTACCCAGGACATTACATCCCAGGGCCTCTTGTTCATGACCACTATGTCTTTGGCCAGAGTGTCATAGTAGGTCCGTTTAGTGGAACGGCAGCTAGAACAGAAAGAGCCCCAAGTCTCCTTGGAAGGGGAATATTGGTAGGAATCTAGGAGAGACAAGCAGTTGGTATTCCACCAGGGCTTGGATCAATGACAGACCAGGGAAGTCTTTGAGTTTGCAGACCATGCTGCAGAGACAAGGAGCATGAGAGCAGAGGCAAAAGCCTCTACATCCCCGGCAGAGGAGAGAATGTGTGAGGATGGGAGGGAGCTCAGGCCGTGTGAGACTGCATCGAGGAAAGAAGTCTCTTCCTTGGAGTCAATCTTTATCACAGTTTTTCTGACAAAGGGGATTTTGGAGGGGATAGGGAGAGTGAATGCCAGGGGGGCATAGTCTGAGGGTAGTCTGAGGTTGGGTAGGATGTGGTATCCAGAGAGGGGGAGCCTGGTAGAGAAGAAAGCCAGATTGATGACAGTGGAAGATTTGTTCTGGTCTCCTGGGTAGAACATTGGATGTGGTGAGACTGGCAGGGCCCAGGTCAGTGAGAGCAACTCGGCCATGTTAAGGAGTCGGGATGCTCTAGTGGGGTGGGTGGGATAGGAGGGGTCCCATTCACTAGACCTAATGTTGAAGTCTCCTACCAGGCAGAGGCAGGAGTGGGAAGACAGAGAGAGCATGTTTGTCAGGAAAGACAGCGCAGAGTAGGGTTGGCCAGACATCCACGGCAGAAATCAAGGTTTGGCATCTGCCTCATCAGTCACCTGCTGACGGCGTGACACTACTACATCAACTTATTAGAGAGACCATATCTGACTCATGTCCAAATATATGTTCAATAAAAGTGATTTTGGTAACTACCATAGAGCAAGAAAGAGCCATAAACTAAGCCGACATGATCAATCATCAAATGGAATGATTTGAAATCCATTTTTCCATCTCTGAGAAGATAGTCCATCCAAGTGTTGATTCTGCAAGAGATGGTGCACCAATACCATCATATGCAGCCTGAGCCAGCACATCAAAATCATTGCTAACCCATCACATAGCTTCCTCTCGTGGAATGGGTATTTGTTTGCAGAGTGCCTCCACAACACACAAGTCAACTGGGATACGACAGTCTTCAGCAGGAAGTGGAGGGCAGGTGAATGCATGCCTGGGTGTTGTGCCTGACATGTTCACCTTCTCACGTTGATAGTGTATATCATGGTTATTCCAATACTTGGTATACTTGTCCAGGTGAATCTGGAGTATCTTGGGCCAGAGCCAGCGAAAAAGATCCCTATCACAACAATGTATTGAGATCATTCTAGGATAAGCATTGGTTAAGTACTTACTTGTGAAGCTGACTTGAGGTGTCAAATGCACCATTTGTCATCCCTTTTTGGACTTCTTCTTTGAAGTTTATGCCAGAATGCTTCCTCATGAAACTCCAAAGGCTCTCAATTGGGGTATTGTGAACACTCTTCAGGTGCAAGAAGGCAGGAAAGATTGATGGGTCGATATTGGGTGCATATGATTCCCTAATTCAATACTCAGATTCCAATGGTATCAAGAGTATACAAAAAAGACATTACTTACTGAATTCCCCTCTGAAAGGCATACATTATGCCTGTCTCTGAGCTTTTGTCAGTGACAAGAGTAATTGGAACAACTAGAGAATTGGGGGTCTGAGCAGTGAAACAATAAAGGTTCAGAAAGGAGGACGTACATTGGTGTTTTTCAACACAGTCAAGAAATATGTGGCCAGCTGTTTTTTTTTTTTTTTTTTTTAAATCACCAATTTATTACCCGGTGCGCAATAGCAGTCCGGGGGCAGCCGTAACTACACAAGAACAGGCGACTACCTAAATACGAGAAGAATTATATGGAAGGGCCCCCGCAGGGGGCCCACTATTGTCCGATAGACCGAGGTTGGCTGTCAAGTGGCTGTGGAAGGTGAAAATGGGAGAGGGCCGACCCAGGCTGGAGCCTAGACAGCCAAACCCCTCCCGGAGAAGGAAGAGAGCCAATGGAGGGGGCCCCAAGGGCGGGCAGGACAAAGCGCCGGGCAAAAGGCCCCAGGAAGAAAGAAAAGGAACCCAGACCAGAAGGAAAGTAAAGTAAACAAGAAAACCTACTAAGAGGAGACAGAAGTGGAGGTATGAGACCCCGAAGTCTTGCTCTTGCAGGCAGAGGAGCCGACACTGGTCTTGCGACCAGCATCTGCAGTGCGGCCGTCAGCCGCATACCTGGCCTTGATCCAATCGGCCTGGAAACAATGGCGCCAGAAGGGGCACTTTGGGCTGTTGGTGGCATGCAATTTGCCGCAGTTAATGCATTTATGGGGGTGGGGGCACGGGGAGCCATCGGGGGTGGCAGGGACAGGGGGCTTGGCCTTGGGATGGCCTTTGCAGCATCCGGCATGAGACCGGTGTTCAGCCTCGGAGTGAGGCTCAGAGCAGATGGGGCAGCATGCAGAGCGCGCATGGCAAGTGTGAATGGTATGGCCCCAGCGCCAACAACGGGAGCAGCGGGGGGTGCCGGGATTAGCACGGGCGGCCCTGATGAAGCAAACAGCGCCCGCAAGAGGAATAGAACGCCCAACTACCACCTTGGCGCGGGAACCGGACTGAGAGTCGTGAATGTCAAACCAGGCAGTGGCCATGGTTGACTTGGCTGAGTTGCGGATCACCCGGGGGGGACCGGCAAGGGGAAGAGAGAGGGCGAGAGGCAACCGGCTGAGAGCTTGAGCAACCTCGGCCAAGGTGACCCGGTCTGCAGTACCAGGCTGGAAAAGAGGGACGTTGACGAGCTTCAAGTAAGACCGGGACGTGGGTAGGGCAGCAGGAACAGGGGGAGCCTTAAGGTCCTTGCCGATTGCAGTGCTGACCACCGACAGCTCAGAGGCCGACGCGACAGCAGATGTGGAGAGGGACAAGCCCCCAATGGAAGGGCGCACCGACTCTACGCGGAGCGAGGAGCCAGAGGCCGAGAGTGCCGAGTTGGCGACTTGAGTGATATGGGGAAGAGATGCCTTGAGCAAGGCATCACACCCGGGAATTAAAATCTGGTGCCTGGAAGGGCCAGCAACTGTGCATGAGCGTTTGGCCTTGGAGGCCGGAGCGCTGAGAACAGCCTTTTGGACGGCAATGACACGGTCTGTTGGGAGTGAGGGGAACGCCTTGGCCACGTGGACCAGGGTGGGTGCTGCCTTGAGGGCACCAGCATAGGAAAGGGGGGGGAGAGGGGCCACACCGGGTGGAACAAGCCAAGGGCGCCAGGGGGAACGCGCAGGGCAAGGGGGTGTTACCCGGGTTAGGGGTCCGCTCTTGAGTCGCAAGGTTGGGATCACAAGGATGTCTATACAGACTTGGTCCAAGTGTCTTACTGCTTGACTTAGAGGCGGGCTGGATAAATCTCTGAAGCCCTTTCAGGCGAACAAGTGATTTAGGCAGAACAGTGTATAACACTAAGCTAAAGGTACAGGTGGTTGTAGCTAGGTTTATATACATATTGGTTGTCTGCTATTTATAAGTACCCTGGGTAAGTACTTATCAAGGCGAGTCATAAGAAGGTGGACCCAGGTAAAAGAAGGCTTCCTGTGTGAAATAGAAGTTGTGTGTGAGAGAAAGGAAGCGTGAGTGTGAGAGTGTCAGTATTAAAGGGGAAAAAGAAGTATGCTACTGTCCATCAGGAAGGTGGCTAAGACCTATGTATAGTCCTTCTTAGGGTTCTGATAACATTACCCCGTTTTTATGATCATACTCCGTTATGATCTTGTGGTTCGTCGTCGCTTGGGTAAGCGGCTAGGAAATCGACATCTTCAATGTAAATTGCTGCCGGTATAACTGGAGAAAAAGGTGGAGTCGGAGTTTGATGAATATTGAGTTCACGTGCGGTTTGGGGAGATGGTGGGTCTGGAAAGAAAGCATTCCAGAATCGTCAGTTTTGTTTGGGACTAAAGGTAGTTGGGTCCGGCAGGTTCACCGGTGTTGTTGGCGTCGGCGGCATCGTCGATATAATCGTCGTAGTAGGTTCCCATGTTTGGTGTGTAGGGTCCGGGGAACTGGTAGTCGGGGATGGGTGTATGTGGTTTGGCAACCCGAGGTTTGGGTTGATTGTTGGTAAAGTAGGCCGTGATATTCTTAGTGGGTTTGGTGCCTCGTTTGGGACAGGTCTGTCGTGGGTGTTTGGGTTCCCAATTCTTGCAGTAGGGGCATCGATATTTGATGCAGTTGTATGAGTAGTGTCCGGGAGCATATAGTTTGCATCCCATACACTGGAAGTTGGGGCAGTCTGATGCCCAGTGTCCATGTCGTTTGCATTCAGGACAGATATACTTGGGGTCGGCTGGTTTGGTGGGGTTGGAGTCAGTTCGTGGGTGAACGGTTCGGGTGGGGTAAGGTTTGGGTCGACCCAAAGGGCCGGGTTTAGTGTTGTGAGCCACGGGCTTGGCCACGTGTCGTCTAGATTGTTCCTTGTCGAGGGCCTTGAAAGCGGCCATGGCGGAGTTGTTGAAGGGGTTTCGGCTCTTGGGGCCGGGGGTAGAATTGGGATTGGGCCCGGAGGGCTTGGTGGAGGACTGGGGTTGGATGACGGAGTCATCGATGGTGATGGGGTCCTGAAGGTTTGAGCCTGGGGGACCATAGGATAGGTGCGCATACAGCGCGGACATGAGAGCTGGTCGATCTCGGCATGAGATCTCGAGTGATTCCGTCCATTTTCGTTGTTGTTCGAACGCTCTATTGAGAGCCTGAGTTTGTCGAACCATGTCGGCATAGTGGTTCCAGAAAGCTCTGTCGGAGCTTTGAATTGTAGGGTCGTGTAGTCGATCTCCAAAGGAGATGTCGGTTGCAATCTTCCGGAGATCGCTATTGCTAACTCGATTCGATCCCAATGATCCAGTGCTAGTTGCTGTTGGTCTGGGATGTACTGTAATGGTTGCCTTAGGAAAGGCGGTGAGGGGTGCAGGGGTTCCTGCAGGTGTATCGTTGGGGTCGGGGGTTTCGTCTCTGTCGGAGACGTTGGCAAAGGCGTCGGAGGGGGTGTAGGGAGACGGGGGTGGAATGGAAGCTCCCGAAAGTGAGTTCGTCGGAGATGGTGTGAATCCATCTATAATGACAATTGAACTTGCGGTGTTGGAAGTGGAGTGGGAGGAGATGGAGGCAAGAGCTGATTGGGGGCGGATGATGGAAGACATTGTGGAAAGGTGTGGTTTATAAACTTGAGAGGCTGTTTGGCTTCTGTGTTTGGTAGGTTCTCGAAAGTTCCTGGGGTTTTCTTCACGTTTTGTGAGTTCTTTTATACTCTTGAAGGATTTCTTTGGCGTTCTTTAAGAGTTCCTTTTCTGGTAACCACTGGTTCTCGGTATGTGGGTATCCTTTCCACTTGATGTAGAAGTGGAGTTGATTGTGGCGTCGGCGGTGATTGATAATCGCTTCTATTTCGTATTCTTCTTCATCATTGATGATTATCGGCAGGGGCAGAGTTTGGGTTGCTCCATATGCTTCTGTTTCCTCGTATGGGGTTAGAAGATTTTGATGGAAGACCGGATGTATTTTCCAGTGTGTTGGGAGTGTCAATTTGTAGTTGATCGGTGATAGGACTTTCTTGATTTGGAAAGGTCCTAAACGTTTTGGGGATATTTTGTTCGATAAGAATGGGAGTTTGAGGTTCTTGGCTTCTAGCCAGACACGTTGTTCCGTTGTGAACGGTTTGAATGATTTGTTGTTTCGTTGTTGCACGATGTCAGCGGATAGTTGATGTGCTGCTTGTGCTTCTCTTCTGGCGTGATCCAGAGTTCGAATTCTTTCATCGACTGATGGAAAGTCTGATGTTTCCATGATTGTGGGAATAGAGGGTGGGTTATAACCCATGATGAGTTCGAATGGGGATTTTTGCCTTGAGGCATGAGTTCTTGAGTTGTGTGAGAACTCGGCAAGAGGTAGGGAGTCGACCCAGTGGAGGGGATTTCGGGTGCAATAGATGGAGAGATATGTTTCAATCTCTTGGTTGTATCGTTCTGTGGATCCATCTGTTTGAGGGTGGTAGGCTGTAGAGAAAGCCTGTTTGATGTTGAGGCGTTTAGCCAATTCTCGAAGGGATTTTGCAGCAAATCTAGGGTCGCGGTCAGATATGATTTTGTCGGGAAGACCAAATCTAGTGAATACTTTTTCGATGAGTAATCTTGCGATGTCATTGGCGGTTGATTTGTCAGAAGTAGGGATGAAAATTACCCCCTTCGTAAGGCCATGGTCCACCACAGACAATATGGCGTTAAAACCGTCGGAGTTAGGGAGACCCGTGATGAGATCCCATGAAATCTGGGAGAAGGGGCGAAGCGTCTCCGAAGCCGATATCGGCTGGGGAGGGACTTTATCCGGACGTCGGATAATTTTGTATTGCTGACACTCAGGGCAGCCTTTGATGTAATTCTTGACAAATGTTGACATGCCAGGCCAGTAAATGTCTTTCTTGGCCAATCGGTATGTTTCCTGTTCACCAGGGTGACCTCTGGTGGGGTGGTCATGATATTTTGCTATTACTTCACGGCGAAGCTCGAGGTCTTCAGGAATGATAACCCGATTTTGGAAGGTGACAAGGTTGCCACTATCGGTGGAGACGAGTCCGAAGTCGGAGTCGGCGGATTTTGGGAGGTGATCCCTGATTTGTTGGATAGCCTCGGCAGTTTTAGGGTCGTATTTTGGAGAATTGATGACCCGGTTTTGTAGTGCCACATCAATGGCGGAAATAAACAGTTCTTCTGGAAGAACTGTGACGTCGGTATTATCCTGATCATCATCCAGATCATAATCAGGTCGGCGGGATAAGGCGTCCGGCGCCGGAATTTTAACTCCAGGCATGTGTTCTAGCTTGAAGTTGTAGTCGGCCATGAGTTGGACCCAGCGAGCTTGGCGGTGGCTGATCTTTTGGGGTTTTCTCCAATAGGTCAGATTTTGATGATCAGTTTTAATGATCACTGGGTGAGGGGATCCGAGGAGATAATGTCTCCATTCTTCTAATGCGCGGACGATGGCGAGGAGTTCGCGATCGTATATGTTGTAATTTCTTTCGGCTGGTGCGAAAGTTTTGGAGAAGAATGATACCGGTCAACGGTTACCATTGATGTCGTATTGATAGAGCACAGCTCCACTTGCCACTTTTGAGGCATCGGTTTCGATTTCGAAGGGTTTTTCTTGGTCAGGCATGAGGAGTACCGGCTCCTTGAGGAATTCATTCTTGAGAGTCTCGAATGATTCTTGTTGTTCGGACTTCCATTCGAATTTGTTTTTCTTTGATAGAAGATTGTTGAGGGGTTTAGTGAGGTCTGAGTATTTGCGGATGAACTTCCGGTAGAAGTTACAAAAACCGATGAATTTCCGTACTTGACGGACAGTCTTGGGAATGGGCCAATCTTTGATGCCTTTGAGTTTTCCGGGATCCATTTTGATATTGTCAGGCGTGATTATCATGCCTAGGTATTCGAGTCGTTGTTTGTTGAACTCGCATTTTTCTCCTTTGAGGAAAAGGTCGTTTTCTTCGAGTATTTTTAATACTTGTTCGGTGATTTGATCGGTTTCCTCCTGGGTTTTACCAAAGATGAGTATATCATCCATATAGATGATAATTCCGCCTTTGTCGAGTTGTTCGGCAATAACGATAGTCTTGGCAAGGTCGGAGATCTCCTCCTTTCTTTGCCACAAAGAAAAATGGCGATGCCATTGGGGATTTCGTATCAGAACCCTAAGAAGGACTATACATAGGTCTTAGCCACCTTCCTGATGGACAGTAGTATACTTCTTTTTCCCCTTTTAATACTGACACTCTCACACCCATGCTTCCTTTTTCTCACACACAACTTCTATTTCACACAGGAAGCCTTCTTTTACCTGGGTCCACCTTCTTATGACTCGCCTTGACAAGTACTTACCCAGGGTACTTATAAATAGCAGACAACCAATATGTATATAAACCTAGCTACAACCACCTGTACCTTTAGCTTAGTGTTATACACTGTTCTGCTTAAACCTCTTGTTCGCCTGAAAGGGTATCAGAGATTTATCCAGCCCATCTCCAAGTCAAGTAGTAAGACTCAAGGACCAAGTCTGTATAGACATCCTTGTGATCCCAACCTTGCGACTCAGGAGTGGACCCCTAACCCGGGTAACAAGTTGAGTAGCGAAGGTTGCTTTCGCGTTTATTTCCATTGGTGTGAACAGCATGGGGTTCATTTCGTTCTCCATAGAGAATTCATCGAGATTAATGTTATCAATATCGAAGTACTCTGTTGGTGCTTCGTCGGTGGTAGTGGTATGTCCGGCCATATAATCCATGGATATGGAGTTGGCTTCTATCGGTCGGCGGAGAGTTTTAAGAAGTTGGGGAAATGCCGAATGTTCGATTTGTGGTTTCCAAGAGAATGTCTTGGTTTTCCAGTTGATGTCAGGGTTGTGTTGTTCCAACCAGGGAAAACCCATTATGAAATCCTTTGCTCCGGTGTTGGTGACAAAGGCTTGCAATTTGCAATCATGACTATCGATGATGGCGTCGATTGTGACATAATCTCGGATCATGCCATGTTGATTATTTGATCCATCCACATTGGTTAAGGCAATGGGATTGTCCAGGGATTGGCATTGATATCCGAGTCGGTCTACGACTTTGTTGGATATGAAGTTTCCTTGAGCTCCTGAGTCAATCAGGGTGGTGATGGCCACAGGTTTTGACGATCGTTCGCTCCAGATCTCAATGGGGAGGAAAAGAGATCTTTTATTCGAGGACGTAGTTAATTGTACAGAATCGATCATAAGAGGAGAAATTGTTTGTCCATTTTGGGAGTGTGCAGGGGCACATCATTCGACATCACTCCGTTTTAAAAATCCTGGAAAGGACGCATTTGGGGGTCCTCAGCCAGTGCTGAATGTAGTTCTTCTTGGAGTTCCGGCTCCAAGGTGTCCACAAGTTGCTGCATTTGTGTGGCAACATTGGCAACCGCAAGTGAATACTTGCGAGGGGTGGAAGTGGAAGGTTTAGGCCTGTTTGGGTTTCGAACCGGTCAAACCGGTTGAGTTCGGGTGCCAGGGAAGCGGCGGGTTGGTGCGGGCATAGGACATTCCGCAATAAAATGTTTTTCAGATCCGCATCTGAAACATTTGCGATTCTGGTATTGTTTCATCTGCTGACCCGTAAGGACAGCGTCAATTTCGAGGGATCCGTCGCAATTGTCTTCGCAAGGGATGTTGATTTCGTTGATTTCGTGAGGTATTATGGGGTATGGGTCCTCATATTCTTCGGTTTGGAGATTGTCTATCTCCATGGCGTAGGGGTCTCTAGGTGTGAATCTAGGAGCTGATCGGGTGTAGTAGTTCGCATAGGGAACTGTGTTGTTTTGTTTTTGCTTCGATTGGAAGCGGTTGTTATTGTTGAAGGAACGTGGTGTTCCGTAAAGAGCGTTTACTCAGCGGAAATTATCATCGAGTCGGTTAGCCATTGTGTACCATCCTTGAATGGTTTGTGGTGGGTTCTCGGAAGTATTGATTTTGATCGTGATTCTGCGATCGATGGCTTTCCGGTAGAGATCGATGAGAGTTCGATCCTCGTGGATGTCCGCAAGTCGGACCATGTCTTTGAACTTCAAATTGAAGTCAGTCATAGGTTTACCTGCCTGTTTCATTGTTTGTAGGCAAGTATGGGCGTAAGCAGATTCATCTGCTGGTCGGAAATCTTGTCGAAGACGAGCTTTCATAGCGGCCCATGTTTCGTTGTAGAATCCATGGTACGGGGGTGTTTGCACTAGTCCGGCAGCATATCGTTCTGCAATATATTGAGATGCCCAGGTTCGAGCTTCTCCTTTTGCATGGATGTGAGTGCGAAGAGGCACTTGTCGTAGTTTCGGGGGTAGACAAGGTCATTTCCGATAAGGTAGACGTCGACGGCGAAAAGCCAGTCGTCGAATTTGGTTCGGTCTCCGTCAAATATGGGAGGTTTGATAAATCCGATTTCTCGGGGTGCTGGTGGCGCTGGAGCTGCTGGAGCTGGGGCAGCAGCTTGTGAACCCATAATTGTTTGTGGGTTGATTACAGGGGCGTGTGTGGGGGAAGTTTGAATGGGTGACACTGGGGGTAGTGTTACCGGTTGCGGGGTTCGCGGAGTAAGAGAGCGAGGAGAAGGCTGAATTGAGAGAGGAGGCCTTCTTGGGTCTTGAGGTCGAGATGGTCCTGGTCCGCTAATTTGAGTCGGACGAGGTGGAATATTGGTTCTTTCGTAAGGATTACGAAAGGGTGAATCTTCTACTGGGGTAGAAGAAGTTGTCGGAGTTGGACCGGGGAATTGATGTCGGCGGGGGTCCAAGAAAGGGTATTCTTCGATCGCTTGTTGACGGAGTTGTTCTTCTTCGTCTGATTGAAGAGGTTGTTCGTCTGAGAAGTATTCTTCTTCAAACTGGGGATTGGAGGGAGGTTGTTCTTCGGAAATAGATTCTTCTTCTTCGGATGAAGAAGGGGGGCGGAGTCGAGGTGGTATTGTGGTATTTGATAAGGCGAGTGATTGATTTGTAAATCACGTAGCCGAGAGTGATGATGAGGATGTATTTGAGGAGTTTTATGAACTCCAGTTTGTTGGATTAATTTGTGGTTAGGAAATACAAATGTATTTCGAGGCAGATGAAGGGTTGATGAGGGAAAGGAGGTGGATTGGGAAAAGGAGGGAAGGGTCGATGGATTATGTACCACACAATGATTCTTCCAATTGCGTAGCCGGTGGCGCAGATGACGATATTAAGAAGGAGTCCTTTGAACTCCAGGATGTCGGCAGAGAGAGGAACATGTCGCAGTTGGCGACACACGTAGCAATGGCTACAACACGCGCTTTGAAAGCACTACACGTAGCAAGCGGCTACAACACGCGCCTAAAGAGGCACAAGAGGGAACAGAGATTAGCTTAGTGTTTTGTTACCCGGGTTAGGGGTCCGCTCTTGAGTCGCAAGGTTGGGATCACAAGGATGTCTATACAGACTTGGTCCAAGTGTCTTACTGCTTGACTTAGAGGCGGGCTGGATAAATCTCTGAAGCCCTTTCAGATGAACAAGTGATTTAGGCAGAACAGTGTATAACACTAAGCTAAAGGTACAGGTGGTTGTAGCTAGGTTTATATACATATTGGTTGTCTGCTATTTATAAGTACCCTGGGTAAGTACTTATCAAGGCGAGTCATAAGAAGGTGGACCCAGGTAAAAGAAGGCTTCCTGTGTGAAATAGAAGTTGTGTGTGAGAGAAAGGAAGCGTGAGTGTGAGAGTGTCAGTATTAAAGGGGAAAAAGAAGTATGCTACTGTCCATCAGGAAGGTGGCTAAGACCTATGTATAGTCCTTCTTAGGGTTCTGATAACAGGGGGAGGGGGAACTGCAGCGGCAGCACCAGCAACTGGAGCCGGCCTCACAGCAGTAGACTCCTGTGTGACCGGTCCTGAAGCCGGCCCAGCAGGGGCAGAGTTAGTGGCAGCAGTGGAACCGCTTATCTCAGCTGTTCCACGGAACGGGCATGTGGCGTCCACATGTTGGGGGGGGGAGGGAGCCGGAGCCCAATGCGCCGCATAACGACAAAAGTACTCATGGAATGTGATTTTTTGGTCCTGTGAAGTGACCTGGATTTGAGACCACTCAGAGGCCAGAACAGCATCCAAGAGGCGGTAGGCCCCCTCAGCGAGGGCTAGAGCAGCATTAAGGTCCTTGGGCGCTGAGGCAAGAAGGGGACCGAGACAGGGGAGTGCAGTACCCACCAGCCAGGAGCCATAGTCCAGGGCGGGGTCCTGTTGGACAGTGGCAGATTTGGGTAGGGGTCGAAGAACCTCAGGAAGATGGGAAAAATCTTCCTCAGGGGGAGGGGAGGGTGTGGAGCTGTAGGAGAGGGCCGGGGAAGCCTCAAAGCGTAAACGCTTTGCGGCAACATTGGCCAGAGCCGCGTCGACAGAGTCGGTAGGGGCAGGGGCCGGAGAGGGGGAGGGGGGTGTGGACATACCAAATGACCCCGGGGTGAAAAAACGTGCCGCGGCCGGCAACCGTTCAGAGGCCGTGCGCGCACTGGGTTTGGGTGGCATACAAGTGACAAGTTGGAATTCACGAAAGAACACCTAACTACAACGTACTGACCAGCCAGAGACTGATTCGAAAACCGGTGGTGGTGGTAAGAAGTTAAGAAGGGATGGCCAGCTGTTGTTTCAAGTCGACAGTTTGGAACAGTTACAAGGTGAAGAATAAAAGATGACCATTGGTCCTTGATACCATAGATATCAAGGCCAACATCACCCATCTTGAGAGCCTTATCGCTCAACTTCTCATGACCATCAGTGTGGTGCTGATGATTAGGCCCAATTGCTATGAGAGGGGTACAAGGAATGCCTTGGGCACCTGGAAAGCACTTACTCAATCCTTCAGGGGCATGTTTAGCTACAATTTCGTGGATCAAATTTCTGTAAAAATGGCTAGAAGGATTTGGTAGGAGATAATATCTTGAAACGCTTCTTGTCCTCTTACCACCACCATCGATTCGCTTCTGCGATCTTTTGTGCTGGTCTCTGAGAATACAATGAGCAATAACATTTCTGAAACACTGTCTCCGACTCTGGTGAACCCCAACACCACCATTCTTAGCAGCTTTGCCGACTACGCTAGCTCATCGCCCATCACGGCATCAAGCCACCAAACTTTCCCCTTTGCCTCTTCAGCTGGCGATTTTGGCCTCCCCTCCCGTACGGCTTCTAGAGCCTCACACTCCAGTCAACGGGTCTGCGTCAAGCCTAGCGACAGCGACGAAGACTTCTCAGACTCTGAGGAATCTTCGCATACCATCGAGGCCCTGGATCCCACCAAACGCCTCTGCAACGTCGTGCCTACTTCGTGCAACATGGACCCTCCCCCCCAATCAGAAATACCCCCCGCCAGTTGGTCTGACCAGCCAAATGACGAGGAACTCCCGGCCCTGTCGCCATATGAAAGAATCACTGCCAATGCCATCGAGGCAGACAAGAATATGAAAATGGTGAGAGACTGGCTCCAATCCCTCTCCCACTCTGAGCTGGTCGACAATGACCATCCCATTGTCGTCCCCTACCTATTCGACATGCTCAACACCATCCTCGCTTCACCCAAACTGGCCAACATGGTCTGCTCTCGGGGTAACTTCAGCCTCACCGAATGGCTTCAACACGTTATCAATGCAGGTATGCAACATCCCATTCCTATACCTACCCCCTCCCTTCCTCCCTCCTCTCCCCCCCCGACTCTGGGCCCAGCTGCCCCGGCTGCATCGCCAGCCCTCCTCCCCCCCTCCTCACCCCCTCCTGCCCCCTCCCCGGACGTGGACATGAGGCCCCCCTCACTATTGCCTGCCCGAATTAATAAAGGTAAGCGCATTACTAAAAGCGGATCAAAGGGACCTGATCTGGGGTTTACCCCTGTTCAGGACAGTCAGAAGTTTACTTCTGTCCCTCGCCCCTTGGCCGGCTCTGGTGCTGCCCTGACCCACCCTTCTGGACCATCCCAATCGGCTGGATCTGGACCCTTCAGGACTGTGGTTCCCCCTTCCCCCCCGGCCATCAACATGAAGACCAAACCAAACAGGCGCTCCGCTGCCCCTCCCCCCTCTTCCCAACGCAGCCCGGGCCGCTCCTGGGCCAACGTAGCCGCCTCCCCCCCCACCGCCTCTACCTCCAGCTGGACTGGATGCCTCATTGCGCTCTCTCGGGCCTTCCCGGATGCTGCTCCGGAAGAACTTGAGCACATGGCACATGCCAAGGGCGCCCCACCCCCCACCAACAGGAATGCCCCAGGCTTGGCCTTAGCCAAACCGAAGCCCAAGTTCACGTCTACTACCAAGGGCCCGACGCGTCGCGAGGTCATACTTGCCCTACCCTCACCTCCGCCGGCAGTGCTCGACCTCCCTGGCATTGTCGACTCTGCCAACAGGGGCCTTGTCGCCTCCTCTTCTACCTGCCGTGTCCTTTCTATCTCCAGGGACAAAACGGCCGCCCGCCTACTCTGTCGCAACGTCCCCAACGATGAGGATGTCCACACTATATGCGCCTGGGCCTCCAAAGTGGTCGAAGGCGGTATTACCAAAGTGGGCAAGGCCTGCTCCAAATCGTACCTCAAGGTGCTGGATGTGCCCTGCACTGGAGGTCCCACTTCTTACCCAGAAGTCCGTCGCCTAGTCTGTGAGGCCCTTTCATGCTCCCCTTTGGCCCCTCACTTCCAGATTGTCTCCCCTCCCTGCCCCTCATGCAACAACAGAGGGGCCGACACTGCCACTGTCTGGTTCGAGATTTGGGACTCCCAGACTGGTGCTGCTGCTGATGCAGTGGCCAACCGCACCATACCCATCCTCGGCAATGTTTGCCGCATTCGTAAGGCCGCTGCCCGCCCCGGCATCCCCCTCTGCTCCCGGTGCTGGACCTGGGGTCACACAGTCAATGTCTGCAGGCGTTTTAACATTGCATGCCCCATCTGTGGAGGCCCTCACAAGGAGGAAAACCACCGCTCTCATGCTACTTGCTGCCAGGGTAAGCCCAAAGCCAACCCCCCAGTCCCGGCTACCCCCTACGACCAACCCTGCCCTCACGGTGCCAAGTGTCGCAACTGCCATGGCCCCCACCCTGCCAACAGCACCAAGTGCCCCTTCTGGCACCATCGCTTTGAGCCCAGGTGGATCGAAGGCCGCATCAACAGACAGACCCTTTTGAGGGAGACCATCCGTGCAGAACAGCGCCGTGCCCGCGCTGAAGCCGCGGCTGCCTCCTCTGCCCCTCCTAATGTCTGTACATGATTTGTCAGACATTGTCCCCCTCCCCTTCCCCGACGCGCCTTTTGCCCACCCCTTCCTCCGCTCTCCCACCCCTGATCTGGTTGTTCCCCCCTCCACTTCCCCCTTTCCCTTCCCGGAGCGCCCTACTGGTAGGACGCCTTCGGCCGACTCTCTCTCTGTGGTCTCGCAGAATGTGGCCCGCAATCACTCTCTTCTGGAATCTCTTCTGATTACCCTGTCTGCTCTGGCCGTCGACTTGGTATTTGTACAGGAACCACCTTGGAAAATCATCAGGTATGTCCTTTCCGCTGCTGACAAAAAGGGTGCCCCCGTCATAGGAGGCCCCCTCCACCCTGACTGGGACTGTCTTGTCTCGCCTGGCGACAAGAATGATCCTGACTCTCCCTCACGCCCCCGGTCGATGGTATTTGTCCACAAATCCCTCCGCCCCCTCCGCCCCTCCCTCCGCCGTGATATAGCCCCACACTGGGACATATCCTGGCTGTCCCTTTTCTTCCCCACAGGCCCTATACACTTGGTAGGTATCTATAATGACATGCACGACTCTGCGCTATCCTTCCTGATGGACAAACTCTCCCTCTCCTCCCATTCCTGCCTCTGCCTGGTTGGTGATTTCAACATCCGGTCCTGCGAATGGGATCTCTCTTACCCTACACACCCCACTAGGGCCACCCGACTCCTCAATATGACGGAATCACTCTCACTAACCAGAGCCCTTCCCTCTAAACCCCAACCTACGTTCTACCCCAGGGACCACAACAAATCCTCCACCATCATAGACTTAGCCTTCTTCTCGAACACGCTCCCCATCTCCGTGTACCACATACTACCCCACCTCCAACTACCATCTGACCATGCCCCCCTGGCTTTTACCCTCCCCATTCCCTCCAAAATCCCATTTGCCCGGAAAACCGTGATAAAGATCGACTCCGAGGAAGAGGCCTCATTCCTCGATGCAGTCTCACACGGCTTGGCCTCCCTCCCTTCCTCCCACCCCCTACGCTCGGCCAGGGATGTTGAGGCGTTTGCCTCCTCCCTCATGACCATCGTCTCTAACGCCTGGTCTGCCAACTCAAGAACCTCCCTCGTCTGCCACAGATCCAAGCCATGGTGGAATGACAATTGCTCTCTCCTCCTGGACTCATACAGGTCCGTGCCTTCCAAGGAATCTTGGGGTTTGTTCCGCTCTGGTTGCCGAGCTGCCAAACGAGCATATTACGACAGTCTGGCCAAAGACATAGCAGTCACCAACAAAAGGCCCTGGGACTTGATGTCTTGGGTGGGCCCCCGCTCCCTGCCAGCCATAGACGCCGTAATCGACCCCAGGACCTCCAAGCCCTGTGTTACCCAAGAGGAACTCTTTGACGCACTGGGCTCCCACTTCTTCAATGCAAAAGACTGCATAACAGACCTCTCGGGACTTGATTACCTCCCCGAACAAAAACCCCGCGTCTGGATCCCCTTCGCCCCGCCCGAACTTGATGAGGCCCTAGCAGGCACTTCTAACCGGTCTGCTGCTGGCCCTGACCACCTCACATGGCGACACCTAAAAAGACTGGCATCCCACCCACCCTGCCACTCTGCTCTCCTCGCCCTTGCTAACGCTTGTGTTGAGCACGGTCACTGGCCTTCCTACTTCAAAGATTCCACCACTGTTGTTATCCCCAAACCCCCCAAACCCTCCCACACTAAGCCCGGGGACTTCCGCCCCATCACACTCCTTAATACTATGGGCAAACTTTTCGAGAAAATGCTGGCCACTCGACTCCAATTTGTGGCTGTCCGCCATGCACTTGTCCACCCCCGCCAACTAGGTGGCATTGCAGGTCGCTCCACTGAAGACGCCGGCCTTTACCTGACCCACCTCGTCTGTGCCGGATGGGCCAAGAACATGGTCACAGGCGTGATCGCCTTCGATGTCGCCCAGTTTTTCCCCTCCCTGCATCACTCCACTCTCATTGCCATACTACGCCACCAGGGCTTCCCCCCCCAGGTTCTCTCCTTCTTTGAGTCCTACCTGGTAGGTCGCACCACCTCCCTATCCTGGGGAGCAAACATTGTCTCCAGCCCCATGGACTGCTCTGTTGGGGTTGTCCAGGGCTCTGCTCTCTCCCCAGTACTGTCGTCCCTCTTCCTGGCACCCGTTCTTTACATTGCAGATCACCTATTCTCCCTTGACCCCCTCCTCCAGGGTATTGACTTCTTGTCCTATGTCGACAGCGGCCTCATTGTTTCACGGGGTAAGCAGTGGGAGGACGTGACTCCCCCACTGATCAAAGCATACGGGATTGTCTTCCGACTTCTATCCGACTTTGGACTAGTCCTCAAACACTCCAAAACCGAGTCGTTCTTCTTCTCCAGAAGACACAACGAATCTTTCCCTTCTCTAGACCTAGGCTACACACCCTTCACCGGCAACAACCCCCTCCTACTGTCCCCTGTGTGGAGATACCTGGGTTTCTGGTTTGACCCCCGGCTCTCCTTCAAAGAACATGTCACATTCTATGCAAACAAGTCATTCTCACTCTTAGGTGCCATGCGCCTACTAGGCAACTCGTCCCGCGGACTAAGCCCTTCACACAAACGGTTACTCTACCGCTCCTGTGTCGTCCCTTTGATGACATATGGCGCACCTCTTTGGTTCCATGATGCCGCCTGTATCAAGGGACTACTAAAACAGCTCAGGGCCTCACAACGGCGTGCCGCCTTGTGGATTACGGGAGCCTTCCGCACCTCCCCATCCCAAGGAGTCGAAGCCATCGTGGGCCTTTTGCCCATCCACCTACACTTGAGGAAGCTACAAACCCAGAGCGCTATGTGGATCGCCTCCCTACCCCACACACATGGGATCAATTCCCTCCTCACCAACGCCTCCACCACCGAACACCACCCCCTCTCCCTCCCATTTCTCACTGCCAGACAAAAAAGGATCTCTGGCTCCGCCCTCGCCTTCATGGACACTGCACTCCCCTCTATCATCGGCGATCCCATCCTACGCTCTCATCCCCTGGCTGAACCGGTTTACCGCATAATGGACTGATTTTCTGATCGTTTTGCTTTTCTCAATCCCCCAATCCCCTGCTCCAAGGACACTTTGTCCTCTTGGCGCAACTCTATTCTTGACCCTGCACTCTCTAGGGCCCTCTTCTCTTCGAGTACTCTTGTAATTGGCTTTGACTCCTCTTCCCCTCCCTCCCGTCTCGTTGGCTTTTCCTCCCGAGTCTCCTATGTTGCTTCTGTGGACAATGTAATTGTATGCTCAGACTCTACTGACGCCGGTTCTTTAACAAGTACTGACTGCAAACGTTTTGCTTTCTCCTTTGCCGTCTCCTCTCTGCTCCCCCTATTTAGCAGTAATATTACCTCTCTTTTCTTTCTTACTGACTCTCCCTCAGCGGTGCGGGCTGCACTCTCCCCCTCCCCCTCCTCTGGACAGCATACCTCCCTCCTAGTCTCCTCCCTCCTTATCCCTTGGTTCCGTTCTTCGGACCACCACTCCATCACCATCACGCACTCTCTCTCGCGTTGGAGACTCTCAGTGCATGGATTGGCCCATGTCCTCGCTTCTACAAAACCCCATCCACCTTACTTGACCTTGTCCCCAGTGTGGGCGTCGTCTATCCGGAAGTTGAGCATAAAACACATCATCCGGGAATGGCAGCTCGCCTCCTCCCCCTTAACTGCTCTTGGCTCACAGTTCTTACCCCTCGCACATTGCGGCGAACCTGTCCGACCATCCTACTTTAAAGACGGGTCTTTCTTGTCCTCCGTGGCAAAACAAGCCCCATCCCTCACTGCCCATCTGACGAGATGCATACTTAACCATGCTCCCACGGGTGAATATCGATCCTGGTTCTTTCCTAATGAACCCACAGCTTGCCCCTGTGGTTTTCCCTTTCAATGGCGCGACCACATCCTCTGGTCTTGCCCGCTCTTCACCCGCTGCTGGTCCTGGACCCAGGACAGTGGTTCAAACTACTACACGGACCTCGACGGTCTGATCATGTTTCTCCAAGAAAACCCCCTGGCCTTCTCCTTTCCCCCCGACCCTGGAGGTCCTGCCGTCCGACACTCCTCCCCACCCCCCCCGCATCCCTAGCCCACCCGCTGGTATGTACTTCCCTTCCCCTTTCTCTTTCTAGTTCTCTAGTTAGTCTCTTTCCCCTCACGGGCACTTGATGCCCTTACTCAGTACATCGGATGATGTTGGACCCCTCCAGGGTCCTTCTGTAGAACTCTCACTCACCTTGTAGCTACCTCTCTTGTAGTAGATAGCTGCCACGGACTGCCACCACGCACCGCATAATAAATTGTTGAAAAAAAAAAAAAAAAGAGATAATATCTTGATACTGACCGAGAGATTTGCAATCCTTGTTCAGCTAAGTCGTCCCTTGATGGCCTTGATACCCTTTGACTGATTAGCATCTTTGCTAACAATATCAAGAATTGCCTGGACTGCTATTTCTCTTGGAATGGGTTTTCAAGTGCTTGGGACCTTATGCTTGCCTATTAAGCTCTGCAAGCTTTGACTTTCTGTCATGATTTGAGTAAGCCCACTATGGTATGCCATTCTTCTAGTGTATGATATCTTTTGATAATCACGTACCCTATCTTTAAATCAAGATCAGTTTTGAGCCGTTCAAGTCATTGTTTGACTGTTAAGCCCTCCTTGGCATATTGATGAAGATGCTCCCTTAAGACAGCTTTTGGGGGATCTGTTCAAGGATTGGGGTCATATGTGAATACAAGACAAGCCAATTATTAAGTATTAATGTTACCTATAATTCTTGATTCCATAACCATTTATTCCTGTTGGGTTATTATTGCTCATAGGTGATGAGTGCCGAGGTTGAGGAATTAACTATAGCTTTTATTTGTACCTTATATATAGCGTTGTTGATAAAAAGAACCGGTCACCACGCATGCTTTATATTTCAACCAATAGAAGCTAACCATTGTATGTCAAGAGAATCATTCTTGAGAACCAAAAAAAGCTATTTAGTTACATCTATGGAAGAATCACAAAAAAGCTTCGGAGCGGCAGAAGAAAACTGGGTGAAAGAAGTCCAAGAAAGAAGAATAGTAGATAATTCTATTCTATCTCAGAACCGATTCCTGTACCTTGCTTGTCTTCATCATCCTCACCATCTTCAGAGTCATTACGAGAAGCACAGTGGGGAAGGCCCAAGCCTCGACAAATCCAGGTTACAGGTATGCTGAGTGAGAAAGGCATTGATACCTTGTGAGCCATAGTCTCCAATACCTGAATTCCTGAAAAGAAGTAGGTACAAGGATTATAGCATGCTCAGGTTATTGTACGCACCCAGTCTTTGAATGAGTCATAAGATCAAATAAAACAAGCATATTTCGACCACTCATTGGCATCTGAGAGCCTAAATTGGTTATATTTATCAGTATGTTTGTATAGTGAATACTCAATGACATTACCTTGTATATCAGCAATAATGAGCTCACCATGACTTGTGACGTATACAAAATGTGCAAATGCGAGAAGGGTCATTCCCTTCAAGTCATGTCGTCCAGGATATTTAAGGGTTCCTGTGAATTTGATAACACTTGTTGTACAACGAGGCTCAACCAACCAGAAGGCCTGAGCCTCATTTATGTTGGATATCCCAGATGATGTTGATGGGGTTCCTTGCTCCCAAATCAAGAAGCCATCCGAAACAATAATATCTAAACATATAACACAATTATCAATGCATGTAGTTTGTACAAAACAAGTCATTACCATTCAAAATCTCTATCTGACCTGCACGAGGCACTTTTCTTGAACTTTTCTAAAAACCAAGAAACTGACTTCAGGCGGATGAGTTCATGCTCAAGATGATTTCCGGTTTTCCTCCCAGGAAGCTGCAGCATCCGCATTGAAGCGCTTAGCAACAAATAAGCCTGAGTCATGAGTAAACTAGGTGAGCGTTCACAGTAAGTAAGTATTAATACAGAGTAAGCAATATCATCTTTACATACATGGTAGACCAGTTTGGTTTCCCCTGATGCAAATGCAGTTACCCCAATTCGGCCTATCTGTATGGTGGCAGGGTCAAATGCAGATTCTGGCCATAGGATATCTACTTGACCAGTCTCTGAGTCACAAACTGTATCAGCCTTGATGAATTGGATCACCGTGACTATTGTTGAGTGGGTAGCTGAGGTACCAGCCTGCTGTACAGGACAAAAGATGATTGTAAATGACCTAATTTGGAATAAGTTGCCATGACGATAGAGTATGCAAATGGCACCTTACTTCCAGCACTCGTATAATGCTCTTCACCATCTAATGTAGTTGATGTTGCACTATGCTTCCTACTTGCCAATTGTACTACTGATGCAAGAGGTGTTTGTACTGCTTGTCAATTGACCTCCTCCTTGTGCTTTAAGAACTTGGTATGAATACCAGTTAGTAACAAACAAAGCGGTGTAACAAGTGGACATACCGCAGGTTTGTCAATATATAGCTCGAAGCTCATAGTTGGTGGCTTGAGCCCACCCTTTGTTGGCTTTTCCTTTGAGTAATGTGCGGCCGTTGCTCCATTCATATATTGTGAGTAGCTATTACCAACTGTTTCGCTCTCAGTACCAGAATTAAAAACTAGATTACCTGCCCACCAAAGCTCCGTTTCTGTTCTATAATAGTAGCCCATTGTGTCAACTGTTTAGCATCAATTCATAGTGGCTACTTACTGGAGCAACTCCATACTATGATAGTTTGTCCACCGCTCATTCAAAGTTTTCATGGCATGCTCGTGAACCTCTATCAATCAGATAGTAACAATGGGATAAATATATAAGAGGTAGATGAGATACATACCCAATAGATATGCATCCTTACTCCAGGAGAAACCCCACTCTCCTAGATCGGCATCAATTGGTGGCAAGGACTTGCCTGTACCTGTACCCCTGATACAACATTGAAACTTGACATACACCTTGTTCAAATCACCCTGTACATTTGCCTTAGCGGTGAGCAATGATTGGGTTGTATGGACTGAGGGCGGTCCCATCTGCTTTGGGCCGAGGTGTGCTCCCATGGCTTGTGCACGGGCCAGTCGACTATTGTCAACAGCAGCCAATATACGCTGCTGAGTAGGATCTATCAAAAATAGTATTGACGTTCAAAATCCTCATATATTTGAGATAACAAATTACTTACCGTCGGCAGTGTCAGCATTACTCTGTACCAAAGTTTCATCATGTTGCTTGGCATCACATTCTCCACAGAATTGAGCCTGTAGATTTGCATAAGCAATTCCACAGCCCTTGCACTGGTTATAGCCCTTTTGAAGAGATTAAACAAAAAGGTGAGTAAAAATGTTGGAAGCTACGTACCATCCACATCTCCCATGTTAAGGAGTTACGGGTATGCTTGGCAAGCTCAGTACACTTGGCACATAGCCCCTCAGTAGACTTAAATTCGAACAGCCCTCCACACCCTTTGCCATTATTTGGAACCAGTCCACAGCGCTCTTTGCTCATCGAATGACTTGTAAAGAAGAGTGAGCCGGGGAAGAATAAAAAATCTGAGGTAGTGGGCAAGGTAGGGAGACAGTGATGAGCCGGATATAAAGGAAGAGGGACTTCACTGTGTTGCCTCATCTTGAGATTTTGACACAATGGCTCAACCTAGATAGAAAATGTGGTGAGGATCTGTTCAGCAGTACAGCTTCAGAATCACACTATTCTCAATCAGAGGCCCACCATAGAACAATACTTTTTTTACCTCGTAGTAAAGACAATACCGGATTCACGAGAAAAATCTTGAAACGAATCCTGGGTGCTGCGGGAGAATGCATGTCCACAATATCATACACCAAATACCGTGGATATAGTGAGCCTCACTACGCTCCAACTGGAGGAGCAGCTCTAGCCTTGTTGGGCTGAAGTTCTGCCTCGCTACTCTGAAATATTCTGGTGAGATGCCTGAAGAAAGCTCAAGGGTCGGGAGAAACTTGCCATCTACCTTCCAGCAGAAGAAGCAGTGGCTCCTCAAAACGTCCAGCCAGGTATGCCATCACGAGAGAATAGCAGTTCTTGTATGGTAGTGCGGTGATATGATGGGCTATCGCGGGAGAAGAGGATAGTGTGAGAAGGAAGTGGTGGATCAGAGGAGAGTGAGGGGGTAGGAGTGGGGGGAGGAGTATTCCTGAAGCATTGAGAAAGGAGCGCGAGTCTAGAGGGTGCAGGTGGTGAGAGAATAGAAGTTGGGTAGGTGGAAGAGCATACCACGATAGCCTTGAGAATCCCTGCCCTTCGCAAAGTCTCTGCATGTCCTGTGGTGAACATTGCAGATGGAGATGTCTTGTTCAATGTCTGCATGGCTGAGGGAGGTGGCGAGGTGGAGGATGGCAGCACTTGATATGCTTCCATCTTGTCGCAACTCACCATAAGTCATATATTCCACTGGATCCAGATGATGTGTCTGTTATCAGAACCCTAAGAAGGACTATACATAGGTCTTAGCCACCTTCCTGATGGACAGTAGCATACTTCTTTTTCCCCTTTAATACTGACACTCTCACAATCACGCTTCCTTTCTCTCACACACAACTTCTATTTCACACAGGAAGCCTTCTTTTACCTGGGTCCACCTTCTTATGACTCACCTTGATAAGTACTTACCCAGGGTACTTATAAATAGCAGACAACCAATATGTATATAAACCTAGCTACAACCACCTGTACCTTTAGCTTAGTGTTATACACTGTTCTGCTTAAATCCCCAGTTCGCCTGAAAGGGCTTCAGAGATTTATCCAGCCCACCTCTAAGTCAAGTAGTAAGACACTTGGACTAAGTCTGTATAGACATCCTTGTGATCCCAACCTTGCGACTCAAGAGCAGACCCCTAACCCGGGTAACAAAACACTAAGCTATCTCTGGTCCCCTTGTGCCTCTTCAGGCGCGTGTTGTAGCCGCTTGCTACGTGTAGTGCCCATAGGCGCGTGTTGTGCTCTCAGAGCGCGTGTTGTAGCTGTTGCTACGTGTCTTCCCTCCCCGCCGCCATTCTGGAGTTGAAAGGACTCCTCATCAACATCATCATCTGCGCCACCGGCTACGCAATTGGAAGAATAATTGCATGGTACATAATCCATCAACCCTTCCCTCCTTTTCCCAATCCTCCTCTTTTCCCTCACCAACCCTTCATCTGTCTCGAAATACATCTATATTTCGTGACAAACTAATCTGACAAAACTGGAGTTCATAAAACTCCTCAAATACATCCTTATCATCATTTTGGGCTATGTGATTTACAAATCAATCACTTGCCTTATCAACTACCACAATACCACCCCGACTCCGTCCCCCTTCTTCATCCGAAGAAGAAGAATCTATTTCCGAACAACAACCTCCTCCCAATCCCCAGTCTGAAGAAGAATACTTCTCAGACGAACAACCTCTCCAACCAGACAAAGAAGAACAACTTCACCAACAAGCAATCGAAGAGTACCCTTTCCTACCCCGAGCCCGTCAACAATTCCAAACTCCGACAACTTCTTCTACCCCAGCAGAAGACTCACCCTTTCGTAACCCTTACGAAAGAACCAACATTCCACCTCGTCCGACTCGAATTAGCGGACCAGGTCCCTCTCGACCCCAAGACCCAAGAAGGCCTCCTCTTTCAATCCAGCCTTCTCCTCATTTCCTTACCCCTCAAACACCACAACTGGCAACGCTACCTCCAGCGTCACCCATTCAAACCTCCCCCACACACGCCCCTGTAATCAACCCACAAACAACTATGGGTTCACAAGCCGCCGCCCCAGCTCCAGCAGCCCCAGCAGCACCAGCACCCCGAGAAATTGGATTTATCAAACCTCCCATCTTTGACGGAGACCGAACCAAATTTGACGACTGGCTTTTTGCCGTCGACGTCTATCTTATCGGAAATGACCTTGTCTACCCCCGAAACTACGATAAGTGCCTCTTTGCACTTACCTCTATGCAAAAAGGAGAAGCTCGAACATGGGCATCTCAATATATCGCAGAACGATATGCAGCAGGACTTGCGCAAACACCCCCATACCATGGATTCTATAATGAAACATGGGCCGCCATGAAGACTCGTCTTCGACAAGACTTCCGACCGGCAGATGAATCTGCCTACGCCCATACTTGCTTACAAACTATGAAGCAAGCAGGTAAACCCATGACCGACTTCAATTCGAAGTTCAAAGATATGGTCCGACTTGCGGACATCCGTGAAGATCGAACTCTTATCGATCTCTACCGAAAAGCTATCAATCGCAGAATCGCGATCAAAATCGATACCTCCGAAAACCCACCACAAACCATTCAAGGATGGTATACTATGGCCAATCGACTCGACGACAACTTCCGCCAAGTAAACGCCCTTTACGGAACACCACGTTCCTTCAACAACAACAATCGTTTCCAATCGAAGCAAAAACAGAATAATACAATTCCTTACGCGAATTATTACTCCCGATCAGCCCCTAGGTTCACACCTAGAGACCCCTATGCCATGGAAATAGATAATCTCCAGACCGAAGAATACGAGGATCCATACCCTATAATTCCTCACGAAATTAATGAAATCAACATCCCTTGTGAAGACAACTGCGACGGATCCCTCGAAATCGACGCTGTCCTTACCGGTCAGCAAATGAAACAATACCAGAACCGCAAATGTTTCAGATGCGGATCTGAGAAACATTTTATTGCGGAATGTCCAATGCCCGCACCAACTCGCCGCTTCCCCGGCGCTCGAACTCAACCGGTTCGACCAGTTCGAAACCCAAACAGGCCTAAACCTTCCACTTCCACCCCTCGCAAGTATTCACTTGCGGTTGCCGATGTTGCCGCACAAATGCAGCAACTTGTGGACACCTTGGAGCCGGAACTCCAAGAAGAACTACATTCAGCACTGGCAGAGGACCCCCAAATGCGTCCCTTCCAGGATTTTTAAAACGGAGTGATGTCGAACGATGTGCCCCTGCACACTCCCAAAATGGACAAACAATTTCTCCTCTTACGATCGATTCTGTACAATTAACTACGTCCTCGAATAAAAGATCTCTTTTCCTCCCCATTGAGATCTGGAGCGAACGATCGTCAAAACCTGTGGCCATCACCGCCCTGATTGACTCAGGAGCTCAAGGAAACTTCATATCCAACAAAGTCGTAGACCGACTCGGATATCAATGCCAATCCCTGGACAATCCCATTGCCTTAACCAATGTGGATGGATCAAATAATCAACATGGCATGATCCGAGATTATGTCACAATCGACGCCATCATCGATAGTCATGATTGCAAATTGCAAGCCTTTGTCACCAACACCGGAGCAAAGGATTTCATAATGGGTTTTCCCTGGTTGGAACAACACAACCCTGACATCAACTGGAAAACCAAGACATTCTCGTGGAAACCACAGATCAAACATTCAGCATTTCCCCAACTTCTTAAAACTCTCCGCCGACCAATAGAAGCCAATTCCATATCTATGGATTACATGGCCGGACATACCACTACCACCGACGAAGCACCAACAGAATACTTCGATATCAATAACATCAATCTCGATGAATTCTCCATGGAGAACGAAATGAACCCTATGCTGTTCACACCAATGGAAATAAACGCGAAAGCAACCTTCGCTACTCAACTCCATAACACTGCCGCCAAACTCACATCCAAACTCCGCGGTAAACTCCCCGAAAAACAAGAAGAAAACAAAATCCCTCGACGTTTCGCTCGATGGGCAAAATTATTCGATAAGAAAGCATCCGAACGATTCCCACCATCACGATCTTTCGATCACGCCATCGAAACAAAACCGACCTTTGAACCAAAGTTGATGAAACCATACCACCTAGCGCCCGCCGAAAATAAAGCGCTAAAAGAATTTATAGACGAAAATTTGCGAAAAGGGTATATCCGACCCTCGAAATCACCAATGGCATCGCCATTTTTCTTTGTGGCAAAGAAAGGAGGAGATCTCCGACCTTGCCAAGACTATCGTTACATCAACGAACACACGGTAAAGAACGCTTACCCAATTCCCATGATTTCCGCTATCATGGATAAACTCAAAGGAGCCAAATACTTCACCAAACTCGACGTCCGACTCGGATACAACAACATCCGAATCAAAGAAGGCGACCAATGGAAGGCCGCATTCAAAACACCGCAGGGTCTATTCGAACCCACGGTAATGTTCTTTGGGTTATGCAACTCCCCTGCCACATTCCAACACATGATGGATACAATCTTTGCTGAACAACTTGACAAAGGCGGAATTATCATCTATATGGATGATATACTCATTTTCGGTAAAACCCAGGAGGAAACCGATCAAATCACCGAACAAGTATTGAAAGTACTCGAAGAAAACGACCTTTTCCTCAAAGGAGAAAAATGCGAGTTCAACAAACAACGACTCGAATACTTAGGCATGATAATCACGCCTGACAATATCAAAATGGATCCCGGAAAACTCAAAGGCATCAAAGATTGGCCCATTCCCAAGACCGTCCGTCAAGTACGGAAATTCATCAGATTTTGTAACTTCTACCGGAAGTTCATCCGCAAATACTCGGACCTCACTAAACCCCTCAACAGTCTCCTTTCGAAGAAAAACAAATTTGAATGGAAGTCCGAACAACAGGAGTCATTTGAGACTCTCAAGAATGAATTTCTCAAGGAGCCGGTACTCCTCATGCCCAATCAAGAGAAACCTTTCGAAATCGAAACCGATGCCTCGAAAGTGGCAAGTGGAGCTGTGCTCTATCAATACGACATCAATGGTAACCGTAGACCAGTATCATTCTTCTCCAAAACTTTCGCACCAGCCGAAAGAAATTACGATATATACGATCGAGAACTCCTCGCCATCGTCCGCGCATTAGAAGAATGGAGACATTATCTCCTCGGGTCCCCTCACCCAGTGATCATCAAAACTGATCATCAAAATCTGACTTATTGGAGGAAACCCCAAAAGATCAGCCGCCGCCAAGCTCGCTGGGTCCAGCTCATGGCCGACTACAACTTCAAACTAGAACACGTGCCTGGAGTTAAAATTCCGGCGCCGGACGCCTTGTCCCGCCGACCTGATTATGATCTGGATGATGATCAGGATAATACCGACGTCACAGTTCTTCCAGAAGAACTGTTTATTTCCGCCATTGATGTGGCACTACGTAACCGGGTCATCAATTCTCCAAAATACGACCCTAAAACTGCCGAGGCTATCCAACAGATCAAGGATCACCTCCCGAAATCCGCCGACTCCGACTTCGGACTCGTCCCCACTGATAGTGGCAACCTTGTCACCTTCCAAAATCGGGTTATCATTCCCGAGGACCTCGAACTTTGCCGCGAGGTAATAGCGAAGTATCATGACCACCCCACCAGAGGCCACCCTGGTGAACAGGAAACATACCGACTGGCCAAGAAAGACGTTTACTGGCCTGGCATGTCAACATTCGTCAAGAATTACGTCAAAGGCTGCCCTGAATGTCAGCAATACAAAATTATCCGACGTCCGGATAAAGTCCCTCCTCAGCCGATATCGGCTTCGGAGACGCTTCACCCCTTCTCCCAGATTTCATGGGATCTCATCACGGGTCTCCCTAACTCCGACGGCTTTAATGCCATATTGTCCGTGGTGGACCACAGCCTTACGAAGGGGGTAATTTTCATCCCTACATCCGACAAATCAACCGCCGATGACATCGCAAGAATACTCATCGAAAAAGTATTCACTAGATTTGGTCTTCCCGACAAAATCATATCCGACCGCGACCCTAGATTCGCCGCAAAATCCCTTCGAGAATTGGCTAAACGCCTCAACATCAAACAGGCCTTCTCTACAGCCTACCACCCTCAAACAGATGGATCCACAGAACGATATAACCAAGAGATTGAAACATATCTCTCCATCTATTGCACTCGAAATCCCCTCCACTGGGTCGACTCCCTACCCCTTGCCGAGTTCTCACACAACTCAAGAACTCATGCCTCAAGGCAAAAATCTCCATTCGAACTCATCATGGGATATAACCCACCTTCTATTCCCACAATTATGGAAACATCAGATTTTCCATCAGTTGATGAAAGAATTCGAACTCTGGATCACGCCAGAAGAGAAGCACAAGCAGCACATCAACTATCCGCTGACATCGTGCGACAACGAAACAACAAATCAATCAAACCGCTCACAATGGAACAACATGTCTGGCTAGAAGCCAAGAACCTCAAACTCCCGTTCTTATCGAACAAAATATCCCCGAAACGTTTAGGGCCTTTCCAAATCAAGAAAGTCCTATCACCGATCAACTACGAATTGACACTCCCAACACACTGGAAAATACATCCGGTCTTCCATCAAAATCTTCTAACCCCATACGAGGAAACAGAAGCATATGGAGCAACCCAAACTCTGCCCCCGCCGATAATCATCAATGATGAAGAAGAATACGAAATAGAAGCGATTATCAATCACCGCCGACGCCACAATCAACTCCACTTCTACATCAAGTGGAAAGGATACCCACATACCGAGAACCAGTGGTTACCAGAAAAGGAACTCTTAAAGAACGCCAAAGAAATCCTTCAAGAGTATAAAAGAACTCACAAAACGTGAAGAAAACCCCAGGAACTTTCGAGAACCTACCAAACACAGAAGCCAAACAGCCTCTCAAGTTTATAAACCACACCTTTCCACAATGTCTTCCATCATCCGCCCCCAATCAGCTCTTGCCTCCATCTCCTCCCACTCCACTTCCAACACCGCAAGTTCAATTGTCATTATAGATGGATTCACACCATCTCCGACGAACTCACTTTCGGGAGCTTCCATTCCGCCCCCGTCTCCCTACACCCCCTCCGACGCCTTTGCCAACGTCTCCGACAGAGACGAAACCCCCGACCCCAACGATACACCTGCAGGAACCCCTGCACCCCTCACCGCCTTTCCTAAGGCAACCATTACAGTACATCCCAGACCAACAGCAACTAGCACTGGATCATTGGGATCGAATCGAGTTAGCAATAGCGATCTCCGGAAGATTGCAACCGACATCTCCTTTGGAGATCGACTACACGACCCTACAATTCAAAGCTCCGACAGAGCTTTCTGGAACCACTATGCCGACATGGTTCGACAAACTCAGGCTCTCAATAGAGCGTTCGAACAACAACGAAAATGGACGGAATCACTCAAAATCTCATGCCGAGATCGACCGGCTCTCATGTACGCGCTGTATGCGCACCTATCCTACGGTCCCCCGGGCTCAAACCTTCAGGACCCCATCACCATCGATGACTCCGTCATCCAACCCCAGTCCTCCACCAAGCCCTCCGGGCCCAATTCCAATCCTACCCCCGGCCCCAAGAGCCGAAACCCCTTCGCCAGTAACTCCGCCATGGCCGCCTTCAAGGCCCTCGACGAGGAGCAATCTAAACAACACGTGGCCAAGCCCTTGGCTCACAACACTAAACCCGGCCCTTTGGGTTGACCCAAGCCTTACCCCACCCGAACCGTTCACCCACGAACCGACTCCAACCCCACCAAACCAGCCGACTCCAAGTATATCTGTCCTGAATGCAAACGACATGGACATTGGGCATCAGACTGCCCCAACTTCCAGTGTATGGGATGCAAACTATACACTCCCGGACACTACTCATACAACTGCATCAAATATCGATGCCCCTACTGCAAGAACTGGGAACCCAAACACCCACGACAGGCCTGTCCCAAACAAGGCACCAAACCCACTAAGAATATCACGGCCTACTTTACCAACAATCAACCCAAACCTCGGGTTGCCAAACCACATACACCCATCCCCGACTACCAGTTCCCCGGACCCTACACACCAAACATGGGAACCTACTACGACGATTATATCGACGATGCCGCCGACGCCAACAACACCGGTGAACCTGCCGGACCCAACTACCTTTAGTCCCGAACAAAACCGACGATTCTGGAATGCTTTCTTTCCAGACCCACCATCTCCCCAAACCGCACGTGAACTCAATATTCATCGAACTCCGACTCCACCTTTTTCTCCGGTTATACCGGCAGCAATTTACATCGAAGATGTCGATTTCCTAGCCGCTTACCCAAGCAACGACGAACCACAAGATCATAACGGAGTATGATCGTAAAAACGGGGTAATGTTATCAGAACCCTAAGAAGGACTATACATAGGTCTTAGCCACCTTCCTGATGGACAGTAGCATACTTCTTTTTCCCCTTTAATACTGACACTCTCACAATCACGCTTCCTTTCTCTCACACACAACTTCTATTTCACACAGGAAGCCTTCTTTTACCTGGGTCCACCTTCTTATGACTCACCTTGATAAGTACTTACCCAGGGTACTTATAAATAGCAGACAACCAATATGTATATAAACCTAGCTACAACCACCTGTACCTTTAGCTTAGTGTTATACACTGTTCTGCTTAAATCCCCAGTTCGCCTGAAAGGGCTTCAGAGATTTATCCAGCCCGCCTCTAAGTCAAGTAGTAAGACACTTGGACTAAGTCTGTATAGACATCCTTGTGATCCCAACCTTGCGACTCAAGAGCGGACCCCTAACCCGGGTAACAGTGTCTGGATATTCCAGAACACATCTCAGAGTGTTGAGGACATGGCCTACTTAGCCATCATGCAAAGGTGAGTGAGTGAGAGATAGAGGGATAGATCACCTTCACCGATGCATCCTGATGCAGGGGTTCTCAGGTATACTGAACATCACCAGCTTGTCACTTGTGGGTGTGAAGGCACGTGATATCACGCACCTGATGTGATCATGCCAAATTTCTGCCGTGGATGTCCGGCCAACCCTAGCAGAGTCTTGGGCATCGTTATAGATTCCAACCAAGTGTACTGGTCCAGTAGGGAAAAAGAGAGACAGCCATGAGATGTCCCAGTGTGGGGCAAGGTCATGGCAGAGGGAGGGGCGGAGGGGGCGGAGGGATTTGTGCACAAACACCATCAACCAGGGGTGGGAAGGGGAGTCAGGGTCATTCTTGTCACCAGGGGAGACAAGACAGTCCCAGTCAGGATGGAGAGGACCGCCAATAACAGGGGCACCTTTTTTGTCAGTAGCAGAGAGTACATACCTAATGATTTTCCAGGGGGGTTCTTGTATAAAGACTAGGTCAACAGCTAGTGTAGACAGAGTAATCAGCAGAGTTTCCAAGAGAGAATAATTGTGGGCCACATTTTGAGAGACCACTGAAAGAGAGTTGACTGAAGGCGTCCTACCAGTAGGGCACTCTGGGAAAGGAAAGGGGGAAGTGGGAGGAGGCACAGTCGGATCAGGAGTAGGGGGGTGGAGGAAAGGGCAGGCAAAGGGCACGTTGGGGAAGGGTAAGGGGACAGTGTCTGACAGATCATGTACAGACATTAGGAGGGGCAGCAGAGGTGGCCGCAGCTTCAGCATGGGCTCAACACTGTTCAGCACAAATGGTTTCCCTCAGGAGGGTTTGGCAGTTGATGTGGCCTTTGATCCACTTGGGTTCAAAACAGTGATGCCAGAATGGGCACTTGGTGCTGTTGGCGGGGTGGGGGCCATTGCAGTTGTGGCATTTGGCACCATGGGGGCATGGTTGGTCATGGGGGGTGGCCAGGACAGGGGGGTTAGCCTTGGGCCTGCCCTGGCAGCAGGTGGCATGTGAGCAGTGGTTCTCCTCCTTGTGGGGGCCACTGCAGATAGGGCATGCAATGTTAAATCACCTACAGATGTTGACAGTGTGGCCCCAGGTTCAGCACTGAGAGCAGAGGGGGACACTGGGGTGGGCGGTGGCTTTGCAGATGCAGCAGATGTTGCCAAGGATGGGGACAGAGTGGTTGGCCACAGCATCAGCGGTGGTACCTGCTTGAGAGTCCCAAATTTCAAACCAAACAGTGGCAGTGTCTGCACCGCGGTTGTTGTGGGAGGGGCAAGGGGGAGAGACCAGCTGGAAGTGGGGTGCGAGAGGGGAGTGGGAAAGGGCCTCACATACTAGGTATCGGACCTCGGGGTAGGAGGCAGGACCTCCAGTGCAAGGCACATCAAGCACCTTAAGGTAGGACTTGGAGTGGGCTTTGCCTGCTTCAGAGATGCCACCTTTGACCACTTTAGAGGTCCAGGCACAAATAGTATGGACATCCTGGTCATTAGGGACGTCATGGCAGAGGAGACGGGCGGCTGTCTTGTCTCTAGAGATAGACAGAATGCAACAAGAGAAGGAGGAGGCAACCAGGCCTCGGTTGGCAGAGTCAACAATTCCCAGAAGGTCAAGGACAGTGGGAGGTGGGGAGGGGAGTGCCAGAATGACCTCCCAACGTGTCGGGCCTTTGGTGGTGGATGTGAATTTGGGTTTCGGTTTAGCAATAGCCAATCCTGGGGTGTTTCCAGCGTTGGGGGGGGAGGCGCCCTTGGCATGTGCCATACATTCCAGCTCCTCAGGTGAGGCATCCAGGAATGCCTGGGAGAGTGCAATGAGACTTCCGGTCCAGCCTGAAGTTGAGGGGGAGGGGTTTGTAGCAGCCATGTTGGCTCATGTGCAGTTGGAGGGGGGGGAGAAGCAGCGGAGTGCTGGTTAGGTTTGGTGTGGAGATTAACCGCAGGGGGGGAAGGGGGAACAACTGATTGGAATGGTCCAGATCCGGCCAAGGGTGAGAGTCCATTAGTCCAGGTCCAATCAGCACCAGATCCAGACTGAGAGTGAGGATCAGGGGTAAACCTCTGACCACCCTGAACAGGGGTAGACCCTGGATCAGGTCCCTTGGTTCTGGACCCAATAGCGTGCTTACCTTTATTAATCCGGGCAGGCAAAGGGGAGGGGGGCCTCATGTCCACATCTGAGGAGGGGGCAGGAGGGGGTGAGGAGGGGGGGAGGAGGGCTGACAGTGCAGCTGGGGCAGCTGGGCCCAGAGTCGGGGGGGAAGAAGAGGGTGGATGGGAGAGATTAGGTACAGGGAGGTGCATACCTGCGTTAATCAAGTGTTGGAGCCATTCAGCGATGCTGAAGTTGCCCCTGGAGCATACCATGTTGCACAATTTAAGGGAGGCAAAGATTGAGTTGATTAGGTCAAATAGGCATGGGAGGACAATGGGGTGGTCGTTGTCGACCAGCTTGGAGTGTGAGAGGGACTGGAGCCAGTCCATTACCATTTTGAGGTTTTCATCTGCCTCGACAGAGTTGGCAGTGATTCTCTTGTGGGGTGAGAGGGCAGGGAGTTCTTCATCAGTTGGCCTGTCAGACCAGCTAGCAGGGGGGACTTCTGGTTGGTTAGGGGGTGGGGGTTCTAAGTCACCTGAGGTGGGCATGGTGGCTTGTGTCCTTTTGGTGGGATCTAAGGCACCAAGGGTGTGCGTAGATTTGCCGGAGTCTGAGAACTCCTCATTGCTGTCACCTGGCTTTGCAAAGACACGATTGGAGGTTTGAGAGGCCCTGGAGACAGCTCAAGATGAAAGGCCAACATCCCTTCTTGACTTCTTACCACCACCACCGGTTTTCGAATTGGTCTCTGGCTGGTCAGTACATTGTAGTTAGGTGTTCTTTCTTGAATTCCAACTTGTTGCTTGTATGCCACCCAAACCCAGTGTGCGCACGGCCTCTGAACAGTCACCGGCTGCGGCATGTTTTTTCACCCCGGGGTCATTTGGTATGTCCACACCCCCCTCCCCCTCTCCAGCCCCTGCCCCTAGCGACTCTGTTGACGCGGCTCTGGCAAATGTCACCGCAAAGCGTTTACGCTTTGAGGCTTCCCCGGCCCTCTCCTACAGCTCCACACCCTCCCCTCCCCCTGAGGAAGATTTTTCCCATCTTCCCAAGGTTCTTTGACCCCTACCCAAATCTGCCACCATCCAACGGGACCCCGCCCTGGACTACAGCTCCTGGCTGGTGGGTACTGCACTCCCCCATCTCGGTCCCCTTCTCACCTCAGCGCCCAAGGACCTCAATGCTGCTCTAGCCCTCACTGAGGGGGCCTACCGCCTCTTGGATGCCATCCTGGCCTCTGAGTGGTCTCAAATCCAGGTCACTTCACAGGACCAAAAAATGACATTCCATGAGTACTTTCGTCATTATGCGGCACATTGGGCTCCGGCCCCCTCCCCCCCCAACATGTGGACGCCACATGCCCGTTCCGTGGAACAGCTGAGGTAAGCAGTTCCACTGCTGCCACTAACTCTGCCCCTGCTGGGCCGGCTTCAGGACCGGTCACACAGGAGTCTACTGCTGTGAGGCCGGCTCCAGTTGCTGGTGCTGCCGCTGCAGTTCCCCCTCCCCCTTGCCCTGTGCATTCCCCCCGGCGCCCTCGGCTTGTTCCACCCGGTGTGGCCCCTCCCCCCCCCCCTTTCCTATGCTGGTGCCCTCAAGGCAGCACCCACCCTGGTCCACATGGCCAAGGCGTTCCCCTCACTCCCAACAGACCACGTCATTGCTATCCAAAAGGCTGTTCTTGGCACTCCGGCCTCCAAGGCCAAATGCTCATGCACAGTTGCTGGCCCTTCCAGGTGCCAGATTTTAATTCCCAGGTCTGATGCCTTGTTCAAGGTGTCTCTTCCCCATATCACTCAAGTTGCCAACTCGGCGCTCTTGGCCTCTGGCTCCTTGCTCCGCGTAGAGTCAGTGCACCCTTCCACTGGGGGCTTGTCCCTCTCCACATCTGCTGTCGCGTCGGCCTCTGAGCTGTCGGTGGTCAGCACTGCAATCGGCAAGGACCTTAAGGCTCCCCCTGTCCCTGCTGCCCTACCCACGTCCTGATCTTACTTGAAGCTCATTGATGTCCCTCTTTTCCAGCCTGGTACTGCGGACCGGGTCACCTCTGCCGAGGTTGCTCAAGCTCTTGGCCAGTCACCTCTTGCCCTCTCTCTTCCCCTTGCTGGTCCCCCCTGGGTGTTACCCGGGTTAGGGGTCCACTCTTGAGTCGCAAGGTTGGGATCACAAGGATGTCTATACAGACTTGGTCCTTGAGTCTTACTACTTGACTTAGAGATGGGCTGGATAAATCTCTGATACCCTTTCAGGCGAACAAGAGGTTTAAGCAGAACAGTGTATAACACTAAGCTAAGGATACAGGTGACTGTAGCTAGGTTTATATACATATTGGCTATCTGCTATTTATAAGTACCCTGGGTAAGTACTTGTCAAGGCGAGTCATTGGAAGGTGGACCCAGGTAAAGAGAAGGCTTCCTGTGAGAAATAGAAGTTGAGTATGGGAGAAAGGAAGCGTAGGTGTGGGAGTATCAGTATTAAAGATAGGAAAAAGAAGTATTCTACTGTCCATCAGGAAGGTGGCTAAGACCTAATTATAGTCCTTTCTGAGGGTTCTGATAACACTGGGTGATCCGCAACTCAGCCAAGTCAACCATGGCTACTGCCTGGTTCGACATTCACGACTCTCAGTCTGGTTCCTGCACCAAGGCAGTAGTCGGGCATTCTATTCCTCTTGCAGGCGCTGTTTGCTTCATCAGGGCTGCCCACGCTAATCCCGGCACCCCCTGCTGCTCCTGTTGTTGGCGCTGGGGCCATACCATTCACACTTGCCACGCGTGCTCTGCACGCTGCCCCATCTGCTCCGAGCCTCACTCTGAGGCTGAACACCGGTCTCATGCCGGATGCTGCAAGGGCCATCCCAAGGCCAAGCCCCCTGTCCCTGCCACCCCCGATGGCTCCCTGTGCCCCCACCCCCATAAGTGTATTAACTGCAGCAAATCGCATGCCACCAACAGCCCAAAGTGCCCCTTCTGGCGCCATTGTTTCCAGGCCGATTGGATCAAGGCCAGGTATGCGGCTGACAGCCGCACTGCAGATGCTGGTCACAAGACCAGTGTCAGCTCCTCTGCCCGCAAGAGCAAGACTTCGGGGTCTCATGCCTCCACTTCTGTCTCCTCTTAGTAGGTTTTCTCGTTTACTTTACTTTCCTTCTGGTCTGGGTTCCTTTTCTTTCTTCCTGGGGCCTTCTGCCTGGCGCTTTGTCCTGCCCGCCCTTGGGGCCCCCTCCATTGGCTCTCTTCCTTCTCCGGGAGGGGTTTGGCTGTCTAGGCTCCGGCCTGGGTTAGCCCTCTCCCATTTTCACCCTCCACAGCCACTTGACGGCCAACCTCGGTCTATCAGACGATAGTGGGCCCCCTGCGGGGGCCCTTCCATATAATTCTTCTCATATTTAGGTAGTCGCCTGTACTTGTGTAGTTACGGCTGCCCCTGGACTGCTATTGCACACCAGGTAATAAATTGGTAATTTAAAAAAAAAAAAAAAAAAGATGAAAGGCCAAAAGCCCTGGCAGAGGAGGCAAACAGGAAAATTTGGGGGCTTGATGCCATGATGGGCAATGAGCTGGTGTAGTCAGCAATGCTGCCTAATAATGTGGTGATGGGGTTCACCAGGGTCGGAGATACGATTTCAGAACTGATATTGCTCATTGTTCACTCAGAGACCAGCACCAAAGAACATGAAAGCAATTCAATGGTGGTGGTTAGAGGTCAAGAAAATGTTATGTTACCTTGTAATTTCTGGTCTTCCTGGTTTGGTACTCCCTAAAAACAACCTTTCATATCAACATTTGCCTTCACTAGTCTTGTGGTTTGAATATGGAGATATGCTTATGAACCAAATATCTTCCAACTCCTTGCATGCATCCAGGTGAGAGGCAGATTGTGCAAAGAGATATCAGCAATGGAGAGTAAACAAATTGGCTTGAGCCCAGACCCAATTGAACAATCAGCAACAGGAGGATGCCGATTGGCCCTCATTAGTTCCACAGGAGCACATATTATATTGTCTCTGCTCATACTGAGAAGCAACAATATGGGCTGAGCCTCCATTTTGCAGCTGTTGTGGGCAAGCAAGTTTAGCTATACATGAGGTTACTGTTGTAGACAAACATCAATGTTATCCACCCACCAGTGCCCTGAAGTTGTCGCATCTTCATCTGGAACTCCTTTGTCTTAAAGATACCTATGTTATCCAAAAATGTATTATACAAACAATGTCTGCCAATTTTGTCTTTGGATGTGCCTCAATCAATGGCCTTATGTTGCACAAGGCTGGTGTTATTTCTGTAACTGATCAATCTGCAACCATTTGGCTATGTTCAGACTACCTTATTGCATTCCTTCTTAACCTCTTACCACCACCACCAATTTTCAAGTTGGTCTCTGGTTGGTTCTGAGCATTGTAGTTAGGCTTCCTTCTTGAATACTAGCTCTCTACTATCAATGCCTCCCAAACCCAGTGCATGCACAGCCTCTGAACAGTTGCTGGCTGTGGCACATTTTTTCACCTTGGGGTCTTTTGGTATGTCCTCACCCCCCTCCCCCTCTCCGGCCCCAGCTCCTGCTGACTCTGTTGACGCGGCTCTGGCCAATGTTGCCACAAAGCATTTATGCTTTGAGGCTTCACTGGCCCTCTCATATGGGTCCACACCCTCCCCTCCTTCTGAAGATGCCCTGGCTGCTGCAATCACCTCTTTTGATGCACTTGATGCCCAGCCCTCCCCCTCTGCCCCTGTCCAACAGGACCCCACTCTGGACTATGGCTCCTGGCTGGTCAAGACTGCCCTCCCCCACCTGGGTCCCCTACTTGCCTCTGTGCCAGTGGACCCTGCAGCTGCCCTTGCTCTTTTTGAGGGCTCTTACTGTCTCTTGGATGCCATCTTAGCATCTGAGTGGTCCAATATCCAGGTCTCTTCACAAGGCCAGCAAGTCTCTTTCCGGGAGTACTTTCATTGCTATGGGGCTCAGTGGGCTCCCCCCTCCCCTCCCCAACATGTGGATGCCACATGCCCATTTGAACAGTTGAGGTAAGTGGTTCCTCTGGTGCAACTAACCCTGCCCCTGCTGGGCCGGCTTCAGGACTGGTCACACAGGAGTCTACTGCTGCAAGACTGGCTCTGGTTGCTGGTGCTGCCACTGCAGTTCCCCCTCCCCCTCGCCCTGCGTGCTCCCCCTGGCACCCTCGGTTTGTTCTACCTGGTGTGGCCCCCCCCCCCCTCCTCTCCTATGCTGGCACACTCAAGGCAGCACCCACCCTGGTCCATGTGGCCAAGGTGTTCCCCTCCCTCCCCACAGACTGCATTGTCAAGCTACTGAAAATGGCCATGCGAAGGGGAAGGAGGATCCAGAGGGAGAGTGTACAGAGAGACTTCGGCTTCAGCTTATGTGCTGTGCCCTTCCAATACCACAGGCTTGATTTGTGACTGTGCAATGGGAAGCACACATGAGTGCTTTTGCGATTGCAACAAGGGGGAGGAGGTGCAAGATGCAAGATGGTGCACAAACGTGCAAGAGCAACAGAGGGAGAAAGAGGACAAGCTTAGTTGATTAGCTGACTGAGTAGCTACAGTACAAGCAAACACATTTTATACTACAAGCCAGATACATAATTTGTAAGCAGGAAAAGGGTAGAGAGAGAATGGAGACAATAGTGAATAAAATGATGACTAAGAAACTACTCACTGGAACGCCTTGACAGAGGACACACAATGTGAGAGGGAGTGATGGTGGAACAACGGTTATAAATAGAAATGAAGGATGATGGAATCGCGTGGGAACAGCACCTTTGTGCGCACTTAGGCAGTGGCTGTGCGTTTGGCATGTGACATGCATCATTGCTGTCCAAAGGGCCATCCTTGGTGCTCCAGCTTCCAAAGCCAAGCACACATGCACAATTGCTGGCCCCTCAAGGCACCAGATTCTAGTTCCCAGCTCTGACACCCTGTCCAAGGTGTCTCTGCCCCACATCATCCACGTCGTTAACTTGGCATTATTGGCCTCTGGCTCCACACTTTGTGTAGAGTCGGTGTGCCCCTCCTCTGGGGGCCTGTCCCTCTCCACCTCTGCTGTTGTGTCAGCTTCCAATTTGACAGCTGTTGGCACTGCCCTTGGCAAGGACCTCAAGGCCTCCCTGGTCCCAGTCTCCCTCCCCACATCATGCTCCTATTTGAAGTTAGTCAATGTCCCCCTCTTCCAACCTGGTACTGCCGACTGGGTTACCTCAGCCGAGGTTGCACAGGCCCTTAGCCAGTCCCCCCTTGCACTCTCCCTCCCCCTTGCTGGCCCTCCCCGAGTGGTCTGCAACTCTGCAAAGTCAACCACTGCCACTGCGTGGTTTGACATTCATGACTCACAGTCTGGCTCCCCATGTTCCTTCTTGACCTCATACCACCACCACTGATTGTGGCAGTAGTAGATGTTCTTCCTGGAATGCAATCAGAGACTCAAACAATAGTCTCAACAAGTTCTCTCGATGATCACAGTTTGTCTCTACTGTTCCTGTGTGGTCTGCAACCAAAGCTCTCACTTAATTTGCCTTAATGCACACAATAGCACAAGATATGAAATTGTTAATTCCCAATCTCGTGGTCTCGAAGCTAGGGCAGCAAGTGCTTGCCTTTCACCTCTCCTCCATGCTGTATTTATATGTTTTGGTAGCTAGGAAACAGCCTGAATAAATAAGGAAATATTAGAGAGAGTAATGCTAGTATACACAATTGGTCTAACATTCCCCTGCATAATAATGCTTTTCCACCCGGTATTGGTCCTTTTTTTTTTTTTTTTAAATCAACAATTTATTACCTGGTGTGTGGTAGCAGTCCAGGGGCAGCTGTATCTACATAGAACAGGCAACTACCTTAAATAAAACATAGTTCACAGAGGGACCCCAAAGGGGTCCCAACAGCCATCGCTGTACTGAGTGGGGCCGTCAAGTGACTGTGTAAACTAAGCGAGAATAGCCAGGGACCAGGCCAGGCATAAGCCTAGACACCCAAGCCCTGTCCGAAAAGCACAGAAGAGAAGTGAAAGGAGCCCAGTGGAAGATGCCCATAAGGCGGCAGGATGAAGCGCCGGGCAGGAGGCCCCGGGGAGAAGGAAAACGAGCCCAAATCAGATAGTATATAAATGAAATGAGAAGACCTACTAAGAAGAGACCAATGTTGAGGTGCGAGACCCTGAGGTCTTGTCCTTGTGGGCAGAGAAACCAACACTGGTCTTGTGACCAGAGTCTGCAGTGTGACCATTGGCCAGGTAGCGGGCCTTGATCCAGTCTGGTTGGAAGCAATGGTGCCAGAAAGGGCACTTAACGCTGTTGGCGGCATGGGATTTACTGCAGTTGACGCACTTGCCTGTGTGGGGGCAGGGGATGCCAGTGGGGGGGCAGGGACAGGGGGCTTGGCCTTGGGGTGGCCTTTGCAACAGCCGGCAGAGGACTGGTGCTCAGCCTTGGAGTGAGGTTCAGAGCAGATAGGGCAGCGCACAGAATGTACGCAGCAGGAGTGGATGGTGTGGCCCCACTGCCAGCAGCAAGAGCAGCGGGGGGTGCCGGGATTGGCACGGGCGGTCCGGATAAAGCAGACAGTGCCGGCAAGAGGAATAGAGTGTCCAGTCACCGCTTTGGCATGGGATCCGGACTGTGAGTTGTGAATGTCAAACCATGCTGTGGCGGTGGTTGATTTTGCAGAATTGTGGACCACCCGGGGAGGGCCAGCAAGGGGAAGGGAGAGTGCGAGGGGGGATTGGCTGAGGGCCTGTGCGACCTTGGTTGAGGTAACCCAGTCAGCAGTACCAGGTTGGTAGAGGGGAACATCAACCAGCTTCAGATATGAGTGTGATGTGGGAAGGGAGACAGGAACCAGGGAGGCCTTGAGGTCCTTGCCAAGGGCAATGCCAACAGTAGTCAAATTGGAGGCTGATGCGACAGTTGAGGTGGAGAGGGACAGGCCCCCAGAGGAAGGGTGCACCGACTCTATGCGGAGCGCGGAGCCAGAGGCTGACAGTGCCGAGTTAATGACATGAGTGATGTGGGGCAGAGATGCCCTGGACAGGGCGTCAGAGCCAGGAACTAGAATTTGGTGCCTTGAGGGGCCAGCAACTGTACATGTGTGCTTGGCTTTGGAAGCCAGTGTGATGGTATTGGTGGGGTAGGAGTGTAATATGTGGCTCGGAAAACCACTACCTATATCAACCAGTACCTCGAATTGCGATTCTGGGGCGTCGGAAACAGTTCTCAAAGAGAGGGATTCAACTTTATAAAGGGGGTTTTGGGGGAATAGAAATATATAATGGGTTTTCTCGAAAAATATACCCAAGGGCACCTAGTGTACTCTGGGGTGGTCTCTGTGGTAGTAGCAACAAGTCTCCTCTTGCAACTACAGCCTCTGGCTCTCAATATCTCTGTTCTCGAAACCTTGGGGGAATCTGCACTACCCCACTGAGTCTCTGTCTCTCTGTGTCTCTAGGCCTAAGGGGAATCTAACCTACCCCTGAGCCTCAATATCTCTCTGTGAGTCTCCCGGACTCAAGCAATGGTCTCAGCAATTCTCTCGACGATCACAGTTCGTCTCTACTGTTTTCTGAGTGGTCTATGACCAAAGCTCTCACTTAGTTTGCCTTAATGCACACAATAACACAAGATATGAAATCGTTAATTCCCAATCTCGTGGTCTCGAAGCTAGGGCAGCGAGTGCTTGCCTTTCACCTCTCCTCCACGCTGTATTTATATGTTTTTGTAGCTAGGAAACAGCCCGAGTAAATAAGGAAATATTAGAGAGAGTAATACTAGTATACACAATTGGTCTGACATTCCCCTGCGTAATAACGCTTTTCCACCTGGTATTGGTCCTGGCTGCCTGTTGTAGACTCATTTCGAGTCATCGAGACGCTGCTGGCGTCATTCCGTGGGTCATCGCGATGGCCTGCGGCTGTTTCAACATGCCCGGGGAGGTTCTCTACCCATATACGCATGCTTTCTACCGCCATGCGTCTACCCTATTGGTCTCCTCCCGACCCGGCATTTTGGTATACTGTTAATATACCCTTCTAGTATCTTGAACTGGCCGCGCGTTGCTTATGCGTCGTGCAGATAGTCCGAGATAGTCCAACTACTCCATCATTTGTCCTTTGATCCACTACCGGACCCTGCAAGACCTTTCAAGGTACTCAATCGGTCATCGAGATGCTATTGCACATATTGTATTGCCATAGCTATCCCCTTGGGGCTGGCTGATAGGCTTACGCACCCGTAGCTTAATAGGTTTTCTATTCGTTCCACTCCTCACTCATCACTATTGGTCCTCCTGACAATCGGCGGTCCTTCCGGTCGTCATATTGCGATCAGACAAGCTGACGCAGCTTTGGGTGTAATTCCTCGGCCAACGCCTTCTGTCTGTGTCCATCGGGCCATAGCTATAGTCTCCCTCTTCTCAATAGAACATCATCCCTGCCCTTAATATAGCAGTCGATACATTGTCTCTTAGTACATTGTATGCCATTTATTTGGGTGAGGGACACTGCTCCTTATTAATCGAGGTATCTCGAAAATCCGCCTACCAAGTGTCTCGATGCTGGCCACACGATCCTCTCGAAGGTTCCAATCAGTGCTAGGCTGCTACATGTGTTCCCTTCGAGATAGTCGAGTTAGGGGCCCTCAGTCTTCTCAGGTCATCTTGATGGCCATTATATGGCTGTGAGCTCTTCCCTCGTGATTAGGGAGTTCTACTGACAACGTTCTCAATACCTGGTGCATCTCTGAGTGTGTACAACTGTGATGCCGCCTGTTATACTCTTTATCCACTCTCGAAGCCATACAGTAGCTATTTAGTAGCCACTGGCTGACTTCTGGGGTGTCTTGTAGCCTCATAGAGGTCCTTACATGACATACCAGTCGGGTTAGGGTCATTGTAGGGGTGTTATGGGTATATCGAGATAATTACATCGTAGCTATTGCTGAGCCATGGGTATATAGGGGTATAATGGCATTTTAGCAATGCTTCGATTTTCGGCGTAATACTGGAGCGCCAAGAATGGCCTTTTGGACGGCAATGACACGGTCCGTGGGGAGGGAGGGGAATGCCTTGGCCATGTGGACTAAGGTGGGTGCTGCTTTGAGTGCACCAGCATAGGAAAGGGGGGGAGGGGCCACGCCAGGTGGAACAAACTGAGGGCGCCTAGGGGAGCACGCAGGGTGAGGGGGAGGGGGAACTGCAGCGGCGGTACCAGCAATTGGAGCCGGTCTCGCAGCAGTAGACTCCTGCGCGACCGGTCCTGAAGCCGGCCCAGCAGGGGCAGTGTTAGTCTTACCAGAGGAACTGCTTACCTCAGCTGTTCCGCGGAACGGGCATGTGGCATCCACATGTTGGGGAGGGGAGGGGGGAGCCCACTGAGCTGCATAGCAATGAAAGTACTCCCAGAAAGAGACTTGTTGGCCTTGTGAAGAGACCTGTATATTGGACCACTCAGACACCAAAATAGCATCTAAGAGGCGGTAGGAGCCCTCAACGAGAGCAAGGGCAGCTGCAGAGTCCACAGGCGCAGATGCGAGCAGGGGACCCAGGCGGGGGAGGGCAGTCTTGACCAGCCAGGAGCTGTAGTCCAGAGCGGGGTCCCGCTGGACAGGGGCAGAAGGGGAGCGCTGGGTGTTGAGGGTAGCAAAGGAGGCTGCTGCAGCAGCAACAGCATCCTCAGAGGGGGGGGAGGGTGTGGACCTGTAAGAGAGGGCCAGTGAGGCCTCAAAGCGTAAATGCTTTGTGGCGACATTGGCCAGAGCCACGTCGACAGAGTTGGCAGGGGCTGGGGCCAGAGAGGGGGAAGGGGGCGAGGATGTACCAAAGCTCCCCGGTGTGAAAAAACATGCCATGGCCAGTGACCTTTCAGAGGCCATGCGCGCACTGGGTTTTGGTGGTATTGGTGCAGTAGAGCTAGAAATCACAAAAGATACCTAACTACAACGCTTCAGACCAGCCAGAGACCAACTCGAAAATCAGTGGTGGTGGTACGAGATCAAGAAGGAACATCCCCGGTATTGGTCCTGGCTGCCTGTTGTAGACTCATTTTGAGTCATCAAGATGCTGCTGGCGTCATTTTGTGGGTCATCGTGACAGTCTGCAGCTGTTTCAGCACGCCCAGGAAGGTTTTCTACCTGTATACACATGCCTTTTGCCTCCATGCATCTACCCTATTGGTCTCCTCCTGACCCGACATTTTGGTACACTGTTCCTATACCCTTCTAGTATCTTGAACTGGCCGCGCATTGCTTATGCGTTGTGCGGATAGTCCAAGATAGTCCAACTACTCCATCATTTGTCCTTTGATCTGCTATTGGACCCTGCAAGGCCTTTCAAGGTACTTGATCGGTCATCGAGATGCTATTGCATGTATTGTATTGGCATAGCTATCTCCTTGGGGTTGCCTGATAGGCTTACACATCCATGGTTCAGCAGATTTTCTGTCTGATCCACTCTTTATTCTCCTCTATCGATCCTTCTGACAACCGGTGGTCTTTCCAATTGTTGTATCGTGACCAGACAAGCTGATGCGGCTTTGGGTGTAAATTCCTCAGCTGACACTTTCTATCTGTGTGTTAAGTTATGGCGCGGGGACGGAGTACAGGCTGTTACCCGGGTTAGGGGTCCACTCCTGAGTTGCAAGGTTGGGATCACAAGGATGTCTATACAGACTTGGTCCTTGAGTCTTACTGCTTGACTTGGAGATGGGCTGGATAAATCTCTGATACCCTTTCAGGCGAACAAGAGGTTTAAGCAGAACAGTGTATAACACTAAGCTAAGGATACAGGTGATTGTAGCTAGTTTTATATACATATTGGTTATCTGCTATTTATAAGTACCCTGGGTAAGTACTTGTCAGAGCGAGTCATTGGAAGGTGGACCCAGGTAAAGAGAAGGCCTCCTGTGAGAAATAGAAGTTGAGTATGGGAGAAAGGAAGTGTAAGTGTGGGAGTATCAGTATTAAAGATAGAAAAAGAAGTATTCTACTGTCCATCAGGAAGGTGGCTAAAACCTAATTATAGTCCTTCTGAGGGTTCTGATAACACAGGCGGCTAAATGCAGAGGTCATGTACTATGTTAGCACAGACTCTAGATGGAGGTGATGAACTTGGTGTGGAGTGGACCTTTGGCCTCAACATATGTGTTGTGCCCTTGTGCTGCCGTGATCCTATATTTCAAGGAACCAAGTAATTGGACAAGGTGGAGATCAAGTGGAGAAGTGGGGGATGGAAACTAAGTCAATATTCAGACTGAAGATACAAACTTGAGTACCTACAGCTTATATACAAGTGTCCATAGAATAGTAACTACAGTGTACATAGAGTTTGCGGGGAATGTGGGGAACTATGGGGACAAGGGAAGGCTGTGTAGGTACTATGCAACATTATACAATCGTGAAACAGGAATGGACAAGAGACCAAAAAGGAAAGGTGAAGGAATGAGGATTGATCCGAAGTGGAGATTGCAGAGAGATGAGGACATAATAGTTATGGATGTAACACTGTGTCCCTCGGGCAATAGCCATAGTCTCCCTCTTCTCAATAGAACATCATCCCTGCCCTTAATATAGCAGTCAGTACATTGTCTCTTAGTACATTGTATGCCGTTTATTTGGGTGAAGGACCCTGCTCATTACTAATTGAGGTGTCTCGAAAGTTTGTCTACCAAATTTCTTGATGCCTATCACACAGTCTTCTCGAAGGATTTAGTCAGTGCTTAGGCTGCAACATGATGTCTCCTTTGAGGTAGCTGAGTTAGGGGCCCTCAGTCTTCTCTGGTCATCTCGATGGCCATTATATGGCTTGTGAGCTCTTCCCTCATGATCAGGGAGTTTCTACTGACAATGTTCTTGGTACCTGGTGCATCTCTGAGTGTGTACAACCACAATGCTGCCCATCCCTTCTTGACTTCTTACCACCACCACCGATTTTCGAGTCAGTCTCTGGCTGGTTAGTAATGTTGTAGTTAGGTGTTCTAGCCCTGTTTCTAGTTTGTCTCTACATATGCCTCCCAAATCCAATGCGCAGACGGCCTCAGATAGGTTGCCTGCTGCAGCACGTGTTTTCGCCCTGGGGGCATTTGGTATGTCCTTCCCCCCCTCCCCCTCCCTGGCCCCTGCCCCTGCCGACTCTGTCAACAAGGCACTAGCCAACGTTGCCGCAAAGCATTTATGCTTTGAGGCTTCCCTGGCCCTTTCGTACGGGTCCACACCATCTCCTCCCCCAGGCAATCCAACTCCCCTTGCCACCGAATCCTCCTTCCCCCCCTCCAGGAAAACTGCTATTGGTCAACGGGAACCTGCTCTCAACTACAGCTCCTGGCTGGTGGGCACAGCCCTCCCCCGCCTTGCTCCTCTGCTGGCCTCTGTGCCCAAGGACCTCAGCTCTGCCCTTGCCCTTGCTGAAGGGGCCTACAAACTCTTGGATGCCATCCTGGATTCTGAATGGTCTCAAATCCTGGTCACCTCTCAGGACCAGAAGATCACTTTCCGCGAGTACTTCCGTCATTATGCGGCGCACTGGGCTCCGGCTCCCTCCCTCCCCCAACATGTGGACGCCACATGCCCATTCCATGGAACTGCTGAGGTAAGCAGTTCCACTGTCCCCACTAACACTGCCCCTGCTGGGCCGGCTTCAGGACCAGTTGTGCAGGAGTCTACTGCTGTGAGGCCAGCTCTGGTTGCTGGTGCTGCTGCTGCAATTTCCCCTCCCCGCCACCCTCAGTCTACCCCACCCGGCGTGGCATTTCCCCCCCTTTCCTATGCCGGCGCCCTCAAGGCAGCGCCCACCTTGGTCCACGTGGCCAAGGCATTCCCCACACTCCCCACGGACCGCATTATTGCTGTCCAAAAGGCTGTTCTTGGTGCCCCGGCCTCTAAGGCCAAGCGCTCTTGCACTGTCACTGGCCCCTCAAGGCACCAGGTTTTGATCCCCGGCTCAGACACCCTCTCTAAGGCATCTCTCCCTCACATTTCTCATGTTGCCAATTTGGCTCTTTCAGCCTCGGGCTCCGCCCTTCAGGTGGAATCAGTGCGCCCTACCTCTGGGGGCCTGTCCCTCTCCACATCCACCGTTGTGTCTGCTGCTGAGCTGACAACTATCAGCACTGCCATAGGCAAGGACCTCAAGGCTCCCCCAGTCCCAGCCACTCTCCCAACATCGCGATCCTACCTCAAGCTCATCGATGTTCCCCTCTGCCAACCTGGTACTGCTGACCAAGTTACCTCTGCTGAGGTGGTGCAGGCTCTTAGCCACTCACCTCTCACCCTCTCCCTCCCTCTTGCAGGCCCCCCTCAGGTGGTCTGTAACTCTGCCAAGTCGACCACAGCAACCACCTGGTTTGACATCCATGATTCCCAGTCCGGCTCCCGCACGAAGGCAGTGATCAGGCACTCTATTCCCCTGGCCGGATCTGCCTGCTTCATTCAGGCTGCCTGTGCCAACCCAGGCACCCCCCAATGCTCCTGCTGTTGGTGTTGGGGCCACTCTATCCACTCTTGCCGGGTATGCTCCCCTTGCTGCCCTATCTGCTCTGAGCCTCACACTGAGGCTGAACACTGCTTCTCTGCCAGCTGTTGCAAGGGTCACCCCAAAGCAAAGCCCCCTGTCCCTGCCACCCCCCTAGACCAACCCTGCCCCCACATGGGCAAATGTATCAACTGCAGCAAATCACATGCTGCCAACAGCCAGAAATGCCCCTTCTGGTGTCACTGCTTCCAGGCTGATTGGATCAAGGCCTGCTATGCCACCAATGGCCACACTGCAGATGCTGGTTGCAAGACCAGTGTTGGTTCCTCTGCCTGCAAGAGCAAGACTTTGGGATCTCACACCTCAACCTCAGTCTCCTCTTAGTAGGTTTTCTTGTTTACTTTACATACTCTCTGGATTGGGTTCTTTTTCTTTCTCCCCAGGGCCCCCTGCCTGGCACTTCATCCTGCCGCCTTATGGGCAAATTCCACTACTCTTTTGTGCACTCCGGGTGGGGCTTGGGTGTCTAGGCTCATGCCTGGCCTAGTCTCCGCCTTTCTTTGCTTAGTTTACACAGTCACTTGATGGCCTCACTCAGTACAGTGATGGCTGTTGGGACCCCTTCGGGGTCCCTCTGTGAACTTTGTCTTTATTTAAGGTAGTTGCCTGTTCTGTGTAGATACAGCTGCCCCCGGACTGCTACCACGCACTGGGTAATAAATTGTTGATTAAAAAAAAAAAAAAACCGCAATGCTGCCTGTTGTACTCTCTGTTCACTCTCGAAGCCATACAATAGCTATTTAGTAGCCACTGACTGACTCCTGGGGTGCCTTGTAGCCTCATAGAGGTCCTTACATGACATACCAGTCTGGTTAGGGTCATTGTAGGGGTGTTATGGGTATATTGAGATGATTACATTGTAGCTATTGCTGAGCCATGGGTATATAGGGGTATAATGGCTTATTTTAGCAATGCTTCGATTTTCGGCATAATACCACCAAGCTCACTGGGTTCAACTTATGGCCGACTACAATTTCAAACTCGAACATGTGCCTGGAGCAAAGATACTGGCACTGGACACCTTATCCTGCCAATCTGATTACGATCTTGAAGACAATCAGTACAATTCTGATGTCACAGTTCTCCCTAAGGAACTGTTTATCTCCGCCATTGATGTGGCACTATGCAACTGGGTCATCAATTCCCCAAAATATGACCCCAAAACTGCTGAAGCAATCCAACAAATCAAGGATTACCTCCCCACATCCGCCAACTCCAACTTTGGACTTGTCCCTACCAACAGTGGTAATCTTATCACTTTCCAGAACCAGGTAATTATTCCTGAAGATCTTGAACTTTGCAGAGAGGTAATCACAAAGTACCACAACCACCCCACCAAGGGTCACCCTGGTGAACAAGAAACATACCGATTGGCCAAGAAGGATGTCTATTGGCCAGGCATGTCAACATTCATTAAAAATTATGTCAAAGGCTGTCCAGAATGTCAGCAGTACAAAATTATCCAACAACCAGATAAGATCCCTCCTCAGCCAATATCGGCCTCGGACTCATTAAGACCCTTCTCCAAATATCTTGGGATCTCATCACGGGTCTCCCTATTTCCGCCAGCTTCAATGCCATATTGTCCATGGTAGACCACAGCCTTATGAAGGGGGTAATTTTCATCCCAACTTCTGACAAATCAACCGCTGATGACATTGCAAGACTACTCATCGAAAAAGTATTCACACGATTTGGTCTTCCAGACAAAATCATATCCAACCACGACCCTTGATTTGCCGCTAAATCCCTTAGAGAACTAGCTAAACACCTCAACATCAAACAAGCTTTCTCTACAGCCTACCACCCTCAAATGGATGGATCAACCAAACAATACAATCAAGAAATTGAAACATATCTTTCCATCTACTGCACCCAAAATCCCCCTCATTGGGTCAATTTTCTACCCCTTGCTGAGTTCTCACACAACTCAAGAACCCATGCCTCAAGGCAAAAATCCCCATTTGAACTTATCATGGGATACAACCCACCTTCTATTCCCACCATCATGGAAACATCAGACTTTCCATCAGTTGATGAACAAATTCGAACCCTGGATCACACCAGAAGAGAAGCACAAGCAGCACATCAAATATCTGCTGACATCATGCAACAACAAAACAACAAGTTGATCAAACCATTCACAACAGAACAACGTGTTTGGCTAGAAGCCAAGAACCTCAAACTCCCATTCTTATCAAACAAAATATCCCCAAAACATCTAGGACCTTTCCAAATCAAGAAAGTCCTATCACTGATCAATTACAAATTGATACTTCCAACACATTGGAAGATACATTCTGTCTTCCACCAAAACCTTTTAACCCCATATGAAGAAACAGAAGCATATGGAGCAACTCAAACTCCACCTCCGCCAATAATCATCAATCATTGCCAACACCACAATCAACTCCACTTCTATATCAAATGGAAGAGATACCCCCATACAGAAAACCAGTGGCTATCAGAAAAGGAACTCTCAAAGAATGCCAAAGAGATCCTTCAAGAATATAAAAGAACTCACAAAACTTGAAAGAAACCCCAGGAACTTTCAAGAACCTACCAAACACAGAAGCCAAACAGCCTCTACAAGTTATTTTTTTTTTTTTTTTTTTAATCACCAATTTATTACCCAGTGCACGATAGCAGTCCGGGGGCAGCCGTAACTACACAAGAACAGGTGACTACCTAAATATGAGAAGAATTATACAGAAGGGCCCCCGCAGGGGGCCCACTATCATCCGATAGACCAAGGTTGGCCATCAAGTGGCTGTGAAAAGTGAAAATGGGAGAGGGCCAACCCAGGCCAGAGCCTAGACAGCTGAACCCCTCCCAGAGAAGGAAGAAAGTCAATGGAGGGGGCCCCATGGGTGGGCAGGACAAAGCGCCAGGCAAAAGGCCCCGGGAAGAAAGAGAAGGAACCCAGACCAGAAGGAAAGTAAAGTAAACAAGAAAACCCACTAAGAGGAAACTGAAGTGGAGGTATGGGACCCCAAAGTCTTGCTCTTGCGGACAGAGGAGCCAACACTGGCCTTGATCCAATTGGCCTGGAAATGATGGCACCAGAAGGGGCACTTCGGGCTGTTGGCGGCATGCGACTTGCCGCAGTTAATGCACTTATGGGGGTGGGGGCACGGGGAGCCAGCGGGGGTGGCAGGGACAGGGGGCTTGGCCTTGGGATGGCCTTTGCAGCAACCGGCATGAGACTGGTGCTCAGCCTCGGAGTGAGGCTTGGAGCAGATGGGGCAGTGCGCAGAGCGCGCGTGGCAGGTGTGAATGGTATGGCCCCAGCGCCAACAACAGGAGCAGCGGGGGGTGCTGGGATTAGTGCAGGCAGCTCTGATGAAACAGACAGTGCCCGCAAGAGGAACAGAACACCCGACCACCGCCTTGGCGTGGGAACCAGACTGAGAGTCATGAATGTCGAACCAGGCAGTGGCCATGGTTGACTTGGCTGAGTTGCAGATCACACGGGGGGGACCGGCAAGGGGAAGTGAGAGGGCGAGAGGCGACCGGCTAAGAGCCTGTGCAACTTCGGCAGAGGTGACCTGGTCCGCAGTACCAGGCTGGAAAAGGGGGACGTCGATGAGCTTCAGGTAAGATCAGGATGTGGGAAGGGCAACAGAGACCGGGGAAGCCTTTAGGTCTTTGCCAAGGGCGGTGCCAACAACCGTCAGCTCAGAAGCCGACGTGACAGTGGAGGTGGAGAGGGACAAGCCCCCAGTGGAAGGGCGCGCCGATTCCACATGAAGCAGGGAGCCGGAGGCCGAGAGTGCCGAGTTGGCGACATGGGTGACATGAGGGAGAGACACCTTGGAGAGGGCATCAGACCTGGGGACCAGAATTTGGCGCCGTGAGGGGCCAGCAACAGTGCAAGAGCGTTTGGCCTTGGAAGCCGGAGTGCCGAGGACGGCCTTCTGGACGGCAATGACATGGTCCGTGGGGAGCAAGGGGAATGCCTTGGCCACATGGACCAAGGTGGGCGCCGCTTTGAGAGTGTTGGCATAGGAAAGGGGGGGGAGGGGAATGCCAGATGGATTAGACTGGGGGCACTGAGGGGAGTGTGCAGGGCGAGGGGGAGGGGGCAGTGTCGGGGCAGCACCAGTAATTGGCGCCAACCCTGCAGGAGTAGACTCCTGCACAGCTGGACCAGAAGCCGGTGTAGCAGGGGCTGTATCAGTAGAGCCAGAGGAGCCGCTTACCTCAGCGGATCCACGGAACGGGCATGTGGCATCCACATGTTCGGGGGTTGGGGGAGACGGAGCCCAATGTGCCACATAATGACGAAAGTACTCACAAAATGAGATTTGTTGGTCTTGAGAGGTGACCTGGACCTGGGACCATTCAGAGGCCAGAACGGCATCCAAAAGGCGGTATGTCCCTTCTGCAAGGGCGAGGGCCGTGGCCTGGTCGGGGGGTGCTGAGGCTAGTAGCGGACTGAGGCGGGGGAGGGCAGTACTGACCAACCAGGTGCCATAGCTCAGAGGGTCCCGCTGAGTGCCGGCAAATCGGGGAGGGGGTCGAAGAATCTCAGGAAGATGTGAGAAGTCTTCCTGGGGGGGGGATGGCGTGGACCCATAAGAAAGGGCTGGGGACTCGAAGCAGGTGTGCTTCGCAGTGATGCTGGCCAGAGCTGCATCCACAGAGTCTGTGGGGGCAGGGGCTGGAGAGGGGGAGGGGGGGGAGGACGAACCAAATGCCCCTGGGGCGAAAAAACATGCTGCAGTGGGCGACCGATCAGAGGCTGTCCGCGCATTGGACTTGGGTGGCATTGGCAACAGTAGGCTAGAATTCGATGAAGAAACCTAACTACAATGCTTGAGACCAGCCAGAGACCAATTTGAAAACCGGTGGTGGTGGTAAGAGGTCAAGAAGGGATGCCTCTACAAGTTATAAACCAACCAATCTCAACAATGTCTTTCATCACTCACCCTCAATCCGCTCTTGCCTCCACCTCTTCCCAATCCTCCAATACTACTAGCTCCATTGTCATTATCGATGGATTTTCACACTCACAAAGAGCTCACTTTTGGGAGCTTCCATTCTGCCCCCATCTCCCTACACTCCCTCCAATGCCTACAATGACATCTCCAACAGAGACAAAACCCCCAACCCCAATGACATCCCTGCAGCAACCCCTGCACCAATCCCCGCCTTCCCAAAGGCAACCATTACTGTACATCCTGGACCAACAACAACTAGCCCTGGACCACTGGGACAGAATTGAATTAGCAATAGCGATCTCAGGAAGATTGCAACCAATGTCTCCTTTGGAGATAGACTACTTGACCCTACAATTCAAAGCTCCAACCAAGCTTTCTGGAACCACTATGCCAACATGGTTTGACAAACTCAGGCTCTCAATAGAGCATTCCAACAACAATGGAGTTGGACAGAATCACTCGAAATCTCATACCGAGATCGACCAGCTCTTATGTCTGCACTGCATGTGCACCTATCCTACAGTCCCCCAGGCTCCAAGCCTCAGGACCCCATCACCATTGATGACTCTGCCATCCAACCCCAGCCCACTATCAAGCCCTCCAAACCCACTCCCAATTCCACCCCCAGCCCCAAGAGTCAAAACCCCTTCAACAACCCACCATGGCCGCCTTCAAGGCCCTCAATAAGGAACAATCCAAACAAGGAATGGGCAAGCCCCTGGTTAACAACCCTAAACCCAGCCCTTTGGGTTGACCCAAACCTTACCCCACCCAAATTGTTCACCCACGAACCAACTCCAACCCCACCAAGCCAGCCAACCCCCAGTATGTCTGTCCTGAATGCAAACAAACTGGACATTGGGCACCAGACTGCCCCAACTTCCAATGTATGGGATGCAAACTATACGCTCCCAGCCACTACTCCTACAATTGCGTCAAATATTGATGCCCCTACTGCAAGAAATGGGAACCTAAACACCCTCGACAGGTCTGCCCCAAACAAGGCACTAAACCTACCAAGAACATTACAGCTTACTTTGCCAGAAATCCAAAACCAAGGACTCCCAAACCACATACCCCCATCCCCAACTACCAGTTCCCCAAGCCTCACACACCAAATCTTGGGACCTAGTACAACAACTTCATCAACAATATCTGCAATGCAAACCTTACCGGCAAACCAGCTGGACCTTCCTATCTCTGACCCAATTCAGAGAAGAAGATTTTGGGATATATTCTTCCCAAACAAACCACCCTCTCCCCAAACCACCCAAGAATTCAACTTAAACCAAACTCCCACTCCACCATTCTCTCTGGTCATACCAGTAGCAATTTACATCGAAGATGTCAACTTCTTAGCCACTTACCCAAGCAACAATGAACCACAAGATCATAACAGAGTATGATCATAAAAATGGGGTAATGTTATCAGAACCCTAAGAAGGACTATAACTAGGTCTTAGCCACCTTCCTGATGGACAGTACTATACTTCTTTCTCCCTTTAGTAACAGACACTCTCACATACTTATGCTTCCTCTCCCACTCCAAACTTCTATTTCTCACAGGAAGCCTTCTATCTACCTGGGTCCCTCTTCTTATGACTCACCTTGACTAAGTACTTACCCAGGGTACTTATAAATAGCAGATACCTACATGTATATAAACCTAGCTACATTCACTTGTACCTTTAGCTTAGTGTTATACACTGTTCTGTCTCAATCCCTAGTTTGCCTGAAAGGGCTTCAGAGATTCAGTCAGCCCATCTCCAAGTCAGATAGTAAGACACAAGGGAATAAGTCTGTATAGACGCCTTTGTGATCCCAATTCTGCAACTCAGGAGTGGACCCCTAACCTGGATAACAACTGCAATTCCCTCTCCCCCTTGCCCTGTGCACTCCCCCCGGCACCCTTGGTTTGTTCCACCCAGCATAGCCCCTCCCCCCCCCCCTCTCCTATGCTGGTGCCCTCAAGGCAGTGCCCACCTTAGTACACATGGCCAAGGTGTTCCCTACCCTCCCTATGGACCGTGTCATTGCTGTCCAAAAGGCTGTTCTTGGTGCTCCAGCCTCTTTTTTGTTTTTTTTAATCAACAATTTATTACCCAGTGCGTGGTAGCAGTCCGGGGGCAGCTGTATCTACACAGAACAGGCAACTACCTTAAATAAAGACAAAGTTCACAGAGGGACCCCGAAGGGGTCCCAACAGCCATCACTGTACTGAGTGAGGCCATCAAGTGACTGTGTAAACTAAGCAAAGAAAGGTGGAGACTAGGCCAGGCATGAGCCTAGACACCCAAGCCCCACCCAGAGTGCATAAAAGAGTAGTGGAATTTGCCCATAAGGTGGCGGGACAAAGCGCCAGGCAGGGGGTCCCAGGGAGAAAGAAAAAGAACCCAATCCAGAGAGTATGTAAAGTAAACAAGAAAACCTACTAAGAGGAGACTGAGGTTGAGGTGCGAGATCCTGAAGTCTTGCTCTTGCGGGCAGAGGAACCAACACTGGTCTTGCAACCAGCATCTGCGGTGTGGCCATCGGCAGCATAGCAGGCCTTGATCCAATCAGCCTGGAAGCAGTGATGCCAGAAGGGGCATTTCTGGCTGTTGGCAGCATGTGACTTGCTGCAGTTGATACATTTGCCCATGTGGGGGCAGGGTTGGTCTAGGGGGGTGGCAGGGACAGGGGGCTTTGCTTTGGGGTGACCTTTGCAACAGCTGGCAGAAGAGCGGTGTTCAGCCTTAGTGTGAGGCTCAGAGCAGATAGGGCAGCGAGGGGAGCATACCCGGCAAGAGTGGATAGAGTGGCCCCAACACCAACAGCAGGAGCATCGGGGAGTGCCTGGGTTGGCACGGGCAGCCCGAATGAAGCAGGCAGATCCAGCCAGGGGAATAGAGTGTCCGATTACCGCCTTTGCGTGGGAGCTAGACTGGGAATCATGGATGTCAAACCAGGCAGTTGCTGTGGTTGACTTGGCAGAGTTATGGACCACCCGAGGGGGGCCTGCAAGAGGGAGGGAGAGGGCGAGAGGTGAGCGGCTAAGAGCTTGCACCACCTCAGCAGAGGTAACTTGGTCAGCAGTACCGGGTTGACAGAGGGGAACGTCAATGAGCTTGAGGTAGGATCGTGACGTTGGGAGGGTGGCCGGGACTGGGGGAGCCTTGAGGTCCTTGCCTATGGCAGTGCCAATAGTCATCAGCTCAGCAGCAGATGCAATGGCGGATGTGGAGAGGGACAGGCCCCCAGAGGTAGGGCGCACTGATTCCACCCAAAGGGCAGAGCCCGAGGCCAACAGAGCCGAATTGACAACATGAGAAATGTGAGGGAGAGACACCTTAGAGAGGGTGTCTGAGCCGGGGATCAAAACCTGGCGCCTTGAGGGGCCAGCGACAGTGCAAGAGCGCTTGGCCTTAGAGGCTGGGGTGCCAAGAACGGCCTTTTGGACAGCAATAACGTGGTCTGTGGGGAGTGTGGGGAATGCCTTGGCCACGTGGACCAAGGTGGGCACTGCTTTGAGGGCGCCAGCATAGGAAAGGGGGGGGAACGCCACACCGGGTGGGGTAAACCAAGGGCACCGGGGAGAGCGTACAGGGCAAGGGGGAGGGGGAATTGCAGCAGCAGCACCAGCAACCAGAGCCAGCCTTGCAGCAGTAGACTCCTGCGTGACCGGTCCTGAAGCCGGCCCAGCAGGGGCAGTGTTAGTGGGGACAGTGGAACTGCTTACCTCAGCGGTTCCACGGAACAGGCATGTGGCATCCACATGTTGGGGGGGGGAGGGAGCCGGAGCCCAGTGTGCTGCATAACAATGGAAGTACTTGCGGAAAGTGATTTTTTGGTCTTGAGAGGTGACCAGGATTTGAGACCATTCAGAATCCAGGATGGCATCCAACAGCTTGTAGGCCCCTTCAGCAAGGGCAAGGGCAGAGCTGAGGTCCTTGGGCGCAGAGGCCAGCAGAGGAGCAAGGCGGGGGAGGGCTGTGCCCACCAGCCAGGAGCTGTAGTTGAGAGTGGGTTCCCGTTGACCAATAGCAGTTTTCCTGGAGGGGGGGAAGGAGGATTCGGCGGCAAGGGGAGCTGGATTGCCTGGGGGAGGAGATGGTGTGGACCCGTATGAAAGGGCCGGGGAGGCCTCAAAGCGTAAACACTTTGCGGTGATGTTGGCTAGTGCCTCGTTGACAGAGTCGGCAGGGGCAGGGGCCGGGGAGGGGGAGGGGGGGGGAGGACATACCAAATGCCCCCAGGGCGAAAACACGTGCTGCAGCGGGCGACCTATCTGAGGCTGTCCACGCATTGGATTTAGGAGGCATATGTAGAGACAAACTAGGGACAGAGCTAGAACACCTAACTACGATGCACTAACCAGCCAGAGACCAATTCAAAAACTGGTGGTAGTGGTAAGAAGTCAAGAAGGGATGGCGCTCCAGCCTCTAAGGCCAAATGCTCCTGCACAGTTGCTGGCCCCTCAAGATGCCAGATTTTAGTCCCCAGCTCCGATGCCCTGTCCAAGGCATCTCTGCCCCACATCACCCATGTTGTTAACTTGGCATTATTGGCCTCTGGCTCTGCACTTTGTGTAGAGTTGGTACACCCTTCCTCAGGGGGTCTGTCCCTCACTACCTCTGCAGTTGTATCGGCTTCTGAGCTGGCGACTGTTGGCACTGCTCTTGGCAAGGACCTCAAGGCTTCCCCAGTCTCTGTTGCCCTCCCCACATCACATTCTTATCTCAAGCTTGTCGATGTTCCCCTGATCCAACCCAGTACCACTGACCGGGTTTTCTCTGCTGAGGTTGTGCAGGCTCTGAGCCACTGCCCCCTTGCACTGTCCCTCCCTCTGGCTGGCCCCCCCCCCCACTATTATGCCAAAAATCAAAGCATTGCTAAAATAAGCCATTATACCCCTATATACCCATGGCCCAGCAATAGCTACAATGTAATCATCTCAATATACCCATAACACCCCTGCAATGACCCTAACCCAACTGGTATGTCATGTAAGGACCTCTATGAGGCTACAAGGCACCCCATGAGTCAGTCAGTGGCTGTTACCCGGGTTAGGGGTCCGCTCTTGAGTTGCAAGGTTGGGATCACAAGGATGTCTATACAGACTTGGTCCGAGTGTCTTACTACTTGACTTAGAGGCGGGCTGAATATATCTCTGAAGCCCTTTCAGGCGAACTGGATATTTAGACAGAACAGTGTATAACACTAAGCTAAGGATACAGTGGTGTGTGGCTATCCTTATATACTACTGAGTGTCTACTAATTATAAGTACCCTGGGTAAGTACTTAGTTAAAGCGAGTTATGAGAAGGGGACCCAGGTAAAAGAAGGCTTCCTGTGGGAAATAGAAGTTTGGAGTGGGAAAGAGGAAGCGTGAGTGTGGGTGAGTCCGGTATTAAAGGGGAAAAGAAGTATTTTACTGTCCATCAGGAAGGTGGCTAAGACCTAGTTATAGTCTTTCTGAGGGTTCTGATAACATTACCCCATTTTTACAATCATACTCCATTATGATCTTTGTGATTTGTCGTCGCTTGGGTAAGCAGCTAGAAAGTCAACATCTTCGATGTATATTGCTGCCGGTATGACCGGAGTGAATGGTGGAGTGGGAGTTCAGTGGATGTTGAGTTCTAGTGCGGTTTGAGGAGAAGGCGGGTTGTTCGGGAAGAAGGTGTTCCAGAATTGCCTGTTTTGTTCTGCACTAAAGGTAGTTGGGTCCGGCGGGTTTGCCGGTGTTGTTGGCATTGGCGGCGTCGTTGATGAAGTCGTCATAGTAGGTCCCCAGATTTGGTGTGTGGGGCTGGGGGAATTGGTACTCGGGGATGGGTGTATGTGGTTTGGCAACCTGAGGTTTGGGTGGATTCTTGGCAAAATAGGCCATGATGTTCTTGGTGGGTTTGGTGCCTCGTTTAGGGCACGATTGTCGTGGGTGTTTTGGTTCCCAGTTCTTGCAATAGGGGCATCGATATTTGATGCAGTTATAGGAGTAATGTCCGGGAGCGTATAGTTTGCATCCCATACATTGGAAATTGGGGCAGTCGGATGCCCAGTGTCCAGCTCGTTTGCATTCAGGACAGATGTACTTGGGGTTGGCTGGTTTGGTGGGGTTGGGGTCGGTTTGTGGGTGAATGGTTCTGGTGGGGTAAGGTTTTGGTCGACCCAGAGGGCCGGGTTTAGTGTCGTGAGCCAAGGGCTTGGCCACGTGTCGTTTAGATTGCTCCTTGTTGAGGGCCTTGAAGGCGGCCATGGTGGAGTTGTTGGCAAAGGGGTTTCGGCTCTTAGGACCAGGGGTGGGATTGGGAATGGGCCTGGGGGGCTTGGTGGAGGGCTGGGGTTGGATGACGGAGTCATCGACGGTGATGGGGTCCTGAAGGTTTGAGCCTGGGGGACCGTAGGATAAATGCACATGCAGCGCAGACATGAGAGTTGGTCGATCTTGGCATGAGATCTCGAGTGATTCTGTCCATTTTTGTTGTTGTTCAAACGTTCTATGGAGAGCCTGAGTTTGTCGAACCATGTCGGCATAGTGGTTCCAGAAAGCTCGGTCGGAGCTTTGAATTGTAGGGTTGAGTAATCTATCTCCAAAGGAGACATTGGCTGCAATCTTCCGGAGATTGCTATCACTAATTTGATTCGATCCCAATGGTCCAGTGCTAGTTGCTGTTGGTCCGGGATGTATGGTGATTGTTGCCTTGGGAAAGGCAGTGAGGGGTGCAGGGGTTCCTGCAGGGGTGTTGTTGGGGTCGGGGGTTTTGTCCCTATCGGAGACATTGTCGTAGGTGTAGGTGGGAGTGTAGGGAGACAGGGGCAGAATGGAAGCTCCCGAAACTGAGTTCGTCGGAGATGGTGTGAATCCATCTATGATGACAATTGAGTCTGTGTTGTTGGAAGAGGTGGAGTGAGAAGAGATAGAGGCAAGGGCGGATTGGGGGCGGATGATGGAAGACATTGTTTGAGAAATGAGTTGGTTATAAGTTGTAGAAGTTATTTGGCTTCTGTGTTTGGTAGGTTCTCGAAAGTTCCTGGGGTTTCTTTCACATTTTGTGAGTTCTTTTATATTCTTGAAGGATCTCATTAGTGTTCTTTGAGAGTTCCTTTTCTGATAGCCATTGGTTTTCTGTGTGGGGATATCCCTTCCATTTGATGTAGAAGTGGAGTTGGTTGTGGCGTCAGCGGTGATTAATGATCGCTTCTATTTTGTATTCTTCTTCATCATTGATGATTATTGGTGGAGGTGGAGTTTGGGTAATTCCGTAGGCTTCTGTTTCCTTGTATGGGGTTAGAAGATTTCGATGGAAGACTGGGTGTATTTTCCAGTGTGTCGGGAGTGTTAATTCGTAATTGATCGGTGATAGGACTTTCTTGATTTGGAATGGTCCTAAACGTTTCGGGGATATTTTGTTTGATAGGAATGGGAGTTTGAGGTTCTTGGCTTCTAGCCAGACTTGTTGTTCTGTTGTGAATGGTTTGATCATTTTGTTGTTTCGTTGTCGCACGATGTCAGCGGATATTTGATGTGCTGCTTGTGCTTCTCTCCTGGTGTGGTCCAGAGTTCAGATACGTTCATTGACTGATGGAAAGTCAGATGTTTCCATGATAGTGGGAATGGAAGGAGGGTTGTATCCCATGATGAGTTCAAATGGGGATTTCTGCCTTGAGGCGTGAGTTCTTGAATTGTGTGAGAACTCGGTGAGGGGTAAGGAATCAACCCAGTGAAGGGGATTTTGGGTGCAGTAGATGGAAAGATATGTTTCAATTTCTTGGTTGTAACGTTCTGTGGATCCATCTGTTTGAGGGTGGTAGGCTGTAGAGAATGCCTGTTTGATGTTGAGGCATTTGGCCAGTTCTCGAAGTGATTTGGCGGCGAATTGAGGGTCACAGTCGGATATGATCTTGTCAGGAAGACCAAATCATGTGAATACTTTTTTGATGAGTAATCTTGCAATGTCATCGGCAGTTGACTTATTGGTAGTAGGGATGAAAATTACCCCCTTTGTAAGGCCGTGGTCCACCACGGACAATATGGCATTATAGCCGGCGGAAATAGGGAGACCCGTGATGAGATCCCAAGATATTTGGGAGAAGGGGCATAATGTGTCCGAAGCTGAGATCGGCTGAGGAGGGATCTTATCCGGTTGTTGGATTATCTTGTATTGCTGACACTCAGGACAGCCTTTGACATAATTCTTGACAAATGTCGACATGCCGGGCCAATATATGTCTTTCTTGGCCAATCGGTACGTTTCTTGTTCACCAGGGTGACCTTTGGTAGGGTGGTCGTGATACTTTGCAATTACTTCACGGCAGAGTTTGAGATCTTCAGGGATAATAACCCGGTTTTGGAAAGTGACAAGGTTGCCACTGTCGGTAGGGATGAGTCCGAAGTCGGAGTCAGCAGATTTCGGGAGGTGATCCTTGATTTGCTGGATAGCCTTGGCGGTTTTAGGGTCGTATTTTGGGGAATTGATGACCCGATTGCGTAACGCCACATCAATGGTGGAAATAAACAGTTCTTCAGGGAGAACTGTAACGTCGGTATTGTCCTGATCATTGTCTAGGTTGTAATCAGGTTGGCGGGAGAGGGCATCCAGTGCTGGATTTTTTACACCAGGTACATGTTTGAGTTTGAAATTGTAGTCGGCCATGAGTTGGACCCAACGAGCTTGGCAGTGGCTAATCTTTTGAGGTTTTCTCCAATAAGTAAGGTTTTGGTGATTGGTTTTAATGATCACGGGGTGTGGAGATCTGAGGAGATAATGTCTCCATTCTTCTAGAGCGCAAATGATGGCAAGGAGTTCGCGGTCATAGATGTCGTAGTTCCTTTCGGCTGGCGCGAAAGTTTTTGAGAAGAATGATACCGGTCTATGGTTGCCATTGATGTCATATTGATAGAGCACAGCTCCACTTGCTACTTTCGATGCATTGGTCTTGATTTCGAAAGGTTTTTCTTGATCAGGCATAAGGAGTACTGGCTCCTTGAGGAATTCATTTTTGAGAGTCTTGAATGACTCTTGTTGTTCGGATTTCCATTCGAATTTGTTCTTTTTCAAAAGGAGGTTGTTAAGGGGTTTGGTAAGATCCGAGTATTTTCGGATGAATTTTCGATAGAAGTTGCAAAATCCGATGAATTTCCGTACTTGACGGACGGTTTTGGGGATAGGCCAATCTTTAATCCCTTTGAGTTTTCCGGGATCCATTTTGATGTTATCAGGCGTGATGATCATGCCTAGGTATTCGAGTCATTGTTTATTGAATTCGCATTTTTCTCCTTTAAGGTAGAGGTTGTTTTCCTCAAGTATTTTGAGTACTTGTTCGGTAATTCGGTCGGTTTCTTCTTGAGTTTTGCCGAAGATGAGTATATCATCCATGTAGATGATGATTCCTCCTTTGTCAAGCTGTTCAGCGAATATCGTGTCCATCATATATTGGAATGTAGCAGGGGAGTTGCACAATCCAAAGAACATTACTGTGGGTTCAAATAAACCCTGCGGTGTTTTGAACACAGCTTTCCATTGATTGCCTGCTTTGATTCGAATATTGTTATATCTGAGTCGAATGTCGAGTTTAGTGAAATATTTAGCTCCTTTGAGCTTATCCATAATGGCAGATATCATGGGTATCAGGTAGGCGTTCTTTACCGTATGTTCATTGATGTAATGGTAGTCTTGACAAGGTCGGAGATCTCCTCCTTTCTTTGCGACAAAGAAGAATGGCGAAGCCATTGGTGATTTTGAGGGTCGGATGTATCCCTTTCGTAGATTTTCATCTATGAATTCTTTTAACGCTTTGTTTTCAGCAGGCGCTAAGTGGTATGGTTTCATCAACTTCGGTTCAAAAGTCAGTTTTGTTTCGATAGCGTGATCGAAAGATCTCGATGGTGGAAAGCATTCGGATGCTTTCTTGTCAAATAGTTTTGCCCATCGAGCAAATCATCTAGGGATTTTATTTTCTTCCGATTTTTCAGGAAGTTTTCCACAGAGTTTCGTTGTTAGTTTTGCGGCGGTGTTGTGGAGTTGAGTAGCGAAAGTTGCCTTTGCATTTATTTCCAATGGTGTAAACAGCATTGGGTTCATTTCATTCTCCATAGAGAGTTCGTCGAGATTGCTATTGTTGATATCATAATATTTGGATGGGGCTTCATCTGTATTTGTGGTATGTCTGGCCATATAGTCCATTGAAATGGAGTTGGCTTCAATTGGTCAGCGGAGAGTTTTGAGAAGGTGGGGAAATGCTGAGTGTTCAATTTGTGGTTTCCAAGAGAATGTCTTGGTTTTCCAATTGATGTCGGGATTGTGTTGTTCCAACCAGGGAAAACCTATTATGAAGTCTTTGGCTCCAGTATTGGTGACAAAAGCTTCAAGCTTGCAATCATGGCTGTCGATGATAGCATCGATTATGACATAGTCTCGGATCATGCCATGTTGGTTATTTGATCCATCCACATTGGTTAGTGCAATGGGATTATCCAGGGATCGGCAGTGATATCCTAGTCATTCAACTTTATTGGATATAAAGTTTCCTTGAGCTCCTGAATCTATCAGGGCGGTGATGGCCACGGGTTTTGACAATTGTTCGCTCCAGATCTCAATGGGGAGGAAAAGAGATCTTTTATTCGAGGACGTAGTTAATTGTACAGAATTGATTGTAAGAGGTGAAGAGAAAATTTGTCCGTTTTGGGAGTGTGCAGGGGCACATTGTTTGACATCACTCCGTTTTAAAAATCCTGGAAGGGACGCATTTCGGGGTCCTCGGCCAGTGCTGAGTGTAATTCTTCTTGGAGTTCCGGCTCCAAGGTATCCACGAGTTGCTGCATTTGAGTGGCAACATTGGCAACCGCAAGTGAATACTTGCAAGGGGTGGAAGTGGAAGGTTTAGGCCTGTTTGGGTTGCAAACTGGTTGAACCAGTTGAGTTTGGGCGCCGGGGAATCGGCGAGTTGGTGCAGGAATGGGGCATTCCGCAATAAAATGTTTTTCAGATCCGCATCTGAAACATTGGCGGTTCTGGTGTTGTTTCATTTGCTGACCGGTTAAGACGGCGTCGATTTCAAGGGATCCGTTGCAGTTATCTTTGCAAGGGATGTTGATTTTGTTGATTTTGTGAGGAATCATTGGGTAAGGGTCCTCGTATTCTTCTGTTTGGAGATTGTCTATCTCCATGGCATAGGGGTCTTTAGGTGTGAACCTAGGTGCTGATTTGGAGTAGTAGTTTGCATAGGGAACTACGTTATTTTGTTTCTGCTTCAATTGGAAGCGGTTGTTGTTGTTAAAGGAACAGGGAGTTCCGTAGAGGGCGTTTACTCAGCGGAAATTATCGTCGAGTCGGTTGGCCATGGTGTACCATCTAGCAATGGTTTGTGGCGGGTTATTGGATGTGTTGATTTTGATCGTGATTCGGCAATCGATGGCTTTTCGGTAGAGATCGATGAGAGTTTGATCTTCATGGATGTCCACTTGTCGGACTAGTTCTTTGAATGTGGAATTAAATTCCGTCATTGGTTTTCCTCCTTGTTTGATTGTTTGGAGGCGAGTGTGGGCATAGGCAGATTCATCTGCAGGTCGGAAGTCTTGTCTAAGACGAGTTTTCATTGCTCTCCATGTTTCGGTATAGAACCCTTGAATTGGAGGGGTTTGAGCTTGTCCTGCAGCTAGTCATTCAGCAATATACTGAGATGCCCATGCTCGAGCTTCTCCTTTTTGCATTGATGTGAGTGCAAAGATGCACTTATCGTAATGTCGGGGATATACGGCGTCATTACCGAGTAGGTAGACGTCGACTGCGAAGAGCCAGTCTTCGAATTTGTTTTGATCTCTGTCAAAGACTGGAGGTTTGAGGAATCCGATTTCTCGGGGTGCTGGTGCAGGTGCTGCAGGTGCTGGTGCTGCTGGTTGGGCAGGAGGTGGGGCAGCGGCTTGTGAACCCATGATTATTTGTGGGTTGATGGTGGGGGTGTGTGTAGGGGAGGTTTGGATGGGTGACGTGGGTGGTAGTGTTACCGGTTGAAGTGTTTGAGGGGTGAGAGAGCGAGGGGAAGGCTGAATAGAGAGAGGTGGCCTTCTTGGGTCTAAGGGTCGAGATGGTCCTGGTCCGCTAATTCGAGTCAGACGAGGTGGTATATCGGTTCTTTCGTAAGGATTACGAAAGGGGGATTGTTCTGTTTGGAGGGGGGTAGAGGGATTTGGGGTCCGAACAGGAGATCGGTAGTGGTGGAGGTTACTCCGGAAAGGGTATTCTTCAACTGCTTGTTGAAGAAGTTGTTCTTGTTCTTCGGGTTGAAGAGGTTGTTTGTCTGAAGTGTCTTCTTCTTCTTCAGACTGGGGATTGGAGGGAGGTTGTTCTTTGGAAATATATTCTTCTTCTTTGGATGAAGAAGGGGGATGGAGTCGGGGTGGAATTTTGATATGATTTGATTATTTTCTTGATTAGGTAACCAAGAATGAGGAGGGCGGCATAGCAAAGGAGTTTTCTGAACTCCAGGGTGTTAATTTGTGGTTACAAAATACAGATGTATTTTGAGGCGGAGGAAGGGTTGGTGGGGAGAGTGGTTGATGATGTACCATGCGATGATTTTTCCAATTGCGTAGCCGGCGGCACAGATGATGATGTTGACTAGGAGTCCTTTGAACTCCAGGATGACTGCGGGGAGGGGAGACACGTAGCAACGGCTACAACACGCGCTCTGGGAGCACAACACGTGCTTATGGGCACTACACGTAGCAAGCGGCTACAACACGCGCCTAAAGAGGCACAAGGGGAACAGAGATAGCTTAGTGTTTTGTTACCCGGGTTAGGGGTCCGTTCTTGAGTCGCAAGATTGGGATCACAAGGATGTCTATACAGACTTGGTCCGAGTGTCTTACTACTTGACTTAGAGGCAGGCTGAATATATCTCTGAAGTGTTACATCCGTAACTATTACGTCCTCATCTCTCCGCATTCTCCGCTTCGGATCAATCTTCCGTTCCTTTACCTTTCCTTTTCAATCTTTTGTTCATTCCTGTTTCACGTTTATATTGTTGCAATACCTACAGCCTTCCCGTCTCCATAGTTCCCCGCGTTCCCCGCATACTCTATTCACATTGTAGTTACCATTCTATAGACACTTGTATATAAGCTGTAGGTACTCCAGTTTGTAACCTTAGTCTGAATATCGACTTAGTTTCCATCCTCCACTTCTCTGCTCGATCTCCACCTTGTCCGATTACTTGGTTCCTTGAAATATAGGATCGCAGCAGCACAAGGGCACAACACATACGTTGAGGCCAAAGGTCCACTCCACACCAAGTCTATCACCTCCGTCTAGAGTCTGTGCTAACATAGTACACGACCTCCACATTTAGCCGCCCGTACTCCGCCCCCGTACCATAACTTAATATGAAGCCCTTTCAGGTGAACTGGATATTTAGACAGAACAGTGTATAACACTAAGCTAAGGATACAGTGGTGTGTGGCTATCCTTATATACTACTGAGTGTCTACTAATTATAAGTATCCTGGGTAAGTACTTAGTTAAAGCGAGTTATGAGAAGGGGACCCAGGTAAAAGAAGGCTTCCTGTGGGAAATAGAAGTTTGGAGTGGGAAAGAGGAAGCGTGAGTGTGGGTGAGTCCGGTATTAAAGGGGAAAAGAAGTATTTTACTGTCCATCAGGAAGGTGGCTAAGACCTAGTTATAGTCCTTCTGAGGGTTCTGATAACAGTGGCTACTAAATAGCTATTGTATGGCTTTGAGAGTGAACAAAAGGTACAACAGGTGACATCACAGTTGTACACACTCAGAGATGCACCAAGTATCAAGAACATTGTCAATAAAATTCCCTGATCATAAGGGAAGAGCTCACAAGTCATATAATGGCCATTGAGATAACCTGAGGAGACTGAGGGCCCCTAATTTGACTATCTTGAAGGGAACACATAGGACAGTCTAGTGCTGACTAAGACCTTTGAGAAGATTGTGTGGCAGCCATTGAGAAACTTGGTAGACGAACTTTCAAGATACCTTGATTAGTAGTGAACAGTGGCCCTCACCCAAATAATGGCCTACAATGTACTAGGAAACAATGTACTGGCTGCTATATTAGGCAAGAGGCAGGGATGATGTTCTATCGAGAAGAGGGAGACCATGGCTATTGCCCAAGAAACACAGACAGAGGGCAGTAGCCAAAGAATTACAACTGAAGCCACATCAGCTTGCTTGGTCATGACATGACAATCAGAAAGACCGCCAATTGTCAGAAGGATCAATAGAGGAGAATAAGGAGTGGATCAGACAGGAAATCTGCTGAGCTATGGATGCATAAGCCTATCAGCCAGACCCAAGGGGATAGCTATGATGGCTAATATGTGCAATAGCATCTTGATGATCAATTGGGTGTCTTGAAAGGTTTTGCAGGGTCCAATAGCGGATCAAAAGACAAATGATGGAGTGGTTGGACTATCTTGGACTATCTGCATGACATGTAGGCAATGTGCGGCCAGTTCAAGATACTAGAAGGGTATATGAGCAGTGTACCAGAATGTCAGGTCGGGAGGAGACCAATAGGGTAGACATGCTGAGGTGGAAGGCATGTGTATAAGGGTAGAGAACCTTCCTGGGCATGCTGAAATAGCTGCAGACTATTGCAACAACCCACAAAATGATGCCAGCAGCATCTCAATGACTCGAAATGAGTCTATAACAGGCAGCCAGGACCAATACTGGGTGGAAAAGCATTATTATGCAGGGAAATGTTGGACCAAATGTGTATACTAGCATTACCCTCTCTAATATTTCCTTATTTACTTGGGCTGTTTTCTAGCTACCAAAACATATAAATACAGTGTGGAGGAGAGGTGAAAGGCAAGCACTTGCTGCCCTAGCTTCAAGACCACAAGATTTGGGAATTAACAATTTCATATCTTGTGCTATTGTGTGCAATAAGGCAAAGTAAGTGAGAGCTTCGGTCATAGACCACTCAGAAAACAGTAGAGACAAACTGTGATCATTGAGAGAACTTGTTGAGACCATTGTTTGAGTCTGAGGGACTTCTAGAGAGAGACATTGAGACTCCGGGGTAGTTTAGATTCCCCTTAGGTCTAGAGACACAGAGAGACAGAGACTTAGTGGGGTAGTGCAGATTCCCCCAGGTTTCGAGACTAGAGATATTGAGAGCCAGAGACTGTAGCTACAAGCAAAGCCTTGTCACTACTATCCCAGAAACCACCCATAGAGTACACTTGGGGCCCTTGGGTATATTTTTGAGAAAACCCTTTATACATTTCTACACCCCCTTAAAACCCTTTCAAAAGTTGAATCCCTCTCTTTGAGAGCTGTCTCTGATGCCCCAGAATTGCATCTCGAGGTACTGGTAGATATAGGTAGTGGTTATCTGAGCCACATATTACACACCTACCCCACCAATACCATCACACTGCATGGTCTGCAACTCTGCTAAGTCAACCACTGCCACTGTGTGGTTTGACATCCATGACTCACAATCTGGCTCCCATGCCAAGGTGGTAGCTGGGTGCTCCATTCCCATTGCTGGTGCTGTCTGTTTCATCCAAACCACCCAGGCCAATCCCAGCACCCCCTGCTGTGCTTGATGCTGGCACTGGGGCCACACCATTTACTCCTGCCATGCATGCTCTGCACACTGCCCAATCTGCTCTGAGCCCCATTCCAAGGCTGAGCACCAGTCTTTGGCCAGATGTTGCAAAGGCCATCCCAAGGCCAAACCCCCTGTCCCTGCCACCCCCACTGGCTCCCTCTGCCCCCACATGGGCAAATGTGTTAATTGTGGCAAGTCACACACTGCCAACAGCCTGAAGTGTCCCTTCTGGCACCACTGTTTCCAACTGGACTGGATCAAAGCCTGGTACATGGCTGATGGCCACACTGCAGAGGCTGGTTGCAAGACCAGTGTTGGCTCTTCTGCCCAGAAAGACAAGGGGAAGCAAGCGGCTCCAGCCCCTCCCTCATCTGCATAGGCCTTCTTGTTTCTTTTTTCAGTAGGTTCTGGGTTCTTTTTCTCTGTGTTTGGGTTCTGTTTCTTTCTCCCTGGGGCCTTCTGCCTGGCGCTTTGTCCTGCCTGCCCTTGGGGCCTCCCCATGTTATGCATCTCTTTTGCTCTTTCCAGTACAGGTTTGGGTGTCTAGGCACTCACCTGGCTCAGCCCTGTCCTGCTTTTCTTCTTATGGTCACTTGACAGCTGCGCTCAGTACAACAGACATTGTTGGGCCCCCTTTGGGGGCCCTCCTGTGAATTTTGTTTTGTATTTAAGCAGTCTATTACTTGAGCATCTTGTAGTAGGTACACTGCCGCAGACTGCTATTGTGCACTGCATAATAAATTGTTGATCCTAAAAAAAAAAAAAAAGCAGGAGAAAACCTTGAAAGGTTTGAGTTGTGAACAACAAGATGCCATGGACCTTCTAAAGCAGGTAGAGACTATTGGCGCCTGCATCCCTGGTTCCCAAGCTTCCAAATTGCTTGTGCAAAATGATATACAAAGTTATTTTGGATACTTTGGGCTCCCTCATATCTTTTTCACCTTTAATCCAAGTCCTGCTCATAGTCCTATATTTATTGTCATGTGTGGTGATAATACTATTGATCTGTCTTCGTGGTTACCTGAAGTCCCTTCAGCTCATGATAGGGCTCTTATGTTAGCAAAAGACCCCATTGCTGCCACAGATTTCTATGAGTTCTGTGTAACATCATTGTTCAAACATTTACTTGGCTGGGATTATGAATGAAGGTGTTCCACTGACAAGGGGGGGGTCATTGGGAAACTGCATGCATTTTATGGCACCAGCAAATTTACTGAACAAGGGTGCCGGCATGATCATTTCCTCATCTGGCTTGCTGGTGGCCTGAATCCAGGTGATCTTCATAAAAAGCTGGAACATAACTCTGCATATCAACGCAAATTTTTGATTTTTTTGAAAGCATAATATATCATCATTTGCCTGACATGGAGATTTGCGTCAACCCATTGTATGAGCCTCGTATCAAACAATCTCCCCTATTTCCTGACATGATTTTTGATAAAAAATGCAATGATCCTGATTTGATTACTGCTACTAATAACACAGCCAAAATTCCTGAGTTTACACCCACTGTGTCTGCAATTTTGAACCAATTTGCCTGCAATATGCTTGAGGAATGGGATATACTATTGGCAACTGAAGTAAAGAGATGCAGGGAAATTCTACAGTGCCACATCTGTTGTGCTGTCTGTCATAAATACAGTAATGAAAACTATTGCTGTTTCTTATTTCCTCATGAAGTTGTTGATGTGTTGTGCTATGATGCTGATACTAAGTCTGTTGTACTGTTATGCCAAGATGGGACAGTCAACTATTTCAATCCCTACATTTTGATATGCTGTCATCATAACCATGACATAAAATGTATCCTATTAGGGAAGAGTGTGAAGGCCACCATGTTTTATATAACAGACTATATAACAAAAATGGACTTGAATACATATGAAATGTTGAGTCTTTTGTCAAAGGTAGTTGCTCAGATGCTGGATAATAATGCTTCTGTACCATTGGCAGGTGCAAAAGCATTACTACATAAATGCCTGTCTCAATTTACATGATGACAACAAATACATGCTCAACAGGTGGCTTGCTATTTGCAAGGTTTTGGTGATGGTATTTCATTGCAAAAGTCAATTCCTATGTTATTGGGTCAGCTTTGGGTATTTGTGAAGGAAAAGTAAAAATGCGAACTTTCTGATACAGTTGCAGATTCTACTAATAACCTGCTAAACAGTAATAGCACTCCAGAAAATGCATGTGATGATGCAGATGCTCATGATGAGGGTGATGAACCTGAGTCAACCACTCTTCATATATCAGCTACCCAAGAAGGTGCTTTGGTAGGCACAACACATGTCCATCACTATTGGTTCCGAGGTAATTTGCTTTCCAAAATGTCTTTCTATGATTTCTCTTGGTGTGTTAGGCTCAAAAAGAAGGCCACCAGCCATGCTAAGCATACTCATGACACTTGTCTCGGTGTGTATATGAGACATTTCCTTCAATTGGACCATCCTTTGCATGCAACCCATGCACTTGTTGAGCACACAAACCATAAGATTAGTGACAGCTGTGTAGAATTGGTACCTTGTGTTACAGGCATGATAGTACCCAGAAAAATGTCTCCAACCTGGCTGTTGTTTGCTCTTATGCACTTCAAACCTTTCAGTGCCACCTGTCCACTTATTGGTCCTGGATGATCATGCAAAGATGAATTTGATTTGTTTATATTCTCTGTTGATGCACATAGGATAATGAATAATTGGGATGCAATTCATGAATGCAAGGATGAATGTGATGCAGATCATCTGTACAAGCAGTCTGCACTTACTAAGGAAAGTCAGATGATGACCCATACTTTGGCAATGGCCACAGCCAACAGTGAGGATGGTTTTCTTGATGCCTTTGATGAGGATACCCTGTCTGTAAGAGTTAGCCCCAATCAAGAACTTTGGCAATGGCAGTTAGTATTGCGCCTACAAGAATCAAATTGGTTTGCAATTCTGGAACATAGTACACATGCAAGTGCTGTAGCTATGGGTGAGCACACTGTAGCTGAGAGCAGTATTGAAGACACTACACAGACATCCATGAGCACACTAATATTGAGTGATGAACAAGTCAAAATGTGGAAGAGCAATATAATAGAACAGGAGAAGCTATTAACAGAGCATTGATGAAATGCATTAAATCCTGAGGGTCAGAGCATGGCTATACCTATTGATGGTCATACAATACTAGATACAAACCTTCCATACAATGTTAATGCTGCAAACATGTCAGCTGGTGAAACTGTTATGGACCAGGCACTGATAGATCCCAATATCAATAGCATTACATTGCAGCAGGTGCTTGATATGGTTGAGGCTGAATTCCAACTCAATGTACAGCAATCTCAAGCCTTTTGTATCATTGCAAATCATTATATTTGTCATTTTGTAGTGAAAGATAATTCAGAAAAACCTTTGCACATGCTCATGACCAGTCCCAGGGGAACAGGTAAAACACATGTTGTCAAAGCTGTCAAAAATGTCATGTCATATTATAATAGTGGCCACCAAATCTGCTTCCTTGCTCTGACAGGGTCAGCAGCCAGTAACATTGATGGTATGACAGTTCACAAAGGCTTGGGAATAAAAATTGTGAAGAAGGATGGGCAAGGCAAGGGCAACCATGCCATTGGGGAGAGTAAAGACAACCTTACCCTCTTGGTTAGCATTCAAAATAAGACACATCTTAGAGACAAATGGAGGAACATTGATCTTGTCCTGATCAATGAAGTCTCCCTTACTAGTGTCCAATTGCTATGTGAAATCAACCATTCCTTGCATTTTGCTAAAGAATCTTGCAATGAATGGTTCAGAGGAATGACAGTCATATTTGCTGGTGATTTTTACCAGTTTCCTCCTGTTGGGGGCACACCACTATTTTATCTGATATCTGGGACTGGTAAAAAAAGCAATGATGAATTGCTCAAACATCTCAGTCATTTGGCATGGAAAACAATTGATACAGTAGTTGAACTTGTTGAGCAACAATGAATGAAGAATGACAAGGAATACAGTAATGCAGTCCAATAACTTTGGATCAGAAAATGTATACAATCAGATGTTGATCTATTTAACACATGCCTCATAAAATCCAAATGTAACCCAAATGGCATTGATATGGGTGCCAATGACAATCATTGAGCCACTGCTATTGTTAGCACCAATATTATCCAGGAGACATTGAACATCAGGAAAGCCAGTGCAATTGGCAGAGAACACCTGGTTATGTGTGCCAGTTGTGACATTGTTGTATCATCTTGTCCACTCACAAAGACTGAGTGCAAAATGCTACTGAAAATCAATTTCTCATTGTCTAAAAACCAGGGAGCTTTACCTGGGTTTATACCTTTATACAAATCAATGCCTGTTGTGTTATGTCTACACAATCTGTCTACAGAGTTCAAAATTACTAATGGTAGCCAAGGAATGGTTCAGAAAATATTTACAAGAATTGATGAACATGGGTTTACCTATTGTCCATGTGTAATTGTTGAATTTGCAGATAGTCCAATTCAGCTTCTGAATTTGCCACATGGATATTTCCCTATCTTTCCTGTAGTTCAAACATGAAACTACCAGGGTTGAAGAATGCATCTGAATCAGCAGACATCAACTTCCTATACAGCCAGGATTTGCCATTACTGGTCATTCGGCTCAAGGTAAAACATTACCTAAAGTTCTTACATTCTTGAATGAGGGCAGTTTTGGAGCCTCTGTGGCTGCATCCCAGGCTAAATGTCAAGAAAGCTTATGCATAGTTGAAAGAATTTCACTTGCTGATTTGAATAAACCCCTGCCAAGTGATCTATATTATGAGATGCAAAGACTTGCTGCTCTTCAACATAACACAGCTATTAAGTATGGATTTATAATAGGGGATAAAGCCCAAGTCCCTAATCCCAAATCCAAGCAATCAGTTTTGTGCTCTAGTGGCGACCAGTTTGTTGTCAAATACCATGATGGGGACATACAAAAAGTAAATGGACTAAAACGGAAATGGAGATCCACTTCTGAAGTTGCTACTTATGTAGATGACAGCTGTGACAGTGTAGGAACTCAGAAGCATATGGAGTCTAGACCAGTAAAAATAAGAAAAACTATCACTATACAGGAAGCAGAACCTCCCCCCTCTGGTACCCTTCTCACTGGAGGGTGCCAATGGTCATCCCAGAATTGGTCTTGTGCTTATGATTCTGTGTTCATGTCACTGTATGTGGCTGTCCTGAACTTGGACCCTGAGTTGCAAACCTCTTTTGGCATGTCATCTGATTTGAGCTAGCAAATTCTGGGCTTGTCAAATGCTATATGGGATTCTGAGAAGCCATCCTGTGAGGTATTTAATTGTCATAGAGATCTACTACATGACAAACTCTCTGCTATTAATCTGGTAAAATTTCCTTGGCATGGGCAGATGGGTGCATTGGTGATTGATGTATTAGACCTTATATTTCCTGCAAAAGCTTCTTATATACAAATGGTTTCCTCCTGTTCTAGTATGTGTCTGTACACTGATGGCACAAGACTGGATGTAGTGCTTCCCTCCTTTGTTTCTGCCCCATGTCATATGCCTGTTACCATGAACATGCATATCAAAAACTGGTTAATTAGACATCATCCTGGACTCAAATTAGCTTATCCACAGTTTGATCATACAGCTTGTGAATTTGAGACCCAATTGCCTGAATATAATGAAACAGATCCACTTTTACTCCTACCTAAACAGGCTGCTGTATGTTTCCCAATTTTAATGTTTGAGCTGTACCCTTTGAATCACCACATCATCCCATCCCTGTACCTTAATGTGCCTTGCTCGAAAAATGAATGCCAATACCATCTAGTGGCTATCATCTATGCTGGGAGTTATCACTTCACAGCTCAGCTGATATTGAGTAATCAAACCATATGGAAATATGATGGTCAAAAGAACAATGGTTCTCCTGAACTTGAAGGTGTATGGAGTCGTAGTACCTCTTCTGACCCAGCTTCATTGCTGTTTCTGGAATCAAGATCTGCTCATGTGTACATATACATGCATGACAGTGTTGACAGCCAAGTGTAATATCTACTCCAATGTGTTATCTTGAACACCTCATCTGAGGACTTTGTCCCCTGCACACAAATCATGTAAGACCCTTCCAGTTTCAACCCAAATATAAAGGAGTGTATTTTGTCCATCTTGATTCATCCTCACTCCCACAACTCATTACAATATTTGTATTGTGGCTTCATCTCTGACCAAATATCCTGTTTATGTCCATCAAACCATGGCCCTGTCTACTAAAACTTGTATTCCCAAGGGTTGCATCCCAAAAAATACTGATCCCGCCCTCAATGATGCCAATTCTACTTCCCAGACCATCCCAACCCTTACCCTGAGCAAGGCTGGCCTCCCAGACTCAGTAGCTGATACAGTCAGCAGTTTGGCAAATTCATCCCAGAACACTAGTGTGCCAAATGAGGATCATAATGCTTGTGCCGGTATAGTGTTTTGTTTTATCTATTAAATAACCATGTCTAATTGTTACTACTCAGCCCACCTGGAAGCCACCATGGGGTATACCTCCATGTCTGAGCTCACAGTATCCCTTACAAGCACAATTGATTCTCCTTTGATTGTTAATCAAGCTCTCTGGGAATCTGTATCAACCAAAAATAACCCATGTCATTCCAAAAACAATAAAGATAGTGCCGAGTATTGGATGACCAACAATAACAAGCCACTCATCATCTGTCTGGTCAGTTTGTTGGATCATGAGGCCAATGGTGTTAAAATGGGCAAGTACTTTGATTTCTACAAGGATCCGGTGTGTTATTGGTCATATTTTATAATGGTAAAAACAAACCTATTAACGCTATATTTGCAGATTGATGATGAGTTGTTCTGTAAAATGCATGTGGTATTCAGTGTGCAGAGCTTGCCAGCCAATACCAAATTGTACCCTTTCCCAGTAATCAAAGCAAGTGCTAATGCACAAAAGTTGCTTTTTTTACTTCAAAATGCCATTGATGTTATCAGAACCCTCAGAAGGACTATAATTAGGTTTTAGCCACCTTCCTGATGGACAGTAGAATACTTCTTTTTCTTCTTTAATACTGATACTCCCACACTTACACTTCCTTTCTCCCATACTCAACTTCTATTTCTCACAGGAAGCCTTCTCTTTACCTGGGTCCACCTTCCAATGACTCGCTCTGACAAGTACTTACCCAGGGTACTTATAAATAGCAGATAACCAATATGTATATAAACCTAGCTACAGTCACCTGTATCCTTAGCTTAGTGTTATACACTGTTCTGCCTAAATCACTTGTTCGCCTGAAAGGGCTTCAGAGATTTATCCAGCCCGCCTCTAAGTCAAGTAGTAAGACACTTGGACCAAGTCTGTATAGACATCCTTGTGATCCCAACCTTGCGACTCAAGAGCGGACCCCTAACCCGGGTAACAAAACACTAAGCTATCTCTGTTCCCCACCCTGTGTCTTTTTAGACGCGTGTTGTAGCCGCTTGCTACGTGTTGTGCCCATTAGCGTGTGTTGTGCTCTCAAAGCATGTGTTGTAGCCGTTGCTACGTGTGTTGCCAATTGCGACGTGTTTCCCCTCCCCGCCGACATTCTGGAGTTCAAAGGACTCCTTCTCAATATCATCATCTGCGCCGCCGGCTACGCGATAGGAAGAATCATCACGTGGTACATTATAAATCATTCCCCTCACCAACCTTTCCTCCATCTCAAAATACACCTATATTTCGTGACAAACTAATCCGACAAACTGGAGTATAGAAAACTCCTCTCTTATACTCTCAAAATTATCATTGGCTACGCGATTTACAAATTAATCGTACGCCTCATCAAATATCACAATACCACCCCGACTCCGCCCTCCTTCTTCGTCCGAAGAAGAAGAATCTATTTCCGAAGAACAACCTCCCTCCAATCCCCAGTCTGAAGAAGAATACCTCTCAGACGAACAACCTCTTCAACCAGACGAAGAAGAACAACTTCGCCAACAAGCAATCGAAGAATACCCCTTTCTACCCCGATCCCGTCAACAATTCCAAACCCCGACAACTCCTTTAGAAGACTCCCCCTTTCATAACCCTTACGAAAGAACCAACATACCTCCTCGTTCGACTCGAATTAGCGGACCAGGACCATCACGACCTCAAGACCCAAGAAGGCCTCCTCTCTCAATTCAGCCTTCTCCTCGCTCTCTTACTCCGCAAACCCTGCAACCGGTAACACTACCCCCAGCGTCACCCATTCAAACTTCCCCCACACACGCCCCTGTAATCAACCCACAAACAATTATGGGTTCACAAGCCGCCGCCCCAGCTCCAGCAGCTCCAGCACCACCAGCACCCCGAGAAATCGGGTTTATCAAACCTCCTATCTTTGACGGAGACCGAACCAAATTCAACGACTGGCTTTTCGCTGTCGACGTCTACCTTATCGGAAATGACCTCGTCTACCCCCGAAATTACGACAAGTGCCTCTTCGCACTCACATCTATGCAAAAAGGAGAAGCTCGAACCTGGGCATCTCAATATATTGCAGAACGATACGCTGCAGGACTAGCACAAACACCCCCGTACCATGGATTCTACAACAAAACATGGGCCGCTATGAAAGCTCGTCTTCGACAAGATTTCCGACCAGCAGATGAATCTGCTTACGCCCATACTTGCCTACAAAACAATGAAACAGGCAGGTAAACCTATGACTGACTTCAATTCGAAGTTCAAAGACATGGTCCGACTTGCAGACATCCACGAGGATTGAACTCTCATCGATCTCTACCGGAAAGCCATCGATCGCAGAATCGCGATCAAAATCAATACTTCTGAGAACCCGCCACAAACCATTCAAGGATGGTACACAATGGCTAACCGACTCGACAATAATTTCCGCCGAGTAAACACTCTTTACGGAACACCACGTTCCTTCAACAATAATAACCGCTTCCAATCGAAGCAAAAACAAAACAACACAGTTCCCTATGCAAACTACTACACCTGATCAGCCCCTAAGTTCACACCTAGAGACCCCTATGCCATGGAGATAGACAATCTCCAAACCGAAGAATATGAGGACCCATACCCCGTAATACCTCATGAAATCAACGAAATCAACATCCCTTGCGAAGACAATTGTGACAGATCCCTCGAAATCGACACTGTCCTTACTGGCCAGCAAATGAAACAATACCAGAACCGCAAATGTTTCAGATGCGGATCTGAAAAACATTTCATTGCGGAATGTCCTATGCCCGCACCAACCCGCCGCTTCCCTGGCGCCCGAACTCAACCGGTTAGACCGGTTCGAAACCCAAACAGGCCTAAACCTTCCACTTCCACCCCTTGCAAGTATTCACTTGCGGTTGCTGATGTTGCCGCACAAATGCAGCAACTTGTGGACACCTTGGAGCCGGAACTCCAAGAAGAACTACATTCAGCACTGGCTGAGGACCCCCAAATGTGTCCCTTCCAGGATTTTTAAAACGGAGTGATGTCAAACGATGTGCCCCTGCACACTCCCAAAATGGACAAACAATTTCTCCTCTTACGATCGATTCTGTACAATTAACTATGTCCTCGAATAAAAGATCTCTTTTCCTCCCCATTGAGATCTGGAGCAAACGATCGTCAAAACCCGTGGCCATCACTGCCCTGATTGACTCAGGAGCTCAAGGAAATTTCATATCCAACAAAGTTGTAGACCGACTTGGATATCAACGCCAATCCCTGGACAATCCCATTGCCTTAACCAATGTGGATGGATCAAATAATCAACATGGCATGATCCGAGATTATGTCACAATCGACGCCATCATCGATAGTCGCGATTGCAAATTACAAGCCTTTGTCACCAACACCGGAGCAAAGGATTTCATAATGGGTTTTCCCTGGTTGGAACAACACAACCCTGATATCAACTGGAAAACCAAGACATTTTCTTGGAAACCACAAATCGAACACTCGGCGTTCCCACAACTTCTCAAAACTCTCCGCCGACCGATAGAAGCCAATTCCATATCTATGGATTACATGGCCGGACATACCACTACCACCGACAAAGCACCAACAGAATACTTCGATATCGACAACATTAATCTCGACGAATTCTCCATGGAGAACGAAATGAATCCTATGCTATTCACACCAATGGAAATAAATGCAAAAGCAACTTTCGCTACTCAACTCCATAACACCGCCGCCAAACTTACATCAAAACTCCGTGGTAAACTCCCCGAAAAACCAGAAGAAAACAAGATCCCTTGACGTTTCGCTCGATGGGCAAAATTATTCGATAAGAAAGCATCCGAACGATTCCCACCATCACGATCTTTCGATCACGCCATTGAAACAAAACCGACTTTCGAACCAAAGTCGATGAAACCATACCACCTAGCGCCCGCCAAAAATAAAGCGCTAAAAGAATTCATAGATGAGAATTTACGAAAAGGGTACATCCGACCCTCGAAATCACCAATGGCATCGCCATTTTTCTTTGTGGCAAAGAAAGGAGGAGATCTCCGACCTTGTCAAGACTATTGTTACGTCAACGAACATACGGTAAAGAACACTTACCCAATTCCCATGATCTCCGCTATCATGGATAAACTCAAAGGTGCAAAATACTTCACCAAACTCGATGTTCGACTCGGATATAACAACATCCGAATCAAAGAAGGCGACCAATGGAAAGCCGCATTCAAAACGCCACAGGGTCTATTTGAACCCACGGTAATGTTCTTTGGATTGTGCAACTCCCCTGCTACATTCCAACACATGATGGATACAATCTTTGCCGAACAACTCGACAAAGGCGGAATCATCATCTATATGGATGATATACTCATTTTCGGAAAAACTCAAGAAGAAACCGACCAAATCACCGAACAAGTATTGAAAATACTCGAAGAAAACGACCTTTTCCTCAAAGGAGAAAAATGCGAGTTCAACAAACAACGACTCGAATACCTAGGCATGATAATCACGCCTGACAACATCAAAATGGATCCCGGGAAACTCAAAGGCATCAAGGATTGGCCTATTCCCAAAACCATCCGTCAAGTACGGAAATTCATCGGGTTTTGTAACTTCTATCGGAAGTTTATCCGTAAATATTCGGATCTCACAAAACCTCTCAACACCCTCCTCTCGAAGAAGAACAAATTCGAATGGAAGTCTGAACAACAGGAATCATTTGAGACTCTCAAAAATGAATTCCTCAAGGAGCCGGTACTCCTCATGCCCAATCAAGAAAAACCTTTCGAAATCAAAACCGATGCCTCTAAAGTGGCAAGCGGAGCTGTGCTCTATCAATACGACATCAATGGTAACTGTAGACCGGTATCATTCTTCTCCAAAACTTTCGCACCAGCCGAAAGAAATTACGACATATACGATCGTGAACTCCTCGCCATCGTCCGTGCATTAGAAGAATGGAGACATTATCTCCTCGGATCCCCTCACCCAGTGATCATCAAAACTGATCATCAAAATCTGACTTATTGGAGGAAACCCCAAAAGATCAGCCGCCGCCAAGCTCGCTGGGTCCAGCTTATGGCCGACTACAACTTCAAGCTAGAACACGTACCTGGAACTAAGATTCCGGCACCAGACGCCTTATCCCACCAACCTGATTATGATCTGGATGATGATCAAGATAATACCGACGTCACAGTTCTTCCAGAAGAACTGTTTATTTCCGCCATTGATGTGGCACTACGAAGCCGGGTCATCAATTCTCCAAAATACGACCCTAAGACTGCCGAGGCTATCCAACAAATCAAGGATCACCTCCCGAAATCCGCCGACTCCGACTTCGGACTCATCTCCACCGATAGTGGCAACCTTGTCACCTTCCAAAATCGGGTTATCATTCCTGAAGACCTTGAACTTCGCCGCGAAGTAATAGCGAAATATCACGACCACCCCACCAAGGGTCACCCTGGTGAGCAGGAAACATACCGACTGGCCAAAAAAGATGTTTACTGGCCTGGCATGTCTACATTCGTCAAGAATTACGTCAAAGGCTGCCCCGAGTGTCAGCAATACAAAATTATCCGACGTCCGGGTAAAGTCCCTCCTCAGCCGATATCGGCTTCAGAGATGCTTCGCCCCTTCTCCCAGATTTCATGGGATCTCATCACGGGTCTCCCTAACTCCAACAGCTTTAATGCCATATTGTCCGTGGTGAACCACGGCCTTACGAAGGGGGTAATTTTCATCCCTACATCCGACAAATCAACTGCCGATGACATCGCAAGATTACTCATCGAAAAAGTATTCACTAGATTTGGTCTTCCCGACAAAATCATATCCGACTGCGACCCTAGATTCGCCGCAAAATCCCTTCGAGAATTGGCTAAATGCCTCAATATCAAACAGGCCTTCTCTACAGCCTACCACCCTCAAACAGATGGATCCACAGAACGATACAACCAAGAGATTGAAACATATCTCTCTATCTACTGCACCTGAAATCCCCTTCACTGGATCGACTCCCTACCCCTTGCCGAGTTCTCACACAACTCAAGAACTCATGCCTCAAGGCAAAAATCCCCATTCGAACTCATCATGGGTTATAACCCACCCTCTATTCCCACAATCATGGAAACATCAGACTTTCCATCAGTCGATGAAAGAATTCGAACTCTGGATCACGCCAGAAGAGAAGCACAAGCAGCACATCAACTATCCGCTGACATCGTGCGACAACGAAACAACAAATCAATCAAACCGTTCACAACGGAACAACGTGTCTGGCTAGAAGCCAAGAACCTCAAACTCCCGTTCTTATCGAACAAAATATCCCCGAAACGTTTAGGACCTTTCCAAATCAAGAAAGTCCTATCACCGATTAACTACGAATTGACACTCCCAACACACTGGAAAATACATCCGGTCTTCCATCGAAATCTTCTAACCCCATACGAGGAAACAGAAGCATATGGAGCAACCCAAACTCCGCCTCCGCCGATAATCATCAATGATGAAGAAGAATATGAAATAGAAGCGATTATCAATCATTGCCGACGCCACAATCAACTCCACTTCTACATCAAGTGGAAAGGATACCCACATACCGAGAATCAGTGGCTACCGGAAAAGGAACTCTTAAAGAACGCCAAAGAGATCCTTCAAGAATATAAAAGAACTCACAAAACATGAAAGAAACCTCAGGAACTTTCGAGAACCTACCAAATGCAGAAGCCAAACAGCCTCTCCAGCTTTTAAACAACCACTCTCAAAACATGTCTGCTATCATCCGCCCTCAATCTGCCCTCGCCTCTATCTCCTCTCACTCCTCCATCACTACAGACTCAATCGTAATCATCGATGGGTTCACACCATCAAAGATGAATTCACTTTCGGGAGCTTCCATTCCGCCCCCGTCTCCCTACACTCCCTCCGACGCCTTCATCAACGTCTCCGACAGGGACGAAACCCCCGACCCCAACGACACTCCCACAGGAACCCCTGCCCCATTCCCTGCCTTTCCTAAGGCAACAATCACTATACATCCCGGACCAGCAACAACTAGCACTGGACCACTGGGACCGAATCAAATTAGCGATAGCAATCTCAGGAAGATTGCAGCCGATGTCTCCTTTAGAGATAGATTACTCGACCCTACAATTCAAAGCTCTGACAGAGCTTTCTGGAACCACTATGCCGACATGGTTCGACAAACTCAGGCTCTCAATAGAGTGTTCCAACAACAACGAAAATGGACGGAATCACTCGAGATCTCATGCCGAGATCGACCGACTCTCATGTCCGCGCTGTATGCGCACCTATCCTACGGTCCCCCAGGCTCCAACCTTCAGGACCCCATCACCATCGATGACTCTGTCATCCAACCCCAGTCCTCCACCAAGTCCTCCGGACCCAATCCCAATCCTACCCCCGGCCTTAAGAGCCGAAACCCCTTCGCCAGTAACTCCGCCATGGCCGCCTTCAAGGCCCTCGACGAGGAGCAATCTAAACGACACGTGGCCAAGCCCTTGGCTCACAACACTAAACCCGGCCCTTTGGGTCGACCCAAACCTTACCCCACCCGAACCGTTCACCCACGAACCGACTCCAACCCCACCAAACCAGCCGACCCCAAGTATATCTGTCCTGAATGCAAACAACATGGACACTGGGCATCAGACTGCCCCAACTTCCAATGTATGGGATGCAAACTATACACTCCCGGACACTACTCTTACAACTGCATCAAATATCGATGCCCCTACTGCAAGAACTGGGAACCCAAACACCCACGACAGGCCTGCCCCAAACGAGGCACCAAACCCACCAAGAACATCACAGCCTACTTTACCAAGAATCAACCCAAACCTCGGGTTGCCAAACCACATACACCCGTCCCCGACTACCAGTTCCCCGGACCTTACACACCAAATATGGGAACCTACTATGACGACTATATCGACGATGCTGCCAACGCCAACAACACCGGTGAACCTGCCGGACCCAACTACCTTTAGCCCCGAGCAAAACAGACGATTCTGGAATGCTTTCTTTCCAGATCCACCATCTCCCCAAACCGCACTGGAGCTTAACATCCATCGAACTCCAACTCCACCATTCTCCCCGGTTATACCAGCCGCAATATACATCGAAGATGTCGACTTCTTAACTGCTTATCCAAGCGACGACGAACCACAAGATCATAATGGAGTATGATCATAAAAAAGGGGTAATGTTATCAGAACCCTCAGAAGGACTATAATTAGGTTTTAGCCACCTTCCTGATGGACAGTAGAATACTTCTTTTTCTTCTTTAATACTGATACTCCCACACTTACACTTCCTTTCTCCCATACTCAACTTCTATTTCTCACAGGAAGCCTTCTCTTTACCTGGGTCCACCTTCCAATGACTCGCTCTGACAAGTACTTACCCAGGGTACTTATAAATAGCAGATAACCAATATGTATATAAACCTAGCTACAGTCACCTGTATCCTTAGCTTAGTGTTATACACTGTTCTGCCTAAATCACTTGTTCGCCTGAAAGGGCTTCAGAGATTTATCCAGCCCGCCTCTAAGTCAAGTAGTAAGACACTTGGACCAAGTCTGTATAGACATCCTTGTGATCCCAACCTTGCGACTCAAGAGCAGACCCCTAACCCGGGTAACAATTGAGGTGAACATGTCACAGAGTACAGTTTCATTACAGCAATTGGCTATATTGTCAGCATACATATACTAACTGCAATTTTCTTTAGGTGAGAGGATGGCGAGTGGTCTCCCTAGAGGAGTTACTCTGTTCTCAAGGCTGGACAAGGCAAACAGTGGATTTATCTACTTGGTCAAATCCGAGCCAGTATTCATTCCGGTGCCCAACCCATTTGAAGATACTAATGTGGCAAATAAAGTAGGGCTTAATTGGGACAGTAAGTCAACAACATCTTGTCATAGCACAAGCCTCTATGTTAGCGCTGTGATGGTATTGGTAGGGTAGGTATGTAATATGTGGCTCGGACAACCACTACCTATATCAACCAGTACCTCGTAATGCGATTCTGGGGCGTCGGAGACAGCTCTCGAAGAGAGGGATTCAACTTTTGAAAGGGGTTTTTGAGGGGGTAGAAGTATAAAATGTGTTTTCTTGAAAATATACCCAAGGGCACCAAGTGTACTCTGTGGGTGGTCTCTGGTGTAGTAGTAACAAGGCTCTGCTTGTAGCTACAGTCTCTGATCTCAATATCTCTGATCTCGAAACTTGGGGGAATCTGCACTACCCCACTAAGTCTCTGTCTCTCTGTGTCTCTAGGCCTAAGGGGAATCTAAACTACCCCTGAGCCTCAATATCTCTCTGTGAGCCTCCCAGACTCAAACAATAGTCTCAACAAGCTCTCTTGACGATCACAGTTCGTCTCTACTGTTTTCTGGGTGGTCTAGGACTGAAGCTCTCACTTAGTTGCCTTAATGCACACAATAGCACAAGATAATGAAATCGTTAATTCCTGAATCTTGTGGTCTCGAAGCTGGGGCAGCGAGTGCTTGCCTTTCACCTCTCCTCCACGCTATATTTATATGTTTTTGGTAGCTAGGAAACAGCCCAAGTAGATAAGGAAATATTAGAGAGAGTAATGCTAGTATATGCAATTGGTCTGATATTCCCCTGTGTAATAACGCTTTTCCACCCGGTATTGGTCCTGGCTGCTTGTTATAGACCTGTTTCGAGTCATCGAGATGCTACTGGCGTCATTTCGTGGGTTATCCCGACGGTCTGCGGCTGTTTCAGCATGCCCAGGAAAGTTCTCTACCCATATACGCATGCCTTTCATCCCCACGTGTCTACCCTATTGGCCTCCTCCCAACCTGGCATTCTGGTACGCTGTTCATATACCCTTCTAGTATCTTGAACTGGCTGTGTGTTGCCTATGTGTCATGCGGATAGTCCGAGATAGTCCAACAACTCCATCATTTGTCTTTTGATCCACTATTGGACCCTGCAAGACCTTTCAAAACACTCGATCGGTCATCGAGATGCTATTGCACGTATTGTATTGGCATAGCTATCTCCTTGGGGTTGCCTGATAAGCTTACGCGTCCATAGTCCAGCAGGTTCCCTGTCTGTTCCACCCCTTATTTGTCTCTATCAGTCTTCCTGATGATCAGTGGTCTTTCTGATTGTCATATTGTGATCAGACAAGCTGACGTGGCTTCGGATGTAATTCCTTGGCTGATGTCTTCTGTCTACGTTTCTCAGGCAATAGCCCTAGTTTCCCCTTTTCTTGATAGAACATTATCCCTGCCCCTTGCTTAATATAGCAACCAGTACATTGTTTTCTCAGTACATTGTATGCCATTTATTCGGGTGAGGGACACTGTTCATTACTGATCGAGGTATCTTGAAAGTTTGTCTACCAAGTTTCTCAATGGCTGCCACACAATCCTCTCGAAGGTCTTAGTCAGCACTAGACTGCCCTATGTGTTCCCTTTGAGATAGTCAAATTAGAGGCCCTCAGTCTCCTCAGGTTATCTCAATGGCCATTATATGGCTTGTGAGCTCTTCCCTCATGATCAGGGAACTTTATTGACCACGTTCTTGATACTTGGTGCATCTCTAAGTATGTACAACCGCAATGTTGACTGTTGTACCTTTTGTTCACTCTCAAAGCCATACAATAGCTATTTAGTAGCCACTGACTGACTCCTGGGGTGCCCTGTAGCCTCATAGAGGTCCTTACATGACATACCAGTTGGGTTAGGGTCATTGTAGGGGTGTTATGGGTATATTGAGATGATTACATCGTAGCTATTGCTAAGCCATGGGTATATAGGGGTATAATGGCTCATCTTAGCAATGCTTCAATTTTCGGTGTAATAACGCACCTCCATCTTCCCACAGTTATCCAGTCATGGAGGTACGATCATCTGAGTTTTACCTGGTTAGTGCTCACTAGTGACAGATTAGATCAGTAATCAAGGTTCCTACAGCAATTAATTGCCACTCAACCAAGTTGGCTTTAATAGAGTCCTTGGCAACTGCTCCCAGCTCAATCCTTCTCACCAACCTCCCACTAAAATCTTATTTAACTAGTCTCCAGTATGAACTCCAGCGCAAAAATCACAAGACTTGCTCAACTTCTCCAAGTTGGTGGGGTAAGCCACTAGACTTCATGTATTCACATGTTCCCTGGATCCTGAAGCTCATAACCCTTACAGTACCTTGATGGTGGGTTTTTGTCACTTTGCTGTGTTGTCTCCCTGCTTAGTTTAATTAGCGGCATCAGTGGCAATTGTTGTGAGTAAAATGCTATCTTTTATTCTGGGATCTTCTATCATGATTGTCACCAATTTCATGTTTGTAGGTTTTCGAGTGGGCAACCACCTTTGATCTTGAAGTCTCTCTTGTGTGGCACTTGAAGTGGAACTTGGCAAAGGTTGCCTTCCTACTCAATCAATATCTTCCTCTGGTTGATTTCGGCTTGGTCCTGATTCATAAGGGCATTTACACCTTGTGAGCCAATTCACATGTGTGCTGAAATGCTGACTAGGTCATGGCAAGACATCACTTGACAAGTGCAAGCTAATATTTCAGACTTCAGGGGGTATGTGACCTGGAAGCGGGGAAGTACTTATTAGAGCAACACACTAACATCCACGTTCCAAGGTATGTACATCCTTGCAGTATTCTCAGCTGAATGTGGGTCAATGCCTTAAAGCATCATAGTCCTTTCTTACATGTTCACAGATATTCTGGCAATGTGGGTATGTGCTGTGTGGAAGATGAACAAGATTGTCATTACTGGGGTCTCAGCCATTTGGCTGATTGCCTTCATATATGCTACTGCAACATATTATTCTATGCTGGCCCCCCTCAGCTGTAAATCTTGTCTTTCCTCTGGTGGTCACTTATGGATTCTGATTAACATTTCTTGCCCAGTCTTCTCAGTTACTCCCTTAGGGGATTGTCTTACCATCATTGACCATCCTAAGCTGTATGGTGTTTACATTGCGCTGGGGATATACAATGCAGGTGGGTCTTCCTTTGACTCTTGCTATCTCTCGTTCTAATATAAAAGCTCCCTAGTAATGTTGGTGCTGATGGCATATTCAACATTAAGGGAATGTAAGCTTTATACAGACTACTCAAACATTAACAATGTTGCTCACACAGAGTTAGATACATCCGAATATTGGGCATTCATAAATCCAGTGCTTCTTAAAGCTGCTTATACTGAGGGTGAATTACTTGCCATTAGTATTACCTTAGATCAACAGTCTCTGACCTAAGTTTTAATAACAGGTGTCGCATTCTATGCTTATCTCCTTGGTACGTCTGTGTCATGACTCATCAACCTGTTGTCACCTGGCAGATCTCCCAAATTGCTCACTCAATATACATACATTAGCACTTTCCATCACATCCATTGTCACCGAACTTAAGATTGTATGCCCTTGCTAGATCCTTCCAAACTGGACCGGAGTCCCAATCTGACAAAACTTTCCCTCCTTAACCCAATAGCCTGAATACGTGTTTCTTTTCATTTTGTATGTGTACACAGTATCTCTTTTTCTCGATTGCAACACAACTCATGAGTGGCAATGATTTGAACTCTAAACTAGGCTTTGTCGCATGGTTTGCTCAGTACTAGCCTGTCGGGTAACCCTTCACCTTTGCCAGCCGACTTCCACATGGAAAGGATGCCAACTATCGACTGGCGAGTGTGCAAACAGCACCCTGAGGTTCAAACACTTGAATCGCACGGGAGATGAAGATACTGTTTGACTTATTTCTGCTGCGCAGTTGATATAGGAAAACCCAATATTTTATGTTCTGCTTGACAAAACCAACCAGCCCATTCCACTACCAATTGGGCTTGGTTCACAAAGTACAGTACAGTACACCACAGCAAATTGTTAACTGAATTTTCTCAAATCTCGGCTTCCCCTTTCTCCGATTCTTCCTTCAATTCTCCCTTCCCCAGCTCCTCCCCTTCGACGCCGCTCCCTCTTGACCAACCACCCTGTCATACCTCCTGTTCTACCTCCTCTGCTCTCTCAGCTAACCATATCCTCGTCCATGCTTTACTTTTAACGCCGGCATCTGTTAGAAATGAGGAGGGGGCAGAAGGGAGCCGGGGTTGAGTAGGAGTAGACTACGAGTAAATCAAAATTTGTAACTTACCATTCGAAAGGGTGAGCAAGCCCTGGACAATGACACAAAGACACATTGTCCTAGAATCGGGTATGAACCAACTTGAACACAGGTTTCAATCGGGCTTGGAGAGTGGTACATTGGTAAGATAGGGTGTGATTGAAGATTCAGGGCGGCTATTGATCGAGCGTCAGTTATATCATCTGGTGGAATACATGAGTTTTTGGCACGTGATGCGACACGGTGAACACCTAGATTCTCAACGGTCTCTCCGATTTCGGTGGGAGCGGCAAGGCGTGATAAGGCGTAGTAATTTCTGGAATAAGGAAGGTATGTCAAGCAAAATGCGAAGCGTCCTTTAATCGGGCCACAGGCTTCGAATAGCCAAAATGTCAGCTCATTGTGATGTGAGGAGTGTGTTCGAACATACTATCCAGAGATCCCCGACAAACAACAAAAAGGACTTCAACATCTCCTTCAGGTAGCAATGCCATCCTTTTTGTAGTGATTTGCTACTCCTCGTTCTGCTGCTGTGCCCATGACCGATGCTTGATCATCTTCATCAGACAGCAAGCGATTTCGTCGTGGTATTGCAAGGGCCTGTTAGCAAATGATTCCGCCAGAGAGCCATAAGTGATATCTGTTATGGTGCGGATGATTTGCTCGGTTGGTTTGCTCAGGGAAGATAGCACACCAAGGGGGGCTTACCGTTGCGTGCAGTCCCAATGCCGTCGCTTGTGATGACAAAGTCATAATCGGCGACCAGCCGTCTACTCACTTCGATGCTGTACCGTCAGTCAGACTGCAAGTTGGGTGAGGGAGGGCTTTGGATAGATAGCAGGCGTACATACATTTCATCTTCGCTATCAGCAATGGCCCAGATCCGCTTTCTAGAAGAAAGCAAACAAGACTTGCCATAAATTTACCTCCGACAGAGGGGAGGGGGAAAAAGTGGGAGCACACAACTGCAAGCATGAAACGTTCAATTACGGGGTGACACGTTTTTGGCGGGATGTCCTCACGCCTTCCCGTTACCTCCCCAGTGTTTCTTCGATTACATACCCATAGTTGAACGTAGCCGCCAAATAGCGACTCGTGCTGTGGAGGTGGAAATGCTTTTGATGTACCTGAATTTGCGGCTACAGGATAGGTGGTATGGCAGTGGATGTGTTATAGCATCAAGCAGACGGCTAGGAGTACGCGTGGCGGGATACAGTCTCAGGCTCATCACAGGTGATAAACAGAATCCCAGCACTCGTGATGTCGCACTCATCAAGACGACTAGGTCCAATAGCTTGCGCAAACATATGAAGGATGCGGTCTCTCAAAGTTTGCCGATTTCTTCATCCAAGGTGGGAGCCTCCGTTCAATAGTGAGAGAAGATAGTGCGATGTGAAACAGGGGATCGATGTTGAACATTGATGATGAGTCTGGATGAGTTCTGGGGGCACGACCATTTCGCTCGGGAGTCATTCCAGCACCGAATAATAACAAGGGCAAACACTGGGACTCGTCAGATGGTTCACTGGCCAGGTGCCCCTCCATGTTTATGAACTGCCTGGGTAAAAGAGTGTGTCTAACATCATTAGCAGGCAAGGACACCAGCATCATCAATAAACCGAGGTTTGGATAAAAGAAGTGTTGTGGGTGGATAGTGACCTCATTTTCAACTGGGGCCATGCCAATCAATTGCAGTATTAACAAAAACCCTTATACAGCAACATACATACAGTACAGCAGGCAAATTACACTGCCTTGGTGTTCACTTCCTTCTTGATCGTGAGTTGAATGTTCACCATTAGCTCAGAAAGGAGTAGCGCAATATTGAACATATTTTTGTTACCAATAAAACGTACAAAAGTCCCCTGCATCACTCAGAGCCTTTACAGCATGCCCCTCCATATACAGCTGTACAGCCATAGAAGCCAATACCAATCACCAGAGTTTCATTCCCTTGATAAGTGCTCAGTATTCAGTGCTCAGCATTCATCAGAGACGGGCTAGATCAAAATGAAGGTTCCTGTGGCAGTCACCACTCTCTCCGACTCGGCTCAACCAAGTTGACCTTTAATAAGATGTCGCTTCGGTGACTGTCCCCAGCTCAACTCTTCTCACCAATTTCCCACTGGATCCTCATTCACCTGTTTTTCAGTATGAGCTCCGGCGCGGAAATGATAAGACTTGTTCAACTTCTGCAAGTTGAGGGGGTGAGTACTTTTCACGTATTCATATGTTCCTTTTTCCTGAAGCCCATAGTAACTTGCGTAGTACCTTGACGGTGTGTTTTCATCATTTTGCTGCATTGTCTCGCTGCTCAGTGTAATTAGCCATATCAGCCACGATCATTGTGAGAGAAGCCCTCTCTTTTATTGTGGGGTCTTCCATCAAGATTTCATGTTCCACAGGTGTTCGAGTGGGTGACCACTTTTGATCTTGAAGCCGCCCTTGTGTGGCGTTCAGAATGGAACTCGGTAAAAGCCGCCTTCTTGTTGAGTAGATATCTTCCTCTGGTTGATTTTGGTCTGGTCTTAATCCGTAAGGGCATTGTACTTCTGCAAATTGATCCAGGTGTTCTAAAATGTTGACTAGGCTATGGTAAAGTACCACTTGACAAGTGCAAACCAATATTTCAGGCTTCTGGAGGTATGTGACCGAGAAAGGAACAAAAGCAATACAGCTATACACTAACATATATGTCCCCAAGGCATGACTATCCTTGGGATAATCTTAGCTGAGTGTGAGCCAATGCTTTGCTATATGTGATTTTCTTCTCAGAAGTTCATAGATATTCTTGGGATGCGCGTATGCGCTGTATGGAAGATGAACAAGATTGTCATTGCCGCATTCTCAGCCTTATTGGCAATTGCCCTCATCTATGCTGCTATCGTCTATTATTCTATGCTGGCTCCTCTCAGCTGTAAATTTGCGTTTCCTCTGACAGCTGCTTATGAATTCTGACTAGGGTTCCTCTCCTAGTCTTCTCAATTACTCCTGTGAGAGGTTGCCTTGCCATCATTGACCACCCTAAGCTGTTTGGCGGCTATACTTGGCAAGCAGTATATGACGCTAGTAGGTCTTTGACCCTTGCTGTCTTTTATTCTCACATAAAGTTCCCTAACAGTAATGCTAGTGTTAATGGCCTATCCAACATTGAGAGAATGTAAGGTCTATATGGGCTACTGGAACACCGGCAGCATTACTCACAGCGGTTAGATATGTCCGAGTATTGGGCATTCATAAATCCAGAGCTTATCAGAGCCGCTTATACAGAGGGTGAAGGGATTTTGTTATGACTTAGAATGATACCCTCTGACCTAATTTTTACCAACAGGTGTCATGTTCTATGCGTCCCTTCTTGGTATGTCACCTCGCCACCCGCTGTTGCTGGCATATATCTCCACAAGTGCTCACTCAACATATACATACTTCAGTACTCTCTATTGCAGCCGTCATCATTGAACTCAAAATCGTACGTCCTTGCTAGATCACTCAAAAGGAGGTGGCAACCAATCTGATGAAATTTCCCCTCACCCAATAGCCCGAAGACGTGTTTCTTATCATTCTGTGTGTATATAACACCCCCTTCCCTATTTGACAACCTAACTCATGGGCGATGACCATACAAACTTTAACTAGACCCTGTCGCATGATTCGCTCAGTGCTAGCCTGTCGAGTAACCCTTCACCTTCGTCAACTGTCTTCCAGGGGGTGTCAATTATCGACGGGTGAGTATGTGATCAGTACCATGAGGTTCCAACGCTCGAGTCGTACAAGAGATGAAGATCCTGTTTAACTTCTTTCTAGCATGCAATTAATATAGATATATTCAAATAACGTTCATCTTCTGCTCCCATAATCCAAAGAAACGAGGGTTTGTTGTCGGAATAAGGTAAAAGAGAGTCAACAGACCCACTCCCCAAGATAATTGAAAGACTAGAAAATAGGAGGAAAGAAAGCAAAAAGGAGAAAAGGAGCCGACCAGTCGTTCTAATGCCTAACGCTTGGTTCAAAAAGTACTGTACTGTACAGTACACCACCACGACAAATCGCCAACTAATTTCTTTTTTTTTTTCAAATCTTGGCTTTCGCTTTCCCCAACTCCTTCCTCAATTCCCCCTTCCCAAACTCCTCTCTTTCTTCAATGCCACTTCCTTCCGACTTAACACCTCCTGCTCCACCTCCATCGCTACTCCGGCCAACTATATCCTTGTCTATGCTGTACTTTTGTCACCGACGTCTGAGAGAGCTGGAGGAGGGCAGAAAGGGACCGAAGTTAAGTTAGCAGTAGACTACAAGGAAACCAAATTTGTAACTTACCGTTCAAAAGAGTGGGCAAGTCCCGGTCAATGAAGCTCACAAAGACACCTTGTCCTAGAATCGGGTATGAACCAACTCGAATACCGTGAGGTTTCAATCGAGCTTGGAGTGTGGTAAGATAGGGTGCGATCGAGGATTCAGGGTGGCTAATCGATCGGGTGTCAATTATTATACGCGGGGAGGAGTTTTGAACAGGTGATGCAAATAGACCCACTTGGTTAACACCTAGATTCTCAGTGGTTTGTTTGATTTCGGTGGGAGCGGCAAGTAAGGTGAAGGTGTAGCAGTTTCTGGAACAGAGAAGGTATGCCGGGCAGAATGCAAAGCTTGCCCTCTAGTCGGACCACAGGCTTTAGGTAACCAAAAGTATCAGCTCATTTGCGATGTGAGGGTATGTGTTCGAACGTACCACCCAGAGATCTTCTCCTACAAAGGATTTCAACATCCTCTCCTTCGGGCGGCAACGCCATCCTTCATGTAGCAGTCTGCTGCTCCTCGTTCTGCTGCTGCACCCATGGCCGATGCTTGGACATTTCCGTCAGACGGCAAACAGTCCTGTGGTGGCACTGCAAGGGCTGGTGAAACGATGTCGCATATGTGATGCCTATTGTGGTGCGAATAATTCACTTAATGGGTTGGCTCGGGGGAAAGATAACATACCAAGGAGAGGCTTACCGTCGTATGTAAGCCCGATGCCGCTACTTGTAATAACGAAGTCATATTTGGCAACTAGCCGTCTACTCGCTTCAATGCTGCACTGTTGGTCAGATTGCAGGTCGTGTGAGGGGGGGGGGCATTAGGGAGGTAGAGGGCATACATACATTTCATCTTCGCCATCGGCGATGACCTTGATCCTCTGTCTAGAAAAAGCCAACCAGACTTGTCACGACGTTGTCTCTACCAGAGAAAATGGGGAGGGACAAGGTGGGAGCGCCAAGTCCAAGTGGGTTCAATCACGGCAGTAGGGAAATGTAAGTGAGCGATTGCACATAGCGTGCGGGAGTAGTGGGTTCGAGCCTTGAAGCTGGCTGATGGAAATGCAGACGGATCACGTGCTCACCAATCAGCTCGCCACGCATAACAGCATAACAGCGATGCTACATAGATAGCAGAGTCAGTGTCTTGATCTGGAATAGGGGACAGTACGCGTTTATATAAAATTGCTCAAGGGAGCGGTGGGTGAGAAATATTTAAGCTGAGAGCGAAGGAGAGTGAAGGCAGACCGGACTCGAGCCGGATACTAGAGAGGGAGGAAGGCAGCGGACGACGAGCCACAAGTCACGTTCATGACGGTTACATCACGGCACGAGAAAGTCTGAATACGCACTTAGCTCGTACTTCGCCGGCGCTCCACTGCTCTCGTACGTTCCTGCTAGATCCTTTCAAACCAATAAGACCCTTGAATCTGAAAAAACATCCCCTCCCCTCACTCAATAATTCTATGTGTCTCTGCAGTATTTCATTTCCCAACTTACAACTCAACTCACGAATGGCAACGATTTAAGCTTTCACTCGGCTTTGTTGGGTAACCCTTCATATTTGTAAATTATCAGTAGACAAGTGTGCAAATGGTGCCCTGGGGTTTAGACGTTCGAGTCGTACGGTAGATGAAGATCTTGTCTGACTTCCTTCCGCCCAGCAATCAATAGATATATTCAATCTTCCATTTTTTGCTCCTTCAATTCACAAAAACGAGGGTTTGTGGTTAGAACGACGTAAAAAGAGGCAAGCAGACCCGCTCTCCAAGACGAAAAAAATGACAAGCCTGCCCTGTTCTTGGGGGGCTCATTCTACAATGTATCGTACATAGTATATACATATGGCACAGGAATAGCATGCGCTGTGTTTTTCACAACTTGGCTTTCCCTTTCTCGAACTCCTTTGAATTCACTCTTCTCAAAATCCTTTCCTTCCTCAGCACCATCTCCTCTTCACGAAGGTATCTATTACCCACCCCCTATTCAATCGCCTCTTTTGCATATGTCTGTTAACTGCATCACAGAAGGAGACCGATTAAGATCTTCGTCCCCTATACCACTTGAGCATCTGAACCTCAGGGCACTGATTGCACCTCCACCCGTTGATAACTGGTACCCCTTCCATGTGGAAGACAATTGATGAAGGTGAAGGATTACTCGACAGGCTAGTACTGAGCGAATTATGCGATAAAGGCTAGTTGGGTGTGAATGGTTGTTGCCGGTGAGTTGGGCATTTTTGTGGACGTACAGGGTAAAGAACAATGCGTAGGAAGGCTATTGGGTGAGGACGAAAAGTTTTGTCGGATTGAATCTCTCTGATTTTGGAGGATCTAGCAGGAACGCACGGCCTTCAATTCGATAGTGGCAGATGTGCTAGAAAGTGCTAATATATGTGTGTCAAGGGAACAGTTTTGGAGATCTGCCGAGAAACGATAGGTGGCTAGGCAACATACCAAGGAGGTAAGCATAGAACATGACACCTGTTGATAAATCATAGGTCAGAATGCACGAATTTAAGACATAATGAGCAATAAATTTTCTTAGTACCCTCAGTATAAACAGCCTTGATAACCTCTGGGCTCATGAACGCCCAATAATCCGATGTATCTAGATGGTGTGTGAACAATGCTGCCAGTGTTCTAGTAACCCATATAGAGCGTACACTGCCTTAATGTTGGATAAACCATTAATGCTAACATTACTATCAGGGACTCAGCCTTCCATTAGGGTAAAAGACAGCAAGGATCAAAGACCCACCTGCATCATATATTCCTAGTCCAATGCCGTATGGCTTAAAGTGGTCACTAAAGGTAATGCAATTCCCAAAGCGAATATCTGAGCCAACTAGGAGAGATTTCTGATCAGAATCCAGAAGTGGCAGGCAGAGAAAGCACGAATATTACTTTTGAGGGAAGCCAGCACAGAAAAATAGCTGATAGCAGTATAGATGAAGGTGATCGCCCAAATAACTGAGATTCCGGCAATGATAATCTTGTTCATCTTCCATGCAACCCATACACGTGTTGCGAGAATGTCTGTGCACTTATAAGAAAGGAATAAGATATGTTCAAGCATTAGCCCACACTCAGCTAGGAATAGCGCGAGGATGTTTATGCCTTGGGGTGTATGTGTTAACAAATAGCGCATTATTACGGTCTAGTCAACATTTCAGAATGCACGACAACCAGCTCACAGAATATAATGCCCTTACGAATAAGGATTAAACCAAAATCAACCAGAGGAAGGTATCGGTTCAGGAAGAATATGACCTTTGCCAAGTTCCACTCCGAATGCCACACGAGGGAGATTTCGAGATCAAGGGTGGTCGCCCACTCAAACATCTGTGAATGTGGATTCAATACCGATCACGATGGACTACCTCAGCATGGAGGACAGAATCTCGCTTACAAGGATTGTGGCTGATGCCGCTAAGTAAACTAAGTAGTGAGATAATGCAGCAAAATGACAAAAACATACAATCAAGGTACTACGTGGGCTATAAGCCTCAGAAAAAAAGAATGTGTGGATATGTTGTGAAATCCAGCATTCACCTTCTGAACTTGAAAGAGTGAAACAACTCCTCCAGTTTCATCCGAAATGCCCATACTGAAAATTAGATAAATGAGGTTTTAGTGGGAGATTGGTGAGAAGGGTTGAGCTGAGGACAGTCGCCAAGGCAGCGTCCTATTTAAGTCAACTTGGTCGAATCTCAGAGAGGCAATTGCTGTAGAAATCTTGACTGCTGATTGGTGATCCAATCTGCTGTCGGTGAGCACCAATATTTGGCTCGCATAGGTGCTCCACCTCGTAGTGTTCGAACATATTTGATATCTCGTGGAAGTATGATTGATCTAAATCTGGGGCTATAGCACTGCAAATAAAGGAGTGGATAGCCCCGGGCCTCCCTCCGGGTGGGTACCAAAAACACAGCAGAAGGTTCAATTCCGAGTAAGACTACGAGAAACAAAAAAATGAAGCCTGGCTTCCGATTTTTAAGACTGTCAAAAAAAAAATAGGTCTTTATTTTTCGTTACCCCTCGCAAGTGATCATGATGCTTCGGATGATTGCAGGGATTCGGCAAAGACCCAGTGTAATCCAAACAAGCTGCTTGATAGGATTTCACTTTTCAATCGCAGACAACGTAAGACACAAAGCTCTTCATGTTGTGTCAAGTCGGGTAGAGTCCAATGTCCATACATTACACCCAAGGTACAGGTATCCTAGAACGTGTTTTTACCTACCCAGAGCCGTTTCAGTTAGGATGCCAATACTAGTCACTCTCACCCATGTAACCAGTGTCCGTGACAGATTAAATCATACAGCCAAATTCCTATAGCAATTGCCATCATATCACATCTTTGATGCTCGACCAGATTTATCCTTTAATACGATGTTATCTGGGCTGGTTCTATCAACTCCACTCTTCGTACCAGGTTTCTATACTAATACCCCTAATTTCTAGTATGAGTCTCAGCGCAATGGCTACAAGACTTGCTCAACTTCTCCGAGTGGGTGCGTCATTAGACATTAAAGTCCACATATTCTGAAGCTCATATCCAACCAAGAACCTCGATGGTATATTTTTATCATTCAAGTTTTACACTGCCTCGTTGCTCGATGTAATTGGTGGAACCAACGGCGGTTGTCATAAATGAAGCCCTAACTTCGTTGCCGAGCCTCTACGGTGATTGCTGATCGACCATCATTTAATATTCAATGTTTAATGTTCACAGGAGTTCGAATGGCCAACCACCTTTGATATCTGAGTCTCCCTATGATAGTCAGAATGAAAATTGACCAAGGTTTCCTTCCTGTTAAGCCGGTGGCTGATTTCGATCTGGTTGTAGTCAAGAAGAACCACCTTCCTTGTGATGTTCTCATCTGAATGTGATTAAGTGGTCTTAACATTATCTGTTCGCTTCCAGTAATTTGCAGATATCCTTGCGAGGCGTAGATGTGCTATATCGGAGATGAGCAAAATCGTCATTGTTATGTTCTCAACTATTATTGTGGCTATCTTTATCTATGCTACTGCCACCTGCCATCTTCTACTAGCCCTCTCAACTGTTATTGCCACACCCCCTCTGGATTCGCTTCTGAATTTTGACAGAGTTCTCCCTCTCAGTCTCTACAGCTATCCCTTAGGGAGTACGAGTTCTATAGGGCTACTATCAAAACACTGACAGCATCGATAACTATATATATATTCATTTGTTCTGTACGTGTCCGTCGTGTCGTGTTCCTCCCCCGATTTTACCACTTGCTCACTAGTGGAAATATTTATTCTGCGTCTGGCCCTTCGGGCCGCATGATTCATTTAATGCTAGCCCGCTAGGCAATTCTTCATCTTTGTCAGCTGTCTCCCACACGAAAGGACGTCACTCATCTACGGGCAAGCGTGCACTCAATACGATAGGGCTTGGATCTCCGAGTAGCACAATTGTATATTCAGCCTTTCATATTCTGCTCCCTCAACGAGGTAAAAGAGAGCCAATGAGCTCACCCCCTAAGATAAAAAAAAACATAGAAGAGAAGAAAGCAGGAAGGAGAAAAGAAATCAACCAGCCATTCCGCTGCCAACGTTTAGTTCACAAAGTACACTATAGTACACTACACCAATCACACCAAATTGCCAATAACCCGAATGGCTGTGTAGCTAAACTATATTTCCCTAGCCTTATAGCTGTTTCATCATTCAGTGCGCGACGATTCACCTGCCCGGCGCTCCTCCACATTTGTAAACTGTCTGAGTAAAGGGTATGTCCAACATAATTAGCGGGCAAGGACACCAGCATCGGTGAACTGAGGCTCGGTTGAAGGATAATTTTTCAACTGGAGCAATGCTATACACGTCAATCACGGTGTTAACAACAACCTTTACAAAGCAACGGATCGTAATATACAGTACAGCAGGCAAATTGCTCAGCTTTGGTGTTAAGTCTCTGTCTGATCACGAGTCGAATGTTCACCGTTAACTTGGAAAGGGGGTGGCGCGGTACTTAACATATTGCAACCCTTATCACCAACAAAATGTACAAAATCCCCCGCATCGCTCAGAGCCTCTACGATATGTCCCTCCATATGCAGTCGCCATGGAAGCCAGCACCGGTCACCGGAGTTTCATTCACTTGACAAGTGCTCAGCGCTCAGCGTTCGCCGGAGACAGATTGAATCAAAACCAAGGTTCCTGCGGCAGTTGCCACTTTCTCCGAGGCTCAATCAAGTTTACCTTTAATAGGATGCTGTATCGGCGACTGTCCTTGGCTCAACCCTTCTCACTAACTTCCTACTAAAATCTCATTGACCTGTTTTCAATATGAGCTCCAGCGCGGAAACGATAAGACTTGTTCAGCTCCTCCAAATTGAGGGGGTCAGTAACTGGACTTCGCGTACTTGCACGTTCCTTTTCTCTGAAGCTCATAGCCCACATAGTACCTTGACGGTGTGTTTCTGTCATTTCGCCGCATTGTCTCACTGCTTAGTGTAATTAGCCCTATCAGCCACGATTGTTGTGAGTAAAACCCTCTCCTTTGTTCTGGGATCTTCCATCATGATTTCGTGTTCCGCAGGTGTTCGAGTGGGCGACCACTTTTGATCTAGAGGTCTCTCTTGTGTGGCATTCTGAGTGGAGCTCTGTAAAAGCCGCCTTCCTGTTGAGCAGATATCTTCCTCTGGTTGATTTCAGTCTGGTCCTGATCTGTAAGGTCTTTGCACTTCCGCGAGTTGGTTATCATGCATTCTGAAATGCTGACTAGGTCATGGTAAGGTACCACTTGAAAGGTGCAAGCCAATATTTCAGGTTTCTGGATGTATGTGACCAGGAAAAGAAAAACGATACGGTTATACACTAACGTCTATGTCCCAAGGCACATTTATCCTTGGAGTAATCTTAGCCGAGTGTGAGCCAATACTTTGCCAGTATGTGATTCCCTTCCTAGAAGTTCACAGATATTCTTGCAATGCGCGTATGCGCTGTATGGAAGATGAACAAGATTGTCATTGCCGTAATCTCAGCTTTATGGGTAATTGCCTTCATCTATGCTATCGTCACCTACTATTCTATGCTGGCTCCTCTCAACTGTAAGTTTCACGTGCCCTCTAACAGCCGCTTATGAATTCTGACTAAAACTTCTCTCCTAGTCTTCTCAATTACTCCCTTAGGGGATTGTCTTGCTATCATTGATGATCCTAAGCTGTATGGTGCCTATGTTATACTAGGTATATATGACGCTGGTAGGTCTTCAATCCTTCTCGTCTTCCGTTCCAACATCAAACTCCCTGGTAGTAATGCTCGCGTTAATGGCTTATCCAACATTAAAAGAATGTAAAATCTATACGGGCTACTGGAGCGCCAGCAGCATTGCTTATACAGCGGTTAGATACATCCGAGTATTGGGTGTTCATAAGCCCAGAGCTTATCAGAGCTGCTTATACTGAGGGTGAAGAACCTGTACTATTACTCGTTATGATACCCTCTGAACTAAGTTTTATCAACAGGTATCGTGATCTATGCGTCCCTTCTTGGTATGTCGACTCGCCAAGTTGCCGTCATATCTCCACAAGTACTCACCCAATATATACATAGCTTCAGTACTCTCTATCACATCCGTCATCACCGAGCTCAAAATCGTACGTCCTCATTAGGTCACTCGAAACTGGAGATGCCCAATCTGACAAACTTAGCCCGAATACGTCTTCCTCATCATTCTGTATGTATACAATGTTCTTTTTCCTCTTGTTTTTTTTACAGCCTAACTCATGTGCGGATGACCATTCAAACTCTAACTAGGCCCTGTCGCATGATCCGCTCAGTGTTAGCCTGTCGAGTAACTCTTCACCTTCGTCAACTATCTTCCAAGGAATGTCAACTATCGACGAGCGAGTATGCAACCAGTACCATGAGGTTCCAACACTCGAGTCTTACGAGAGATGAAGATCTTGTTTGACTTCTTTCTGCCATGCAATTAACATAGATATATTCAAATTTTTCATCTTCTGCTCCCGCCAACCCAAAGCGCTCGGTTCAAAAAGTACAGTACATACAGTACAACACCACACGATAAATCACCAATTGAATTTTTTCTTCAAATCTTGGCCTTCCCCTTCTCCAACTCCTCCTTCAACTCCCCCTTCCCCAAACTCCTCTCCTTCTTCAACGCCACTTCCTCCTGACTAACCACCTTACCACCCACCTCCTGCTCCACCTCTTTCGCTACTCCAGCCAACCATATCCTCGTCTGTGCTTTCGTTTTGTCACCGGCATCTGAGAGAGCCCAGAAGGGGACCGGAGTTTAAGTTTAGGAGCAGACTAACGAGTAACAATCAAAAAATTGTAACTTACCGTTCGAAAGAGTGGGCAAAGTCCCGGCCGATAAGGCTCACAAAGACACCTTGTCCCAGAATTGGGTACGAACCAACTTGAATACCAGTGAGGTTTCAATCGGGCTTGGAGCGTGGTAAGATAGGGTGCGATCAAAGACTCAGGGCGGCTAATTGATTGATCGAACGCTCAGTTGTATCATAACGCAGGGGAGGAGTTCTGAGCAGGTGATGCATTTTATGGACGTACTCGGTGAACACCTGGATTCTCAGCGGTCTCTCCGATTTCGGTGGGAGCGGCAAGTAAGGTGTGAGAAGGTGTAGTAGTTTCTGGAATAGGGAAGGTATGCCGGGCAGAACGCAAAGCTTGCCCTTTAGCCGGACCACAGGCTTTAGATAACCAAACAATGTCAGCTTATTTGCGATGTGAGGGGTGTGTGTGTTCGAAACGTACCACCCAGAGATCTTCTCCGACAAAAAGGACTTCCACATCCTCTCCTTTAGGTAGTAGCGCCATCCTTCTTGTAGCGGTTCGCTGCTCCTCGTTCTGCTGTTGTACCCATGGCCGATGCTTGGTCATCTCCTGTCAGACGGCGAACAGTTTCATCGTGGTATTGCAAGGGCTGATTAAATGATTTCGCTAGAGAGCCGTAGGTGATATCTGTTGTGATGCGGGTAATTCACTCAGTGGGTCGGCTCAGGGAGAGGTAGCACACCTAAGGGAGGGTTTACCGTCATGTGTAGGCCCGATGCCGCCGCTTGTGACGACAAAGTCATATTTAGCGACCAGCCGTCTACTCGCTTCAACGCTATACTGTCGGTCAGACTGCAGGTCGTGTGAGGGAGGGCTTCGGAGGAGTAGAGGGCGTACATTTCATCTTCGTTATCAGCAATGACCTCGATCCGCTTTCTAGAAGAAAATCGACCATACTTGTCAATAACACTGTCTCTGCCAGAGGGGAGGGGAGGGCGAAGTGGGAACGTACAGGTCGACTCCGTGCTCGAAGCAATACTGAGCAAAGACATGAGAATTGCCATCGTGGGTCTTTCCGTTCAGGATTTCGTCGCTATCCATAGCCATGAATACTCAGAAGAAAGACCCAAGGAGTTATTATGCTTAAGCGCACCCAATGATCAAAGCCGCCGCCGTCCGTATGTACCTCTCCTCTCCCAGCGGATTCTCGGGTATGGGAGACTTTGTAAACGTTATTGCTGGTGGTGACGACACAGAGGTCCTGCGCCGCAGATGTCGCGGCCGGAGACGACGAAGAGGAGGAGGAGGAGGACATGGAACGGAGGGTAGCAGAACCGTGGGCGGAACCTGGGGCAGGTCCGAAGGCTGATTTGGGAAATCTGGGACCGAGATGGACTGGCAAGCGGGGGCGTGGCTCGTGTGAGTGCTGCTGGGAGGTTGCGAATGGCGTTCAGATGGGAGGGAGGGCGCATCTGGGGGGGTGTTTTCGGGACCCAGGCCTAGTTGGATTGTGGTGCAAGGTCAAAGGGAAGCCCAAGACATGAGAACGGCTGGGCTTTGGGTCGGAGCAGATGCGCACTCTGTGCTGCAACCCTGGGTAGTGCAGACAGCTAGCCCGACATTCATACGCTAAACGCTGCTCTCCCTCAGCAGGCAGGTTTCGAAGCGCAGACGGGGGGGACTCCTTGCAGCGCAGGAAGGGGGTCAACAGTGGTCAGCGTTTGGTGTTCAGGACCACCCCTGAGCTGCTTCGTAGACAACAGGACTTGGCCCGTCTGTGCTGTTTTTTTTTCAAATTTGTCTATTGTGTCTGAACTACCGAGCACCATTTCGACACACTCTTGTCCAGCGCAGAAAAGAATTAAAAACCTCCGTCAATCGCAGCGCTGACGTAAGAGAGGCCACGTGCCTATCGGGCACTCAAGGTTGGAAAATCCCCAAAATTAGCAACATCTCACTTCGTCCAACAATAATCCCTGACGACGACCAGAAACGAAACCTAACGACGACACACACCCATCTCTCGACCCCGCGACACACAGGAAACAATACGCTTCGCCCCCTCCGTGGACCCACCCTCGCACTCGTTTAAACCGTCCGCTCACTTGCCTTCTTTTTTCTCTCTCCCTTTCAAAAAAAATTATGCTCTCAATATTAATCCTTACCCTCCTGGGCTTCAACATCGCCCACTTTGCCCGTGCCGCGGTCTATGTACGTCTCGCCTTCGGAGGGCTACCCAGTTCCTCCAAGCTGACCTCCATGTGCAGGTCACCCAACCGGAATCGGGGTCAACATGTCATGCTGGTCAGGACTGTGTCATTACATGGCTTGACAACGGAGACTCTCCCCTCTTGTCGGCGATGGGTGAGAGTACGGTGGGCGTGTACACTGGAAAACAGGTATGCCACCTCCCGGCGTGCCGCAGCTCCTCCCTGACTCTCCTGCAGGTTCTGGTACAACCCATTGGAACAATCGACGTTTCAAAGACTCTCACCACAACATTTACTGTACGCTGCCCCCCTTGTTCTATTTTTTTCTCCCACCCAGCTCACCGCTTGTCACGCTATAGCCCAACCCAGAACTTGGATCCGACGGTGGTGACTAGTGAGTTGGCCTCGCAGATAAACCCGCTTGCCTGTATCTAACCGACACCCCAGCTACATCTCGTTTATCTCTACCACAGCTACGGATGAGGACGACCTGCCCGTGGCTGCTTTCTCGCCTTACTTTTTGTGCGTGTCTGATCTCTTTATTTTCTTGGCTCATGGGTCTAACATTCTCCCTTTAATTGCCCTCCCCTCCCTTTGCCTCTACTCTTCCTTCGTGATTCGACCCCTGCCAATATTCATGAAACACCCATAGCCTCGATGACATGACAGGATCGATCGACCCCAGTCGTTCTACTGGAGTCTTTCCTACCATAACCGTCGCAGGCCCAGCTCCCATCTCAACATTCACCGTTGGCACCCTTTCTACTTCAAGAAGGACAGGTCCCAGTACGACAACAGCAACGGGATCCACCAGCAGAATGCAGACACGGACGAGTAGTAGTAGCGCGCCAACGTCTTCAGGGAATGCTACAGCCTCCAGCGAAACACTGAACGACGACAAAGACAAAAAAAAGAGTAAAGCCGCCGCTAGAAAAGTCGGAGGTGTCAGCCTTGGTGCTATGCTCTTGGCCGCTGTGGTTACCTTGACCCTCTGATTTTACCCCCTCCCCCTTACCTATGCCGCACGGGTTTTGGAATGTTGTTCTGGCGACAACAACCCCCTCCCTCCATCTCTTTCTCGCGAAACCCCCTTTTGATTTAAAAGCTTAGCTTTCCGCTCATCACACAGCATATCCGAGGTTCGGTCTCTGCATTTTTATTATTGCGCTACCTGTATCAGCTCTTCTTGCATCTTGCATTTGTATTATCTCCTCGCATTCTTGGATACCTCATCATCATCCTCTTACTCGCAGTCCCTGCTTTTTTGGAAATACACATCTCTCCTTCACTCTCCCTCTCTCTTCCTTATAGCCAAGGAAACAAAAAAAAGGGCTAGTCACCTCTTACGGGTTCCTCACACTCCTTCAATCATCGATATTAGACACTGCCGGCTTAGCGTCATGGACTTGTTTCTATTTAGAGTAGAAATGGCTCTTGCGATACCTTTGTTGTATATTCCGCCTGATCAGTTCTTGAGGTATAGACGTCGGTAGGACAACGAACGCGCGTTTTTCATGATACCTGGACCTGTGGAAGATTTTGATTCGTATGTAGTGCGGTTTCATGACACTCAAATATGATTAGGTTCTTGTTGCGTGACAGTGTGAGAAGGAGTTGATAGCCTTTTTGAGCTTGCTCGAAACGGGAGTGTGCCCCTTATCTATATATCTAAGCACTTTTGTGGTTGCATGTCCATGGCATGCGAAAACGTTTTTTTTTTTTTGCCAAAGGTCAGAACCAAGATCACGACGCACAATCAGTAGCTGTGTGCACGCACACTACTTATGTCAGCCACTTGTCCACAATCATGCATCATGCCTGATAACTCTTGTGAGCGCCTGCCACTGAGCGCTCGAGAAGACGGAACAGACAGGGGCAAGGGCACAGCATCACGTACACGGAAAACGCTCGGATGTTGCTAACGGGTGCTTCCTCCAGGGGATGTGCAATGTGGCTTCCTCTGCCCCTCCCAACACCCATAAACCATGTTGACTCCTTCTGCATTCCATAATCCGAGCGCTCATAGCTCACCTTCAAATAGTCTGACTCATCAGCAAGGTTCGAATCTTGGCCTCCTCTTATACTTCGGGGGAGTCGAACAGAGAGCCGACCAACAGCTGTAGATCAAGAGCGCTCAACTGCTATTCGAGCGGCACCGAGTTATTTCAGCAATGCACACAATTTCGCTGTGTATAACCCGCATATGTACGATGTCGAGACACAGATCAACAACTACATGACGGGTCCGAGCGGTCAGTAGTTTTCCCTCTCCCCCCCATGTGAGCGTTAACAGCGTTATTTACCCCGAAAACTCAACACTTCCATTTTCCATATACACATGAAAAACATAAGTTATGAAGCTACTCTCCGATCAAACACTGTCTGGCTCCGAATTCGACTCCTCCGCTCGCTACCCACCTCCTCAATGTCATCCTGGAACCCGCTTGAGTATCAAGCAACAAATTCAGCGCTGGTTCGACAGTGATAACGATAACATCAACAAATGCGATTCACGGCGGCGGCTCCTGTGGCTCTACGGTGCCGCAGGCGTTGGAAAGACTGCTATTATCCAAACTCTCGCAGAGGAGATACCCCGTCATCAATTAGGAGCCACCATCTTCTTCTCTCGGCCCAACAAACGCAATAATCCCAACCGCGTCTTCACTACCCTTGCTTATCAGCTTAGCGGTCAAGATACCTGCCTACCGGGACTATCTGAAAAGTCACATCGAAGCTGATCCGAAGTTACTGGAGAAGTCAATGAACGAGCAGTTCAAACGCCTCATCGAGATCCCATTCGCCGAAGATGCGATATACGAGGGTCCGGACACACTGACGATATTCCTGGACGGCCTTGATGAGTGTCAGGGCACTCATCAACAAAGTAAAATCGTCGGCCTCATTGCCAACTTTAGTCTCCCTACACCCTACTGTTCCGTTTTTGTGGGTGATTTCAAGCCGTCCGGAACCCCACTTGCAAGTTGCGTTTGCTGCGAAGTTCCCCGAGAGCTGGCAGCTGGAAGTGCCTGTGGACTCTGAAGAGGCATGTCGTGATGTTGAGCGCTACCTACGCGGTGGGTTCGACTGAAGTCCGGAAGAAATACCCAGACTCGATACCATCGACCCGGTGGCCTCCAGAATCCCAATTTGTTCAAATTGCGACTATCGCCTCTGGATTATTCGTTTTTGCGTCGACAGTGGTCAAATTTGTGGATGATCCCGCTTATGGAGATCCCGTGTCCCGGCTTGAACGTATTTTAGGGGCCATTTACAGACTTCCACCTGCCAAGCCAGGAGAACACAATCCCTTGGCCGCCCTGGATTTACTCTACAACCAAATTATTTCCGATATACCCGAAGACACACTTCCCACTACGAAGAGGTTGTTGGGCTATCTTCTTTTGTCCTATCGCGGCCATTCGATGTTGAGTTACAAACCAAAATCGTTCGTCTCCGCTGCGAATATTCTTGGACTTGCGCAAAACGTCGCCTATGGCGCCGTTCAGAAGCTTCATTCTGTCCTTCGTATCCCGAAGCCGAAAGTCGCCAGTCGCAGTCCGATCGATTTCCTTCATGCTTCCTTTGCAGACTATCTCCAGGACTCGACTCGGTCTCAGAGTTTTTGGGTTGATGGTGACGTGATTTTGGAGGATGTATGTCGGTGTTGGTATCGAGTGTTGCAAGAAGTGAATGGGACAGGTAGGTCGCACTTGGTGTATTTACTGTGCTTGCACCTCTGACTGCGCCTAGGATTTACTATGCCAGCACCCTCAAACATATACCTGTCCTGGCCCATCGATCAGGACGAAGACCTGAAAAAATACCTCTACCGCGAAGCATATGAAAATTGGTCGCAGGCCCTGCTTCTCAAGACCACCGGTCGTAGTCTGCCATGGACAGAACAGAAACGACTGGACAAATCAGAGAACAGCGAACCACGCGTACCAGAACGAAAAGAGCGGCAGCGGTTGGGATCTATCTTCAAACAAGAACACACTTCACCTAATTCGGCTTATGCCAACCTCGGTACAATCCCCTTTAAGGCGGATCGTTCTTTATTGCCCGAATGTTTTGAACGATTCGATTTTCTAAGCATTGCGGACTATATGTATCATTTGGGATGTTTTATTCATTGGATCAAAGACGAGGTATAGTGTCTTTTTTTTTTATACCGTTTGGTCTCTTTTCGGTTTGATTCATCAAGTTCGTTGCAGTCCCCTCCAGAATTCTGGAACAATCACCTCATTCAACCATATCCGCTCAACATGCTAGATATCAGTCACATCCGCGCAGACAAGAACGCATATTTCATCGGTCCAGAAGGTGAAGGTCTAATACCAGGCGTCAAGATCAGATGCTGCCTAGAGTCTGAACTGCGCATTCGGAACGGTCGGAAAGTAGAGTGTAAACTTTGCGTACGTATCAACCCCTCTTACGTCTGTGTAGTGAGCTTTTGACAACGTTTCGTACAGAAATCGAGCCCGTTGATTTCCATTTATCGAATGTTGCAAGAATTCCGCGCTGCACAGCGCCAATCGCCCTACACCTATGTTTTCATTCTAGGCAAGGAGCCAAACAGATGCATAATCTTCAAAAAGGACACAACAGAAGGACACACCATCACCTATGTCATCCCGTATTCATAACCCTGCTGCTCAATTTTACCCCTCGCTCCATCACGGATTGATTGACACAACGCAAGATCAACATTCCAACGAATTAACAAATTTCTATACCGAGTAACTATCTTATATAAATGTCTATGATCAATGATACTAGAATAATGACAGGCAGTGCGGATGATACGATTAAGCATCAGTACTGGTAGGCGCCGAGTCGGTCGAATCGTCCGTGGCAGTGGCAGTTGCCGTAGTCTCAGGGACATCGGTCGAATCGTCTGTAGCGGTAGGTACTGGGAAATCCGTCGAGTCGGTCGCGAAAGACACATCGGGCTCTGGGAGATCAGTGGGGTCACCGTTAATGGTAGGCTCCGGATAGTCTGTGAAGCCATCCGTGGAGTCTCCCGTTGCGTCAGGAGCCCCAGTAGCCCAGCTCGCAACATCTGTGATAGTAGGCGGAGGGATATCTACCCCAGTCGCACTGGGGAAGACGGGCACCGTCGTTGTCGTCGTCAAAGGGCAGCTGAGGATGTCGCATGAAGGAGTGGACGTCTCTGTGCCAATGACGAAGGTTATGGTGTGAATGCCTGGATGCGCCGACTCGTAGGCCTCGATCTCAGAGACGATCTCGGGGAGCGGATGCGAATGTGCCGGTGAAGGGAGTGAAGTCGGTGGTCGAACTCGTGAAGGTTGGGGTGCCGTCAGGTAATAGAGACCGTAGTCGGAGCGATGTCAGTGAATGTTGAGAAAGCTGAGTCGGTCTCTGATACCGGAGCGGCGAAATCAGTGGATGTTGGGAGAACCGAGTCGGTCACCGTTGTTGGAGAAGCGAAATCAGTGGATGTTGAGAACACTGAGTCGTCGGTGACAGATGTTGAGGGGTCTTGGCGACGATGATTGACCCGAATCTATCAGGAGTGTATAAGTGAGGAGACCCCTTCGTTAAATATTTTTTGTTTTCACTCACGCCTCTAGGAGCAGCGACAGGGCCACCGTAGACGAACGGAGAACACGCCACTGCGACGAGCGACACAGTGATGAAAGATTTGAGGTACCCGTTCATTGTGATCTCTGAATTAAAATGGACTGGGCGAATTCGAGAACTTGGGGGGAAGAATAAATGTCGTCGCCAAATCCCATATAT